>JAHYIQ010000001.1:2400000-3000000 GCA_030673865.1 Melipona bicolor
GTGGAGACCACAACAGAAGAGTTCACAACAACGACAATTTCGGAAACAATTACTGTCCCTGTCACTACAATGTTGTTAACGACTGTCGAAAGTACAACAGAAGAAATGACATCAGTAACACCAATCCCCGGAATAACCATTATTCCTGTTATTACGACTGTGATGTTACCGACGACTACAGTGAAGACAACAGAAGAAATGGCAGAAACAACAACGCCATCTCCTCAAATAACTACTACTACTGTTATTACACCAATTCCTGAGACAACTATTACTACTGTTATTATGAGTACGATGTTGCCGATGATTACTGTGGAGACTACAACAGGAGAAATGACAGTAACAACAATGCCAGTTCGTGAAATATCTACTGTTTCTGTTACTACGACTACGATGCTGCAAACAACTACTGTGGAGGCGACAACAGAAGAAGTACCAGTAACGACGACGCCAATTCCGGAGACAACCGTTACACCTGTTATTACTACTACGACGTTGCCGACGACTACTGTTGAGACCACAACAGAAGAAATGACAGTAGCAACAACGCCAGTTACTGAAATATCTACTGTTCCTGAGCCTACAAAAGAAGTAACGACATCAACAATGACACAAATTCCCGAAATAGTCATAACTCTTGTTATTACGACTATTATGTTGCCAATGACTACTGTGGTGACGACAACAAGAGAGATGATAGTAACATCAATGAAAGCTCCTGAAATAACTACTACTACTGTTATTACGATTACGAAATTGTCGACGACTACGGTGGAGAGTACAACAGAAGAAATGACAATGACAGCAACGCCAATTCCCGTAACAACTATTACTCTTGTTACTGCGACTACAATGTCGGCAACGACCACTGTGGAGACCACAACAGAAGAATTGACAACAACTCCAATTCCTGCGATATCTACTGTTCCGGTTACTGCGACCACGATCTTGTTAACGACTACTGTCGAGACTACAATAGAAATAACGACAGCAACAATAACATCAATTCCCGAAATAACCATTATTCCTGTTATTACGACTACGATGCTGCCAATGACTACTGTGGAGACGACAACAGAAGAAATGATAGTAGCAACAACGCCAGTTCCTGAAATATCTACTGTTCCTGTTATTACGACTTCGATGTTGTTAACGACTACCGTCGAGCCTACAATAGAAGTAACGACAGCAACAATAACACCAACCCCCGAAATAACCATTATTCCTGTTATTACGATTACGATGTTGCCAATGACTACTGTGGAGACTACAACAGGAGAAATGACAGTAACAACAATGCCAGTTCGTGAAATATCTACTGTTTCTGTTACTACGACTACGATGCTGCAAACAACTACTATGGAGGCGACAACAGAAGAAGTAACAGTAACGACGACGCCAATTCCGGAGACAACCGTTACTCCTGTTATTACTACTACGACGTTGCCGACGACTACTGTTGAGATTACAACAGAGGAAATGACAGTAACCACAGCGCCAATTCCTGAAACCACTATTATTCTTGTTATTACGACTACGACGTTGCCGACGACTACTCTAGAGACTACAACAGAAGAAATGATTGTATTAACAACGCCAATGCTTGAAATATCTACTGTTGCTGTCACTACGACTACGATGATGCAAACAACTACTGTGGAAGCGACAACAGAAGAAGTAACAGTAACGACGACGCCAATTCCGGAGACAGCCGTTACTCCTGTCATTACCACTACGACGTTGCCGACGACTACTGTTGAGATTACAATAGAGGAAATGACAGTAACCACAGCGCCAATTCCTGAAACCACTATTATTCTTGTTATTACGACTACGACGTTGCCGACGACTACTCTAGAGACTACAACAGAAGAAATGATTGTATTAACAACGCCAATGCCTGAAATATCTACTGTTGCTGTCACTACGACTACGATGCTGCAAACAACTACTGTGGAAGCGACAACAGAAGAAGTAACAGTAACGACGACGCCAATTCCGGAGACAACCGTTACTCCTGTTATTACCACTACGACGTTGCGGACGACTACTGTTGAGACTTCAACAGAAGAAATGACAGTAACCACAGCATCAATTACCGAGACAACTATTATTTCTGTTATTACGACTACGACGTTGCCGACGACTACTCTAGAGACTACAACAGAAGAAGTGATTGTATTAACAAAGCCAATTCCTGAAAAATCTACTGTTGCTGTCACTACGACTACGATGCTGCAAACAACTACTGTGGAAGCGACAACAGAAGAAGTAACAGTAACGACGACGCCAATTCCGGAGACAACCGTTACTCCTGTTATTACCACTACGACGTTGCCGACGACTACTGTTGAGACTTCAACAGAAGAAATGACAGTAACAACAGCATCAATTACCGAGACCACTATTATTTCTGTTATTACGACTACGACGTTGCCGACGACTACTCTAGAGACTACAACAGAAGAAATGATTGTATTAACAACGCCAATGCCTGAAATATCTACTGTTGCTGTCACTACGACTACGATGCTGCAAACAACTACTGTGGAAGCGACAACAGAAGAAGTAACAGTAACGACGACGCCAATTCCGGAGACAACTGTTACACCCGTTATTACTACTACGACGTTGCCGACGACTACTGTCGAGATTACAACAGAGGAAATGACGGTAACCACAGCATCAATTACCGAGACCACTATTATTTCTGTTATTACGACTACGACGTTGCCGACAACTACTCTAGAGACTACAACAGAAGAAATGATTGTATTAACAAAGCCAATTCCTGAAATATCTACTGTTGCTTTCACTACGACTACGATGCTGCAAACAACTACTGTGGAAGCGACAACAGAAGAAGTAACAGTAACGACGACGCCAATTCCGGAGACAACCGTTACTCCTGTTATTACTACTACGACGTTGCCGACGACTACTGTTGAGACTTCAACAGAAGAAATGACAGTAACCACAGCATCAATTCCCGAGACCACTATTATTCCTGTTATTACGACTACGACGTTGCCGACAACTACTCTAGAGACTACAACAGCAGAAATGATTGTATTAACAACGCCAGTTCCTGAAATATCTACTGTTTCTGTCACTACGACTACGATGCTGCAAACAACTGCTGTGGAAGCGACAACAGAAGAAGTAACAGTAACGACGACGCCAATTCCGGAGACAACCGTTACTCCTGTTATTACTACTACGACGTTGCCGACGACTACTGTTGAGACTTTAACAGAAGAAATGACAGTAACCACAGCATCAATTCCCGAGACCACTATTATTCCTGTTATTACGACTACGACGTTGCCGACAACTACTCTAGAGACTACAACAGCAGAAATGGTTGTATTAACAACGCCAGTTCCTGAAATATCTACTGTTGCTCTCACTACGACTACGATGCTGCAAACAACTACTGTGGAAGCGACAACAGAAGAAGTAACAGTAACGACGACGCCAATTCCGGAGACAACCGTTACTCCTGTTATTACTACTACGACGTTGCCGACGACTACTGTCGAGACTTCAACAGAAGAAATGACAGTAACCACAGCATCAATTCCCGAGACCACTATTATTCCTGTTATTACGACTACGACGTTGCCGACAACTACTCTAGAGACTACAACAGCAGAAATGATTGTATTAACAACGCCAGTTCCTGAAATATCTACTGTTGCTCTCACTACGACTACGATGGTGCAAACAACTACTGTGGAAGCGACAACAGAAGAAGTAACAGTAACGACGACGCCAATTCCGGAAGCAACCGTTACTCCTGTTATTACTACTTCGACGCTGCGGACGACTACTGTTGAGACTTCAACAGAAGAAATGACAGTAACCACAGCATCAATTACCGAGACCACTATTATTCCTGTTATTACGACTACGATGTTGCCGACAACTACTCTAGAGACTACAACAGCAGAAATGATTGTACTAACAACGCCAGTTCCTGAAATATCTACTGTTGCTCTCACTACGACTACGATGCTGCAAACAACTACTGTGGAAGCGACAACAGAAGAAGTAACAGTAAGGACGACGCCAATTCCGGAGACAACCGTTACTCCTGTTATTACTACTACGACGTTGCCGATGACTACTGTTGTGATTACAACAGAGGAAATGACAGTAACCACAGCGCCAATTCCTGAAACCACTATTATTCTTGTTATTACGACTACGACGTTGCCGACGACTACTCTAGAGACTACAACAGAAGAAATGATTGTATTAACAACGCCAATGCTTGAAATATCTACTGTTGCTGTCACTACGACTACGATGATGCAAACAACTACTGTGGAAGCGACAACAGAAGAAGTAACAGTAACGACGACGCCAATTCCGGAGACAGCCGTGACTCCTGTTATTACCACTACGACGTTGCCGACGACTACTGTTGAGATTACAATAGAGGAAATGACAGTAACCACAGCGCCAATTCCTGAAACCACTATTATTCTTGTTATTACGACTACGACGTTGCCGACGACTACTCTAGAGACTACAACAGAAGAAATGATTGTATTAACAACGCCAATGCCTGAAATATCTACTGTTGCTCTCACTACGACTACGATGCTGCAAACAACTACTGTGGATGCGACAACAGAAGAAGTAACAGTAACGACGACGCCAATTCCGGAGACAACCGTTACTCCTGTTATTACTACTACGACGTTGCCGACGACTACTGTCGAGACTTCAACAGAAGAAATGACAGTAACCACAGCATCAATTACCGAGACCACTATTATTCCTGTTATTACGACTACGATGTTGCCGACAACTACTCTAGAGACTACAACAGCAGAAATGATTGTACTAACAACGCCAGTTCCTGAAATATCTACTGTTGCTCTCACTACGACTACGATGCTGCAAACAACTACTGTGGAAGCGACAACAGAAGAAGTAACAGTAAGGACGACGCCAATTCCGGAGACAACCGTTACTCCTGTTATTACTACTACGACGTTGCCGATGACTACTGTTGAGACTTCAACAGAAGAAATGACAGTAACCACAGCATCAATTCCCGAGACCACTATTATTCCTGTTATGACGACTACGACGTTGCCGACAACTACTCTAGAGACTACAACAGCAGAAATGATTGTATTAACAACGCCAGTTCCTGAAATATCTACTGTTTCTGTCACTACGACTACGATGCTGCAAACAACTGCTGTGGAAGCGACAACAGAAAAAGTAACAGTAACGACGACGCCAATTCCGGAGACAACCGTTACTCCTGTTATTACTACTACGACGTTGCCGACGACTACTGTTGAGACTTTAACAGAAGAAATGACAGTAACCACAGCATCAATTCCCGAGACCACTATTATTCCTGTTATTACGACTACGACGTTGCCGACAACTACTCTAGAGACTACAACAGCAGAAATGGTTGTATTAACAACGCCAGTTCCTGAAATATCTACTGTTGCTCTCACTACGACTACGATGCTGCAAACAACTACTGTGGAAGCGACAACAGAAGAAGTAACAGTAACGACGACGCCAATTCCGGAGACAACCGTTACTCCTGTTATTACCACTACGACGTTGCCGACGACTACTGTTGAGATTACAACAGAGGAAATGACAGTAACCACAGCGCCAATTCCTGAAACCACTATTATTCTTGTTATTACGACTACGACGTTGCCGACGACTACTCTAGAGACTACAACAGAAGAAATGATTGTATTAACAACGCCAATGCCTGAAATATCAACTGTTGCTCTCACTACGACTACGATGCTGCAAACAACTACTGTGGAAGCGACAACAGAAAAAGTAACAGTAACGACGACGCCAATTCCGGAGACAACCGTTACACCTGTTATTACCACTACGACGTTGCCGACGACTACTGTTGAGACTTCAACAGAAGAAATGACAGTAACCACAGCATCAATTCCCGAGACCACTATTATTTCTGTTATTACGACTACGACGTTGCCGACAACTACTCTAGAGACTACAACAGAAGAAGTGATTGTATTAACAAAGCCAATTCCTGAAATATCTACTGTTGCTGTCACTACGACTACGATGCTGCAAACAACTACTGTGGAAGCGACAACAGAAGAAGTAACAGTAACGACGACGCCAATTCCGGAGACAACTGTTACACCCGTTATTACTACTACGACGTTGCCGACGACTACTGTTGAGATTACAACAGAGGAAATGACAGTAACCACAGCGCCAATTCCTGAAACCACTATTATTCTTGTTATTACGACTACGACGTTGCCGACGACTACTCTAGAGACTACAACAGAAGAAATGATTGTATTAACAACGCCAATGCTTGAAATATCTACTGTTGCTGTCACTACGACTACGATGCTGCAAACAACTACTGTGGAAGCGACAACAGAAGAAGTAACAGTAACGACGACGCCAATTCCGGAGACAACCGTTACTCCTGTTATTACTACTTCGACGCTGCGGACGACTGCTGTTGAGACTTCAACAGAAGAAATGACAGTAACCACAGCATCAATTCCCGAGACCACTATTATTCCTGTTATTACGACTACGATGTTGCCGACAACTACTCTAGAGACTACAACAGCAGAAATGATTGTACTAACAACGCCAGTTCCTGAAATATCTACTGTTGCTCTCACTACGACTACGATGCTGCAAACAACTACTGTGGAAGCGACAACAGAAGAAGTAACAGTAAGGACGACGCCAATTCCGGAGACAACCGTTACTCCTGTTATTACTACTACGACGTTGCCGACGACTACTGTTGAGACTTCAACAGAAGAAATGACAGTAACAATAGCACCAATTCCCGAGACCACTATTATTCCTGTTATTATGACTACGATGTTGCCGACGACTACTGTGGAGACGACAACAGGAGAAATAACTGTAACACTAACGCAAGTTCTTGAAATATCTACTGTTCCTGTTACTACGACTACGATGTTGTTAACGACTACTGTGGAAACCATTATCACAACTGAACATGCAATTGTAATAATTACACCTGAAACTACAGAATCGGCCGCTGTAATGGTAACAGAATCTATTAGAACAGAAATTCCGGTTGAAGTTATAGAAACCACTTTCCCAATTACTATGACGACCACAACATCTATAAGCGAAATACCTACGACAACTGAAATGATTTCTGGTACATTAGTAATTCAATATTCTACATTTGTTCAACTTTCAAAAATATTTCTTCTGAATTTCTAATTGGACTTGCAGTTTATACAACTACGGAATTTATCACTGAGATCGTAATTACGTCGGCTCCGATAACATTAACAGCTGTAACTGAACTTGAAATTACAACCGAAAGTGTTACTCCTCTTGTTGAAGTACCGTTAATCACAGAAACAACATTAAAATTTGTGCCAGTGCCATTTACTGTTACCGAGATTTATCTGTTACCAACTACTACAGTTTCTACATATCCTCCATTCCCAACTCTATTGGAAATTACAACTTTACTCACTACAACTGAAACAGTAAGTAAAATTTTTATTTTACTTCCGATATATGTAATATTAAAAAAAAAATATTCTATAGAGGAAATCGGTTCTCTTATTCGTTAATTGCATTTTTATATTAAAGTTAGCTTATTAAACGATTCTAAATTATCGATATAGGTTACTCCTATTGAACACATAATACCATCTGAAGTAACATTATCAGTAACTGAATATATTGTTGAGACCGAGACGTATTTTGAAGAAGAATATGAAGAAGAAGAATATGAAGAAGAAGAGGAAGAAACTGAAAAACCGGTATGGTACGAGTACGAAGAGAGTACAATATTAATGGTTGCAACAGTCACCCCTATGCTTTGGTATAAAGTCACGACTATAGCAATTGAGACTATGAGAATTCCATTTTTTACAACAAGTACGACAGAAATAACTGTAGTGACTGCTGAATCGACCACAGTAATGGAAGTCATAACTACGAAATTACCCACCACCGAGAGTTCAATAGTTACTACGGAAATTGTTTCACCTATTACTGAAAGTACTATTATAGTGATTACGCCAACCAGCACTGAAAGTACTATTACTGAAACTTCAGCAATTACAACTGAAAGTACGAGTACAGAAGTTCCTTCAACTACAACCGAAAGCACTACTATAGAAACATCCCCAACTACGACTGAAAGCACTACGGCGGTAATTTCATCAGTTACTACTGAAAGTACTATTATAATAATTACGCCAACTGTTACTGAAACCACTGAAACTTCTGAAATTATAATCGAAACTACGAGCACAGAAGTTCCTTCAACTACAACTGAAAGCATTACTACAACAATTTCACCAGTTACAACCGAAAGAACCACCATAGAAACTTTTCCAATTACAACTGAAACCGTTACGACAGTAATTTCATTAGTTACCACAGAAAGTATGTCGCCTATTACTGAGAGCACTATTATGGAGTATACTGTAGTACCTTCACTTGTTACGACTGAAAGTACCACTACAGAAGTATCCCCATTTACTACTGAACGTATTACTACAATAGTCACGCCAACTATCACTGAAACTTCATTCATTACAATTAAAAGTACTAGTCCAGAAGTTCTTCCAACTACAACCGAAAGCATTATCGTAGAAATTTCTCCAATTGAAACTATTCCTGTTAATATAACGTTAGAAACAACTGAATTAGCCACGTCTGTTATAACAAAAATGATATTACCTCCTACTGAAATTGCAAAAATCACAATTGAAACTCCGACAATTGAATCTACAATTTTAACTACTATACCGGTGCCAATTTATATAACTACAATAATGGTAGAAACAACAGCTATGTTGCCTGTTACAACAGAAATTATTACAAGATCATCCACCATTGAAACCACAAATGTAACTACTGTAACTCCGACTATTACAACAGAACTCACAACATATCTTACAATTGTAACTACAACAACAATTGAAACAACAATTCCTACAACAGTAGTTATAGAAGTACCTGTTACCATGATAGAAGTCACAACGTTTGCAACTACTGAATTTACAACAACATCTATTACAATAACAGAATTATTGCCTCTCAATATAACTACAAAAACAACCGAAGCAACAGCCACATTTATGACGAAGGAAACATCAATTATTCCACGAATCGAGATTACAACAACAACCACAGAAGTGATAATCACTACTGCAATGACTGAATCTACAACTCAACCAACGATCACTACAACAAAATTACTACTAATTAATACAACTACGGAGACAGTGAGTGTTCCCTTTATAGAAACAACTGCTGAAATCACTATTGTTATTACTACCCCAACTGTCACCACTGAAACGATAGAATATACAACTGAGTCTACAACTGTAACAACCGAAACAACACCGGTTATTATGATAATTGAAACAACTGAAACAACTGTACATGTAATTGAAATTACAACGCCTACAATAGCAGTTACAAATGTCACTACAGAAATACTATATACTACTACTGAACTTATTACAATCCCATATATTACTACTGAGACTGTTACAACTGAGGTTACCACTATAACAGTAGAAACAACACCTATTATCGAAGTTGTAAATATTACTACGGAAACGCTATATATTACTACTGAAATTATTACAACTCCATATGTTACAATTGAAATTACCACTACTGAAATTCCTATAACAACAGTAGTATTACCAACCATCCTAACAACGGAAACAACATATACTACTACTGAAATTATTACAAGCCCATATATTACTATTGAGCCTACCACCGTAATAACAGAAACAGTACCGATTATCGTATCAACTGAAACAACTTTGCGTGTAATTGAAATTACGATATCTGTAAATATCACCACGGAAACACCATATACAACTACTGAAATTGTTACAACCCCTTATATTACAACTGAAATTATTCCAACAATAATTCCCACAGTGATAACAACGGGAACTACTGAAACAACATTCCACGTTGTAATTACTTCACCCATCACTGAAATTACAAATATAACTACAAGAACACCATATATCACTATTGAAACTACAACTCCATATACTACAACTATTTCAACGACAATAGTACCAATCATTATAACAACGGAAACTACTGAAACGATATTCTATGTCGTAACGCCAAAAAGCTCACCCATCAGCGAAATTACAAACATAACTACAGAAATGCCATATATTACTGAAATTATTACAACTGAATTAGTTGTTATAACAACAGAAATAGTACCAGTTATTGTAATAACTGAAACTACATTTTCTGTCATGATGGAAATTACCACGCCTACTATCGAAGTTACAAATGCTACAACAGAAACGCCATATACTACTACTAAAATTACTACACTCGAAACTACTACTGTAGCAACAGAGAAAATGGAAACAACTTCCTCTCCTGTAATAGAAATTACATATCCCACTACAGAAACGATAAATATTACTATATATACTCCATATGTTACAACTGAAATTCCCATTATAACTACAGTAGCAATACCAACTCTTCCAACAACGGAAACAACAGAAACCATATTTTCTGTTATGGTAGAACTAACATCTCCTATCACAGTAGTTACAAATACTACTACAGAAATCACACATACTACTGAAACACCGGAAATTTTAACAAAAACAGTCCCAATTCCAGTAACAACAGAAACAACAGAAACGACGATTGCAATTGAAATTGAAATTACTTCGCCTATTGTTGAAATAACAAATATTACTACGGAGACGCCATTAACTACTATTGCAATACCAGAAGTAACAACTGTAACAACAAAAACAACTGAAACAACGGTCGTAATTGAAGTTGAAATCACCTCGCCTGTTATCGAAATAATAAATGTTACTACAGAAATACCTTTTACCACTATTGAGATACCAAAAGTAACAACTTTAACAATCCCAACTATAGCAACAGAAGCAACTGAAACGACGATCACAGTTAAAGTTGGAATCACCTCGCCTGTTGTTGAAGTAACAAATATTACTACGAAGGCACCACTCACCACTACTGAAATGCTAGTAATTACAACTTTAATCGTTCCAACTATAACAATAGAAACAACTGAAACCACGATTGCAGTTAAAGTTACTTCACCAATTATCGAAGTAATAAATATTACCACAGAAACACCGTTTACTACTATTAAAATTCCGGAAATTACAACGGTAATAGTTCCAACGATTACAACTGAAGTCGCTAAAAAAATTACAACTATTACCGTGTATGAATATGTTGAGGAAACAACAACTAATATGACTACAACTGAGGAAACTACTGAATCAACATCTACTGCAACAGAATATCTTGTTACAACGGAATCATTGGTATTTATAGAAACAACAGAAATAACAACACCAATAGCAGTTCATTGGGAAGTTAATATTACAACTCCTTATGTAACTGGAGCAACCGAAATTGTAACGACTGAATTTACCGCAGAAATAACCAAAACACCCATCATTACAACTGAACGAATTATTACAACAAAAGAAGAAATGTATGAAACGGTAACAATACACGAGGAAGAATACGAAGAAGAAGAAAAAGAAAAAGAGGAGAAAGAAGAGACGTCCAGTCCAATTTGGTATGAGTACATAGAAGAAACTACGACGCCGAAAATGGAAACCCCGACCAAAGAAATTATTCGAATAGAAGTTACAATCATCAAAGAAGAGCTGAACAACATTACAACTCCCTTCGTAACGGTACCTGAAATTATATCTACTATTCCCATCCCATTGATCACTGAGGAAATAATAACACTGGAAACACCAACTACGTTCAAAACTACTTTGATGTATACACTGCCTCCAACTTTGGAGTTCACTACGGAACACTTGCCACTCGATTATTTGGAAGAAAATGTGACGAGATCGGAAGAAATGACGAAACCTACTACGATTACCGTAGAAACTTCGGAGATATCGAACATCACTAGAGAAAGAGTCACCGAGTTACCTGTCTCTCCTGAAGTGTCAAGCCTCGTCGTGACACGTACCACGAATCAACAAGAAAAGAAACAACGTCAAGAGGAAAAGAAAGAAGAGCTGATAGAGGAGCTGAAGAAATTAGAAGAAACGGAAGAAGAGATTCTCGAAAGAGAGAAAGAACTAGAGAGGAGAGAGGAAGATTGGCAAATAGAAAAGGAGAAATTGATACATTCGCTCTATGTGAAACAGGAAGAAATGAAAGCCGGCCATCAACAGATTATATTTTCCTCGAAACCTGTTACTGTCACTGAAGAATCACCAGCTCTGTCCAAGACAATGCCTTCCATCGAAGCTACGACTTCTGAAATTGGTGTCGTTCCAACGAAACCGAAAACGACGGTAACTCCTGAAATGACGACGAAAGACGAGCTCGAAGAAGAAGTTAAACTCCTAGAGAAGAAGTATTTAGAAAAGGAGAAGTGGTTGAGGGAGGAGGAGAAAAAATTAGAAGAAAGGGAGAAGAAATTCCAGAAGGAGAAAGAAGAGTTCGAGACGAAAGTAAAGGAATTGGAAGAGAAGTTAGAGAGAGGAGAAGAAATTACATTGCCCACGGTCTCCCCTTACGAAGGACCGACCCTTACGACGCCATCTTTCTCACAGTTGCCACCAACGGAGAGAACGACGATTGAGATTCGAGAATCAACGGCGATGGAACCTAAAACGGAGACTAGTGTGAGAAAAATTGTTACATTGTCTCGCGAGGAGGAGGAGGAGCAGGAAAGAGAAGAAGAAGAGTGGAAACGAAAAGGTACAACGAGGATTTGTATGAATGTTTTAAAGGCGAAACCTTTGGGAAAACAGGCTGAAGGCTTGATGACGGAAAGGGTTTGTTTACCGTTCGTTCCAGGACAAGTGGATGCCAAAGAGCAGAGAACAAAGATCAGTAAATTATATCTAAAGGAGCACGAATGGACTGAAGGACCTACATTCACGAAGGACCGTGGAGAATCGCAAACGGAACTAGAGGACGACAAAAATGAAAGTAAACGATCGTTGACAGGGCAGGATCGATTTAAACGAAATATTCGTGCGAAAGAGCATGTTCATCCCCAGTGCCGAACTGATCAAGTTACTAGTAGAAATGATGTTACAAAGACGCAAATCGAGGAGCCAATTTCCAAGTGCGAGAACTGTAGCCTTCGATTTACGGACGATTCTATTTTCACGATTACTGAAACATCGAAGACTACCGAGAAGAGTCATTGGAAATACAATAGCAACAGATATAAGGTTCGGTCTATGTTGCAAATTATCGAAAGTAAAAATGAATACGAAGACGAAGATGAAGGTAAAGTAAATGCGAAGGGATATGAAGAATGTTGCGAGAGTCGTGATTACGAGGATCAAATCGAAAGGAATCCAAGACAAGACACTTCGTCGTGGACAACGAAAAGTGCAAATGATGAAGTCAAGGAGGAAGATGTAGAATCGGAAACTCAATCAGACAAAGGTGATTCGGTGGAAAATGACAAAGAAACAGAAATTATTCCAGAGGAGAAAACTTACAGTGGCGAAGATGATTTGGTGGCAAATGATGCAGCTGATGATAAAGAAACAGAAACAGCTTATAGCGAAGAAGACGAATCGAAGGAAGAAATTAAAAGTGAAGAAACTGAGGAAGTACCGAGTGAAGAGATGCACAAAGATAACGAAGGTAATATTTTACGTCAAACTTTAAATATACATGTGTATTTTTAAAAATGGTTGTAAAATTATCCATGCACAAATCTTTGTATTTCTTAAATTTCTTTATACTGCACAATTTTACCATATTTAATTTAACTTCCATAACTATTGTAATTAAACAAAATTTTTTCAAATATTCCTTTGGATTACGTGTAACAATTACAATATTGATACAAACTCGCGCAGGTTCACTTTATTTTATAACAGCCAAATCTATTTCGATTTTCAGTCAGAAAAGAGAAAAAAACGAGACAAACACCCGGTCCAGAATGGCCGACTGAAGCTTTAACCGCTTACCAGATAGGTGGTACTAGAACGTGGATGCTGGAGTATCCAAAAGTTCCAAAGTCAGAGGAAGACGAGCAGAATTTGAAAAGCGTTGGAAAGCGGCCGCTCGAGGCAACGACTTGCTATTACGTTATTCTTAGGGCCGAGCAGGAGGACGGCCTCGAAAGTCCCGAAGGAAATTATAATCAAGGAAATAGCTTTGAATCATCCTTGAAGGAGTACACTCCAACCATAAATAAGCAATATCCCAGATACAGATAAAAATCTAACGCAACAAATCTTACGGTAAAAATTCTACTATTATAAAAAACACGTGAATGATTGTCATTTTTTTATAATAACTGCAATGCTCCATTTTCAATGGAATACACACGGCGACTCGCGAGAGTATCTGAACATATATCGTAGAAAGATTTTGCGAATATATTACATGTATTCAAATTTCATTAATATTACAACAACGATCGTGATTGTAATTCTTATTGCGAGAATAAACGTGATAAAATATTAGTATATAGTATGAATGGTACACATAGAATTAATTATAATAATCTAGAGATATATGTGTTTGCAATAATTTGTTTTACCAATGAGAATATAATGTTATATTTCCTATCGTGTACGAAATCTTTTGCGCGACACACAATACATAATATACTTACATATATAATATATTACATACATAATCTTCGAAATCTTCCTGTAAATGTTCAAATACTCTTCCATGAATCGCTGTACATAAGATTTTATCAGATGCATTGAAATAAAGGAATAAAGGGAAACATAAAATCAGTGAAACGTAGAAGCAGTGAAATGTAGCGCGTAATGTTAAAAGGTTGTAAAGTTTGTATATATGTATATACGTGTAAAAGAGCACATTAATAAATTCAATTAGAAAATTCATTTTAAACGGATGAAGGTTTTATTTCGTCGGTTTGGGATGCTATCATCTCTGTTAATCCATTGAACAATCAACTTGATCGATTTTTTTCGAGGCAGTCGCACTAACTACGATGTAAGCCTCTCTATCCAGAAATCCACAGTAGTTACTAAATACTTACTCGAGCTGATAGTACAATTAATCTCTTTCTCAAAGGAAATTCTGTTTTATTTCTTTGCGGAATCGGAGATTAGTAATTAAGTAATAATATTAATAAATCGACTGGTGAACGAATCGAAGAGAATCATTGAATCACTGTCAGCGATCGCTCATTTTTGTCAAGTTTTTAATTTTTTTACGTGAAATTGGTTTTTTTAAATGTATTTACGGAAGATTGGAAGTTAATAGAAATTACCCGAGGAAAAAATATCACTGTTGCAATTTTCAGAAACGATTTGTCGCTTATCTCGTGTTATGTAACGTAGATAAATAGATGAATAATTGGCTGTGATGAATAATCGCCTCTGGAAATGGATTTCAATATCAAAGATCAAGACAAAGTAGCGGATGTTGTTGATAGCAGCACGCCAGACCGCACGACTTGAAAAGCAGAATCAGTCATTAAAAAGTTGTCGACGCTGGTAGTTTCGTTGTCCGACACTCCGTCTCTCGCTTCTTATATTAAGTCTAGTGACTAGACTGAAAAAGACAATTCGTTACGTCGTGCACGAGGAGAAGAGAAAAGAAAAAAAGAAGTTATTTCGAGCAAAGGAGGAAGTTGTTTCGTCGGTGTAAGACGAAGGTACATCGGAACATGATTGCTGCGCTGAACATTGTCATTGCCCTGTTACAGGTAAGTATAGTATATTTTTATATTATAATTCCGGATATCTTCTTTGCAAAATTATTCAAAATGTGTTTCTGTTATGCATTAACAATTAATTACAAAAACAATCTTTTTCAAAGACCAAAAAATAATAGAAGACTATAAAATATGACAAAAGTGAAATATTTCATTTATATTTCTTTGGATCATTCACGACTAGATAATACTTTTCAGTTGTTAAATAAATCTTTTAATTTTGTAAGAAAAAATCGTCGTTGATGTGCACGAATTTTTATCACAATTTTTTACTAAAATCTTTCCTAAAATATACAAAATAAAAGCTTTTTTCTTTTCTAATGTATAAAATATGATATTAAGAATTTTTGTTTGTCGAAACGTATTCGAAGACGATCTTGGAATACAAAAGCTCGAAGATCGTGACAGAGTTAAAATCTTTAATTCTCGGGCTACGAGCTGGATAATCTCTGAAATTAAACTGAATGAGACTCATTTAACGAGTAGTTTGATTACAAGGCTTGGACAAGGTGGAACAATACAGTGACACGGTAGACTGCTTCTAAAACTTAAACTGGCCAACCATCTTTGCAGTCGTGGGTCACTGGCTTGTCGGAAATCTCAAAGCGAGCGTCAGCCTTTGATTACAGAGGAGCTCGACCTCCTGAGCATCGGGCAGATTAGATACCGTTTGAATTAAAAATAATTGTTTTACGCTCGCTTCCTTTACTTACCACGTGTCTCCTTGGAATCTCTCATACTGAAAGGAAAACATTAACGTAGCCCATCAACAATAAAGAAGAGAATTTGTTGGCTATGCTTGAAAAGAATTCCTACACGAGATTGCGTTATGAAGGAAACGCTATAATTTCTCTTATAATAGCGTTGAATACATTTGAGAATTACTGTTGAAGAACGTCGAAATAAACTGTTCGTTAAAGAAATCTCACAGAAACTTTACAAAGTGTGAATTTCGAACTAAATTCAAAAGTTCTAGCAATCAATTTCAACGAATGAAGATTTTACAATTATTACAATAATTCGATATTTTAACAGGCAAAGTGAAATATTTTGTCTCTTTTCATTTTTAATTACCGCCGAAAATACTTGAGGATATACGTTTAATTTTAGATATAGTTTCTCATTATACAGAATGGTTCGTAATTGGTGGTATAATTAAGTACAGGATAATTCTACGAGGAAAAATAAAGTTAAGCAAAATTTTTTCTTCATTTTCGAGAAGATCAACTCTGAAGTTTTACCTAGCACTTTTGTCTGGCTTATTTTTATTTATGAAGTTACAAGCATTGTCCAATTAAAAGAAAAGATTGTTTCTGCATTTAATAAGAATGTTCGTAGGAATTTCAAAAAAAGAAAAAAAAAAGGATTGAACATTATGAGAAACATATCCGATATTAGATTTTTAAAGTAATTTCAACGCATTTCCGTGACATTGAAAATATTTATAAACACAAGTATTGACTTCGTAATATTAATTTACTACGAGATAAGATTGGTAAGTGAAGCCGTGCTTAAGTGTAGAGTGCTAGATAAAACTTTAGAGTTGTTTTTCTCGAAACAACGGAGCGTCGAACGAAAAAATTTTTCTCTCTTTTCTCGACTTATTTCTTCTCGTAATAAAAAAATCACCCTATATCTGATTGTATACAGTTACGAATAATCCTGTACCTGACAGAATGAAGTACCTTTTAAAGAAGAAAATCAGGTTTCTTCTCATTTCACAGAGTCAGAAATAACAAAAATTTAATGTGTCATCTTATTGTTTGGAAGGTATTAAACGTTCACTGCGATTCCCGTCAATGGGACGAGAATTCCCGCGTTTCTTTATCGGAAAGGTGGAGATTACCTATCAATCAATACGACGCAAAGGTAGAAACCAAACGATCCACGAGGCAGATGAACAATGCCGGTTTGTTTTCTAAGAAAATTACTTTCAATTACTTAGGGATTTTTAATTTTAAAAGTGAACGTTGTTTTTTTTTTATTCTGTCCTTACATGTGTGTTACAACGATGTCAGAAAGTGATAATATCGTGTTTCCCGATACCAATATCAAATCAATGAGAATGGAAACGGCACCAGTACCTTCTTGTCAAGAGCAAACCTACTGCGAGGATGTTCCAAATTATCCTTCGAATTTGGTGAAGGAAATTATTAACAAAAATCCGCATCTTAAAAATTATAAAACTGTCGACATGGTCAGTATTTATCTTCGTAGATAAGTATGTTACAAATCCTCCAGTTTTTTCGCTATAAATATAATATTCGTTACACGATGAATATTTTCCATTTCGTTTTTCTGAATATTATTATTTGCTTTTAGTTGGAAACATTTAGATCCAAGGTAGACAATTCCTTTCTCGATACGGAGTCACTCTGTGCGTCAATTGTAAGTAACATCTTAATATTCGACTTCTTTCGAATGATATTTAATATTAATTATACGTATTATTATTATACTTCACTTTTGTCAAGATATTCTAGAGATAAAATGTTACATATACGTATAAACTTTGTTAAAAATTAAAGCTTTACATGAAAATTACGAAATTATAAAATAAATTCAGACTCAGTATAAATGAAAGAGACATAAAAACATACATAGTAAGAAACAAAAAACAATTATCTATATATAAAGTTATTTATGTATAAAAGCATTCATGAAGAATTATGAATTAATACTTTTAAAATGATTCCTGTCAGCAGAAAATTGTCAGCTATAAAACACAACTTTTACTCTATTCTATAAAATGGATATTAATTTTGTATCAATTTTTCATACATATTGATGTTTGTTTGACGTAACTGCTCTACTGAAACCACACACAAATAAATGTATAAATAAACCTATATAATAATGTTCTCTGCTATGATTGTTATAAATTACGAGTGTCTATAATATTTTCCACTTTTTTATATCCATGGAACATTCTGACGAAAATTATTCTATCGACAAATTAATAATGTGTATCGCGTATCATGTAACATTTTACCACAAATAACATCAGACGAGATTATTTAACCATATAATATACCCGAACATGTTTTCAAATAATTTCAGGAGCAAATCGTCATTCCGAAAACAGCGCAAAATATAAAAAACGAGTGGGTATACGTCGTTAATAACGAAGATGTAGTACAGGGAGTGCGCATAGAAAAATGCTTGTGAGTATTTTATTGTCTAAATGAAGATGTTTTAATAACTCTTTCCCGCTCTGTGCGTTTCACACGATAAAACATCAACAGCTGAAAGTTGCTGATGCAAAAATTATTTGTGTAAAATATTATATTATACGGTGAAAAGAAATTCGATAATTTCTTGAAGTAGAAAATAATTTTATATACAGACTTTCTTGACTGAAAGTCTACAGTCTTTATCGTGCAATTTAAGAAGAACATTTTGATACATTTGAGAATGATCTCTGAATCATTTTTTATAGGAACGAAAACTCAAGCTGCAAGTTAATCGATGGTTTTGCGGGAGGATACAAAACCGTCTGTAAACAGAAATACATTTATCATCAACTCGTGGGACTTACGAATAATAACTCGCTTTCCTACGAATCTTTTCGGTTTCCGTCCAGTTGCTGCTGTCACGTTAAATTTGTCGGCACCTCGATACGATTCGGCCAAATAGACGTTCAAACGGAATCAGACAACACCAATTGATCTCATTAAATTTATCAAATTTTTATTTTATATCGACGAATAAATAAAATAAATTTCTCATTTTGCTTTGTATTTTCTCTTTTTCTTACAATATAATAGTTATCCTCGTAGTTATTATTTATTTTTGAGAAATGATCGTTTAAAATTTCCTAAAAAATTACGGAAATTTTTATTTGATACAAAAGTTGCACGTTTTAAGTCTACTCACTATTTTGTTGCTGTGGCAAATTTTATGAAACAAGATTGGACAATTACATTTCAATATCGTTAACATAGACTAGTTTCATGCTCTTTTGTACTTCTCAGTTAGTTTTGCAATAAAGTTCCTAATAAATTCTTGCCGACAAAGTTTGAAATGAAATGAGATATTTTGATTGTCGGTATCGAAGTAGAATGAATCTTAATGGTAAGACACTACACTTCGTACAGAAACAAGAAAGTAGAAAGAAATATAGATATATACTATGTAATAAGTTTTCAACATGACAAGATATTTTGTAAAATAGAATGAAACAAGTAAAACCAATAAATTATAAAAAAATATATAATATTTAATTTTTTCATTTTCGTAGATGCATGAATGTTGTATGACTACGTTACTCTATATTTAAAATATAACGTATATATTTTCAAACGTCAAACTTTTGATGAAAATATAATCAACCTTTTTTCCTCGTTTATGAAAGAGAAAATTATATTTTATAGTGGTCACTCTTATGATGTTTCTCATAAAATTACGTTTTGCGTTTACTATTGTCGTTTAGTTAATTGGTAAAATAAAGTACTGTTATTCATCAGTAATAAATGAAGTTATAATAATTGCCTACGAAACTGAACGTATAGAGCCTTCAATATTTAAATTATAAAAATTTGAACTCATGGTTCTTAGCTGTCCAATTGTTGAGATCATTTGTTAACAGTGCAATGTGCGAATAAACGAACATTTTTAAATATATTTATGTCCTTTCACGTTTTAGTTGTTATATTCGACACCTGAACATACTGTGATCAAATAATATGTCATCATATCATGGCACCTGTTAAACATTGATAGATACGTTATCGGAAGAATAATTTGAAAAACAAAAGCTACGTACGAAGGAAAGAAAATTAAAACTTGTTTTTTATTTTATGGCAACGTTTTTTTTTTGTGGTATGTTTTATCATTTTCGGAATTTAGTTCATCACTTTTCCATTTCTATTTTTATTATATCCATTTAGTGTTTCTATTACATTTTCAATATGTTTTGTCGAAGTAAGTACTTGCGCGCAATAGTAAAAACATTTATGCAAGCAATATTAATATTAAAACATAGTTTTGACACTTGTAATAAAAATTATTTAATTTACTATATTACTTTCATACACAATGACATCTTTTATCTATTGTCATGCTGTCTCGATTCTTCTTAATTTTCATTATTGTGTTAAACCAACAAAATGAAACTTCTTCCCAGAAATACTATAACGATACCTTTGACGACTAATTAAGAAAGGAAAGTCGAAAATATAACAAGATTAATTAAATTATAAAACTTTAACCAAATTCTAAAGAAACAAACGTAACTGGTGCGTAAATAATTACACGTTGCATCTTCTTTTTATTTCACTACGCAAAAATATGAAACATATTAAAATACAGGATGCGACCTAGAAAATTCGGCGTTGAGAATTTTTTTCAGGTCTTGCACGGTCACATAACGGTGTTGTTAATTCAAGAACTTTTGACATGAAATTCGTTGGCTCCAACGCCGCAACTATCATCTGTTGACTTTATCCTTTTCCCACGTCTAAAACGTGGGAACCGTGAAAAGGAAACGTTTCAAGACTCGAGAGGAAATAATCCTCAAATCGAATTCTGATTCCAAAATCGGCTTATGAAAATACGTTGGAATAAACGCTTCTAACGGTGAGAATACTTGGTAAAGGAGACCATTTTGAAGGAAATGCATAGTACGTTCTGTTACGCCTTGAAATGAACAATATACGACAAAAGTCTCCGAACTTTCTGGTTGCACGTTGCTTCGAAATTTAAAATAATATTAAACGTTCAGCACGTTGTGGAAACACAACGAGATCGGGCGTAATTCGCGCCAGCTTTCGCGCGTCATTACTTATCGCCGTATTGAACAATTGACATCTGTTATATCGTGCAAGAGAAAAAACAACAGGGAAATAAAAATATGTGCGGAAAGGGAGACTCGTGGTTTCAGGTGTCGGTCTTTAATTTTCATTCAAGTATAAAAACGGAGGCACTGCCACCGTGCTACATCAGTCTAAAGTAGCGAATCATGAAGATCACATTGTTCGTATTGGCAGCGTTCATCTGCGTGCAGATAGCGACTGCAGCCTCGAAGAGCAAGGGTGGAGCAGAGAAAGCGACAGAAGCAAAAGAGGTATCGGTGGAAGCGTCGGCAGAAGCAAAAGCATCTGTAGAAGCGTCTGCGAGTGCCGAGAAATCGGAAGAATTATCAGGAAGCTTGAAGAAAAAAGGCAAGTCAGGCGTTGAAAAGTCAGGAAGTCTTTCCGTTGAGAAAAACGAATCAGGTAAGATCAAGAAATTTAACTAATTCTTCGAGCGTTTAGTCCATACATACATTGCAGAGAATAATTAGTTTACTTGTTATAGTAACATATTGCAGTATCAATTTTGAATAAATGTATCAAAGATGAATCCTTTATTTGTCATATTCTTCTCATATTACTCAA
Organism: Melipona bicolor; assembly: GCA_030673865.1. Lineage (NCBI taxonomy): Eukaryota > Metazoa > Arthropoda > Insecta > Hymenoptera > Apidae > Melipona > Melipona bicolor. Next base: position 2,422,132 of record JAHYIQ010000001.1, read on the forward strand.
TACTCAATTTTTAAACTTTTGGTCATTTCAATGAATACGAATGTAGAGCAATTTAATACACGTAAAATTTAGAGACACTAACCACTGTAAATCACGTTTTATTAAAATCGATTCTGACCGTGCTGATACTCTTTCATAAGCAGAAATCGGAAGAGAAGTTTGGTCAACTGTAATGCAATTATTATGATGTAATAACTGTTCTGTCGGTTTGAATGAAAAGATATTTGCACGGCATAAGTCGTTTTTAATGAAAAGTGACTTGCACCGATTGATTTCTGAGCTCTCCAATAACGGAAAAGAAACCGATATTCATAAAATTGTAATTGTTTTCAATTCAAATTTTTATGTTACACTGCTCACGAAAATTAGGGGATATTGCGTTGGATATTGCAGGGAGTATTGCAAGAAGCATTTGATTTTTTTTTATTAAACAAGAACAGAATCAGAAAAGCAAAATCAACTCATTTGAAATATTCCCTAATTTTTGTGAGCAGTGTATATTCATAATTGAAATTACATTCGTAAAAATATCAAAAATCGCACAATGATACAAATATATAAAAGGTCGTCTCTTTCACCTTGCGAATAACATTTCACAGAAGAGGCACCCGTGAATTTAGGATGGAAAGAGATCCTGGAGCAGATTACAGCCATCCTCGAATGCCTGAAAGAAGGCAAAGATCTTAAGAGTGCGTTAAAGTTAAAAGAAGGTGGAAAGATCTCGATCCTAGAGAAACTCAAGGAGAAGGTTGCCCTGGCTCTTGAATCGATAGAGAAAGGCAAAGGCATCGGCGATTTATCGAAGGTTAGCGAGGACATGAAAATCGTGAAAGAAATCCAAGAGAAGCTCGTCCTAATTGCTCAATTGCTGCAAAAAGGCAAAGATGTTAGCGGCCTTTTGGACGTAGAAGCCACTGTCAAGATCATCTCGGAATTAAAGGCCAGCATAGAAAAGCTTCTGAGCGCGAGCGCGAACTTGGCTGCAGAAGAAAGTAAGAAGCTTCAGGGAGGTCTCCTGAGTTTGCTGAAAGGCAAAGGCCTCTTGGATTTGGATCTGATCAAATCGGTAGCTCCTATAATTGCTGAATTGCAGAAGAAAGGCATCGAGCTTGGTGCCTTGGATTTGAAGAACATTGGAGCTATTGACATACCGTGTATCCAAAAAACGATAGAAAAAGTCACTACAGCGTTGAAGGGAGGCGCCGATATTCAGAGCATTTTGGCAGGAGCGGAGAAGTTTGGCATTAGCGTTCCGGAATTGAAAGGCCTCCAAGGAGTACTCGGCTTGGTTGGGAAGCTGGTTGAAGGAGGTGCGTTGAGCCTGAAAAGTTTGTTGAACTTGCAAGGCGGCGCTAGTATAATTAATATTAAAAAGTTACTTCCTTTACCGCTGCTTTAACAAAACAAAAAGAAAAGAAGAAGATAAATGCAATTATTTTTAAGAATTGAAATGTCATGGAAGATCAGAGGACATGAGAGGCGATGATGGAATATAAAAATGAGCAAGGTAAAACAGTAAATCATTAATGAATAAATTTCAATTTATATGTATCGCGTTAGTAAGAAAATGTAATTTATCGATACGTTGTAAACACGGATCTTGTATTTTTAATGAAAGTTTTAATATAATGTACAAGTATTAAGAAGCATCAGTGGCTTCAGTGGTTTATTTGAATACAATCCCTACGTCCCTATAATTTTCGTGTAATGCATTCAGAGAGAACATTACATCACGCAGCAAAGCATTATACATATGGCATTAAGTATTCACAAGTTCATACTGAACTTAGATTTGCTGTGATATAAGGAAATTGGAGATCCCAGCATTAGTTTATTAAAATGTAAATTTGACAGATATATTGACAATTTAATTTTTCTGGCATAGAAATTAATCTTCGCTCATATCGCACAAATTTTATTTTCAAATTCATTCGTTATACATTTGAAAACTATTTCTTCAAACTTCTGATAAATTATTGCAAGATTTTTTACAATTTTTCAAAGATGTCGCAGTGTTGCTTAATATCTCTATCAAATTTAGCACTATAATACAGAGTCAATATCATTTAAAGAAATTTAAAAGAGACCTTTTTCACGGTTGGAAAATCAAACCCAATAAAACTCAATCAATTCTTTCGTTAAGCAATATCCTGCGAAGCAAATTCAATTTGCAAACGGTATTTCTGATATTTCGTCAGCGACAAAAAAAAAATCGTGTACCGCTGCTGTCGCGAGAAACCAATAAAACTTGGTGGAAAATATCAGAATTATCATATAAATACGACATGACAAAACCAGTCAGGATACGCGTGTTTTAGAAGTTTCCCTAAAATTCTATGCAATTTTTGGGAAGCACCGATATCGTTTGTTCAGTTGCAGTAAAATCAATAGTACAGTTTTTCCTTACAGAGATAAGAGAATGAAAAAACATGACGTTGGAAATGAATTGAGTATAAAGTAAATTTATCGCATGCATGAGACTCCAGTCTCTAAAATACATAAATTTTTAAATGTAATCCGAGCTTGGATATTATTTAAATAAAATATTTCAATCAAGTTTCTATTTCACACTTTTGTTTCAAACCAAATTTATCGGGATCCATCGTCACTTTCGGAAGTTTCCAATTTCCTAGATCAACTAGGAGGCTAGTGTTTCAAATTTTTATCGCACTTTTTACCGATACAACGTAAATCGGATTTCTTAACAGTAAATAACAAATTCAATCGATATTTCTCTTAAGAGAAATCTCTCTTTGTTAATTGCGTACGATATTAATTTACGAATATTTGGAGAACACAATGGGAAACAAATTATTGTTTCGTTAATAATAAAATTATCGAATTATTCCATTAAATAATCTCGCTTTTACAAGTTTTCTCGTATAATTCTCTTTTTAATTCGTATTCAACGAAATTAATAAAATCGTCGAAAATAATCAAAATATCTCAAATTAAACAATAAATATCGCACCACCTGGAAAAATGTCCCAGAACACAGTTTATAGAATATTTTCGCTTAATTATTTCCGTCACACGACATTCTTCATTCGTGTTAGTTCGAAGTCTTGAAAAGTAGTTTCTGCGAAGTCCTTTAAGTACAATACCTTTCGTTTAGTACGGAATACTTATTAGCATGAGACGAGACATGAATTATTCAGCTTTCTTTACGTGCGAACTATTCAGTCACGATGTTAATGAAATATTCAAAGAGTATTCGTGCAATTCGGCTAAAATGAAAATTGTTACATAAATTTTAATCGTTATTGTCAGCATGAATTTACAGTGATTCGCGAAAGATACGTATATGCGTATATTGAAATCTTGGAAGGAACATGGCTGCTTGCTTGAAAGGAAATATCAGATGGCAATATCTTTGTCATTTTATGATTATCAAGAACTAATAATGCCGAAGTGAAATCGATAAGTATTCTTCAGGTGGAAAATATCAAGCGTTATATTGAAATCTAAAAAGCTTCTCTCCTCCAGAATAAAATAATTCTGTGTCTTTCTCTTTTTTTTTAATAATATTTCAACAATTATGTTTTAAATAATTTTGACAATTTGGTAAAACAATAATATGACCAGAACGTTATAGGAAGAAAATTAAATTTAATATCACGTCAATTAACATCGCGTTTACATTTTCTCTATTTCCTTTGGCAGAAAATGTGCTGTAAGCAGCAACTTTAATTTCACATTGTTCCGACTCGTAAAAGAGCAACTCGAGGAAATCAATTAAAATTCTGCCATAAGTCATAATTCGTTGGAAACTGGGTTATAGTGCAGGTGTGATTAATTTCATCCAGAACATCAGCGAAAGGAGCAACTCGAGGCTGAAAACAGTTTTGAATTAGCAACGCCTCGGATACATCTTCGTTTCTGCTTCCATTGTCGCGAATACTCGGGTGAATGTTAGCCACCTTGAAGCCGACACGACGTTGGATTTGAATTGGTAAGTCTCGGAAGGCACAGATTTCAGAATATTTGTCAGGATCAAGAAATTCCAAAGCATAATGCATTTCATGAAAAACGTCAGACGTCCATCTTCAAGATGTAGCAACGTCTCTTATGGTCTTATGATCAGTCGTTCCTCGACGAAACTTTGAATTTCAATCTAATACTAACTTTTCCTTTTCAACTTGCTAGCTTTTGCTAATTTAAAGTTGTTCACTGGAATTTCGAATTCACGAAATGATACAAGTTAATGTTATTAGATTACTGGAGTTATTTATTATTCGATTAATGATGTTTACGCAGGATTCTGTTTTTACGGATAAAATTGTTTCACTCGCTGAATATTGTAAATAAAAATATTGTAAATAAAATACTAAAATACAGACATTATAAAAATGCTACGTACTTTTAATATTGACAAATTTCCTGTTTATAAAAGTGTTTTAAATAAATTTAACAAATAGTCCAATTATTGTGATTTCAACGGTATAATGAATGTTTCGATATTGTATTATCGTTCTGTGTGGCTATCAAGTTTCGTAATTATATGAATTTCCATAAATTTGAGAAACTTGCTAAGCAATGCTTTTGTATAAAACTAGCATCGTTCATCCTCATGACACTCCATTATGTATTAGATACTTTTATGATAATTTTCCACTTTTCTGTCCAAGGTGATAAATATCCCAAATTTTTTAGTCTAGTTTCTTCCTAACTCTAACGCACTAAATCTTTTGCTTTTGTTTTATTTTGCGAAAAACGAAGATTCCGTAGGTTTTTGTGGAATTTTTGGAAGAATGAAATGTAGGGTAGCACTGAACTGTGCTGCGTTCGGCGAATAGTAGCCAAAATTGATTTTATCGGTGCATAAAACCGGCATTGTTCTGTTGAAATACTGTCTTTTATTGATAAATTTGGAAGTATTCATCCAATAACAGCTTTATGTAATAGAATAACAATTTGTTATTACATATGCCCCTCTATTGCACATTTAGATTTTACAATTGTATTAATTGTAAAAAATTATTAGCGGTTCAATTAAAAATATAAAATACGTTTTTACTGAAAATGTCAACAATCGACGTTACTACTTTCTTAAAACTTATTTTAAAATTATCTTTCAAACAAACAGCCAATAAAGGCATCAGGAGCAACCAAATTTTACAAGATTTACAACTTTGATAAATAATGGAATAATTATAGATTGGAAATCCCAGAGGCGATAAAGAAACGTTACTTCTCAAAGTTAGTCGATGTTAATTATAAGTATCATCGTGTTTGTTTGCTGTAATCTTTCGCTTGGAACGTGATTTACACATAAATGAATTTATGCAAAAACCCGAAGCACAAACTCCAACTATGTAAAAGTAGGTTAAATCGACTGTCAATGCTGTCTGTGGGTTCCAAATATGAGTTGTATCCTTTTACAAAATAGCGTTCACGTATTCAAAATAGCGTACCGTATTTCGGTATAAAATATGTGGGATTGAAAACTTCAAAGAAATTCAAATGAGGAGATCTGCCCTCTGAAATTTTATGAATCAAATCATTCCGTCCCAACGTGTTCAAGAAACTTGACCATTTAATAAAATCTTCCTTTGATAAAATTCATAAGACCAATTTGATACAAAAAAAATACATACCAAATTCAAAATAAAGTTGAACGAACCACATTACGAAAAGCAGAAACACGTATTCACAAATTCTTTCGTACTCGACGTAGAATTTCCCAATTTTCTTCGTTTTTAGCGAAATAGGAAGTATTTCATCGAATGACATACTTAAAGGAACGGAAGCATGGAGAGAATGTACAAAATCTATCACCAAGGCCAAAGTGTCACCTTTGAAGTGAACCTTCCGATATTTCAACGCCTACGCTTGCACACGTGGCAAATGGAGGTGCTCATACGTGCCTTATAAACCGTTCGCGTCGTTCAACGTTTCCAATTGAGAATACAGAGGCTCATACGCGCCGCAGAATGCTAACTCTATGTTTCAAACCGAGTTAAACCGCTTCTTTCCTATAATAAACAACTTTGTCAATCAAACCGTTTTCTGTTTGGACGAAAAGGCTGCTGCCAACGAAGTGTACAAATCGCTTCAATTCAATGTTTATAGAATTCTTTACTCCGCGACACGAAGCCATTGTAAATCTTAATATACGTTCTTGTTGGTAAATCCTTGAGAACGAAAACAGATCGCTCATTTTAAGGAATTATTCAGATCCGGACGGAAAGGAACGATTCGAAAATAAATCTGGCAAATGGTTTCTACGTGATATGCTTGACCATTTGTACGGAACAGAATGGAAATGTTGCTGCGTTTCAAATGACATTTCTATCGATGAAAAATTAATTTGATACGCATCGTGAATAAATGATGCTGTACCTGTATTGTTCAATATTCCGTACAACAATATTCCGTTGGACAATAACTGAGCGTTACTTTATCGATTCTATCTTCATTCGGAAGTAAATTTCGTATATTAAATAAGATATAAATTATTGTCGTTAAATGAATCACAGCTAGCAAGTTGAATTTTTAAACATCTGATTTTCAAAGTGAAACGCGAAAAATGATTTTTCGATAACGTCAATTAATCTCTCAATTAATAAATATTAAAAAGGTACATCTGAAGTATATATCTCTCAATTAAAACAACTACCAGAAATCCAAAAAATTCGTAAAAACAACTCCACGAGTCATCAGAGGGATAAAACAATCGGGAAGGTTTTTTCATGTGAAAAGCTCATAACAAAATCTATCTGCCCTATTCCTTTTTTTTGGTTCGATGACAAATGGAACGATTCTCTTGAAACTCTTAACAATTCGTTCTGTGATGAAAACAGATTTGCACGGACCATTCAGAGTCACTTTTTCTCTTGCAGAGAAAAGCGAACAATAGTAAAATCGCAGAAATTCAACATTTAGTTTATTCCACTCGGATATTGACCCTGACCGTGCTATCTCGAGATCGGGCATCCCAAGAATAACAGTGACATTAATCCTCTGTCCGCGTTTCCCCGAAGATGGAATCTGCATAATTAAACCGATGCGGTGGCGCGTGTTATAAATAAACTATGAATTATACACTTCTGGCAAATTTTATCGTACAAAGATAAATTTTATCGTACAAGATAGAACACAGCGAGCCTTAAAATTTCAATTTCTAACATGAGGATATCATTTTTATTTATTGTCATATTTTTCTTATTTTACACCGTCAGTCATTGATGACGCGGCGTTTAAAATGATAATATTTAAAATATATAAAGTATAATATTCAACACATTGACCGTCGATTCTACTTTTATAATTATTTTAGAATTTAGTAAAATGAGATGAATATCATCAACGAATTTTAAACGACATAAATAATTAAAAATACACTTTCGTTGTAGTTTATTGTAATATAACATCTTAGAGGAATTAAATATTTTCTCCCATAAACAAAACAAAAAGATTTCGCGTGGTCAACATATTAACGAAGAATAATTGATTCTTCTTTTTAATTCCACTCACGGAAACTTGAATTTGCATAAATATATGTCTAGTTATAAAATATTCAGTATATCGCTTAATTACTGTATCTTGACGCTAGCATGAATACATATCTACATAATTAGTGAGAAATTTTATGACTATAATAATTAGATTTATAGCGTGTTAAAAGTATTGCGAAAAAAGTTACAGATAAGTTATTGAATATTGTCTAATATTCTATTCGAAATACTATTTTTTTCACGCAGAATTACATTTTTACGACATTTTGTATGATCTACAAATCGTCTGCAGATATAGTACAACACAGGTGGTAATTGAAATTGCTAACTGTAAAAGTTTACTAATTAAAAAGTTAAAGGGGCTGATAAAAAAGAAGTTCAAAATTAAATTACAAAAAGACTTGCAAAATGTAACGTTGGATTTTATCACAAAAATTAAAAGTCCGAGTGAGATACGAGACAGTAAAATGTGAACGACTTTGCATCAATCTGTATGGTGTTGATTTAAAAAAAGTCAAATGAAAAAATGCCTCGAAAAATCAACTACCCTTGAGACGTCACAGCGATTTGAGTAGACACTGTCACGAGAAAATATAAATGGTGTATACCGTGTTTATTAGGGGTGCGCAGTAAGGGTGCGCGCTTTCTAGTCGCCGTTTGGTCCTTTAAGCAAAGTTCGCAGTCTGCCGGTAGCCGCGCTTCATGAAACTTTGTACCGTACTACCCTTGCCAAAGAAAAAGAAAAAAAAAAATGAAACAATTTTCCCCACGCATCACAGATATTGTCCCCCGGTGAACAGTCTGTATATTTTTCTTTCTCATCTTCTTCGTTCTCCCTTCTTCCTTGGAGTTGCTAAGAACTAACGCGAAAGAAAATCAACGGTATCAGATGAAACATGGAGGACTCGCGCGATGATCGAGGATCGATGACAACCAATTAAATGTCGTTACGCAAGACACGAACGCGCGACTGTCTCGAGTCTAACGCCTGGTTAAGTTCTAATTACAAATTGTTGATTGCTTATTAATATGAAGCAATTAAGGGAAGATAATGATCGTATCTTGATGACTCTGGAATGGATAGTGCTGTCACAGGAAATGTGCTCGAAACGTTCAGATAGTGGTCTGCGATTAACTGTGGCGAATGCATACTTGTTGAGTAATAGAATTGATTGAACTGACAACGGATCGTTGTTACGTGCGAGTTTTAAAAGCGCCGCAGTTGTTTGTGCGAATGAAAATGGAATAAAATAAAAAAAAAAAGAAACGATGACAAGTGAAAAGTTAAAGTAGCTTAATCACGATTGGAAAAGTAAATTTTAAAACGACGATTTTAGTAAGAAGAATCGGTGATAATAATGTGAAAGAACATAGGACTGATGTGCGATGAAAATTGAGCGAAAGTTTTTTAAACAGTTTTCACGCGACGTGAAACTTTAACTGGAAAGTGAGAAAACAACGAATGACAAATCAACAGGAGACAACATTCGTGTGATTCGCGTAAGTTCATCGTCGTAGCAAGGTAGAACAGCTTGACAACTTTTTCCTTTCCATTTCTCTTACAAGCTTTTCAGATTTGCAAAATTTTCCTTCCACGACATTAGATCCAAACGACTGGTAATAAATTCACCGTCTTGAATTTAACGTAAGACACGTTATTTTTCGTCGTCTTCAGTTTTAACATCAACTTTGTGAGTTTATTCAATTTTATACACATATCAAAAAAGATGTAATTTTTCTAATTTCATTGATATATAATATATTAAAAATAAATTTTAATGTATTTTACTTTATGTTACATTTTTAACAATATTTATTAAGCACATTCTGTGCCAAGTTATCGAATCGTTAATAATTTTAACAGCCAAGTGAATTTTTTAGTATCACTTCACAGCATCATTTATCGTTAGTATTAATCTCATCCTTGTCAGTGCTTTCATTAACCGAGCGTAATCAAGATAAAATTGCGTCATTTAAAGAAGACTTTCAAACATGATGCAATTTTATATTAAAACTGAATAAAAAATGGGAACACAGTGTCATAATTACCCTACACGGAGTGAGGGATGCGTTGCGGCAATCGCGCTCATTTAAATGCGCCGCGTAACGTCTTCGCGAAAAATTCAACAATCTCGCGAATTGTTTATTTACATCTTTCTAAAACTTTCGTATAAACGCTTCGCGAATAAATTTGAATTTTGATGCGTCTGAGCAGGTTCCTTATCTACGTCCGGATGGCGTTATCTGCATTAATTCGAGGGAAATAATCGAGACCATAAATTTAAAGTAAAACGTTGGCGTATTTTATTTGTCGAAGCATATCACGTCACAACGGAATGGAAATATTGAAACTACATAGAAATTCAATTTACGGATATTTAAATATAAATTACGTCGGAACTTTATAAAGCGACAAGCAAATTCGGACTTTGTGTTAATTAACTGGAAACTTTTAGAATCGATTTCGCCGATGTAATTAAATTTACGCACAGATAATTCCTATTTCTCGTAGAGAGAAAAAAAAGAAAAATTAAATGACACAACGTTCGCGCGGAAAAACACCGGGAAATAATTCTTCAAAATAAAGTTGACATGTATTACGCGCATAGAGTTGTTTTCAAACAGAAACAACGAAAGACAACTCGCGTTGATACGAAAGCCACGAGCAAAGATACAAAAGAGACAAAATAATTATTTCACGGAAAAATGATCTCTACCAATCCTTTTAATTTCCTCTTCAAATCCGTTTAACCTTCATCCTCGGATAGAGTTTGGCGCCGTCATTTCTCAAACACGGTCCGGATTGTCTGAAAAACTTCATTACCGATCACTTGCTCCGCAAACGGACTGACCCTCTTATAAATCGAACTCGAACGTAGTTAAATGGGGGGGAAAAAAAGCAAAGACACGCCTCAAGAACAGAAAGAAGGATCATGCAAGAATAGATAGATAATTTTCTTTTTTTTGTGCTTTTCCCTCTTCTCCTTTATCGCTCTTCAACGTGTACAATCGCAGAGAATTTCCGCGCTGAGGCGCGAAAGGAAAGCTTTGTGGCTGTTTTATTGACGCGCGTTTAAAGAGTAATTCGCGAAATCGTTGTTCTAAGTCCGGTATTAAGACTGTAATATTTCTAGCGTCGTCGTTAAAATCATCCGCTTTATGATATCTGTAAAGTCGGATTATTTTCCTCCGATTGTGAATTGGATGACCACTGGATGGATTTCATATGGATACCAGAGGAAGTTTTACGCTCCCGATGTTTTATCGTCACGTCAAAACATAGATCATCGCTTATTCTTGGATACTGAGGTCCACGCGTGCACGAGTTAAATATTTATATAATTAAATTGGTGTTCGCGGAGGCGAATGGTCTCGATTTTTGTTTCGGAGTATTTATTGAACTTTTCCTCTACATTCGGCCTTTAGTTGGTTGAGATTTGATTTTAAAAATTGATAAAAATAAAATTATAATGTACGTACGTATACGTACGAGACAAAGCTTTATAATTTAATTTGCCAGTCTTATGAAAACTAAAATGGATCAAACGTGTGGCACAGAGATGTCAATAATGATGAACAATATGAGAACCAATATCATCAATCATTCCTCGTTTAAAATAACTTGTATAGTTTTGTCAAGATACAAGCCTGCTATGATTGAACACTTCTATGATTCAGAGGAAATAGTCCATTGCATAATAAAATCGTAGAAAAGGAAATAGTAGAGAGTACAAAAGTGGTTAATCTAAATCGTAATAGATTGATCGTTTCTTAGAAAGAAAAAGGAGAGGCAACGTAACGAATAACTATAATAATTCAACTCACGTCCAATTCAACCGTATAATCTAGAATGGAACATTGAACAGAAGCTGAATCTCTTTCGCCATTAAGCTCAGTGTTATGAATTGTTCGAGATAAATTCTTCTGAAACGAAGATGAAACTCATTCGCACGTTTAATAAAACTGCATTTGCAACATTTAATATTCGCTTAGTGGACGGGGAAAATATGGAACAATGCCAAAATATATGTCAATTTGTTATCGAGTGCTTTTCACAAATATAGCGGATACAATTGAAACAAATGAAATTCATACGTTTATAGCTTTCAAAAGCTTCTTCCCTTGCATGTTTCAGTCTCTTAAGCGATCAACCAATTAATCATTAAAAATTGAAATACGATTTGTTCGTTTATTAAAAAGTCGACGCGAACTTTCTGAATAATTCGATAATTATAATTGGTGAACCACGATGGCTAAGTGTTATAAGGAAATATATTTGAGCTAAGCCGACATAAATTCCGCGACACTTTCGCGACGAAGGGAATCTCTTGGGAATCTATGAACTGGCGTCGAAATAATTTTTAGCCAGGCGTTGCGTTCGCGGCTGTAAACGACGCCTTTGCAGCTGTAAACGAGCCTCGAATAAAATGAAATTGTGCACCAGTCTTTCAACGACCTCTCTCTCTCTCTCTGCCTCTCTCACCCTTTTCTGTCTTTCTTTCATTGTGCGGTCGTTTTGCAAAATTGCTCGTTTAATGCAGCACTGCCGATCTGCGGAGAGAACACCCAAAGTAATTTTCGCGGCTCTTTGTGTTCCAGTTTCGCCGGGATATCCGGTTTCCTGATCGTGAACGGGTAAAGGAAGCCGAGACCATAAATATTTATCAGCCGCGGTGAAAACGACGAATTAAGTAAACGACTCTGATAATGAAAAGATGAATAACTGTTCCTTTTTCCGGGATGAATCGCCTGTTAATTACGCGCTGATCGTAATAAATCACGCGACGAAACGTGTCTTACAACTGGATGGAATAAATTCTGTAAAACTGTCGTAGAAGGTAGAAACGTGCACGTGAAAATTTAGTGGAATATTTGAGAACGGGAAATAATCTCCGAAGAGAAATTTCTTTTTGAGAATTTACAAGTGGAGGTATCGAGCGGAGGAATTTAAAATTTCTCCGGGGGGATGAAAGTGTAATAAGAAACTTGAATATTCCACGTCAGTAAGATGTCAAAGGGGAAAGATCTGTAAAAAGTAATAAAAATTTGTTTCCGACTAATTGGAGAAGCAAAGACGCGAAATGCGTAACACGTGTGTTTAACTTGCGACGGAAGAACGCGCAAATTTTACCCAAAATTTTGCAAAATAACTAAGAATGGAAACGTTGCGTGAAAATATAAAATTACATTTTGGTTTATGTTTCCTAAAGCCATTTCATTATCACAAACATACGTGTCCCATCTTTGACGCTGTGAAAGATGAAATTTAAAGAATTTGATTTCCCTACAGAATTCTTTTTCCTTCAATTATGTTTTCCACAGACCATGTTTTAAATTACGTTCTTCTTACTGATAGCAAAAAATAGATTAAAATTATCTTCTTAATTAACGGAATAATTGAATAAATTTAAATGAAAATTTTAAAAACATTATAAACACAAGGTTATCAATGTGATCCGTATAACGCACAATGCTTCTCAGATGAGACAAAATTTTTTATTTTTCGAAAAATAAAGATACTTGAAACATATTCACATTTCACATTTCATTGTTCAAGAAACAAATCACAGTAGCACGCGTGATGTAAAAAATGGCTCGAGAATATTGCTCTGTTAAGTGCAAAGCATTTCAGAAATTTGCATCGACGCGTTTATTTCGACAGATGATTAACACTTAAAGCGACAAGAGACTCGAATCGTGTGTTTTCACTAATGAAGCTCGAGTATTTTCTCCGTAATAACATTAAAATTCCCGCACGAGACATCGCGTGCTACGACGTGAAATATCTGCGATGGATGCCTCGTGTGTATGTACACCGTTTCAGATCGTTTATTTTAGACTTACTTAGACAAGTGGCGTATAAGCACGCGTGTCTTTGCCATATGCCAAGGAATTGTCGACAGTATCTGGAAATTAATACATTTCAAACGCACGACTTTGGTCGTTTCTAATTGTTACCGTCGTTTCACGGTACCATGACTAAACCAATTGAAAAATATTAAATGACGTAGTTAATCTTTCCTCGAGAACTATTTGATGAAAAGAATACGGTGTATTTAAACGATACAAAGGTACGAAAACGAAGAAGAAGAAACTGTGCAAATTCCACGTGTACGTGTGGAGCATTTGGTAGGTACTCTGTAAATACGGTTAGAAGTTATTATATATGCTAATTAAAATAATACCTTCATATTTAAGTTACGACATGTGCACTTGTCAAGCACCCTTGCACCGAAGTCTTGCGCACTTAATTTTCCTATATTACCTACATTTATACAAAATAATTCACGTGCAAAGATGATGAAAATTAATTTAAAAAACCGCACGATAAATCCAAGAAGAAAACATAAATGATAAATCGTAGCAAGTGAAACAGTATGAATCAATTCCAACAAGTTACGTATGTTCCAAATCATGTTTCTCAAGATATAGGTCTCTCGAGTTGTGAAAAAGAATTCTCTTCTCTAACCATTATACCTCCATCATTACTAATGCTCTTCAAAGCACGTTATATACGATCGAATTCATATATATATATTAAGATTCATTCCTTGAATTCTGGGTCAAATAATCAATTCTCTTCGTTATCACCTCTCCATTATATACTCCTTACCTACGTGCGACAGAAACTTTGAAGAATGATAAGGATAGCTGCGATACTTCACGATGATCTGCTAATCTCTTTGTCGCCTTTCTTAGCTTTAATCCTGAGAACAAAAGCTTCTCTCACGTTTATTAAGCATTTCGAAGAACAAGGATCAGTTTGTCACTTTGAAAACTCTCTATGTTTCTCTTTATATTTCTAACAGTTAATTTTCAAGTAACTAAGTACAAACTACTAATACCGATTAAAATGATCACAACACCACAACTTCACGTGGTTTAATCGAACACTGTTCTTTACGATATAGTTACGGACACAATCGCGGCAACATGACGAACATTCTGTGAAAATTACTCAAATACGTTGGAGATTAAAAAAGGTTAAAGACGCTAGAGTGTATTTTTATATTTTTCAATATCTGTTTTATATCCTCTTTCGAGTATTTAAATTGGTTGAAAGAAATATTCACGTGAAATTGTGAGAAAGAAATCTCTCTATAAATTCAACAAAATTACGGAGTTAAATGAATTATTGCGCGATAAAACCTAGATGCGTATCGTCCGACGAAACTCGAACTCACGCGTATCCGCTCGCAAAGAAACGCGCTTGTTATCAACGCGGACAGCGTGCTGACTCTTTGAAGCGCGATGGATCGAAGATATTGGATGTTCATTTAGATTCTAGATAAAACAGCCGCTGTTGATCTTCCAGTTGCTTGCACGCCCCTCGAAGACACACAGTCACCGGGGTGGTAGCTCAGATTGCGCCAAGAATAATGTTACACGCTGAAAAGCATTAGCAAATATCGATCGTTTATCCTGTTACCCATCCGCAGTGTAATTTACCCGCACGCGATATCTCCGAATGTTGTAGTTGCGCGTTAATGCCTGTCACGTTGCTGAGGTTTACGCGGCGAATGCACGTATAATGCGTGGAAAATTCGCAAACTGCCTGGACACGCGTGAAATCAATAACGTTCTCGTGTCGTTCGTCGCTCGTCGTTCAAATTGGAAACAAGTTTCATTAATTCGCGCGTCGACTTGAAAAGAGGAGGAAGTTTCCACTGTGAATTGCGAATTACGAAATTCATGGCGATAAGTAAGTCGAAATTCGGTGAATTTAAATTTGAAAGTCGCGTATTTTGATTCTTTGGTTAATTTTCGTAGTTAATTGAGAAATGATCTTGACGAGATGTAATAAACGCAGAATTTTGTTTCGTGGATCAAATCTCCGTTCTTCGTTTTTGTGGTAGACTGATAAGTGGCAAACTGATAAGAGGAGCGATATC
Organism: Melipona bicolor; assembly: GCA_030673865.1. Taxonomy (NCBI): domain Eukaryota; kingdom Metazoa; phylum Arthropoda; class Insecta; order Hymenoptera; family Apidae; genus Melipona; species Melipona bicolor. Next base: position 2,437,481 of record JAHYIQ010000001.1, read on the forward strand.
CACTCGAAATTTAGTGGTCGAAGACCACTAAATATATAACTGTGCATCTGGTGCGTGAAAATCGATTTCGGATTAAACCTGAACTTTGGATTCAATGTTAGAATATTAAGATTGAAATTGAAGTTCAGAAATATATAATAAATATAATATAAAATATAAATAATATATGTAAAATACACATAAAACATACATTTCAAGTGTTCTAAAATTTAGAAAGTTAGTCGCTCGTTATAGATAAACGTAGAATTAGCAAATATGAATTTAAATTTAGCATAATAAAGTAAATAATTAATAGTAGAATCAATTGTAAGAGATTAATTGTAACAATCAAGATATTCTTCAATTATAGCTTTAACAATATAACAAAACCATCAATATTTTGACCAGATTTGTATCAGAAATATAATACAAATACTCGTGACATGTTAATTTATCTATAAGTTCGACAGATAATTATAAATAGGGTGTTAATTTAATTTAATCAATTTTATAAAGCGAAATTCAATTCTGATGAAAAATTCTGATGAAACTATATCGATGGATATCTCTTCTTAATACTTCAATTTATAATCGTGCTGTATCGTTATAAATATGGAGATCGTTTCAACTAACGCATTAATCGTGAGTGACATTCTAATAACGAGCCGGTATCGTGGTTTTTATTGGAATTTTTTATTATGCGAACATTCCTGTGAACTCTGAACGAACGTGGAGTGAATTAAAATTTATTATGGAACATAGAGCAGGAAGCGGCGAAGTGCCACCGTTATTACGGTGAAAACTGGATAGAACTTTCTTTGGTTTTGAACCGAAATTGGAAGTAGCACGATTGCCCGGCTCTCCGTCGAAGATGCTGCTTCTTTACTTTCTTTTTCTCGTTGTTAAAAAATATCGCCTTCTTAAAATGAAATGAAATCGTTAGAGAAAATTTAGAAAAATTGAAGAGAGAATTTATAATAATTTGCGAAAAGCAATAAAATTATTAAAATAGTTTTCAGTTAATAATGAAAATATTATACAAATATTAGTTGAAGTTGAGATAATTTTCTGTACTCAAATCTTTTACATTTGCAAAATTTCCCCTGCACATACCACAAAAAATTACATTTTGCTCTTCGTCGTTACTAATTTTCCTTACTACGGATATTTACGAGCTTCGACGCTGAGTATATTTGTACAAAGTCTTATGTAGTAAGTGAATTTAGTTAGCTAAAGGTTTTACCAATTTTCTGCTTTCACAAATTTTTCAGAAGTTCATTTATACAAAGTACGTTATTTCATAAAACGATAATGCACCTTTTTACTTTCGACAAAAACAAATTGTAAATTGATTCTATCGATCATTCGATCATTTCAGGAGAAGATAATCGATACTTTAATTTCCTTGCGGATGATTTCTTTAAATTTCTCCCATCGTTATATTCCAATTTAAGAAACATATTTATAAATAATTATTTCTTTACGATTTTATTAAGCAGTGGAAGCAGTTCATTTACTCTCGTATCAGAATTTCGGAAATTTTACACTTCTTGATGTGTCCGTGAAATAAAAATGTCAAAACATCCTTCAAAACTGTCACGTGTCACGAGATGTCGGTTTCGAGAAGTCTCGTTGCTTGTTACACTTCATCTAGTTGGAAAATTTCAATGCGTCTGAACGAAGCAACGTTATTTTTAACATTACCTTGTCACTCGTAAGTAAATTAAAAACCACCCATCTCTAATTAAAAATTTCTGCAATTGAATAGAAATTTCGTTGAAACGGAATTGCATGATCGAATAAAGTAAAACCATTGAAATATTATGTCTCGTCTCTAATTGCGAATTCCAACGAAGTAAAATGTATTATTGAATGCAACCTTGCCATTTCTAACTGCGAATTTCAATAAATCTGAATGAAATGGAATTTTTCTAAAAAAAACTTCTTGTTATTGTTAACTGCGAATTCCAATATAACCAGTGAAACTCTTATTGAAAAATATGAAAAATACGTCCGCCTTTAACTGCGATAAAATGTTTATCTTCGTGAGGAAAAGAAAAAACATAAATTAAAATTAAAATTATAATTAAAAGAAAAAAAAGCTTAATCGAATTTCAGTTATGCGAAAGAAAATATAGCGGAATTGATTTTATCACTATATGAAAGAGAAACAATTTAGAACGATTCCTTCTAGGCATTTAGGATTATACCATTACTGTATTTCTAAATATCTATATAATGATATGTAACTTTAGTATTTATTGTAATTTTGGAAATTTTCGAACGTTAAAAGTATCTACAACTTCACGTGAAAAAAATGACAAAATAGCAACAATAAATTAAATTAAAAGTAAAGTAATAAATTTGATTTTCAGTTAGTTTCATAGTTTGTCATTATCTGACGTTATTTTGTTTCGTAATTACTTCATTTTTAGAATCACTCACACAATTACGTAGGATCCCAATTACTTTCAAGATCTTTTAAATTAGCTTTCAAGATTTTCGATAATATTTTCAAAGACGTTAAAAAAATAATTGCAAGTTCGCGTGAAAGAATGCAATTAAAAAATTTAATCTTCCGGCTCATAATATCCCCACTATTCTCGTAATTATTTGCAACATTTGAGAAATTGAGACCTTGTGTTAGTGTATAACTTAACAAACATTGCACCCAATATTTCCAATTTCCGTATTTCAGGAATCCTTTGAAAGTTCGCGCGATCCCAGTGTCTGAGCTAAGTCGCCGTGGTTCCCGTCGAATTACAAAACTAAAGATTTTAATGCGCGAAGCGTTGTTGTTTCGAGTTAAAGCTTCCAAGGATATAGGAACGAACTCTCGCGAAACTTTATCGCGACAGAAATTTGTCAGTTGTCGCGAGTTTCGTGGAAAATGCATAAATACAGTTCAACGAGCAAGGAATACATTTCAACGTCGAGGACACTTTTTTCGAGATCGTGCGAACGATATATACGAGCACTTGTTTGCGAAGCTCTTTGCCTGGATGTTTCAGCGTTAAAAAAGAAAAATACTTCGGGCAAGATGCGAGAAAGATTCGCGTTAAAGCTCGAAGATAAATCGTTTTCATCTTCCTGTTGGAACTTCGGTCAGAAATGTGAAGTTTCAATTCGTTACGGGACAGTTTGCTGTTGGTGTATCGAGAATAAAAGAAGATTTAAATTAAAGGTTTAAAGTTTAGCATGCGGATTAATCTGTGCTGACGTTGTTCGAGTTGAATACAGTTTTCCCAAGACTCAGATAAGGTGAGAGATTTATGCTCGGACCTGTTAAGCGACTATCTTTAAAGTTCAACAAGAAAGTTCGTCAGTTCGAGGAAATATGTAAAATGTTCGAATAAAATGTTCCTGCGAATTTCTTAGTTTTTAATTTACTTTATCAACTGAAATAAATTTCATATAATATGAAATACGATTTTAAATATAAAATTACGTTGTTACTTTGCAACAACTAAATTTTGAGTTATAAATTATAAATTTTGAATAGTCGTAAGACTATCTATAAGAAATTAAGAAATTAAGAAGCAACTTGTAACTCATGAAAGTTTACGCTTTTTAGTTTAAAAGACTTTCAGGTACACAATGTATTCTTCACTATTCTAATAGACTATATTTTCTTTTAAACAACTCCTTAAATAAAATCTGTTATTTGAAAATTATTTAAAACTATTAAAATACAATTGAAATAACAATAACACTTGCTAAAAAAAATAGATGAACAAATGTTAATTAAAGATCAATTTACCAATAGATTCTGTAAATTGAGATTGAATTTTAAATAAAATGTTGACACAACTATAAATACTAAATTGTACCAAAAAAAAACAAAGAAGAAAAAGAAATCGCTAGAGCAAAAATAAAAGTTTATGCAAGTCCAATAGACACAGGACAAATTCAGTGCAAAGAAACTGTTCAAAATATGTTAGATACTTTGTCGGATAAGAACATAAGAGGTATCAAGAAAAATACACAACCCGTGGATCTCGTTAACTACGTAGACACGTTGGTCTCCATATAGAAACGACACAAAAATATCCGCGAATTTCGTTTCACGTGGAATTAAAATGTCGAGGATGGTTTAACGGGGGGGAAATGCCTCCATCTCTCTGCTTATACGTGTATCGCTATGTTTCGAGTTCGCGTAATGCTTTTCGCTAACGAGAAACGCGACATTTTAATCTGTCATTAAAAAGAATATTTAATATAAATAACATTGTTTTTCCAACATTCCGATCGCCGTTTCAATTTCGAGGAGAATTTAACAATCGTAAATCAATTAAATTCGAGTTCGAGAATAGAACACTTGCGTCGGCAACGTTACATTGGATTAGAATCAACTCGATGCAACATTCAATGAAATGCTTCGACTGAAACTATCTTTGCTTAATTCTGCTCGAGTAGTAAACGGATCGGCGAATTACATTTCGCGGAAATTTCGAAACTCTGACATGTAATAACGTAATAACGAGACACGTGTGATTTCCTCGACTGTGTTAAATAGCACGAGGCGCTAATTCCAAATGGAAGTTGAATTTAACTGCAAAAGTTTAACCGCAACTGAGGCAATTTATGCGCCTCGATCGTTTCGTTGAACAAGTGGGACAATAAAGGAGAAGTGTGTGTAAAAAAATTCAAAATTTTTCATTGATACGAGCAATCTTTCAGAGAGCAATATTAACCCTTTCAACACGGCGCCCATGTGAGATGAGCTGTGAGATGAGCTTATTTTTCTGAACATATATACACTTGATGCTCAAAGGGTTAGCGTTTGATATTACGACAATTTTCCATTCAAATAAAAATTCTTTGCCGGTGTTTGACAAATATGGTAGCCACAGGGAAATATTTATTATATTTTTAGGGGTAATGGCAAGTACACGTGTCATCTCTTGATCTGGCACAAGTGCGCATATTTAAAATGAAATTCCATCATTGAAGCGTAATAAAAAGTATTTTTTTTTATCAAGTTCTTTTTTATCACGCAAAATGATCAAAGTTTTCAAGGGATGAGGTACGCAGCGATGCAAACGCATTTTTTTCTAAAAATGAAACGCAATATCCGAGTTTATCCTGTGCAAAAGAGTTTCTCGTGAATTTTAGAATTTTTACGAGAAAGTGTAACGTGTTTTAATATTTATACGCGTACAAATTTTTTCACTAAAGTCTAGCTTTAAAAAAAACTATGAATGAAATTGTGGATTTTGGCAATCGCATCGTTCCTTTTCAAATTGTATATTTTGTAACAAGATGATTATTTTATTAACACGACATTGTTATTATATCAAATACAAAGCTCTACGTAGAGAAATCTTTATAATACTCAAAAAAAAAAAAAAAAAGAAAGAAAGAGAATGTGTCCTACATAAGGATTTCACCTAATAATTGAAAGGCAACAAAATAATTTAACTGAAAGGATTTTTGCTCTATTCCGTCTTATTTTTATGATTTGATAAATTGTCATGTCGGAAGTTAGATAATTGCTGTGAAACAAGAGAACAAAGGTGAAAAGGAATCTGAATCAACGATTTTGTCTGACAATAAAATTCTCGAGAACGTTGTAGGCGGCGAAGATTAATCTTTCTTATTTTAAGAAGATGTAATATTTGTGAAAAACAACGTTACTTCCTGCCATTTAAATTTATATTATATAATGAAAATCGTTCATATTCATTCTTACTGCTTTCAGACATTCATCAGCTAAAATCATTTCACAATAATTACTTAATACGGAAGATTAGTCAAAAGATTACTTAAGAGAATGAATAACTCTTTGTGAATCCCCTTCAAAAGCAACTTTTTCAAGACTGCAATTAAATTAATACGAGGAAGCTATAATTAAATTTCTATTTCTTCTTTAATATTTCATCAGCAGAACCTTCTCAGTTTAAAATAGCTTCTGCAAGAACGCTCCTCTGACATTTTCATCCATACAAATGTATCCTTGTTGTTTCTTAAATTATCTCGAAAATCTCCAAATGGGGATTCGTTACACGCTTATTATTAAATCTCGTACGCGTAACGTGGGAAAGAAGTTGACGAGCTTCGTGTTTTTCTTTAAATGAAGCCGATCTTCAAATTGCGGAAATGTAATCTCCGAGAATTTGCGTTTCAAATAAGAGAAAAACAGACGGCGAAAGAGTTACAAAAATATTCGCCTACGTAGATACAGATTGCGGACACGCGGAGTTAGGACTAATTGAAGTTGGAATTAAACTTTCATTTAACATTATTTCCAGTGGATAGAATTGTAATTCTAATTCCACTTTGTACCTCAGCGAGCAAATTCCAATTTTTTGCTATCCTAATAGCAACAGACGGATTTTACAATGACAGCTTGCATTCCTTTCGTAAAAATAAAATCTCCGTTCCATTTTAGCAAGAATACATTCGTTTCGTGTCTCCAACGTAAAACGAGAAATACAAAATATATCCGTCTTTAAAGGTAAGCCAATTATCTGTGTGTTCTTGTATTCCAAGAAATTACAAAGTGGCTCTATAATCGCGTTTTTAAAATGTTACAATTAATGAAAAAACTTGCAACGAAATTAAAAAATTCCACAAGTAGATTACCGTTTATTCTGTTCTTACTTTGTACAACCCGCGCTACGTGCTCGTGCAATTGTGTTGAAGGAAACTTGAAATATTTTCAAAGTGACGACGAAAGAAAATTTCAGTTCTATTGAAATATTGGAGTATTATGCGCGACGAGAAATGAAAGTTACCGAGTCTAGTAACAGTTTACGAATTTTCTTGTCTCGAAAAATCCGGAACAAACTTGTCGCCCGATATTTTTACTTGTAAATGTTGTAACATCCACGTTTTTCTCACTGATTTCTGATTCAAATAAAAATCCACGTTCAGATAAATAAATTCAATTGACGGGATTTATTGATCGAATTTCACGTAACTTAAATTTCCTTCTAACAAATCAAGTAGAAATTGAAAATTGCCTTTTATTCTTGAAGCATGAGGAATTATTATCGATAAAACAGCGTTGATGTGTTGATACGTTGTATAATAAATTCAACGTTCGTAGCATGTAAAATTGCAAACAAATAAAACTGACTGTCTACAATTAGAAAGAATCGAGAATAGTGTTTTTTATTACTTGCGATTTGATTTCTTAATTTTTTGAAATACTTCTTATCGCTGTCTATATACATAAATAATTTCAATATTTGTTTGTAAGTAGAATTTAGACAACATTAAAATTTAGAATTTTCAAAACAATAGCAAATTTCCGAAAAGCTAGTGAAAAATATTAATTAAAAAATGTTATGTTTTTATCATTTAACAATCTTAATGTTATGTTATTTCTTATCGTTTAATTTTCTTCGATCTTTATTCACTTTGGTTTCTTTTCGTCGTGCTTTGTTATTCTCGCGTATCAACCCTACGTTCTTATTTCCTAGAACGTTTTGTAATATCAACTGCAGCTGTACATTCTTCTTCTGCAGATACCTTCGGTCTTTTCTTTGCCAAATTTTTCTTTCTTTCGTTTCGCGTGATTGCGTTTCTTTCGTTCTCACACGTCGCGAGAAGCATCTTCCGGCAAAACTGATTTTAATGTAAAGTTAGATTAATGGAAAAGTGTTTTTCACATTTTGCGCTGTTTTATGTCGCAACCACTCCGAAACAGGAATTATATTAATACACTGTCAGGCGGTGACAGCTTGGGTTTTCCATCTAAATGCTCTTGAAATCTCGCAAAGCCTGAGATTGATCGCTAAGCATTGGTGATTCCTTAAAATAGCCATTAACTCGATGTCCTACGACGAATGAAAAAAGAAACTTTAATATCACCTTTGATATCTTTTTCCTAAAATTTAATTAATTTCATTTCCGTGGAGTAATAATTAATTCATTCAGGTAGAGTATCTATTCGCGGAAATTTTTTAAAAATCAGTTGAATAGCAAAAGTATTTTCTAATCTTAGAGATAAAATTCTCAAACAGTCAAATAAATAGTATTCATTCGTAAATTAATGTAGAAAATATATAGGATAAATCGATGAAAAACAATTATAACTGAAGTCAAAATTAAAATGACAAGAGACCAATTATTGACATATTTTTATGAAATATCTTCACTAATAAAACGATGGAAACATGTTGCCGACAATTATGCCAATTTTTATCGACAAATATCGCCGGATGATCCGTCAGTTTCCAACTGACGTTACTCGACTGAAAATCTTTAACGCGGAACTGATACTGGAAGTCTGAAAACGAATAGATGATTCTGATGAAAGCACATTCAAACCCCTGTCATAAAATCGATACGGCTGCTTCATCGAAGCGTAGATACTTTGACATTCGTACGAAGACGCGTATCACTGGAACTTTCTCGACTGATTTAACAACGTGTATCTCATCGTGAATGAAAAGACATCTTACATATTTTCGCATGATTTATTTTCGTCAATGTTATTTGATATTACTTCTCCAAGGATCCCTACTTCCGCAAGGAAAAAATGTAATATAATTTTTAGCGACGTTATAAATAAGAGACTTAAATCAAAAAATAAAAATTTCGTCTACATTTAATTTTGATTTATCATTATTGACACTTTCTATTCGAAGAAATTCGTGAAATTCTTTCTTTCAAGAAAGATGTGTTGAAAATTGATAGAACCATCGTGTCGTACCTTAAACGAAGAAAGAACGTTTCTGAAGAAACGTGCTCAAGTTTCCAAATTCAGTTTTCAATTTTTAACGATAGTGCTCGTTTAATTTGCGACCGTGTAAAATTAACGAAAGAACATTGATTCTTGGAACTTCGTGAAAGATTTGATCAAATCAAACATTTACGAACATACGAACATCGTAAAAATATCGGGGGGAGGGGAAGAAATGAGAACCAAAATGATAATTCGTATAATTTAGGCTGATGGAATTAGATGAACAGTTCAGAGGAAATGCAATTAAGAGGATAATGGATATCCTCAGTGGACGGACGGATCTCGATGGAATTTCTCACCGGTATTGTACGAGTCACGTTATTTTCCAACTCACTAACTGTGAAAATTTACTAGATAAGTTCCAATACTAATTAACAATAGAACTACCATGCCAGTCAAAATGACTTTATCTTGAAATTTCTACTTCGTGTTGCATTTTTTACCCGCAACGATGTATTGACTTTTGCAGCAATAGCTAAATAATATAATGAATTTTATCTTTTTTTTATTTCTGCAAAATCAAAGTGACTTTGTATGTCTACTTATACCAATATCAGTCAAAATGATTGGCACTTGTCAAAACGCAGATTTATGCAACCGAATTAACTAATTTCCTCGTTTTGTACAACTTCTCACACGTTTTTATGCTTATTGTTGTTATTGATGTGTAAGTGATAAAACGTGCCAACCCACATTTAGGTATCATGGTCCAAGATAAATTAATAATGCAAAATTAATTAATACCAAAAATGTACTACGTAACATGGAATTCCTTTGTAAGAAAGCAATAAATCAATAAAAATAAAAATATTCTATTACAAATGTTTTAAAAACCAGTCGTTTTGTCCTGATAGAAATAGCTTCATCAAAACGTCGGTAGTTCTGATGTTAAACTGTAAAAATGCAAACGTTTACATAGAGAGCAAATTGACCAATTAAAAGCCGTTTCAGCTGATTTCCCTGCAATCTGCGACAGTACAATAGGAAAAAAGAAATCTATAATTCCAGCGAGAAAGCGAGCGTGAAAAACGAGAGAAAAATATGAAATTTTTTACAAGAAAGAATTTTAATGAAATATCGCTTTCGTTTTATCTGCTTATCGTCAGGCAAGTTTTGCGCTCGGACATTGATGGATTCGAGAAAGGTCGATTCGAGAGTTGTTCGTGAATCTATCTCTCCGTGCTTCCGCTATAAAAGCAAAAAATTTTGATATTTTAACAAATTAATATCCATGCTTTATTGATAAACGATGTACGTGTCAGGGAAATTTGTCGAATTTTTTAATCAACGCGCTCGAATCAAATGTTTGGTGATAATGTTTACTACGTGTTACAATTTATACATTTACATCCATACGAGGATCAATCGCTATAGCAGTTAAACGTAAGATACAACGAGATTTGATTTTTGAGCTAGATGTAAGAGGATGTAACAAATTTTTCGAAAAGATATACTATTTATATAAATAAATGCGAGAATATATGATAATGAATGGATAATGACAGTATTAAAAAGTAATGCAACAACACGTGGATGTTCAATGATTTCATTTCATTGGAATTAATAATTCATTTGATTTGGATTTTCCCTTTAAAATCCCGTGAAAAAGGATATTAAAGTATTTAAACAATAATTTTGAATTAAATTTTAATTCTCGCCGAAGTCTGAAAATCTACAGTTCGGGGAATTTCAAACATATTGGGAATAATATCGGGATTCGTAATAATTGAACTTCTAATCAATGAAATGAAATTTCCTATATAATATGTGTATATGTATAGTGTTCTCCGTTTTATTCGGAATAAAATAGAATTTAATATTGCAGGAAATGTGTTGCTCTCATAAGATTTCTATGCAGCATTATTTATTAAAAACACTGTTTCTTTATTCACTATTATTAAACGATATTTGTACTATGTCAAGGAAAAATTATTTGCGCTGTCAAATAAATACCCTTTAAAATGTTGATTTACGCAACGTAGCTACAGGTGACATAATGCAAGAAATATTTAAAATAAAATATTCAAATATCATTTTGCAAACCAAATGTTATCTAATTTCGTAAGTAATGGAATGCAAACGTGGACACGAATGAAGAGCTTGTAACGAGTTCGTTCTATATATTGAAAAAGGAAAGAGAAAATAAAAGAAAAAGGTATAATGTGATAATTCGATTTGAATATTAATTGAACATAGTCAGTGTGCAGCGTTTCATCTCCAATATTGCGTTAATTCAGATTTATGGCACGCGGTTAATGCGATAAAACAATTTGCAGGAATTAATAATAATAGAATTTTGATGATTGATAAATTAAACTCTACCGATGAAGATCAACGTCACGTTGCATTAGAAATTAATTCGCATAATTGAGACTTTCTGATCGTTTCAATTGTGTGTTTTAACAGTGACGGGCAAATTGAATAATCGATTAATCAATAAATAATATTTTACATGCAGTAAGTTTTCTATTATTATTAATCCAATGACAGAAAGAGATAAACAAAATCTTTCAATGTCCAATTAATAACAAAACGCATTATCTGAATTTAATCGTCAAGATATGTACTATATCGCGAAGAGAAAATTTTCTTTCAGTTTCTGAAAAGAATATGATTGCACATTTAAAAGTGTTAGCACAAATTTCAGAATGCAATAAAGGAAATAACATCATTGTATCGTTGTTACCGATTTAAATTGGATGTACATACGTAAGTCACGGTGTAAAATTGTTAGACAGTTGACTCGAATAACGGAAAGATTGAACGGAAAACCTCAAGGGAAGGTGATAATTGACATCCTAGTCAATTTGTTTGAACACGGCAGGGATCTGCGTGTGGGTTTTGAAGTTGAACAAGCACGCGACATTCGTAAACTACGACTTAACAAGAAGCAGATTGACAGCAAGAAAGATTGAAGTTGGAATGGCCTTATTTCCTAGTATCGTATATCTTCGGTGTATGTAGAACCTTTAACCTTTGATCCCTGATGCCTCGAGATACATGCATTTAGCGTGTTCGCCGTTATCTACCATCTTTATGGAGCAATATTTTATCCCAAAATTCTGACAACGTACGCTTAACGAACGTACGTCCGTTCATTTGCAACGAGCTCGCAGCATTCAGGACTGTTTTACATTTTGTCATATCGTCGAATCACGGCTGTTCATGCATTTACGGGTAAATTGAAGAACAGAAAAATTCGCGGAATATGCGCGATACGCGTAAAAATGTATAAAATATAAGTATTCTGCGTTCCGCGAAATGAAACGAATCCCTACAGTATACGCTGAAATTTTTTTATTTACGACGAAAATATTTTACAATAATCCGCGATTTAATCACGTGGCTACATGTCAAATATTCCCAGTAATTTGACAAAAAGGGATTGCGCACACGCAAATCAACCGAATGAGAACAATGTCAAACGTTGCATTTGATGCAGTGTAGCATGTCAAACATTGCTACACTGATAAAGAATAGTAAAAATCATAATATTTTCAAAATTTCCTGTAAATTTTGCAATATAAAAGGAAGAGATCGAATTGCTAAACTGTGGGAAGTAGACTCATTCGGGTCATTGATCGTTCCTAATACACGTGTACTTCTGACGATTGATATTCAAATGCGATAGAGCTTCTATAATTGACGTAATAAAAAGAAATTGTCTGTCGATTATCTATCTTTCCATCAAGAAATAAACGTTCCGAAATTACCTTTGCAAGACCTTCCAGCGATCTTTGAATACACTTAGAATTAGAAAGTATAATAATATCTGAGAAGAAGATTGGGAGTAATGAATGGGAGTCCATAAAGGAGATAGGCATCCTGTCTGATGAAACGAACGTCAACGTAAAGAATGTGTTACATCTACATCTCTTTATCGTCGTAGCGCAGATATCGATTTATCATAGTCGGTCATTCTAATGTGAAACAATTCAATGCCGTCCTTGAGAATATCATTAGCACATAAACGTAAATATCACATACGTGAGAACGTATCGTCGATTCTACTTCCAGATCACTCACAAGGTGAAAAAAAACCGTTGACCTATCGGATATCGCTATCAATAGACGTAATGCAGCTATCTAGGTCATCGACCAGTTTTTCCTTCGTTAATTTTCCATAACTGTTCTTCCTGCTCTCCTCAGCGAGAGATGGAAATTTGAATTTCACTCGAATAGCTCGTTTTACTTGGATCCTTTTAACATTACACTTAAGCGAACGTTGACGCGTTACCGCAATTTGTATTTAATATTGAAATATTCATTCTTTGGACATTTTCTCTAAATAAACTAAAAAAAAAAAAGAAATGAAAAATACAATATTATAATTGTTATAAATATCATATTATAGTGCATTCTTTCAGTTATTAATCAATGAACATATATTAAATATCGCTACTCGATATTGGAAAATAAGCAAAAGATGAAAATCTGAATTTTGGATAAATCCTGAATATATATATATACATTCTGACCGATAGAACAGTGGCTTATAGAAGATGGATGCCAGTCCAACACCAATGAAACAGAAATTTACACGTTAAACGCAAGATTAACTGGCATTATCTCTTCGCACACAGACTGGCATAATTTATAGAGTGGCGAAATGCATCAGGTGAATAATCAGAAACAAGATAACACTCACTCCACAAAATTAACCAGCAGCTGTTGTTACTGATATATCCATCATGTGATTGATATTTTTTTTGTTTTTAGGTTTTAATGAATTATTCCTGTATATTGACGTGTAATTTGAAAAATTACGTCATTAACGAAATTGGGGGAAATAGTTGTATAATTCAAGGGCGAAAATTCAACGCTACGTTTTGAAAAAATTAAAAATTAATAAAATCAAAGAAGTGAAATTGAGGAGTTTCGCAAAAACTGAATATTCCTACTATATTTCTGCAAACTGAAATTATTATATATCACGATAACCAGTCAAAGGTTAATTCAGAGACCTGTTTTTTACATCGATCGCACCAAAATTATTATAACTAAGGAATTTCTTAACAAAATATATCGTTAGTCGCTGAATATGCATACATTCACGCGCACCTGAACAAACACAATTGGCAACGAGGAGTTCGATCAAATTCGCGGAGAAGCTGGGGACAAGTACATAATTTGTAGCAAGTTCATGTATATAGAAAATATAGAGGGGATTGTGAATGCTTGAAACAATACTCACCGACGATACACGATATGAAAATATAATAATCCACAGTGAAACTGAGACTTCAAAAAGGCGCAACCTTTTGTTAATGGTCGAAATTGTTAAAATTCCGTGTAACACAAACCACGGTGTGAGATAATATTTCACGCGTTTTCGTGATATTTATCATGTTTGCAACAAATTTTACGTACAAACATGATTATTCAATCGTGTGGAACAATTACATCGACGGTTTCAGGGAACATTACAAGTATGAAATGACTTGGGTATCGTGACTCGAAAAAGGAACGTGATAAATGTAGATCTTAGCAAAATATAATGAAATTAATTAACGACACACTCAACTTTAAAAGGTTCAAAGGTACTGCTCTGTAAATGAGATAAGGGATATTTCGAAATTTTTGTTTTAGTATAAATACAGGAAAGATTTCCGTTTTTAAATGTTTCTCCACAAAATATTCAATTGTCCGGTACAACGAATGTATTTGTTTCAAAACTGTCAGGATTAGTTTCGCTTTAAAAACTTTTATTTTCGATATCTAGCAAATACTCGTATTATATCTAACAAACATAAACCAGCTTCGCGCATCGAGCTATAAAAATCGAATATTTATACACTCAATAGTCTTTTATTTTTCATCTTCCCGTCCATTGATTTTTCAACTATCAAGGTTAGTGGCTATCAGCTTGTCGTTTCCACGCTTATGATTTTCTATTATTTTTTTCTCTTTCTTTCTTTGGTTTTCATTTCCTGTCGTATTTATAAATAAATGATTTTTTGCCGAACGAAATGCGGTTCGAGGAACAACAGCTTGACAAATGAATGTTCGTTTTACCCAATAAAAATAAATCACTTCGATTATGATTGCCTTTGTTTGAACTTTTTGATCGCACTTCCAAATGAGAAATTGACTGGCCTATCTAAGTAGCTTTTGTCATAAATATTTATCATAAATAAAAATAGATTTCCCGGAATGAAGAAAATGTATTTTTGTAATTGACAAAATATCGTTATTGATAAATTTATAATTCAATGATTAAAATCCAGCAATCATATTGATGTGTGTGTGTGTGTGTGTGTGTATTACATTTATATACGTGAAATATTCATATAATTGCAGAAATATTTTTTACATTAATTAAAAATATTTGCCAATTATTTTCTGACCATTTTATAAAACTCAATGTAACTATCGTTGATATTAAAAGCACTAGAATGAAACCAAGTCTCCATCGATAGTTTTTCAAAAACAGTAAAAAACACAAAAATGGTCAAATATTTCCAAAAGAATACACTGTTTTATGTACAATAGATCTTCCATGTAATTTTCAGTTCAACGTATAATATTCAAGACTTTACTTATCTTTCTTTTTTTTCAATTAATTCCACGTGTGAAATAGCACATTTGACTAACGAGCCACTGCGATTCCTTGGAAAATTTTTTTTTACAAGCCACACTCGGTCTACAGCAAGAAACAAACGATTAAAACACGCTACACGTAAATGAAATTTATTATCGAATGAGATTCATTATATCGTCATATTTTAACTATTACACTGTAACGGGAATATGCTCACGTTTCATTCGTTGGAAACAAAAGCTGATATCTTTTCTCTCAGTACAAATGTATTAGCAAATGATAAAATCTTCTTCACCGGATAAAGTGGCAAAATTGAAATTTTGTTTGTAAATCTCATTGAATTCTCACAGAGGGTATCGGGCTAACGTTTTGCTAAAAAGGCAAGCAGTGAAAGAGATAAATCCTTTTGGTGTTAACAGACGAATGCTTAAAAGATTGATTGATTTTGACCAAGTAATCGAAACTATTCGCGTTTAATTTGTAATCACGAGATTAAACGCGGATTCTTTGTTCATTATGGAGAGACGTAGCATACCAACATGGTACAAATCAATTTAATTAACGTTGAGCTTTTGATAAATAAAATCCTTTGATCGTAAAGGTACGGAAATACCTGTACAGCATGTACATACATACGTGTGTGATTATCTGTTGTCTACTGTTGAAGTTTTATTTGTTCATCCATCATTTCGTTTCTACTTTCATCTCCATCTATTAAAGCGTAAATCAAAATTTTTAACGAGTCACTGACTGCCAATTATAAACCTTACGATATAACAATAGTACAAGTTGTATATATATTATAAAACAAATGTACAACATAAAACTCGCAGTTTCATGATTCTGTGTGTTTTTCAGCTAACGACAAATTCAGAAGGATACTTGATAAACTTATTACGATAAAATCACGAAAAAAAGAGAATATTTATAATTTTTTTTTTTCGTCTCGCCGAATTAAATTATTTCGTGTCATTTTTCATAGCGACAAATGAGTTCGATGTTATTTGACAATTAATTTTAATTAAACAACTTGGGAAAGTTTTCGACGTACGTGCACGGATAGAAACTGTTAAATTGGTTAGTTTTTCGTGGAACGAGCCATTACGGTTTCAGGAAAAAGCGTTTCATTAATCATCGTCCTCGTGAACGTCCTAAACTAGGAATTCTACTAACCACGCTCACAATGGTTTCTAATATATCAAATGCAATTCCAACTGCAACGTCGGAATCTTGAGTTTGCCATTCAAGTTTACAACGCGGGCGAAATTTACGCCCATTCGTGCAATTTCTTCCCTGCTAATATAGAATTTATCGAGTGGAAAGGTCGCGACGTTTGAATGATTTACCAGCGTTTACTTTTGAATTATTGGTCAGTTAATATTTATGTCCTCTAGTAAATAAATATGGGTTCGATAGATGTGATGAAACGCCATTACTTTATTTATTTGGGAAGAGTTTGAAATTTACGAGAGCAACAGTTGTTACACGGTACAGCTATAATTTTACTAGCGATAGTTCGATTCGATGAATAATTTTAAAATAAGAGAAACGTTTGAACAATTTAAACAAAAAAATAACTGGCTCAATAATTACTCAAAGAATTTAGCAATTAGACATGTATCTAGACTGCGAATGTTTACATACTTATAGAAACTCTAAGAAAATGCATAGAATGGCAGAAAATATGCCAAATACCCAAAGTATAGCACCTGCTATAATATTTAGCAAACAAATTTTGCTGTTCATTAACATCGCTCAACACTGTTCACTTTCAACGCTACATATGCGTAATTCCAAATTCCTACAGACGAATGATCAAAGACACTCGTGCGATTCAAACAAAGTTGGTCATTTAAATTCGGTCCGTCCTAAAATGATTTCCTAACAACTTTTCGAATAATCTGTTTCCAGGTGAGAATGTTCCACAAAGACGTGCCACGATGAATATGGACGTTCAAGTAAATGATTCGCTAGAGAGACTGCAACAGTTCGAGGCGTGGAATCTAACGAATCCGGAGAATTGCGACTATTTTGCCGGATCGCAAAGCGTCTTCTCGACGAAATGGTTCCGCGGTATTATCTGCTTCCTGTATAGCACCGTTTTCGTGATCGCGTTAACCGGAAACGGTCTGGTCTGCTACGTAGTACACAGCAGCCCTCGAATGAAAACTGTCACAAACTTGTTCATCGTGAATCTCGCCGTCGGAGATATCCTGATGGCATTTTTCTGCGTGCCAACCAGCTCCATCAGCACCTTGATACTACAGTATTGGCCGTTCGGTCCAGAACTCTGCCCCACCGTTATTTATCTACAGGTACGTTTAATAGTCCTTGTGCTTGAAGACGAAGAAAAGATTGTCATACCATTTCAGAATGGTTGAGAATGCTGGCATTAAAGTAGAAAGAAAGAATGGAAAATTGATTTCTTAGCTCTATGTATTACATATATATATATCGATATTGTAAAAGTTTTCGGTTTAGTGACGAAAAGTATTGGTGGTCGTTGAAGGAATTCTGTATATGTTCGTTTCAAGGTAAATTTTACTTAAATTTAAAGATAAGAAATTTTATAAAAGAAATAAAGAAAGAAATTTTATGAAATTTAAAGAAATAAAGATAAGAAATGACAATCTGAAGCAACAAATCGTTTCCATATTTATATTATTTGAAGAATAACTTATTTTATCTTGGGTCCAAGTTTATCTGAGTTAATTCAATTAAATAAAATAACAAATAATCTCAATAGAAGGTGAAGTTTGTATATGATAATAGAATTAAAAACTATTTAAAAAATTATTTGAAGAAACAGATATAAAATACGAAACAAAATAAGAAATTATTTGAGTTGGCAGTTAAATAATTAAATAATTTAGAGAAAAGTCAAATAAACTGACACAGGATTATTTCAGAATAATATTGAGTCAAATAAGATGATACATGTACAATTATTTTACAAATATTTTATTCAAACAATGCCTGGTTCATTTAGTTATCGGAGGACGATTTTGTTAATATTGTAGGTTTTCGCGTAAAAAATTTATAAATTAATAATTGTTAGCAAATTTAATAATTTCGAATGTTTGAAAACATCGAGAAATAATTAAAAAAACATGATAAATATGAATTACAGTTTTCACTGATATTATCACACGGAATGAATTCTTTTCTGATTAATCTCCAACTTGATAATATTTTCTACGAGAATTGTAACGCATCTTTGAATAAACTTTCGAAAAACTTGATGTTTGACTCAGAATTTACTGCAGTAAGTAAGAGTAAAAAACAGAGCAAAATTGTGTATTGCTTTCGTTTACTGAAGCTTAAAGAAAAGTTTGCTTTGAAGTTCCACTTTTTTAACGTTATCTTGAGAACTATCTGGGAAATACAAGTTTTGCCAATAAATCTCCCAGTTTGCGCCTTATATAAAATTCTTCGCGTAAACCTTTAACGAAAAGTAAATACATCTGAGACATTGAGATAGTTCTTACGAAATCTTCGAAAGGATAGCACTTGACTCACGTGAAACTACTTAATTAGTAATTTACGAACAAGAAAATGCTTTTCCAATTTTTTTCGCTAACCATAGATCAAATGCACGTCTGTAATTCTGACAATTGTTTTTTAATAACACTAATAAAGTTTACACGTTAATGAATCATTTTTCTTTTCATCATATGTCAAAATAAAAAAAGAAGAAAAAAATGAGAGGAAAATTTACATCGAAGAAACAATCTTCTACAATTCAATTACCAAGTGATAAATATTTACTCTGTTTCTAACAAAATCAGTATCTCTAACGATGTAATGAAATATAATATACAAAACCCTCGCCTGAAAATTAATTACACTTAATTATTCTATGTAATTACATACATTATCTATTCTATCCAGCCGTAAATTAATAACAACAGCATTTTCACCGTTATATCACATCAGCCGATCCTTTTATGTAAAATAGACGAACAGCGATCCGTGGATTTTGATCGAATGAGACAAAAGCAATTATCCAGTTGTCGAAGCAGGCTCAGCTGCACGTGTGAACACGAAAATTCAGTTTCACTCACGGTGACGTCATTAACAAGGGTAATTACTCACCATTCAGAGACGCGTTAACCATTCATCTATCTAGGAACAATTTAACCGAAAAGCCGAGTGTAACAATAACCATTGAAAAACAAAACAGGCCTGTTCACATATCAGCCCCCTTTAATTTAATATCGACGTCTCATTAATCACACGCAAACTCATCGTTAAGCGGACCGATTTTAATAATTTTCTTTCGATCGAGGAAACTAGACAGATTCCATTAGCCATTTTACCATCATAGTTTGTTCCATCTTTCGAATGTTACTAATGCTATTAGAAGCATAAATCGACGAACATAGAACTATAAGTATTACGAAATCTACACAAATTAAAATAAATAAGAAAAAATCATTGAGAATTTAGTAAAAATTCGATTTCTATAAAAATATTTTTATTTCGTTTCGAATCTGTACAACTAACTTCTACAAATTTTTTTCTGTGTATTATAAATCATATTGTTTTATATAAATTCCGATCCAATAATAATCTTCTTAATAATTTGAATTAACTTTCAGAGTTCGAGAAAGTATTGATTTAAGATGGCTAAGAAGTACCGAGTGAAACGCCTGTTGCTCTTGTCTACCACTTGTTTGAATACGGTTCACTTTCGTGACTGGGATACTTAAATGCTCTCAGATACTTTGTAACTGTTATGAAACCGCTGTAGAAGAAAACAATGGACGAAAGGAAAGGTTAAAAAAGGAAAAATAGTTTCGATAATATTTCACAAACGTAGCAAATTTTACTCTGACTCTCTGTGCTATAATTTCTGTGCCTGTTAAATTCGTACAAGTGTAATATTTCTACCTCTTGGAAAAAGATTTTGAACGTCAGTGAAAAATGAAATTTTATTCACTGCGTTCGTCCGATGTATATCCCCATCAGCAGACATCGTAGCTCCTTGCAAAATTTATTCAAGAGATTCATTCGAGAAATGAAATATCGCTGAAGCCCATAAAGAAAGTCCCTTAAAAGAAGTAATTATCGGATAAACTGAAATATTTTCGAGATGGAGCCTTTTCACTGGGACTCTAATCTGTGAAAAATGTTATATCCACTGGCATTGAATACTTTCCCAACTTTCACCACGAATTTTTCCTAACGATGTAATATTTGAAATTGGTATTCTTAAACTCTACAGACTTTTATAAGATCAAATTTTACGTCATTATGCGATAATGTTAAACTCTGATGAGCCAATAATGAGTTCTAAGGACTTCATAAATTAGGAGACACTATAAACCAGTTCCATTTAATAAGAAAACATATATATATACATATATATATATATTTAATCGCTCGGTTAAATCAAAATTTTTTTCGAAATTCTAACTACCTACAATCATTATACGTGAGATCCGCAGAATCGCTGCCCTTTTGAGCATAAAGCTTTTCTTTACTCTAAGAGAAAAATTTTTTTTTACTAATTATTAATAATATATAATGAATAATAATTTATATTTATAGCTTCATTTTAAATATTAATAACATGCAACTAATAATTAATAAATGTATTACCATTGACTGTAAAATAAATCATTCGTCTGAAAGTGTCAGTTTCGAGGAAATAATAATAGCGATGTGAGATGATTCGTTAATATAAAAATATTCATTTTCAGGCGGTGTCAGTGTTGGTGAGCGCGTACACACTTGTTGCGATTAGTATAGATCGCTATATAGCTATTATGTGGCCACTGAAGCCAAGATTGAGCAAACGGCAAGCTCAGCTACTAATTTTAGCTGTGTGGATGCTTGCTATGGTAATATCGCTGCCTATCGCTGTTGTTTCGAAGCTGTTTCAACCATCGAGGCAATATGAAAGATGCAATCAATACATTTGCGTGGAAGTTTGGCCATCGATGGAAAACAAGTAATTATTCGTATTCATCTATATTCATCTATCTATACGTATTGATTCTTGAAAACAGGCGTTATTCAATGACAAAGCACATGCATATGTATAAAAATTCGTGATTAAAATTCTGGTTTATTAAACTCAATTTCAAATCTTGGGTAAAATTTTGTTCGTAAATACACGTAATCATCTTGAATATCTCTTGCTTTTGAAGATAGAAGAAAGCTTTATTAACAAAATTTGTTTGGAACAGAGTGGGTCGCAATGTGTAGTGATAGTTTTTTTACAGGTGGAGGATTCAAGATCATTTTAAAGTCACCACTTTTCAAATGGAACGATGCATCTTTTGCTGTAATTAATCGACGCAGCTTGACATTTCCTTTAAAAAAAAAGTGTTGATCTATGTCGAGTTTATAAAATCTATATATGAAATATATGTAAGTTAATATATCTCTTTATCGAGAATTTCGAATTGCATCGATCAGTGGATAAAAAGAAAAAAATATTGTTTCATTTAAAAAAGTGGAGACAACCTTCAAATGAAAGAAGCAATCCTCTGGCTACAAAAGAAAACTACTACCATCATGTGATGGCTTCCTTTGTGCCAAACAATTTTTGTTAACAAAATTTTTTTGCATACCTTCAGAAACAACGGAGATACTCAAAACGATCACCCTGTATATTAAAAGGAATAATCTTGAGCCGGGACAAGTTTAATTGGAAAGTTAATTGTTTCAATTTCTCTTAAAATCTCTTCAAGTAGCTATTAACGTCTAACCAGTCGAATTTATGGAATCATAATGGCTCCTAACAACATTGGCGGGAATCGGCTTTCTACTGAACTGCGTGTCTATGTGTTGCAGGTATTATTACTCAATAGCGTTATTGGTACTCCAGTATGTGATACCAATAACGGTTCTGATGTTCACGTACACCAGCATCGCGGTTATGGTGTGGGGTAAGAGACCGCCAGGAGAAGCTGAAAATGTCAGAGACCAAAGAATGGCACGATCAAAGAGGAAGGTAAAGTATTAGAAATACATCGCATCACGTTCGCCAAGTTTCCCCACAAAATGGCAGGATGGTTATTATTTACAATATTTTCGATCAATGTCTTCCTTTCTTCGTACTTTCTTTCTTTAGAACCTCCATTTAGAGTGTTTGTTCCTCTTCTTAAAAATAAGGAGAAGCCCGTAGAGGAGGCACGTAGATTAATCCACGTATTTTTAACTGAGACGTGACTCTCTGCTTTCGTTCTACGCTCAAGCAAACATTTCAAAGCTTCTAGATGAATGACAATTTCCAGATCAAACAATAAATATTAATTAATAGATGCTCTAGATGAAAAAGAGATTGATTACTTGTATGCGTCAATAAAGTAAATTTCTGTCCCTGTTAATTAAAATATCCCATTTATCATTTCAAAATTGAGAAAGGCTTTAATACCTTTTGTTTTTCTTTAATTCATTTAATATATTTAGTTATTATTCCGTGGCAATATGTCGGAAGTAAGAACGAAAAATGCCACGCGGAATGTTTTTTAAATTAAACAGGACAGATTTTACATCTTCGAAGTTTCCTTTCGAGTTGTCTTTTTCGAATTTTTCACTTTTACTCTCATCGTGGAAATCACTCACCGACATAACAAATAATGATCTTCGAGGTATAACGAAATTTTGTGGAATGGCACCTCTAATGGCATACCTAATGAATTCTATCGATTTCGGTTTCAATCAAGTCACAAAACAAAGTGATGCTAATTGAATTTGCGAGGATGAGAGAGCCGTGCGCTTTAACGGCAGACAAAATGCAATACGTTCAATTCATCCTGCTAATAATGAGTCGATTTTGATCAATGTTAATTGTATAAAGACGACGAAATGCTGATAGCACTTGGCATCAAACGATCGAACAAACGATCAAATGAATTCCAGCAAAGGAAAAATGTCTGAGCAGTGTTGTTAAAAATTTAACGAACAATTTTTCGTTTTTAAATCAATGAAGTAACAAAGAATGCGGTGTTTATAGTTTCGTATGTATGAGTTTCAAGCATTCTCGTTATAATAATTTAGTATATTTGCTGCGTTGTTCAGGCAATTGTTTTGTGTATTTCAAACAGGGTTTCTAATTACATGCACAAACTAATTCTACGTTCAAACTGAAAGTTTCTAATGTTGAAACTGATTTACAGATCCTTGAGCAGTCAAGAAACACTAAAAACAATCAAATTTCCCTAATTTCAAATGCAGTTAAAATAGATGGAAAAATCAGTTTCAACGTTGAATTTTTTTAAAAATTTACTTGTTTGTAGTGATTAACGCAGTGTAATGATCAATTTTCAAATGCTTCGTAGTAATTCTTGAACTTGTTCTTGGAAGCGTATGTTATATCGACGGCAATGAATAACTGATTATTTATTACTACGAAGCCAATAGTTAAAATTTCATGAAATATGGCACTGCAATATAGATAGGCACACGTGAAACTATCCGAAAGTTCGTACTACGATCGCTATTTTTGAGAAATAATATTTTAACTTTAATCATCTGGGTGCCAGTACTCAGACGTGACTTCGAACTGATTCAATGCCCATTCAATAGCACGTATAATGTAGGGATCTGAGAAGTTGACAACTGAAACATTATAGGGGTTAAAAGAAATACTCAGTTCCAGTCTGTCTGGCCCTTTCACGTTATTTACACGATTTTTAATAATAACGAATTAGAGTTAATCAAAAAAATCATAATTTCTTTATGTGAGCCACTTAAAAATTTTTTAGGTAAAACACCCCTGCAGAATTTGCAAACATACAACGCGTCGAGAGTGTAACAAAAGAGAAAATACAAAGTCCCCAAATCCCTGGATATCCACTTTTAGTCACTTAATTTCACGCGGAGAGAAGATAGCAGTATCGAAAGAGTTTTCGTATGTAGATAACTTTTAATTAGCTTTTTACACCAAAGTGCATTTGCACATTATCCTGCGATTGCAATTGGATAATTAACGAAGCATCGCTAAAGCACTTTGTTAAGATCTCGCCTAACGATAATACGAGCGGCAATTATTCCATTGCATAAGTTAATTGTTCGAATGGTTGCTTTCATCAGATAAAATGTTCCCGCGCGGAAGACGAACCAATTTAAAAGTAATTTCACTTAATATATTGCAGATAGAAACGTCTAAGCTATTGCATAATATCGTCTCGATAATCTCAAAATAATTGAGTTTGGTATCATACAAATAAACTCGATACTTAGAGGTAATAATCCACTAGATGGTGGAGAAAATGAGTTGGTCACAAATGAAACCATATTATCCATTTTATTTTGGAGATATTTTCATATCAATTTTCGTTAACATCATAATAAGATCTTTTTCTCTCTATTTATGCGCTATTGAATGCCGCAGTTCGTGGAAATTGTGTAATAACACGTAGTAACGGAGTCTACAAACTCTCAACTCAAGTATTAACTATTATATAATACAAGAGATGCAATGTTAAAATATGAAGATAGAATGAAATAGATTAAACATGTTATCCACTAATTTAATATCTCAAGAGTTTACTAGATATCAGAGAAATATGTCAAAATCAAATATATAAATTAATTAAACCAGTCTATAAAATTATGTTAAAAAGTATCTTTTGGAGAAGCTTGTATGTTTATATTTATAAGAGAATGCATCTCACAAGTCTTCACATATACATAAATGAAAAGCAATAAATACTGGCCATCAGTGGGAAGAAAAAGAAGCAGGGGACACTCCCATTTCCTTTTATCTGGCAATACAATATCGCTTCTTGCTTTCCTTCAGCAGATAAACGACTCTGAATGTTCTTAATATAGGATATTTTGTACCATCTTTTTCTTTGATTGAAGAACAGCTTCAATAATATCATTTTCAGAGGGGAAATTCCAATAACCATTTGTACAATCAAAATTTACAAAAAAAAAAAAAAAAAATGAAACATATTTATCATCAAATTTATGAATAAATTGTTAACATTTATACAAGTTCATATTTTTAACGAATATGTGACTATGGCTATCGAGCTCCTGACTGATCTAAGGTGAAAATTTATGACACGGAATCGCGTAAAATCAACGATACATCGAGTAACGTACAGCTCGACGTAAAATTTACGTTACAGTGTTATAAAATTTTTATTATTTATCAAAAATTGAAGGATGAGCAAGTGAATCGTTTAAAAACTATATCTTCGAGAGACTCGTAAATTCGTCATAAAAAAAAAGAGAGAATGCTGGTTAAAAGTCGATTACAGTTTCGATTGTTAAGGATATCTATACGGCCAGTTTGCTGGAAAGAGGCATGAATTTATCGCGATTTTACCGCGCTGTGTTACCGTACATATGTACATATGTACATATGTACATATCTACATACATACATATATCTCCCTGGTAACAGAGGGTCAGGTTAAAAATTCACGTTGAAACTTTCCTTCGAATTTCTACAATCTCTACAGCTTGAAGAATTACGTAGCGAAATAACAACGTTCGTCGGTTGAAATATATGGCCAAGTGATTTTTTTCCCCTCAGATTAATCGATTTCTATGGATTAATGGATATTTCAGATGATTTATCATTTCGACTGGAATATCCGCCGTGACGTGGAAATTTTTTATTTTCACGCGAAAGCTTTCAAACGTACACGTAGTATGGTAAAAAAATCATTTTGCGGAATGATTGTTTTTCTCTCAAATCGGCGATGCTGCGGCATGCTGTTCGGTTGAAGCGAGCAACCGACAGCCTCTCTTCACCGCTCGAATGTCATGACTCGCCGTTCATATGGAATTTTGAACATGCGAAAAGTCCGTGGCAAAATTGTTCCGCATTCTATCAGGGGAACAGAAACTTCGACGTGTCCAGTGCTGTCAACAGACTGAATGTAGATTGCCAGATTTCGTTGATAGAGTAATAACTGGAGATGAATCATGGATGTACGAATACGAACTAGAAAGTAAGAGACAAAGTGAGAAGTGGAAACGAAAAGGAGAGCAAGAAGGGCGAGAAAGGCAAAATCGCAAATCAAGCGCATACTAATCGGTTTTCTTTTTTTTTTTAATAATACGTACCGAGAGACACTACAATCAATGCACGATATTAACATGGAAGAGTCGCTGAAATAAGTGCATACATTCGGGAAGGGAGTACTTTGAAGGTAACGTCGTAAATTTGGACGAATAATTCGTGATTAAACACGTAAATGGTTTTTATAAATAAATTCCTCGAACTTTTTGGGCGTACCACGTATTATATATGCGAGACAGATTTGAGCTCCTTTATATTTTATGAATGTAAAATTCCACATTGAATAGCTTTCGAATTCGTTTGATCTTCGATCATTGCATTTACCTATGCAAACGATATTAATTTAACGTTAGGATCATCGAGTCGACTTTAGGGCTTGTTATTTTTGCAATTATGAAAGGCACACAGGTGCTCTTAGTGATATTAGAACGTTCATTTCTCCGGTATTAAATTTACAATTAATGAAATGTAGACTAAGGATAGACCAGTTTGTTTGCATGCTTTTACACTGAAAAAACAGTAAGGATTCCTTTTCAGAATGTCCGTGAATTCCATTTGTCGAAATCTTGTTAAACTCAAAGCGTCATTCGGAAGCAAACACGTCGAAATTATTATTATACAATCAATTGCATGTCAGATAGATTTTCTTTTGAAATTGAAAATAATTATCATATCTTGGCCAAGAATAATATCTATTCGATTGGTTGCCAATTCTTCTTTCTTCCTCCTTTGCATTTATACAGCGCCTTGTGGAACGTCCTTTTGATGTTTTCGTGCCCATGTATAATACATAGTAATGTTCGATTGCACTTTTCTATCATTCAGACGTGAAAGAATTTTCTGTTTGCTTCTTTGAAAATTAAAAAGACATGCAGTTTTTTCTTCTTATGTAAAGTGTTTCACCTCAAACAGCTTGAAAAATAACTTTTCTTTCTAACTAACGTGCTTCTTAAATTATTGATAAAAATATTTGAAAAAAATTCTACCAATCGAAAATAATAGAAACTGTATAGAGAGTAATAAAATACAAGTAATGTAATCCATAACTTGACCACCTTGAATATCGCTGTTGTTTTTGGGAACATGAGAAATTATTAATAATCAATTTTACAAAATTTTATGAAAGATAAGGATAGTATGACCACCCTGTATAATATTATAACCATTCGAAATATTTCATTCATTTCTCTACTTACTTTACTACAAGCCCACGAAATTATCCACTTTAAAAAACTTCGATGAAAGCAAATATATATAGAATAAAATGTATCATTTCTCGACTTCGATATCGATATTAAATTGTATCAAATGAAATACAATTCGTATGAAACAAAATAGAAAAAAGATTTCCAATACTGCAATAAAACAGTAATCTCTAAAACTGCGAGATACAAACAGATACGTGACCCTGATCACGATACACGCTTTAATAATTGATACAATTTATCTGGAATTTCTTACGAAATTGGCCTTCATGTCGTTTTTACAATACAAGAAATATTTAATCAGTATTGCTAACGTGTTTCTTTTACATATAGCTGTAATAAAAGATGACATATTTTGGGTAACAGAATGCAAAATGTAGTAAGCATACATTCAAGGAGTGTATCCGAACGTGAGAAAAAAGATCGTGAATCTTCTGAAAAGCGAGCAGAAGGTAAATATCGGTGAAAGAAACAGAAAGAGATAGAAAAACAGGAAAAAAACGGCAGAAAAATCGCGAAACTGGTACATTCGTTCGTAATCAAGCAACTAGAACCTTTTCAAGTTTTCGATACGTTCTGCTGTATTGCTGATTTCTTTTTCGTAAAATACAGTGCAGATTCTTCGATCCTTTCATCTTACTATATCACACTAAATACATCCTGCATTTCAAATGAATGTACTTTACATTCAAAAAAATTTAAGAAATACTTTAACTATTTTACAGATCTAAGAAATTTATTAAATGCAGAGCTAGTGGTTTTTCGTTTCAATCTTTTTGTTATAAACTATTTTGTTACAACAACAAATGTCTATTTGATCTGTTAAAACAGAAGAAACGATGCAAATATAAAAATTCAAGAACTGCAGCAGAGTTAAAAATACTTATAAAGAATCACAGTACTTTTAATCATCTTTTAATAATTCTTCTAAATGCTTCATAAATTTGTCTCATCGAACGAAAAAAAAAATAAATATAAATGTACATATTACTCGCCACACGTTACAGATGTATTATTTCGTCGAATAAGTATATTCTACTTGAGTTGCTAAATAAACAATCGTTGTTCGTATCAATTCGTCTTCAATATCGTTTCGACAGCATATTTATCGAAATTATTCGAAAAATAAATGATAAAAATAGGGGAAAGAAAAATATTGTGGAGAAAAATAACGAAGGTATAAATATGAAATGGTGAAAATGAGAAAACCGGAAAGATAGAAAGAGGGGGAAAACGTAGAAGGATATTTTAAGGAGGAATTCTACTATAAGGGAAAGGGGAATAAAAGGAAAATACGTAGAGGAAAGACTCAGATCACAAGCTACACCTGTCAGATTCATGTTTGTTATAAAAGTGCAACCAACCAAGATTCAGAAAATATCTGTCAGCAAAATGAAAAACGTTCGGATTATTTATAAAGAAGAAAAGAAAGAAAGAGTACGTAACATTTCGTTTCATATTTTCTAGATGAAAAATGGCGATTTCTGGTTCTGAAAGAAATTTTGATCAAAGTTGAATTAACAGTTAAGTACGATTCTGCGTTTTACTGCACACGGACTACAAATATTTCGTCGACAGACGTTCTTATACTGAATACAAGAAGCATGTTGGGTGTAGTAAGTTTGAAACTTACGAAATAAAGTTTATAATACAACTCAGAAGTATGAGGTCTGAATGTTACAGGCATACTGCTAGTTTACGTTTGCCGATATTGTATAAACATATTTATTATTTATAAATACTTTTTTTAACCATCTACAAAACTTGAAAACGAAGTCTCATTTTTAAGAATAAATTGAATAATATATAGAGAAATAAAAATAAATTAAACCACAACTTATCACGATAAACGATACTATTCGTGATATACGTGTATTTGCTGGTTCGCAGTGAAATAAGCAGAGACTGAGCAAACCACAAAGCATTATTCTTCCAGGTTTTACTAATACTAACAATCAAAGCTTCGCAATTTTGCATGTATGCTAGTCCAATTTTTTCATTTTACGTGCATATAGATTAATCGAATTATTCCGAGGCTTATTTGTCTTAAAGCAATCGCCTAAAGTTAATTGAGAGAATAATGCACGGATACAGTAATTGTAGATGACTGAGACTTACGACCTCACTAGGAAAACATCCCACCAGCCATGTTACAAGCGCAGTTTCAGGTGTGTGCAATTTATGTTCTGATTAAATTTGGACCAGCAACATGCTTTTTCCATGATTTAGCTAATACATACATATATTCACAACAGAGTTGTGTTGTGGACTTGCAAAAGTCACAGTGAATAACAAATGACACAGATTTTTGTAAAAGACATTCTTACAAACGAATATGTATTAGAAAGATGCTATTTTTACAATATTGAAATACTACTCTATTTATCATCTTTCATTTTTTAATAACATTTTTCCAATTTCTTTTTTTACGAATATTGATTAAATCGATAATGGTAAAGAAATAAACATGACTGTATCTTTTTCGTTTATTTCAGATGATTAAAATGATGGTGACGGTCGTAATAGTATTCACCATTTGTTGGCTTCCATTCAATATATTAAACGTGAGTGACTTATTTCTAGTAAATCTCCAACTAAAAGGATATGTATACTATTTCTCAAAGTAGAATAAAAATAAAATGTCATGAAAAATAATTAAAGTAGTATAAATATACATATTTAACATTTAATATACCTTGTCGTTAATATTTAACTTTCAAACAATCTTTCTCTAAGGTATATATTATAACAATTAGTAGACATATCTTCAATAGTTAAATTACTTACGTAAATATATATAAATTATTTACGTAATTTTTTTCTAAGGCATATACACATGTAATAATCAGTATATTATTATTCGCTTTAATTTCTTTAAAAATCTTTCACCAAACTAGTAAGTTTAATAAAATGAACGAGGAAACATCTTTAATCAAAGAGGCATTATCAAATTTTTAGCTGCTAATGGATAATAACGAGACTCTCGAAAGTTGGACCGGTCTTCCATTCGTATGGATGGTTCTCCATTGGCTAGCTATGTCGCATTCCTGCTATAACCCAGTAATTTATTGCTGGATGAACGCGAGATTTCGTACTGGTTTCATAATTGCGATCGTACGTTTGCCTGGAGCACATCGAATTCTTCACAGAGAGAGACAACGCGATAACCACAATGCTAGTACAATGGGTATTCCCTTAACAGGTATCATATCATAATATTAAATTTTGCAAGATATCAAACACGATAGTCATTCTTCGGACATTATCAATTTTATTTAAATGCAACATTAAACTAATAGCTTCACAAGTAAAATTCTCACATTAATTAAGAATTAAAACAAATTTCTAATTTCGAGAAATAGATTAGTTCGATTAAAAATGTTCACGTCGAAAACCATTTGTCAAATTGAATTGTTTTTCTTCGCCAAAGCCACGACAAATAATTTGTCGACACCCTGTACAAGGTTCAACGTATTCAGTTGTACATTTAGTGAAAATTAAATATTTTACATTACAGGTGTCAATGATTCGAGCCATTCTGTTCTACGACGTATGAACACGTGCACAACCTATATTAGTGTTCGTCGCAAAACAAATGGAAACCACACTGCGCCCGCAAGAAGTGCCAGCATCCGGAATGACTTTCGGCCAGCAACTCAACCATTGCAACGACAATTCGCTTATCTCGAGTCTCATTCAGAAGAACAGCTATAAAAGGACTATTTCATTAAATTAAATTAAATGCGAAACCGCGTTCAATGAACGAAAGTAAGAAGTAGAACAGCATAAGGAACGTTGCGAATATTGTGCATGAGTGAGGAGAAAAATATAGAGAAGCCTTGAAATAATTTCGATCGAAAGATTGGAACGAGTCTTACGAAAGAATTTTGGGCTAAAGATACAACGATATATTGCGGAAGGCTGATAAAACGAGCCTAACATGGATTTACAGATCTCAGAAGAGAGAAAAACTTTCAGTTTTATTAACCGAATTGAACTAATTTAATTAAATGTGATACGTGTTGAATGAAAAAAATAGAAAGTATGTACAACGTAAATAATGTCGTGTAGAAAAGTATAGAGGGATGTCTTAAAATAATTTCAACGAAAGGAGTAATTGTACGAGTCTTATAAAAGAATTTGTGACACGTTACAGAAAGCCATAAAAATAAGTGTAACGTGGATGTAAAGCTCTCAAAGGAGGAGAAAACTTTTAGTTAAGATATTAATCACAAATTTCATTCTTTTTATAATTAATCCCATACTTTTTGATACAAAATATAAAATATAAAAAGAAGCAATAGAAATAGATGAAAATCTTTTGCGTGGACGTATTTTAATATTTTTCTTATTACTATTTCGTTCCTATTTTCGAACATTGTTTGTTTAACTGAAAGAATAAATTTTCAAGGATATATCAAGCAAATGATATATCAAGCGAAACTCTAAAACTAAAACAATACAAATTCACATATTTTGTCTATTTCTTCGTGTAAATAAATAGCAATACGACGCTGATAAAAGTTCAGTGATTCAGACTCAGAGTTGTATCATATTGTACACAAAAACTATTACATAAGACGAGATTTCTAATATACTGCAAATATGTAAAATGTTGCGATCATTTTTTCTTTCCTATCTTCCCTTTAATTATTTAAACATTATTGATTTACAAATTCTATCCAATGCATGTGGTTTCATGTCGAAACTACAAGATATGATCATAAATTGTACGTTTTTAATTTGCGTGATTAATTTGCGCATGTATCTTAAAGCTACATTCCATTATGTCCACGATCAATTTTGATTCAAACAGTATATAGTAGGGGAAGGGGGAATGAAAAATTGTATTAAAATATATTTCGCAGCAAAATTATTATTAAATTATTAAATAGTAAATATCTGAAAACTTCTGGATGATTTCACACTTGGAATAAAAAATAAAAAACTCTGGTCTAAATCAAATACACGAAATGAGAAATTCTAAAAAAAGAACGAAAATATTCACACACTTGATGAAAAATTGTTAATACTTTAAACCGTTAATTTTGTGACGAAATGAATTGTAGAACAATTAACTTGATTTTATTTTAAAATTTTTTCAATGATTTTGGGCAAGTTTGAATTTTTACAATTTTCAACAAGAAAAATATCATTAGTTTCTTTCCTACTGCATGAAGAATTATAAAAGGATATAGCTTGTCTGTGCTTCTACTCTACATAGAGTACGCTAAAAGATCAGTGATTTTTTATTATGTCGGTATTTCAGATCACGGACCACGAAATCCCGTAAAAGAGTCTATACATATGCTTAGTCTATACATATACCTCGTTTATGGTAAGAGTACTTTGTTGTAAACGTTCATAACGTATTTGACTAACGTGAAGGTAGTTATGGCAGATATCGAAATCGAAGCAACGCGTTTAAACGGTCAAGATATTGAAACTTCCGAATAATTTTGTTAGTTTTATTGTTGTAAGTGTTACACCGTCAATATTTAGTGTTATATTCGAAGAAATGTATAGAAATACATAACACAATGGAATATGAAGAAGGATCACAATAAAATATGAAGAAGGAATATCGTAAGTGAAACATATAGATTATTTTTAATATTTATTTCATATTACATTTATATTCATTATTTTTCATTTACAATGTTAATCACATTTAAAGATTTCAAACAACAAATATTTAAAAATTCAGATGAGGTAATCCACTGTTCACCTATTTCAGTTTAAGTATTATTAATAGCTATATCTAATTTTCATGTACTGGATTCCAATTTCTAAAATTTTTAGTTGAAACTGTTTTCATTGAATTTATGACGTTAAAATTATATGTAATAATTATTCGATTAAATCTTACCTTGAATTGAAACCTATTGAAATCTATTTTGATAAAAATGAAAGCACAACTATGGGAGTAGCTTATATAAACATCACAGAAGAATGACTTGCTTTTAAAATTATTAAATCAATAATAAAATATACATTAAATATAATAAACATTTGGTTTAAGTGGTTTTAAAGCTTTCAATTTTATAATTACGTGATTTAACACTGAAATATTATGAAATAATTTAAAAATTTTAAACATTAAAATTAAAAATAAATAAATAAAATTGCATTTTTAATAACGAATGCAGCATGAACTAAAGAGCTTCCAAACACCATTAACATCTAATGAACAGAATAAATATGTGGCATAATATCATTACTTGCATAAAATCGACTTTAATGTTTGCAAAGTTTCAAAATTTCGATATGCTATCAAACCATTGTTATTCGAAAAATTGGTGGATGTGGATAAATATTTTACATCTATATAATTCGAATCAGGATTATTTACAAAATCTTGGAATTCAATAATACCTCCATTTAAAGAACGTAAAAGAGCTTGTGGACCACATGTATCCCATTTATATGTGGATCCTTTGGATAAAATATAAGCATCGACCTGTCCAAGAGCGACGCTTAATATTTTATAACCAGCTCCAGCTGCTTCTACTAGAGTGAAACCAGCATCTAAAAGTTTACCTTTCACATTTTCATCTTCAACTCTACTTAGAATGATTCTTTTTTTGTCAGTGAATTCTTCCACTATAGAACATGTTCCAACGTTGTTTTCCACAAATCCCCAATAGCAGTTGCCTTTCCATCTATTAAATAAAACGCGATATTCATTAACTATTAATATCTTACAAGTATACATTAAACAGATGTAAATTAGATTTCATTTCATTTACCCCAAATCCACATTAGTATAAAAAGGTTGATTGACTACTCCTACAATTGGTATGCCTGTGCTTTTCAAATACACTCCAATCAAAACAGTGACACATCGTAAACCACTCATATGTACACCTGTGGCTTCATCCACCTTTTCACCCCCATTTATATAATCAGCAGTTGAATCTACAAAAGTTCCACGAATTGCTCCTCAGGCATGCTTTATTAAACTACAAAACAAATAGATCATTTGACAAATAATCTGCTTAAGTTTATATATCATGACAATGCCATTAATACATACGCATAACAATAATAAAATAGAATAAAGGAAATCATTATAGAAAATAAACAAAAATGGGATGAATTGTAAAAACAGAGAAACAATAAAATTCAAAGCAACTTTAGATAAAATTTAACATAATAAAAATTAAATTATATGAAAATGAAGATATTTACCATGTAAATTTCCCAGACATCGTTTTAATACAAATATTGATATTAATATTATTTTATATCTGTTAGATATATAGTAAAGCTTTATTTTAATGTACTTAAATTATACTCATGTTTCTTACCAATTGGATCTATCCATATACCAAGATCATAAATGTCAATATCAAAACCCAAAGGTAGTTCTGCTACCATTGGAATATCTAAAAATTGGACATCCTTATGAACTTCAGTAGCTAATAATTCAGCAGTTGCAATATCACTACTCATCACTTTGGCTAATAGTTGAGTAGTTTCTCCAATAGTTGGACATACTTTAACCACTATAGATTCACCCATGGCGTTACTGAATGTATTAGTTTCTTCTCCTTGTACTACCTTAGCCAGTTCTGGAAACTAATTTTCTATCAATGATCTTTGTTTTATATTTTCTTTGTGAGAAGATATATCTAGTGGTGTTTAATCTAAACGTATTGAAATAACTGTTTTGTGACAGTATTACATATGTTTTCAATCTATTTATAAATAGATATTTCTAAATCAAAGAATCAAATATATACTTTTTTAAGAACGTTTTCTATTAACTTACCTCTAATCCAATATCATGTTTAATCGTTTCTTGGATAAGAACATCGGCCAAAGTTTTGAAATCTTGGAAAAAGCGTGGATTCTTTTCTGCCTCTGATTTTTCTTGTACAAGCAATTTAAATAAAGAATCATTATGCCTACAAGCTCTCGCAATATTTGCTGCTTTCTCTGAAACTTTCAGGAGGATTGACAACAATCTGCTTCCGTCTTTCATTGTAATAATTAATGATTCTGGAAATTTTAATAACTGCAATATCAATAACCTGTTACAATATAAAAGATTTATAAAAAAATATTTTAAAAACGATA
Source organism: Melipona bicolor (assembly GCA_030673865.1). NCBI lineage: Eukaryota > Metazoa > Arthropoda > Insecta > Hymenoptera > Apidae > Melipona > Melipona bicolor. The sequence continues at coordinate 2,472,979 of JAHYIQ010000001.1, forward strand.
AAATACGCACGTTTTACCGAACCTGTTAAAGTATGGTTTGGCGGGAATCCGTGTAAATTCTATTATATAATTGTTATTGACGTAGCATGAAAACGTACTAGGCAATATGTAGGTAGTTACAATTGAGTTTGCAATTCAAACTCAGAGTATCTGAATATTAAAATAATCATTCATGCATAATAATTTCAATGACGCAAGCGGATATTTCCATTTTTATTTTAATCAATTCAATATAGTTTCACCAAACTAGTTGTGTATAATTAAATATGTTTAATAGAAATGATCATATTAAATAAATTTATTATTATGTTTTATTAAATTTTTAAATGATATATCGACGACGTTTCCAAAAAATTTGATTATGTTATGATTGTTCCATTCACTGAAGTAATAGATATAAAATAACAATACACGATTCAATAAAGATAAAAATACAAAATTCTAACGTTTATTTACATTAATTTTTATTGTCAAATAGGAAGTATCACTTTTTTACATATCTGAATTTTTACTTCATATGTACACAATGGTTCCATTCATTTTCAAATGAGTATAACCTTTCTTCAGTATTAAATGCACTGATATTAGTCCATGAAATAACAAAATTTATACAACATTGACAGTGCATTTTTAGATACACAAATATTTGATTTTTTTTATGGAAGTTTCTATTTTTATAAACTATATATTACTACTAAACTCTAAACTATAAACTTAAATCAATAAAAATAGAGTAATTTGGTGCAATACATGTACATGGTATATAATAATTTTAATTTAATAAAAAATAATTCATTTGAATAGTAAAAAAGAAGAAACATGAGTATTATTTAATTTGTTTTGTACAATATAATACATAAATTCATACATTTATATATATTTATATAATATAATGACAGCAATATTAGGTGGTGGTATATCTGGTCTATCAGCTGCATATTATGCTCTTGAAAATCCAAAATTGGCTCCATTAGTTATATTAGAAGCTTCGAATCGTGTAGGTGGTTGGATACGTTCTATAAAACAACCTGATGGAACAATCTTTGAAACAGGTCCAAGGGTTATTAGAGCTAACTCACATGATTTATTAAACTTAGTAGAAGAATTGAAGTTATCATCTAAAGTTATTCCTATCAAAATATATCATCCTGCTGCTAAAAATCGATATATTTATGCTGATAATGTATTACATTGTTTACCTAATTCTCTAAAAGGAATTATAACAAAAAATACACTATTAAATCGTTCTTTATGTAGTCTTTTATGGAATGATTTTAAAGCAACAAAAGTTCATAAAGATGATGAAAGCATATATAGTTTTGTACAAAGAAGATTTGGCAAAGATGTTTCTGAAAAGATGGTTGCACCGATATTATGCGGAATTTGTGGTGGTGATATACATCAATTAAGTGCAAAATCTTTCATGACGAATATATTTGAAACTGAACAGAAATATGGCTCTGTATTTATGGGTCTTGTACAGAAAAAATTTTCAAACATATTAAATATAAAAAAAGAGAAAGAAACTAAATTAGGAATCACCAATGAAACTCAGAAAGTAGTAAAATCAAATAATAAATCGTTGCATTTAGTAGAAAGAGCTAGAACAGAAAAATGGAGTGTATGGGGACTTGAAGGTGGTTTTGAAAAATTACCTCAAACGCTAGCTGAAAATATTACAAAGCATGGAGTGAATATAAAAATGAAACATAATTGTGAACAAATCACATTTAATAAAAATTATGTAGAACTAATTGTAAATGGAAATGTTGAAAAATATTCTCACATTATATCAAGTTTACCTGCTAAAAATTTAGCTAATCTAATACAAAAGCAACATCCAGAACTATCTAAAGAATTGTACAGTATACCTACAGTAACAATAGCTGTAGTCAATCTTCAGTTTTCTGAAAATGTTTTACCAATAGATGCTTTTGGAGTTCTTATTCCACCAAAAGAGGAAATTCCAATTTTAGGCATAATATTTGATTCATGTGCTCTTCCTCAAAACTCCAAAATGACAGTATGTATAAATATAAATATTTATTACACCAGCTTAATATTTTTTATAATAAATTTTTTTAAAATCTAGCCTTATAATAACACAAAGTGATCTTTAATATTTAAATAATTTTTTACAAATTTATAACAGACTAGAAACATTTCTTGTTCGATATATACAATTTTCTCCCTTAAATCCAGGTACTGACAGTAATGATGGGTGGTGCATGGTTTGAAAAATACTTTAGTAAATGCTCATCTGAAGAACATTTAAAAATGATAGCAATTAAATATACAAATCAACTTTTATCCATTAATGAAGATCCCAAGACATATAACGTTTCCATTCTAAAAGACTGTATTCCACAATATATAATAGGTCATGCAGAACGTTTAACTCGCATCCACGATTATATCTCGGCGCATAAAATACCTTTAGCATTGTGTGGCTCTTCATATCACGGTGTGGGAGTCTCTCATGTTATTCTGTCAGCAAAAGAAGCTGTTTCTAGTATCAATCAACGTATGATATAACTATGAAATTTAATCAATTTATTTTTTCTTATTTGAAAACGAAATATACATGCAAATACATAAGCCAAAAATATTTTTTTATTAATTAACTACAATTTAATTTGAATTAAAACATGCATTGTTCATGCTGCATAATAAAAACAGAGCAATTTATACAATAAATTAAAAATAATAAAAACTAAACAAAATAATAAAAGGAAAACATTATAATATACGAATTGAGTGATAGCTCAAAATCGATTGCTTGAGTGATAGCAAAAAATAAACATAAATTTTAGTAATAATGTACATGAAAATATATAAAAAAGTATACACAAAAATAATTATTTCAAACCAGCATTTAATGAAGTTGTGAAAAAATTTTTTGCTATTAAAATAAAATGTATACATATGTATTTTTATTATAAAATTATGAATAAAATAAAATATAAAATGTTTAATAAAGATATAAATTTTTGTTTTATATACTATTTTACACATACATTATTAATACTACAAAATAAAATGAAATAGCATCCACAAAACAATTAACATATTTTATAATAAAACTAAGTATTCTAGGAACCCAGAAATATGTGTTTATACATGTATTATATAATATTATACAAAAATATGTTTAAAAAAAAGCAATCTTAAATATATCATAACTTTTTAATTATGTAGATAAGCAAGCATGAAGTATCATAAAAATGCAGCACACAAGCATATAGCATTCCATACTTGTAAATAAATCAAAACTGTGCAGCTACTATAATACAACAATTATTTTTAATAACAGCATTATATAGATTCAATAAACTAATTTAAAATAAATCATTTATGTTTAACTTCTTCAAAAATCATAAAAAAATCTCTAATAAAATAACAAATTCAAGCACAATAAAAATTTTTTGTTATATGCTTTGATATGAAATTTACTGACTAACAGTACCTGCATATTTAACTTCATCGAATGCTTTTCTAGCTTTCTTTAATTCTTCATTCATTGTGAGGAGATCTTTAACTCTTGCATATTTCCTGGGATCTTTTCTAACTGTAAAATAAGATTTTTTAATTAAATAAACCAATTTTTAATTTGTAAAAAAATAATAATTTAAAATATATTATTAAGAAGTTAATATACTAGGTTGTCCCAAAAGTTTTTTTCATGCAATGCTAAGATTTGCATGTAGAACTTGAAACAAAAATTTATATCTTTATTAAACATTTTATATTTTATTTTATTCATAATTTTATAATAAATATTCTAACTTATCCTCTATATTCTTCAAATATTGCATTTGATTATATACAGATTACTATTTGTTCTTTTTGTTAAAAAAATTTTTTATTATGAAATATTTAGTTCAATAAATGACATATTACAGAAGACTACAGAAGTTTTAGAAAGATGATTTTTGAAGAAATGAAAAAAAGATAACATTAAAATAATGGTCCATATATAATTCTATAACATGATATAAAACATAAAATAATATATAATATATCCGTTATTTAAAACAAAAGAAACTTTTGTGACAACCAAATAGATATTGTTGTTACCTAAAAATACAACATCCTCTACTTGTACACGTCCAGTACGACCAATTTCCATAGCTCTGTGTGTCATTTCCGTAATAAATTCAATAACTAAATCTTCTAACAAATCTACACTCTCTGTATAAGGATTTTGATCATCACCAAAACCATACATCATACAGCGCAATTCTTTTGAAAATAATCGTTTTCTACCGCCGGGTAAAGTTCCGCCAATCGGAATTTCTGTCTCTTCATCTTCGAACTAGGAAAAAAAATTTTTATGAACATTTATTGATAATTTTGTTTGCTAATTTCAAAGACACATGTTTATCAAACTTATTTTTAACATGTTTGAAAGAAGTAAGATTAAGGTTAGATACTTTATATTAAAAATTGAACATTGAGTTAAATAAGTAAAAAATGTTATAAAAACCTGTTCAAAACCTTCCTCTGTGGCCATTATTTGATATAATTATAAGAATTTTATAAAGATTCAAGAAAGATTTTATTCAGTGAAAAAACAAAACACACTGAAACTGGCGTTCTGAAAGTAGTGTCAATCGTCACCTTAAGTTAGAAATTAGTACAGTATAATATACTTTATAATATAGTATAACATAATATAGTATAGTATACACAAGAATAGTGTAATAGTTCAGTTGGTTTTAATAAGTTTTCTAAAGTTAATTGTGAAGATTTTCTAAATGTCTCAAAGTTTAAGGGAAGAATTTGAAAAATATTGAAGAATTATGTCGGCAGTAATCCCTACAGCCAAAACTTGGAAGGAAACCAATCATTTGTACAAAGAACAACGAAAAAAATGGACGGAAGAGAGGTTAGTAAAAAAGCTAAAGAAAGAAAAAACTAAAAAAGAATTGCAGAATGAAGTTGCTGAAAAGCAATTCGAAAAGAAAGACATTTCGACTCTGAGTATCGCAGTTCCAGGCTCGATTTTAGACAATGCTCAATCGCTAGAATTACGAACATATTTGGCAGGGCAAATAGCACGTGCAGCGTGTGTTTACAAAATAAATGAAATCGTCGTTTTTGATGATAAAGGAGAAGTAACTGAAAGTGAAAAGAAAAAAATAAAGACTGACGAAGTCTTAGGTGAAAGACGAGTTGGATGTCTGCAATTGGCTAGAATATTGCAGTATCTTGAATGTCCGCAATATTTAAGGAAATATTTCTTCCCAATCCATAAAGATTTACAATATGCTGGAGTATTAAATCCTTTGGATGCACCACATCACTTACGTCAGCAAGATGTGTCTTTATATAGAGAAGGAGTAGTTACAAATAAACCAATTAAACCTGGCAAAGGTTCTTACGTAAATGTAGGATTATTAAATGATGTTTGTGTGGATAAAGTGTTAATTGATGGATTAAGAGTTACAGTGAAGATACCTGAAGACCAGTCAAATTCAAAAAAATTAAAAGGATTCATTGTTCCACCTGATGTTCCCAGATCAAATAATGGAATATATTGGGGATATTCAGTGAGATTAGCTAATAATCTTACAGAGGTATTAACTCAATGTTCTTATAAGGATGGATACGATTTGACCATTGGTACTTCAGATAAAGGAAATTCTATTGATGATGTGGAACCAAAAGGTATCAAATATCATCATGCTTTAATAATATTTGGAGGATTGTCTGGATTGGAAACAGCAGTAGAAAGTGATTCTAATATAAATGTGGATGATATTTCTTTAGTGTTTGATCATTATTTAAATACTTGTCCACAACAAGGATCGAGAACTATTAGAACAGAAGAAGCTATTTTAATTACTTTAGCAGAATTAAGAACAAAATTGTTCCCCAAAGTTCCTCCATTATCAAATGCTCAGTTTAATAATTTTATAAATAATTAAACCATCAGTGAACGTAAGTGACTGTAAGTAATGACACAAAAATTATAAAAGTCTGCTTTTTTATATTTCTTTTCTTATTAAAGATTGTATATAAAACTTTTGGAAACTATGTTTCCAAAATTTGTAATAATATAAGTACAACTTGTAAGTACAACAATCTTATATTTGAGAGACAATTTTCTTTCCTTTTTATTTTCTATTTTGCAATGCACAATTTACCGTATCTCTTAAAATTCTGATAACTTTTGCTTGATCGGAAGAACCTATGACGGCTGTTCCAGAAACAATCATATTTGCACCAGCCTGAAAAGAAAAAATATACATATATGTAGTTTCTTTTGGTTAGAGTATTTTAGAGTACATTAAGATATATATCTACTAAATTGAAATATATACATTTGCACATGCATCAATAGTTTCTGGTCCAACACCTCCATCAACTTCTATGTCCAATGTAGGATAATTTTTTCGAAGCCATGATACTTTTTTCATCATTGATTCAATGAATTTTTGACCACCAAAACCTGGTTCTACAGTCATAATTAATACTGTATCAGCTAGATCAACATATTCTACAACTACATTTACTGGAGTCTTTGGTTTAAGTGCTATTCCAACCTTTCATTTAAAAAATGATGTCCTTAGTATAATTTTTAAGTAAACAAATTTAATTTAAAAGATTATATAAAATACATACTTTCATTCCTGCTTCTCTTACTTTTCTGCAAACTGATGGAACATCCTCCACTGGTTCAACATGAAATGTATATTGGTTAACACCAGCATCAGCCATTGGTTCTATCCACTAAAGTTAAAAATTATAAATATTTTTTCAAAAAGTATCAATAAAAATAATATAATTTAAAAAAGTATACAAAAATAATATGCAATCTAAATTAAAGAAATGCCAAAGTAAAATATACCTGATTAGGATTAGAGACCATCATGTGCGTTTCAAGAAAAGCATCTTTTACTTTACTTCGAAGACATTTTACTAATGGGTGGCCAAAAGTAAGGTTAGGTACAAAATGACCATCCATAACATCTAAATGTAAATAATCAGCACCATTATTAATTAATCTTTGCGATTCTTCTGAAAGTTGTGCCAAATCAGCGTTAAGAATCGAAGGTCCAATTTTTGCAACCAATTTTTTTGCCATTTTTCAATTAGAAAATGTTACAAACATATGACACGTGTTTTCAGTAATAATGATGTAGCGTTATCGGTTGGACTAATGATCTTTTCTACAAGGTCATTTTTTTATATCACTTATTGTATCGATTAAGAAATTGAATAAATTGAATATTTATTTAAAAATTTAATTCAATCTAGAGAAATTAGATGGTGGGAAATAAATACAGCACAAATTTATAAACACTGTACGAAATGAAATATATTTATTTATACATAAAAATATAGCAGTTCATAATAGGCAATAGATTACGATAATTTGAAACGAATAAGAAACTAAAATACTCAAAATAAGTAAAAAGTACTAATTAATACTAATAAGTAATAAGTAATAGAAAAATCGAAATCGGATGATTAGCATGTTTCTTTTCTATCGAGTTTTCTAGAATTTAGCAATTGATCTTCTCTTTAATCAAAGCTTCTTCCGTTGTGCCTGCCTACTGAATTCACTTCCAATGTACATATACAATAAATAAATAATTCGTTTAAACTATAATACCTCATTCGGGAGATACCGCGGTATAGATAATAATTAAATATTAAAATAGTTTTAAAAAATCGCTATTTTAAAATTGCTAAATTTTTATCATAATCAAATACAAAAACTCTTTGGCATCTTAATATCTATTATAGAACTTTAAGTAAAATAGCGGCTGCGTTTTAATCAATAATTACTAAATATAGCGTCGTTGATTTTTAAATGCATTGTCATGTCTTCAGTATCGTAATATGTATAATCCTATATATAATGCTTATACTGAAAAAACAATACCATTTGAACGCTAACAAAGAGCGAAATTTAGCGTAAGAAGATTGCGGCATATCATACAATGATAGCCCGAGATCGGACTGACTGGGTCCATTTGGTTCATTTTTGAGACAACCATTTAGTTGACTGTTTGAGCCAGTTCGTTTTCAGGCTGAAAAATAAAGTGAGAATATATTTATTTCAATTATTTCCTAATTTTATAATTAAAAAGTTCTTCCTTTTCTAAAATTAAAATTATGTTTGTATTTTATTAAAAATCGCTAGGAAATTTTAGCAATTTTTTTTTCTATTTTATCAATTATTGTTAAATTATTAAATTTAAATAAAAATATAGAGACCTACGCGTAAAGGGTAAAGGAATGTACTGACGACTTGTTGTTGATTTTTTGACTTGACTTGACACATATAGCCACCCATGTCTTCCCATACGAGTTCCTCTATCAATAAGTCACCGCTATCCAATACTCTGTGTCGCAAGTTAGTTGATGCGCTTACAGGTAGGTTGTAGTTATCCAACCAAGTGATTTGTGGTGTTGGTTTTCCACTTGCTCTGCAGGGCAATATAACAGTCGTTCCAATATTGGCTATCAATGTTGGCGCGTACAGGGTGATTATTGGATCACTCTCAGAACTACAGTTACCGGTACTACCCTCATCTGTATCAAAGAAGTCGTTGAATGATAAATTTTTGTCTTTTGAACTGTTCGAAATTTTTCCAGTATTATAAAAGAGTCACAATTTATAGCAGATTAGAAAATGAATTGATGCAATTGAATACTAAATCTATAGTACCATTTGATGAGATTCAAATCGTTTCATTATTATAATCATATAAAAAAATAGTGAGCTGATGATGACAACTGATGTTGAATTTGATCGCCAAATTAATGTATAGGAAAAAGTGAAGAGAGAAAGAGTTTCATGAATCACTTATTAGCAAAATATACGAATAAATTGTAAAAGAAAAGAGGATTGCATGATAGTTGGTCAAAGCTTCATGTTAATGCAGTTTCAGATGATTGACAGTTAATTGTTAATTGTATTCCACTTACGGTTAACCAGCAGCACCGTAGGAGTGGAGATCTTCACCTCTCTCGCAGAAACCGACGCACAGTAGATCAATCCAGCATCATCTGGAGTAACGCATTCTATCACGAGTTTCGAATTAATTCTGGCCACTCCTTTCCACTCTTCGGCTGGATCATACAAGGAATGCGTGCTGGCTTTCACGTACGTGGCCAACTATCACAAAAAGAATATTAAAAATTAATAATCTCTTCTTTCCTCTTGATTGTATATCAGAACTGTGTCTGGTTGTAATACTCACATCTTCATAGCTGCCGCTCCCCGTGAACCAGAAAATTTCCGGTGGGGGGCTGCCAGTAGCTTTGCATTCCAATTCCACTCTGCTTCTATAATAATAGAAAAAAAAAAAAAAACAGTATTATCGATACGATTGTTATATTTATTATCTTTTATTATCTTCGATATATGATACTTACCCCAAAGTAGTCTCGATGCCGTTTACTGGGTTCTGTATGATACTGGTCCATGGTTCTACAGGCTGAGAATCAAAATACGTTGAACTTTATTGAGACTGTATTTTCAAAATTATTATTTTATATTCTTGCTTTACTTATATTATAATATTGAGTCATATGTTCTTGAAATTTTTTTCTATTTAGAATTTATCTATTCTTTTAAGTTCTCTCCTCCCCCCCACTTTCTTTCATAAGATTCATTTTTCGAAATAATGGAAAAACGAATCAATCAATTATGTTTACTTTACCTTTCGTACATCGTCCGATGGTGTTAGGAAGTTGTGCTCTACTATTTGCCTGCTTATGCTCTTATGTTCTGCAACTTGTTCGACAGCATGCCGTGGCAGGAATGAAAAGGGGTATCCCGAAACCGTATATGATACGGTGATAATGTAAACGAAATTAATCAGTATTGAACACGATCGCATCTATAATAAAAACAAAAAACAAGACTGAGTGGCGAAATCGATATATCGTTAGCAATTATGATCGGTAACGTTACGAGTTAACAATGTTACATCAAAGAAACTAATTTAATGAATGTGAAAGGACATTGTGCAATGATTGAATCAGAATGAAGCCGAAGAACACTAACGTCACGATCCTTTCGCAGAAATTGGACCGATTGAATATAACAATGCGGATTTAATTGTCGGGTTAGGTGCGCGATTTATAATATCGATTCATTCGACCTTCCTTCGAGGATACGAATAAACACAATTGGCAACAATGAAATTAAACTCTTGAGAATGCGATGATAATTAAATATCTCTGGTAATAACCAGAATATATATTCTATTCATTCTCTTTTCTACTTCGTCCTTTATCGAACCGTATTAACACCATTGACATCATTAATTTCGTTTAATAATTTCGCCAATACAAGTTAATAATATTACGATTATTCCCTCGGTTATATGATTGCCGCGTTTTTTCCACCACTTGGGCATTCATCCCATAATGGCCTCGTTATAGTCGAACGAAAGTGTACGAAATTTTTACGAACATATATATATATCGTTGATAACGATCAAAATTTTCAAGATAATCCTGTAATTTCGAAACTACATTTACAAATATACATATAGATATATCGTGTGACGACGATTTTGAAACGATTTCGTGTTGAAACTAATGTGAAATTTATGACGTGCTGGATGAATCGTCGGATGAGTCGCATGGCCTGCTCGTTAACGTGAGCATCGAAATCACCAAATTAGAGAGATTTCTTTATCTATCGTATTTTATTATCGTGGTATAGAAGACGAGACACTTGATACCTTGACCGCGTATCCTTGCGACGATGAGCCGACAACGTGTCGCACGAGGAATGTCTGATTTCCGAATGACATCTCTCGCTTCGACTGAAACCTGTGTCTCTCACGGTTCCTCCACTTCGACACGTTTCGGCTTGGATTTTAGAGGCGTGTACGTGCTGGCCGCGTCGTTCACCGTGACTTTGAGACGTTCCCTCACGGAACGTTCTTCTCACGAAGTTCACGAATAAAATTTACATGCTACCGCATCATTTTATCTTCGGCGTTCTCGTCCCGTGTTTCTCCCTTTTTTCTTCCTCTCAGTCACTCAGTCAGAGAGTCTTTGTGAGAGGAAGGAGGAAGGTCACGCGTACTGTTTAAAGGAGATTAAGTAACTCGGCTGTTAACGAGACAAGATGTTTGGAAATGAATTCGCGCGAACGTTAATGAACACACATGCGGTGCAAAAAAATAAGGGAGAATCTCAAGACGATACGATGCGACATAATGTGTGCGCACGTGTGTGTGTGTGTGTGTGTGTGTGTCTCTCTTTCTTTTTTATTTTATTTTTTCTTTTTCTTTCTTCTCTTGGAAACACTTGCATACAGCGTGTCCCGAGCAGTTAAAAGTGGTTGAAACTTTCGAAACGGTTTTGTCGTTTCGCAATAAGATTGATACTTAATATCTTCAATTTTTTAATAAGGAATAAATTCAACCGATTATGGAAAGAATTTTATCTAGATAGTAATTACTTGTGCAAGCAGGGAAAAAGAGTTACATTTTTTTGTTAATTTAATATTACATTCAATTTTTTATTTTAAATTTTTATTAATTTAATTTAATATTCAAGAGATCAAATTCAATTATATATTGGAGCCAAGAGTCAAAATACGAATAATCAAACATTTTCATATGTATTTGAATGTAAAATTATATTGTTATAGATATATTGATTGAAAATTCTAAATTTATTTTGTCATTGATTATGATACTTGCGTACTAAACATATTACGCGTTAAAAATAATTTGAAATTTTTTGAGAATGTTAACATTAATCGATGTTAATGAAAATGTTTGATTCATATTTTGCTTAGTTCCGATAATAAAAAAAAATTAATTATAGCGTGTAATGGTGCAACTCTGTCAAAAATTACGACATACATAAGTAACGTTGTTGGAATGTAATCAAAAATTGATATGGCCACAGGTAGATGATGTTATCACAAGCCAGTATTTAAACATCTCTAAATCTCTTCGCGAACGGTCACGATCAAATTAATCGAGCGATTTGATTTGAAAAGTGGGATAAATCTAGTCTGTGAAAATCGGGAAAGTTGTTCAAAAATTCGCTCGTTAAAGTGTATGTACCTAAAAATAGAATGCAGTTCTCTGTACGTTATCTGCTTTCGAGGAACTAAGGGATATAAACTGAAAAACCTACATTCCTGTTTAAAAATTTATGCGGTCTGTCACTTTTTATAGTTACCTCTCCTATTTATACAAATTTCGTCTATATAGTGTCTCTATTATTTTTCTCACATAGAATCGATTTACACGTGGTCTAAAGTCGGAAATTTTCACAGCGAAATGTACGCGTCATATATTCCGTTTCGAAAATTCCTTTTCGTTTTCTTACCTTAAAATCACGATGGGTAATTGTCACACGTAGATAAAGTCCGTAAAAATTTCGAATCTAATACTGCTATGAGATAGAACTTTCGATAAAGATACTCGCGTCGGAGATGCTTTCTAGGAGCGCACATCACGGGAGAAGGTTTCGAACCGAATGATGCAACTTCTTATACAATCTTTGCATCTTCCCTATGATCTCGCGCCCTCTTTCCGCGGAGCCCTTTAACGCATCGTAATCTAGAGATGATATCAGTCAGCCTGTAAACTACGATAAGGAAAAATATGCAATATGAAACGCGAATTACGAAATGGATTAAAATTTTCATTCTTTCCTCCTATTTTCTTTCTTCCTTTTTCTTTCTTTCTTTCTTTCTTTCTTTTCTTAAGGTATATGCATTTAAGAATACTTTCAAAAAATAAGGTTTTTTCTCTGTTTTAACTTTTTCTTTTCTTTTCTTGCGTTTGTACGAATACATTATATTCTTTCCAAAGAGGAAAAAAGACAATGTGACATGTTCTCAAAGAAAAAAAAAAAAAAAAAAAAAAAACTAGAAAAGAAGAAAAAAGAGATCCAAATGACTGATCAGATTTCACCGAAGACTTTCTCCTTTCTTTTCTAAATAAAATGCATCGTCGAAAGTTAGTATTAACGATGGTTTATTGGCAGTCCGAGAAACTTCTGTCGATAATTCTGATTTTTATGGCCTGTCATTCGCGCAATAGTGTGATACAGCGTAAAAGAGGGTAAAAAATAGCTAGAAAACGGATTGATCGAGGATCCACGTTGGGAAAGTCACAGACTTACCATTTTTTTCACTTTCTCTTGGAGTTGGAAAATGACAGTCGACGTTTACTATTAATCGACAGTTTGTCAGCAACGAATAAAAATACTGACTGAGCGTAGAGGAACAGTTATTGACACATTTATATATTTCGAATGTAGGAATGGGTGCCCTCGCTTACATCCGATTGGACGAGACAGCGAGGAGTAGGGCAAAAAACCACACCAAACAATTGAATTCATTATCCCCGCGTCTCGTTTGTGCACATGTAATAGTCGTATCCAATTTACTTCCACCCTCATCTATGCCCATCATCGATTTTTACTTCGATACAGCCACTGCGATAATTACTTTTATTGAAACTAATCGTACCAAGAAAGAGGCGTTCACAATTACCCCCAACCAGCATCTTCTCGGTCAGATCCAACCGGTACGAAAAGACTGTCGAAACTTCAATTTGTCGAGGTGTTTAACATTAAAACACACGAAGCACCATGAATGAGCTATGATGAATAATTGAATGTGTGGGTCTCTGATTAATTGAAAGAACGAATTGATCTTATTGAATTGCCGATGCCATTGACTTATCAGCATGTTCTAAATCATTTTTAATGAGCTTCTTCTCTAAGTCGTCGAGCAACTTTTGAACTTTTGCTAACTTTAAGTTATTTATTTACGTAAAAAAATATGTTTATGTAATAAATAATTTACATAATATTTTAAGGATATTTTTCGTTCTTTCATTTATAAGTTTATAAGTTTATTTTTAATTCAACAAGATTATATTACTTCGGTATATCTATAATCATTGATTTTATCTATATACACTCATACATAAAACATAATGGCAAAAAATTTAGTTCGTTCGGTTCTTCGTAAGTCGAATTCTTCGAATAGATAGCGTATCGGTATGCCATGGGAATAGGGAGCTTGGAAACTAGAAAATTTCTTATGGTATGTGTTATATTATATATATGTGTATATATAATTCAACGTGTGTATTTAATACACGTGTGGATAATATTAAAAATTTAAAAAAAGAATTGAAATTAGAAATGTTCGAATAAATTTACTATAGAACATTCAAATATATATATATAAATTTGTATAAATATATATATATATATATATATATATATATACGGGATAGAGTTGAATTATTTCAAGTTAAAAAATATCACCATAAATATAATAATATTTATGCTTTTATGTTCCATAAATCTACGAAATTAGTAACTTATTATTAACTTAAATTAAAATAAAATATATTGTGTGAAAGAAATGTTATTCTATTATAATATTAATTAAAACGCATTGAACGGTTTTAATTTAGAATAAAGGATAAAAAGAATAAAATTAAAATTAAATCGATGGAAATGAAATCCATTTAATCGTAGAGTATGTGTATTAGAAAGTAAAATGAAATTACATTTTTTTTCAATAAGCAACTTCTTTCGGAAAAGATATATTTTGATATAACATGTGTCTTGTTTTTCTCAACAGACCGCAGATTTTTTAATTTTCGTCCATTATTTTCATTAGTTCATGTTTGGACAGTTTGATTACCTATTGAGATAATCTGCAATCGCGAATTACAATCAGTGGATATTTTAGTGTCAAGGATGATCGAAAAGAAATGTCATCGATCTATTGCGTTATGTTATGTTAAGAGGGACAGTTTCATTTAATCGCAACATATAAAATATTTCTAAATATTTATACAAAATTAACGTGATTTAAGTTTTAGAAGAAAAATATAGGTTTGAATATTTTGTAAACATGTTAAAAATGTACAAAAATTTTATTTATGCTGGTCTGTTTATTTATACATTATTTAACATTGAAATAAGTGGTTATATTTCGTTTGATGTTGATTCTATTTCAATTGCGTTTAATAATTTAGCTGTATTAACGATATCTCCCTCTATATTTTTTAAATTTGTATCAACCTCTTTTATTCCTTGTAATACATCTTGCAAAATCTGCGAATTAGAAAGAACGAATTATTATGCAGCATATTATAGTATGTTTTAGTTAATTCATATAAAAAATATACATGAATATATTTTTTATAAAACTGAATAAAAATCTTATCATAAGGAAGATATGATAAATATTATAAAACAATTATACATATATATTTTTTTAGTTTAAATATAACCTCTAACCATTTTTATGTTTTGATAAAGTAACATAGTGTTTTCTTCTTTATACTGAAAGGGAGGTTCATAAAAAGATGCTGAAGACACTGATCTATCGGTCATGTTCGATATATTATTCTATTATTATTTGAATCTTTATTACTTTTATCTTGCTTTTTTTTTAACTTAACCAATTCTGTCAAATTCTGCTTATATATTTTAGTTTTAAATTCCCTAGCGATTCTACTAAGAAATATTTCTAGTTTGACATACTGTGCAAATGCACCTTTATTCTGTAGTCAGATAAATCCTACAAAGAAATCAATTAATTATTATATTACGGATCGTTATACTTTATATATCACGTAAAAAATAATTCTATCTGCAAAATACACTAGTTCATTTAATTTTTGTTAATCTATGATATTGATTTTATGTTTCGAATAAATTTCAAAGAGTGCGCTGATATTCTACGTATTTCGTGTTCACTTGTCTGTCTAAGATAAAATAAGTTTAAACTGTTATTATGCTGATGATTGTCAAAGGAACGTTGAAATAGGTTACATGAGAAATGGTATTAAATATGTACAATATTTGCTATTAAATATAGAAGTAATTTATCAACATGAAAATGTATGTCTTGATATGACGTATAATGCACAAAAACAATTTAGAATGAAGATGTAAGTTAAAATTGATTTCTTATTATTTTCATCCTTTAACTTTAATGTAATTGACAACATAAAATTAAAGAAATTCACGTGTATGATACTAAGTATTTTACACTATTGCAGGGCTTAAGAACATTTTTTTTAGATGTTATTTTGATTGTATATAAAAGGATATAAAATGTGTTCAATTATAGTTACAAATGCATATTATTGAAGATGTAATTTTTCTTAATGTTGATGTAGAAAGATTATCTTAAAATATTTCTAAAACAATTATAATGGAAGCACAAACAGATACTTCTGTTTTGCGATCTCCAGTTAATTTAAGAAATACTGGCAATGGTTTTTATACACCTTTAACTTCATTTGCTGGTATGTACATATTTGTGAAAATAATTAGTCTTTTCAATTATTTAAAATTTCTTCTAAGCTTTTCCTTTTAAACATCTTTCTTGGTGTCTGTAAATTTTACAGAAATGTGGTATCACATATTTTTATGGGCCCTATTTTCTTCAATTTTTGTTCACACTATAGCTGGTGCTATTTGTTTTGCTACATTAAGACAACATAAATATGGAAAGTGAGTATAAATTTACTACATTCTAATGTAGATAAATTTATAACATGATAAATAACTGGTTAAGTTAACAAGTTAAATATAAGAAAGATTAAATTTTGAATGTGTTTAGAATATAAAATAACTAAGTAAAATTTCATTTAAAGATTCTTCCCATTGCTGATTATAATAATGGGCATATTATTGCCACTAACATCAGGAGTACTTAGCTCTGCTGCTGTTGCTTTTGTATACAGAGCATCTCGATATCCACTGCCACCATTGTATGCATTATTTTGGGGTATTGGTCAAACTGTTGTAGCAGGATGTGTTGGATTCACAAGAATATTAGCAACTTTATAATGCGAATCAAAGTTTGTAAATGAATGAGCCACAAGACGTATTATTAGTCAGGAATATTGTATGTAATATATAATGAGGAGTTTTAAAATTTGAAAACAAATGAATAGTATTTTGTTTTAGTATTAGTAATAGTAATTATATAGTATTAGCGATAGAAAATAGAGTAATGAAATTTGTACATATATGAATGTATAATATTGTACAAATGTATTGAAAATTAGGATTAAAATAATTATAAGATTTTCAAATTAAAATGTCAAAGAATATTATTTACTGTTTATGTAAAACTGAATGATTTTTAATATAATTTCAATTATTTTTTATTTTTGAATAATGTATTGCAATTTATTGCAAATATTGTAATTTATTGCAAAACATAGTATAAAATTCCTGAATATATTTTTATACAAAATAATAATATTTATATTTATATACAATCATGTGTATTTATTCTCTTGTGTTTTATCACTTTTTAAATGTTGTTTGTAGTTATTTGCAATATTTTTAATTTCTTCTAATCCAGTTTGTAATTCCTTTTGAATACCAAGCTTTGTTTCTTCATCTGGAGAAGTTAAACTTTTTAGCACTATATCTGTAATATAAATATAAGTATTGCAAGTAACTATATATTAATGATGTAATGATGTTAAATTATTAAATATTTCGTACCGTGGTATTTAGATAATGTTTCCATTGTTGAGAGCTGCAATTGTGTTTGAAGAAATGAAAGAACAGTAGATACATGTCTTCCAGACATATGTATAACATTTTGCGTTGCTGCTGTAAACAATATACTTGTCATTAGATGTAGTGCTAATGCAGGATCTTGAGTAGTATTAATTTCTTCTAGTAAGGCTTCTTTGTGACCCAAAATAAATGGTCTTTCCTTCTTTTTATCATATTTTTTTAACACTAAACAGCAACTTGCCATTGCTGCATCTACAAAATTTAGGAAATCATCTATAGAATTTCCAGATATAGATTTGTGTATATTAGTTAAAGGTTCTTTCACATCTCCTGGCAAATCAAGCAACATCTTTTGCCTTGTCTCTTTAGTAATATTCTCAGGGAATTGAAGGATATTTTGTTGAGCAGCTAATTTAAATAACTCATTTACAAAGTCGGTAACAAGAGACTTTAGTAAATATTTCGTGAAGGCAGGTTGATCTGTTTTATCTATATGTTTAATGCCTTTGTCAAATATCTTAATATTTGTTACTAGAATATTTAGACGTTCTTCAACTTCGCTTAAATTTGTAGTTTTATTGTTTTGTGCTAACTGTTCTGCAATAGATATAGCATAGTTATTTACTTTTTGTTCTAAGTATAATGCTAATTCATCTACCAAATTATCAATTACTGACAAATTATCATCTTTTGCAATTTCATTTTTAATATCTTGTAAAGATATTAGTTTAAGTTCAATTTTAGTTGATAGAACTTTTGTATTTTCATCATCAGATTCGGTATCGCGATTTTTTTGTAAATATTTTTTCTTAAATTTTGTTTTTGTCTCCCGTCCTTGAGTACTACCACTTGTTTTGCTAGTTGTTGTTACCTTTTTCCGACGTTCTTCTTTTTTGTTTCCTTTACTTTCAAATATTAAATCTGCTGACTTAGATTTAATCCTGTTTTCTGCTATTGTTTGGAACCATTGTCCACTAGCTACTGCTTCTTTAGCTTTTGCTTCTGCTATTGCTTCAAATGACTTATTTAAAGATTGTAAAAATGCATCAGAAATTACAATAGTGTTTGCAAATACGTGTGTATTGTTATTTACTTTTTTTTCCGCGATTTTAAGAAGCATTTCCATATCTTTATCAGAAAATACAGATGGTAAAAGAGGACTTATATCAACAAAAGATCCAGTTACAATAGCTTCTTCAATATTTGAATCTATTTGATCTCTAATACTTGCACCTACTGCAACAGAATGTAAGAAAGCTATATTTTCATTTGGAAAATGACGTTTAATAAAATTTGGTGGATCTGATATTCCAAGACGTGTAAGCGCATCATATTCTGAAAAATTACATAATTTGCATAAGACATATTTTACATTTGCTATTATTATATTATAAAATTATTTTAAAACAAAATATAATACAAACCTAAATAACCATTTTGTTTGTAAAAATTATCTATCCATTCATTTTGACTTTTAGAATATATACTTGGTATATAAAGACTATTTGTTCCTTGCTTTCCTGCTACAACACCAGGAATTTGTTTCATTTCTTGCAAGCTATCAAGAATTGCTAGAAATATAAAAAATTATTATGGACATTAATATATTTCAATTTCATATTTTATATTATGTATATATATACTCACAAAAAAATATCCTTTCAGAAACAGAACATTGTCCTAGAATTGCTGATAGTGGTGTAGGCTTTGTGATTGCAGATAAGGCTCCTCTTATTTTTGCTTTATTTCTAGCTATAAAACTTTCTGTATAAAAGACTTTAGAATCTTGGGAATCTTGCTTACCATAAATGCTTTTTCCTAGTTCTCTTTCAATTACTGATTGTAAAAAATCAGCTGGTAAGTCATAATGTATTGTCAACTCGGATACATTGATAATTCCATGTTGCATCAATTTGTCATTGATTTCTTCTGCAATTTTGTTTGTATACGTTTTATCAATAAGCTGTCCAAGTATTATCTTTAATCCTTTATTATGTTTTTCTAAGTCACTTGCTATTTTGGACACATGAGACAAATTAACATTGAGGATTTGTGATAAAGTGACCATGTTGATTCTTCCACCATGGATGTATAATTCATCTTTAATTTCCTTGCCAAGATGTTGAAGCGTAATATATTCTTTACCATCATTGGTAAATATTACATCTAATAATTTACTTTCTGTCAGCTTTGTTACAATTTCCACACAATTACGTTCTGACAACCTACGTAGAATATTAAAAGATATTGTACATGAGAAATAAAAATTACAATAAACTGTATAACAATTTTTAATCAGTTTACTCAATAGAACAGATTATATGTACATGTTATATGTATAAATAGATTATGTAGTTAATTATAAAGTTTGTTGTATTATATAAAATATATCAAAAGTATGTCAGGTTAATTGAAATCTTACACATATAAATTAATTTAGATTTATTTAACTTTATAAAAAGTGCAATTTCATTCTACAGCTGTTTAAAATTATTTTGTACTGTAGTAAAAAATAGAGTTATCTGTGTTTCATGAAATTAAATCATACTTTTGTAGAGTAGAACTTAATTGAGCTTTCTGAAAATCAGCTGCTAATCTTTTAACTTCGTCCCAGTCTACAGTGCTCATTTTAAATCTTTGTAGTTAAATTGCCAGGTTGTACAATTAAACACTTGACACTTTTCAATATTGATTACAAAATTCATAGAAATACTTGTGTAATGTCAATTTCATATTTTATTACGACATCTAGTGTATGTTCAGAGAATTACATGTAAGTTTAATTTTGAAACGTTTTAAAGTTATTAAGTTATTGTTATCGTAAGTGATTGTTATTGTGAATAAGAAAGAAATGTGTTTTAAAAGTCGACCTAGAAAAATTATGAAGTGTTATAATTTTGGATGTTGACTGTAAGTATACAGATTAAGACTAACATGTTATATTCAAGTAAAAATTGTTTTCTCTGATACAAATATTTTATAAGATAAAAAGAATTTATCAACTTATTTATAAATAATAATTTGATATTTAATATTGTTTAATAAAAATACAGGGTAGAATTTCTTTAGATCTAAACTCTAAATGATATCAGGGATTTTTGGTGAAGAATGTTTTTGGGTTAATTTTTAAGTTTGATTATGCACGTGTATACGAGTATGTTGTTATTCCCATGTCACGTTAAAAAATGATTAAATTAAGTAATAAAATGCGATATTTTATAGTACAAAATTTATTTTAAAAACTATTTTATTAGACCGTACTGTGAGATATTACGAAATTGTGTGGAAATATAAGGTTAGACGATGCATGTCATTTTATTGATTAGATTTTCTATTCTGTTTTGTTGATGTAATATCACTTGTTTCAAACATACTGTGTGGTTAATAATATTCAGTTATTGAAATTAACCAAAAGTATTAATTGTTTTTCATTAAAAAGTTTCTAAAGATGTATAGTGAATTAATTGTTCATGTACCTGTTTGATATTTTATTTGTCGATATTTGTTGTATAATTGAATGGTGACATTATAAAACGATAAATTATATTAAAAAAAGAGATAAATAGGTTGACTGAGCAGTGTGGCCTCAATAAAAGTGCTTTTTCTGTTATTACTTGTTACATGTAACAAAGTGAATCAATTATACCATTGATTTAAATATCATCTTTATATGATGTGATATTTTATTTTGGCATTATTATAAATCATATTAGTATTAAGTCACAAAGGATTCATTAATGACATATAATCATGAATCACTTATTTAAATATTGGTAATAGAATATTAACACTTTGAGCTCTTTCTGATAACAATTTATGATTATATCATCTCTAGGAAAGATTAAATGTTATTACTAAATGATTGTTACTATTGATTGATTTTTAATTGCTAGTTATTGAGCTCTTAGTGTTAACAAGAGTATTATTACAATATTTTTTATAATGCAGCAGTGTCACGAAATAAATAATGTTTATATATACATACTAAACTAATATTGTAGTATGTAAGTAAAAGTAATTGAAATTAGATTATAGTTATTTCATAATTATGTATAAGGCCTCTATGAATTTATGTACAATACAATACATACCTTTATATAAGAATTATTCTGTTATCTTAGTAAGTAACAATAAAGTCATCTTTCAATCATGTTGACATTATTATTATTATGATATTTTTTCTTATACACATTTATATTATCGTATATGTTGTCATATACATTAAGACTATTATTGTTATTATGTTGAAGTATTTAATATAAAATTGTGAAATTACAAATTTCATATCATTATACATTGAATAGAGTAATCATTTAAAAAAGAAATTTTAATTTTTCATTATCCAGCTATTTATATTATGAATTAAACTTGGATTTTTCTTTCAATAATTCTGTTATATATAATTCTAATATTTTTTATCATACCATTATGTATTTATTATGTATTCTTTTTTATTTATTTATTGAGGCCACTAAAGTTTTTCTTTTTCGTTATATTTACTTGTAGGATTACTCTAAAATGTATAACTACATAATAATAATGTTAATTAAGTATATTATATTACCTATTTAAAAATATTAACTAGAATATTGCGTTTTAAATTTACAGTAAATTTTGTGTTATTACTATGAGGCACAAAAATTTAATGCAGAGTATCTTGAAGCTGAGATATTGAAAATGAGATAAATGAAATTATAGAATAGTTTTTCCAATTTTCAATTGATTATTTATTTCTGAGTTAAAAGAAATTGCATAGTCAAATTAAGACGGCGCATAAACTTTATTTGTAAAATGTAAGGTTGAATTTTTTTACAGTTCTAATGAAGAAATTTTACGACGTACACCACAGTATTCGCTTTAAAAATTCTCTAATCAGCTTTTAAATTTCGTTACTTGCATTTTTATGTCCGCTGTTTCTTCCATCAGTTTTATGAATTTCAAATTTTCGTCGAATTATACAAATAGTAGTAAAAAATAATTATTAACTTTGAATTATTTTGTCCATAATTCCTAGATTATTAATCGTTTCTCCTATTCCTAGCTTATCACTCATTTCTTATCTTATTTGAGAAAGGGGAGGAGGAGACAGACAGAGAGAGAGAGAGATTTTATAGCTATATAGGATATAATACGAAAATATAGATATGTTGAAGTAGGGTTCTATTCCTATTCAGAATCTAGCTGTTGTTATCCGAGAAAGAGTTCCACTTACTCCGAAATATTGTGTTCAATTTTAAATTCTGAATTCTCAAAATTACATCGATTGTCTGTTGAATAATCCAAAAATATTACGCCGGACTGCATGACTATCCGACACAGATTCAATTCTATTGAATGGATATGGAAAGAGGATTTCGCTTAGCTATACAGATGTATATATAGCAGTCAGATAATAAAAAATATCAAGGTGGACGCCTTTAGGAAACTATATCACACATTGAAATAGCAGCCGAGAGACGACACCTCTTTCCTCTTTGCTCATTGCTTTCGTGTTTGCTCGACCGTTATTAGCGCGTTAGTCCTCTCTTCTTAACACGGAACTTTCGACCTCTCGTATGGCTGGCGAATAACGTTGGTCACTTCAGTTTATGCCCGACTCTGTTGTCGGTTGGATCGGTGGAGGGATCGCTGAGAGAGTGATTGTCGACGAAGAAGACACGCGTTATCTTCGCCGCAAGCCTACGCTGAGCAAACGAAAAATTTGGTAAACTCAATCGACGCTACTATCCAATTCTCTTCACTCTCTACCTAGCTAAGCTTGTGTGTTTTTCTTTCCTGCTCTTTTTCGTTTGTCATTCTCTCTCATCTAGCCGCTACTGGTTTTTTCTAGTCTTGTTCGTTCGCTCCCTGTTACTTTCCAATAGTGTTATGTTCATTTGATTTATGCAGAACAATGAATAGACACACATTCGTCTTTCAATTCTGGATTCCAGCACGATGAACTTTTCGGTGATGATTCACTATACCGTGTCGTATCAGCGATTTCGTTTTACAACCTCTTGTGTGTTGAATGTTGACAGAAATTAGAAGCGGACACATTAACACGTTCGTTACCCATATCTGGGTATGCTTCCGGGGGGGCCTGACCAGTGGTCTGTGACCTAAAGTTTTAGAACCTTCATGTGTCATTACAAAGTAAAACATTTAGAAACGAAATGGGGAAAGCGATAAGCTCTTTGGGAAGAGGACTGCGAGGGATCTCACTGCACTTATCCCAGAACCTTCATTCAATCAAGAAGCATACTTTGTCTGACAAGCACATCAGTGATTTTTATCCTCAAAATGTTCGTTGCACAGTGTAAAAATATAACTGAAAGTGAGGAGATTAGTGATGAAGAAGTGAGTTTTACAAGAAAGACTATAAATAGAATTTCATCAAATTCAGACTCGGATGACGAGGAATCATATGCAAGTCAAGAGTTCAAGGAGATGTTAGAAGAACTGGCTGTAGCAGAAAAAGAGGAATTAACCAATGTTGATGATTCTTTGGACAATATCCAGTGGAACGAGTTCGCTAACAAGCAACAATCATTTACATTCACTGGAAAAAATGGGCTTCTGATGGATTTGCCTTCCAACATTCCAGAATTACGGAGGTATGCTTGCGTGGGGGCCCCGTAACCCTGGGTATGTTTGTTTCCGTGGGGGATGGGCGATGAGGCCTCCACGGAAGCATACCCAGATATGATTACAAGACCCTCACGCAAGCATACCCAGATATGGGTTTGGGCCCCATCACCCATCCCTCACGGAAGCATACCCAGGATTACGGAGCCCCCACGCAAACAAACATACCCAGGGTTACAGGGCCCCCACGCAAGCATACCTCCGTAATCCTGGAATGTTGGAAGGCAAATCCATCAGAAGCCCATTTTTTCCAGTGAATGTAAATGATTGTTGCTTGTTAGCGAACTCGTTCCACTGGATATTGTCCAAAAAATCATCAGCATTGGTCAATTCCTCCTCTTCTGCTACAGCAAGTTCTTCTAACATCTCATCAAGGTCTTCACTTGGATATGATTCCTCGTCATCGGAGTCTGGATTTGATGAAATTCTATTTATAGTCTTTCTAAAACTCACTACTTCTTCATCACTACTCTCCTCACTTTCAATTATATTTTTACACTGTGCAACGAACATTTTGAGGATAAAAAATCACTGATGTGCTTGTCAGACAAAGTATGCTTCTTGACTGAATGAAGATTCTGGGATAAGTGCAGTGAGATCCCTCGCAGTCCTCTTCCCGAAGAGCTTATCGCTTTCCCCATTTCGTTTCTAAATGTTTTACTTTGTAATGACACGAAGGTTCGAAAACTTCAGGTCACAGACCACGCAAGTGTCTACTCGAATTTCATCGTTGCTATTCCAGCTGATCGCTCTGTTTACGTTCTGGCGCTCCGACTATCGGATTTGGGCCCCGCGAGAAACTCAACCAATTCACGCTGGGCGACGAACGTGTTAAGACGATTAAAAGGAATGCGATCTTCTGCTACAATCGGTATCGTGTATTGTGCTCTATCGATTATTTCTTTCTTTCTTTTTTTTTTTTTTTTTATCCTCACTTCCGTGTATGCAAATTTTTGTTTATCAGGAATGTCATATATGTGTCACATTGATAACACGTAAATACTGCTAGTATATTTGTTTTCCATGTAGAATACTTTTGACAAAATTTTCAATTTAATTGAAAATAATAGTTCAACAAAGTTGATTACAATAATTCAGAAAGATTAATGACTAGTAAAATAGTTTAAGTTTTATTAATTGTATTCTGTATTTGTTGTTTTTCTTTTGTACATATCAAATTAAGTAATTTGCATGTCTGAGTGTCTTCGCGTGTTA
Organism: Melipona bicolor; assembly: GCA_030673865.1. NCBI lineage: Eukaryota > Metazoa > Arthropoda > Insecta > Hymenoptera > Apidae > Melipona > Melipona bicolor. The sequence continues at coordinate 2,498,341 of JAHYIQ010000001.1, forward strand.
ATATAATCGTTTATGATTTTGTATAAAATGTTCACCCAGGATGAATTTTTTTGGTTAATTAAATGGAGCTCATCAGCTAATCAACGTAGGCTCCAAGTTTCTTAGCTTTCCTCAATTGGCTGTCCTAATTATTTACGTGGTGTAAAGTGTAATTAATTTTCATTTAGAAGTTAACTTTACTTATCTTCCTTAATTTCATTTGTAATAATTACTTTTAATAGATATCAGTACGAAAGCGAATTCTAATAAATTTAGGAAAAATTCGTAACTTTTATTTCTTTTTTTCTGGAATTTTATAGAGAAATCTATTTTAATATTTTAATATTAGTTTAATGTTTTCAAACGATTTTTATATTGCATATGAAGTATTTTTTAAATTATGCGTAATTAAAAATATCCCATATCATTAAAAATATTCAATTTTTATTTATTTTTTCTGTAGGTGAAGAATTTCTATGGATCAATTATGTTCCGTGTAGAATGTGTGAGGAGGTTAATCAGTGAATTATTGATGTGAGAGTCGAAGTATGATATATACTTTATATGCTTGATCCACTCAATTCGAATGCAGATTAGTGTCAAGGTCAAAAGTAGCAGATTTAATAGTTTTCAGCAAGAAGTTTATTGTTATACATTACTTATAAAACAGATGCACGTTTTAAAGAGTTTTATTTATTTATATATGTTGCGAAACATTTAATTTTGCAATTTTTGTCTGTGTATCGCTGGTAGAAAGAAATATTTCATTAAATTTTTTACAACCTCAATAATATTTTATCTGCACTTCGAACGAAAAGTTTATGAACCAGAAAATTACTTTAATTTAAGATTAATTTTAGAATTACTTTTAATTAAACCTGTGGAAATGTTTTATTTTGTAGTTACTTTAAAGTCACCGAAGTAAAGTACAATGAGTATTTTTTAATAAGAAAAGGTTTTTATTTTTTTTTTTTTAATTTTATTTATCATATTAACAATTAACAATTACTAAAGCTTTCACAGAATTCTACAGAATTCTACGGAACTTTTGTTTCTTTTTGCATTTAAAAGAATTTAAAAAATCAAGTTTGAGATCACAGAAAGAAGAGTTAACGTTAAAAACAAAGTGTGATGAAAACAATTTGATATTTATTTTGCATTTTATATTGCAAGCGCATGCTTACGAAACGTGTCTCACGACGTGTTTGCATGTACGCTATTTACACGGAAGTTTCATAGCTATACAGATTTACTTTTCAAGTTCGATTTCACGCGTAAAGTAATCTTCTTGAATTTACTAATCTTGAGTAACACAGAGTGCACTGACAGCGCAAATGAGGAGCGTGTTTCGTTGTTCTGGTCGCGTTATGCCACGTCGGAAATTCGTAATTATGATTTATATACCGAGAAAGCTGAATTCGCCAACTTCTTCGAAGAACTTGGCAAAAGACTTCTCCCGTTTCTTTGTACGCAGTTGTTAGTTTTCTCTTCCCAATAACAACTTCATTGTATTATTGTTGCTTCGAGGCTTCTCTTCAGCTAGAATCGACCGTTTAATTTTAATTGGTTCGTGCTGTTTGACCCTTCTCTCTTTCTTTGTTATCGCAAGTGATTTTAATGTTATCTTTTGTCAGTTTAAATTCGATGATTGATTAACGTATTCACCGAGTAGCCAATTGCGATGTCTGCAATTTTCGATTTCGTAAAAGGCGAAAATGAATAATGGGAAGATCAAATTTAGAAAATTTCAAGGAACATTCGTATTTCAATAACGTAGAAGATATATAATCATATTAATATTAAGAAGACTTAATAAATCGTCAAGAGCAATTTCCTCTTACAAGTTTGCACACACTAGTATAATGTATAGCGCAACAGCGTTACCAAAGAAAAAGATTTCGCGTTTTTATATGTGGACCAATATGAATTTACGAAAAAGAAAGTTTCACCGAAGCACTACAGACTTATTGATTGAAAAAGTTGTAAACTCTAACAGTAGGGTAGATTCTTCGAGTGGTACATGATCCACCAGATGTGCAATAATTCTAGATAATAGGCACATTCTTACATATCAGGATATATCTTTTTAAAGAAATATTTGAAAAATTTGGAACTTTCGTTCGTAATTTTTGGATTTATCTTACTCTGCCAGTAGATTACTATTTTTGAGAAAGTCTTTCTAACAGAAATTTCCAGAAATTACTTCGCGTAGAATTGCACACCTGCCTGCCAGATGAGTTTCATTAGTCCCTCAATAGTAATATGTCATAAACCCGCAGCTTAGTCCATCGGGAATCGGTGGACGGAATTCCTCCTTAGATTTGACTTGCATTCCTACCCTCACGACTCAACTGAGCAAATATTTGAAGAGTTTATTCCGTGCAAAGAAACAAGTTAGAAGCAAAACATTTCAGATCTTCGAAATAAAGTTACCGACAAATTTTCTTAGACACGAGTAACAAGTTTCGATCACTGAAAAAATGTAAATCTCTCTACGGATGAATTTCATAAATCACGTTGCATTAGATACCTTTATATTAAGTTACATGTTTTCTCGATAATAAAATTTGGTTTCTCCGTTTAAACGCGGTCATGACGGTGTCTGTCTTCTAATTCTTCTAGAATTAAACAGACGCGCATATACGCGCCACTTTTGATCATTATAAATTAGAATACAAATACGACCGTTTAATGTTCTTAGAAAGTTCTTTGCACTTCGTTACTACGATTGTACGTGTGTCTCGCCCTGGTATGGTGTGCGTGTCAATCGAAATTTGCAACATTCTTAACTTGGCGTGCTTTTTATTTCTCTATTAATCGGGGATTGCCACTTTGTCGCGCGAGGCGACATTGTGTAAGAAAGTCGCACATCAAGATAAATCGTATTCACACGGATTGGAGTGATCACGCTCTATTAACCCTTCTATTAACGCGAAATGGAAACGGAATTGCGACTTTCTTCCTGCTTCACATTGTAGTTCGCCTCTTCTGGAAAATTTATTTTCAAATCTTCTTCCTCTACAAATATTGTTCCCTTTATACAGTAATGTACAATATTATATTTTTATCGCACAGTAGCAGTGTCCGTTATGTATTAAAAAGAGCATCACTTGTTTAAACAGTGTAGTATTGATCTTTTTTAGTTTGTTTATTTTTTTATTAAAAAGTTGCAAGTATATCTTTTTACTGAAAATTGTGTCAATATTTCGAAATTTCAAAGCGCTAAATAGAGTCACAAATTTAATGTTTGTTCCTATACTTATAGTATGTGCTAAAAATGTTTGCACACAATTATTACACCATCGATAATGATGCGATAAAATGAAAATTAAATTAGCGATGTTGAAATTTCGTATTAGTAGTACGTTTATCAGGATCTTGATATCAAGTCGTGGATGACCACGTGATATAAACCTTGTATAGTAAATGTATAGCGCAATGATTTATGTAATTTAATAATTTATTTATCTATGTAATTTAATAATTTATTTAATAGTTACAAAATTTATAGGAATCTTTATTTTAACTTTTGTTGGAAAGGACTTTGGTTTATTTATTTTTTTCAGTGTTTTAATAGAGTGAGATATGTATTTCGCGATTTAGTCCGTAACTACTTACGCCATTGGTTTTGATATATTCATCGTTATCGTCGTATTAAATACGCGCATGTATACGCACAAGATTGATGCACATTTATCAACACGTGATAAAATGTGCAAATTGTTCAGTGTATACCATGTGTATACCATTTCATGATGCAATTGTTTTAACTTTTTCTTTGTTTCCTGCGTTGTCTTTCCTTTTGATTTTCAATGATTTTCAATGATAAATCCAACAAAAATTAATACTACTTGAAAATGAAGTTATAGACACTCTTTAATAGCGATAAGAATATTTGTATTGAATTTTGATAATATTTTTGTCAAATAGATGTAATAAAAATTAACATGTTGTTTGCAGACATGTGTAATGTATAATACATAAGATATGTATAATATATAAATAATGTAATGTAATTGGGATTGGAAACTAAAATCGACATGTAGCCATAAAAATATGCATGTTTTGCATAATACAGATTAATATATTACTTAAGTGCTTTTTATCAGACGATATGATAATTGTAAGTATATGCATACATCAAACAGAATAATATAGCGGATCAATGAACTTTGACGTCGTTTGCTGATATTTCACGAACGCCTCGCCAATGAAACAAAAGATCATTCAATATTTGCTACTAAATAGATTAGATTTTTCAAACTGATGGTAGCAAATGAATGAAAACTAAATTCGTTCTCAAACAGAAAGATTTAAATTCGACTGTAACTTTGTACACATATGATGTAATCAAAAGTAGCTTTAGTTATGGTAGAAATTTCAAATGAAATTTGGTGCGCAAATATTTGATAATGGTTGAGATTAAATATCACGTTACGACATGTGCCTTTGACGTGACTTCTCGTAGCGGGAACAATAATTCAGCGACAGCAAGAGTACGCTTGTAATGAATTGCAGACACGTCAAGATATACGTCAAGAATTTCTACAGGGAGTAATATTTTATAGTTGTTATATTGCGTAAATTGATTTATCGTTACTCGGAAGAAAAAATTATAACATTCTTCGATCAGCAATTCGTTGCTGAAATAGCCTGAAAGAATTTACACCACCGGCGCCGTAAATAAATTTTAGAAGAATGTTTCACGTATATAATTTTGCCTAGACATTTTTATCTTTCCTTCTTTTTAATTAAGGAATTATTTCCTCATAATTTTAGCCATTTTCGCTAACCAAGATCTACAAACTAAGATCATCACGATTTCTTCTCTTCTAAGGAGCTTTAATTTTTCTTTTCTTAATTTCCCCATAGATCACGGATATCTGTCGGCAGAAGCGCACGAAAAGCTGAACGATGACAGTCGCGGAGAACGCGGTGGAGTCGAAGAGGAATTCAATGGTTACTAACGCGAACGACGAGGTTCTTGATCGGCATCCTCTGACCGAGGACCCGCAACAAGGTTCAGAGGAGACCTCGAATTCAAGCACGGAGGACAACCCACTTTTTTCAGTGACCGATCGAAAGAACTCGTCGGTGAAAATCAACATGTCGATCACGAAATCGGAGACGGATAAGGAAGAAGATAATCCGGCGTCGATGGCCCCCTTGAGGAAGGATGTTGATGATCCAGACGCGATCGTCCCACCCGATGGTGGCCTGAGAGCATGGATGATCATGATAGGCAGTTTCGTTATTAACGGTGTTCTGTTTAGTGTCATAAATACATACTCATTGATCTACCTCGAGTTACAGAAGAGTTTGATAGAATCTGGAGAAACGGCGGCGTCTTCAAAGGCGGGTGAGCTCAGTAACTTTTCATTATCGATATTACCCAGATGTTAGACAGTGGAAGTAGGAAATTTTGCTTGAATAGTGCAAAATAACTGGTAATAGATAGAGAGCAGGTGATAGGAAAACTTTTTTGTGCAAGTAGTTTCAAAATTTGCATTAGCTAGAATAATTGGAGGGAACAGAATATAATATATGTATGTACATATATTAGAGAAAAATGTGCTGTATATATACGTATATGATGATTATATTAAGGAAAAGATTAACATTTACTTGAATGTATCGTACATGTACATACGTATTTAAAAAACGTGCTATATTTTTTGTGAAAGTATATTTCTCTTCCGTTTCGATGGATCGGTCGTAACAGAAATTAATCGATAATGTAAATGATAAGATAGCAATTTACATAACGATTTACAATTAGTTGCTTTTTCAATCGTGGCAGTTTTTGGAAATTTATGTTCCAGGTTTTTATACCTAGCAACTTAGAGAATATCTGATTTATGTAAATTGATTCATACGGAACTCGGTTACTATTTTTTATTAACGAGTATTAGAAATATAGAAATCATTGATTCAAACGAAATTAAATTAAGTAATATTTGTGAATTCTTATTTTATATTACTTTTGATTTTATATTATATTATTAGGAAAAAAAAAGAGCTAAGATTAGAGTTGTAAGAAAATACGGAAAATCGCGTTCTTTCACATTCACTGTGGTTAATCACTGTCCCAAGCACTTGCTCGGTGCAGCCGATGAACCGCGCGTTATCTTACTATTTTTATTATTTATTCATTTTTACATTGATAACACGGTATCTAATAGTTGCATTTGCAGACCATTGAACTGAAAATAATCACTACAATACTATATAAATTGACAATATCTTTTTTTCAATTACATTTTTCTATTTTCTTCTATCTTGCACGTTTCATGCGTGACTCGATTATTGAGTTGTAACATTTTGCAAGGTTAATTGTAAAATAATGTTACTTTAAAATCTAATTTTATCTCGGCAATCATTTACAGAATTACTAAGTTAAAAGTTCCTTTTCGTCAATTTTCAAATGAAATTTTTCTTCAAATAGAAGTTGAAACAGAAGGAATAATTCTTGTATAGATTACATTCAAGGATTTATTATGTACAGATGTAAAAAATGTCATTAGTTGGCTATTAATTTGAAAAATCATTGGATTGATTTCCATTAGTTACGCAAATTACGTCAATTACTGTCAGACAAATTAATTCTAATTAATTAACCATAAAATGGAAGAAATACGATCACATTCTTTTTATGAGCACTAAATAAAAATAAAGTCTATCTATGCATCACTCAATGTGCATTTGCATGAATTAACAAATAAGTTCGATTAAGGCAATGTATAATCAATGAACGATTTAACAAGAATGTGAACGGCGTGTAATTGCATCTGTATAATTGCATCGTTAATTAGTCTGTGGCCTTAATTCGACGTTTCATAACAAAATTGATGTTTTCCGAGACTTTATTATTGTTAAGTGAAGCAGAGCAGTTATTTCGGGTAGCGTATCAATTAAACTGATCGATCGGACTAATCATCCGTAGAGTCAACGCCCTGGACAAACTGCATCTAAATTAATCGGCAATTATATGAGCATTAATAGTAACGAGGGTCAAATAATATTAATCTAGGGGTAGTTACTCTTGAAAGTAGAACTAGATCTTTGCTAAACAATACGAACGTCTGAACGACATTTAAAATCATGGATGAATGATTATTCTTGCCTCTTGTTTGATGCTATATTTATTCGCGTTCATTTCGTTTATACTTTCGATATTTCTGTGAAATTATATATTTTTACTTCCGTCTGACTAAACGTTGATTTATTCTAAAATTTTATTCAAGAATTTATATTAAGAATATTCTTTGATATTTTTGCGTTATTACAGTAGGTTATTTGTCAGTTGGAATTTTTATATCAATTTTGAACTTTTATTTCAGTTCGTCTAATTGGAAAAATTTTTTTAGCAATTGTATTATTTAGTAGAAATTTTTCAATATTGCTTCTATTTATTATTTTACGTTCCAATTTCGATCTCGTTTCTAACAAACAATAACTAAGGTCTAAGAAATGTTATTTTGAATAAAGATTGAAGATAAGAATAATAAAAAGAAAACAACTCAAAGGACGCGCAACTGGGTCAAGATTTAATGAGAAAAATCTGTTTATTCCATTTGATTCGAAATACGTTTCATTGTACTGTATGGAATTTAGTATAAAATAGAAAAAGCTTGAGAGTAACCAATATCAAGATCAAAGTAAACGTTTCGTTGTACATCGACGGCGTGATAGAACTTTTGTTATCAAAATTTCCATCGAATATTCTACAAATATCGGGATACTCCGCTATTCAAATATTCTATTATATGTACAACGCCTTTTTGGGAACGTTCTGCATCCTGTTTCTTTCTGATACCATTTCCCATAAATGGAATTGCGACGCCTGTATGTGTACAAGAAATAATTTTAAATAAATCGACGAGCTGAAGAGAACACAAGTTTTTGTATTATTTAAGAAAAAGGAAAGAATAGAAAAAAGTTGTATTTAAATTAAAATGTCTATCGCATGGTTCAAATAATGGAAGTTCCATCGAAGCATTTGAAGCATTTTCACACTTGTCGAAGTTGTTAACAATTGCCAGAAGTTGTGGAAAGCGGTCGTGCCTTTGTTTCAGCCTTGGTAGGGTCGTTAACCATCGGTACAACGTTCTTTTTGTCACCGATTTCTGGCATTCTCACCGATAAAATTGGCATTCAGATGACCACGTTTTTGGGCGGTGCTCTCGCGTCCAGTGGTATGCTTCTATCCTCACTATTTTCTAGTCAGGTAATTTCTTTCTTTTCTTTTTTCTAAATTATAATATCTCGTTACTTCGTGAATCGATACCGATGTTTAATTTAATTTGTCATTATTTGGATTTGCATCGTACAACGTAGTATAAAATTTCAATTTGTTAGTGACTTTTGTAATTAGTCTCCGCATTTTCCTGTTCTCGTTTGTTATCATTATTACATTCAATTACGAATTGAATACAAACTCGTCCATCATGTCGCTTGCATAATTAAAATCTCATATCCGAAACGTATCGTAGAAATTTGTATATCCCATGTATCGCGTATAATTCGTAAATATATAATTTATTTAAATGAAGTCATTTACCCCTACATTGTCAAAGAGAATAATTTATTTCTTGGTGAGGCACCGTAACAAGATCGAACAGTATTTAGCAGACAAAATTGACCGCGATACGAAATATTAACGCTGTAGAACGTTGTAGTACGACTTTCACAAAGAGACATGATGTGTTACAGCCTGGTATTCCCGTTGTCATAATCGACTGTAGTTATTTCTAGAATCGTTGTGCTTCAGGTATCATTACTATATTTGACCTATGGAGTGATGTACGGGCTTGGTGCTAGTCTTGCCTACACGCCGAGTCTGGCAATCCTGGGACATTACTTTAAAAGATACTTGGGTTTGGTCAATGGCATCGTCACGGCTGGAAGCTCCGTATTTACCACTCTTATGCCGTATTTGATGCAAGCCATACTCCGCCGTTTCGGCCTGGACGGAACGTTGAGATTCTTGGCCATGCTCACCGCGATTGTCATGGCTTGCGCTATTCTTTTCAAACCAATTCCACGTAAGTCTGATTTCCTTGCTGTACGTTGTTCTATTGCTCTTTTACTTCGTATTTTTTTATATTTATTTATACCTTTTTTTAACGCTCAATTTGCGCAACACTGGCGACTTCTCGCGCTCGGAAGAAACTTAAAAACGAAATATTTCGTTACACGCAGATTAAGCGTTGATATTTTTGCAATGAAACTCTTTCCATCGATTATCTTTTATCGATCTGTTCTCCTGATAAAATTATCTTTTAAAAAATAAGTTATTGATAAACTGCAGAGACTTTTCAGACACTTAAAAATTTTTAAGAGCGTAGTTAAAGAAATGAAACCCGAATTAAGAAATTTGTCTTACTTGCTACCCCAGACTATTGGGATAGTTAGTCAGTGCTAAATAAAATCGAAACAAAAGTCACAAAAGTCGTAATTGCAATTCTTCCAGTTACCCCGGTGTCACGGGAGCAACTGAAATCCAAGTCGAACTTCAAAACCTGCCTGAAACAAGTGATAAACGTCTCGATTTGGAGGAGAAAACGATACGTGGTGTGGGCTAGCTCGATTCCTTTCGCTTTGTTCGGGTTAGTATTACCTCGACTAAACGAGCAATTATCTTAACACATACGAACGCTTTCTCCGCAACGCGAGTCCCAACAATCCTCAGCCTCCGCGTGTCTCTCTCGTCGGTGGTTTCGTTTTATCGTTGAAAGTGATTTTAGCAGGGGTAAGCCAGAAAATCGGGCCTCTTCGGGTGCAACGCTAATGCAACGAAAATTAGCGATTGGTTGATCTGGGTCACGTGATTCGTGAAGGGGCGTGGGGTAGACCTTGAGTAGGAGTGGCGTCGTCTGGTACTGAGCGATCGCGCCTGTAATTTGTTTTCTATCGATTCAAATATTTGCATATCAATAAAATTTTATGGCAAAAAAAGTCGGAACAGTTGCTTCTGGGCCTTTCAGTGAGATGAATCGTACTGGGGTTCAAGTCGTGCAGTTTTTTATCTTGTTCGTTTTGATTATCGATACGCTATCGCTCGTTAACATTGAGACAATCGAGGCTGTCAGTTAAAATTTGACAATCAGTTGGCATGGAAACCGGCGATATGTCGGTTTAACGCGCACGGTTGCGGAAGAAAACTTGTCTCTTAACAATCTAGTTACACGGGGCTTGTAATACAAGCCCGGTGTCGTTGTAAGAAGCAACTGCGGGCGAAAGCGGATAAAGTGACGAGTATTAAGTGACACGAGTGGTCTGATCAATGAAAACGTTCCTTTCAGGTATTTCGTCCCGTACGTTCACATAGGGAAATTTGTCGAGACGGTGTTCAAGGGTTCTGACGGCAGGCTACCGATCATGTGCATCGGCATCACTTCCGGTATAGGTCGACTTCTCTTCGGATATATCGCCGATCTGCCGAAAGTGAATAGAATATTGTTGCAACAGGTAAATTGTTGATTATTTTTGGCCTTGTTCGAGTAAATCGTTCCAATGTTAAAAAGCGCTAGGTTAAAAATGGAGATTTGTTTAATAAATAACGTCTTTGCGATCTTTCGAATATTTTTTACCGAATATATATTGTGATACAAATACAAAATTTCAACAATATCTTACATGATCCAACTATTTTTTGATCCAAAGAAAACTTTTATCTGAGATATCTTTTAGAATAAGTATTTTACTGATTCTTGAATTCATCAAAATTAAAACATTTCGCGTCATTTGTTCTAATCATTTTTAAATATTTTCGTTTGTTTTGAATGATTCCAGATATCGTTCTTTAGCATCGGTGCTCTTACAATGTTACTCCCCGTTACGCGTTCGTTTATGTTGTTGCTGCTCATTTCTTTGGCCATGGGATTATTCGATGGTTGTTTCATATCCCTTTTGGGCCCCATTGCATTCGACATATGCGGTCGAGAAGGAGCGACACAAGCCATTGGATTTTTACTGGGCATGTGTTCTGTACCTTTAACCGTGGGACCGCCCATTGCTGGTCTTCTGTACGATCAAACCGGTAATTACGTCAATTAAACAATTTTGTTTATTTCACCGTAACTGAATTCCCAATTAATACATTAATTCAATGCAAATCTTCCATTTGTGTTGCGAAAAATTAATCTGATATTTATTTTTGAGATTCTCGTGTAACAAATAGTTCAAGCTATATTTTAAAAATATAATCGAGATGATTTTACAATGCTTTATAAATCTTTCGTGAAATAATGACGTCGAGACAATCAACCGCGTTAGATTTTTTAAAATGACACGGTGTTCTTCATGCTCGCGCAATTGAAAAATTTCTCTCGTCGATCGCTCTCGACTCTTTTATATTGACCGAGAACGTCGTTGCTCTTTTTCTAATCGTTTGACTCTTGATCTTCTGGAATGGACAACCTTGGAGAGTGCACGCGTCCCGAGACTCGAAAGTTCGAACGAGGCTGACAAAGGTTACGAGGCGAACGAGGTTTAGTCAATTGTTATCGACTTGTTGGAGCAAACTGAAACACGAAAAAAATTCTACAATCTCCGCGTCGTAAACCTACCGTCTGTCGCTTCGAACATGTAGGCCGCGTAGAATTTGTCAAATGTCTAATTTATTTCATATTTTTTGGTCTACATAGGTAGCTATGACATACCCTTTTTCTTGGCGGGTATCCCACCGATAGTAGGAGCACTCACAATGTTCCTAATAAAATTCGTGAAGGACGAAGAGCAAACTATTAGCAGCGGTACAGAGGATAAAGCTTGTCAGAATGGTCGGTAAACAGGTATTTGTGCATTATTCATATCTAACTAACAGAGTTTGTTTCTCCATGTGGTATCGAAACACGTGCGTGTCGGTTTTGTAAACTGTTTTCACGAAGGCGGTTGAAACTTTCCACGGAAAGCTTTTCGGATAATATAATACACGAATCACGTCTGCTGTCGAGGGGGACAGAGGACACTTGGTAAAATAAATTCAATATTTCGAGATATTATATATCTGCGCATTTTGCTCAGACTTCGTTGCCTCTATTTGTTTCTTTTTTTTTTTTTCTCTAATTAATTTCTATCTGTTGACACTGCACTCCTCTGCGAGTATCATTGCATGCTTCTACGATACAATGCATAGATCACCAAAAAGAAAACGCACTAATTCCTGTTGCATGTCACCTGTCTGCGTCAATTTTTAACGAAATTGGGGGACGGTAATTGAAATTGTTCTAGGAATTCTAGAGACAAAGACATGTTGTACGGTTTTCCAGCATTTATGGATTTAACGAAATTTGATTTGTCATAGTAATCGAATGGGTAGCAAATGAAGTTGCTTTTAAAATATAAAAGTTAAATCGGAAAGAGGGAAAGCTCTTATTGAATCGTTTTTTAATATCGTTATTAAATATTTCTTAACTCTTGTGCATTTCTTGTCTTGTTTTTGTAGGTGAAACGAATGAGTTTTGTTTTTTTCCTCTGTTCAGCCGTGTGTAACAAAGATTAACTCGGTAATTCGAATTAATCACAGTAACGCAACCTTGCAACAATTAATTACATATTGCACCCTGCGTTGACAGTTTAATTACGCGTCGGCTCGTTGCGATATGACAACTCTGTCATCCATTATGGTGCTATTCATAGTCAGTGTTTACTTTCTCATAGAGGCAATTCCTTCACTTTTCCGCGAATATCTTGTTTTTACGCATTAAAGACGAAATTGTAGTTAATTGTTCTGTTTAAAAAGTAGTGGTTAATTGTACGATGAGAAGAGCATTTTATTCAGAAGAAACTTTTGTTCAGACGCTAAACTTGGTGTAGAAATTTCATTTGGAATTTTATTTTCATTTCTGCAACATACATATTATATTGTACGTATTATTATTGCATAACGATTGGAAAGAAATAATTGTAAATCTTACGTTGATCGTTTATGAGAATATCCTCCGCCTGAGAAACACTGATACAGTAGAACGTTTGCAGTAGTAATAACCAGTTTGGGTCAAACGCTGCTTCCACTGACCTGAACGTTGTGTTTTCGATATGGAACGTGTTAATAAAAAGCAGTGATAACCTTTTTTAGAATCGATACTATACATCAAAAATCATGGAAAAGGTTTCATATTTGCTTTCCATTTAAGTTTTTGCATCGCAGTTTTTATTTCTCTCAATTCATGTTTATATATATTGTTATTTGCCAGAAATATTTCACTATTTATGTGTACAATAGATATATATTCTCATTTTTTTTAAATTATCCATAAATTATTGTTAAAATTTTTTTGCTTCATTTTCTCTTTTCATTACTGGACAATTTCTTTGTTCCATAAAATTTTCATTTTACTCTATATTTTGTAAAAAGACATAATTCGTCACGAATAAACAAGATGTATCAAAACATTTTCATTGGTCTGACAAATAGAATCGATTCTTACGACCAAACATTTTGTTATTACCGTATAAAAAGTGTGAAACGATGCAACATTAATTCATTAGTAGTCACTTAGATTTATAAAAAAAAATGTAGAAATTTTCGAGAAGCGTGTATCATTTTCCTAAAGGCCAAGTTTCAAAGAAAAACCTTTATTCTACATTTTTTTATTCACTTTGTGTAGAATCATCTCCTGCCACATTTTGAACGTTTTCTGAATGTAGAAACATCGTTCTCCTTCTTAGCATCTCGAGGTGAAGGTACCTACTTCCACTGTCAGCTAATACCTTGCACATTTTTCGCATTTATACTCTAACCAGCATCCAACTGTTCCTTTTGTAAATATTTCTGCAAACCCGCTGTGAATCGTCGCTCACATGCAACGGTTGGTTTCTTTTTCGTTTGCAACAGTGTCTCACTTACGATCCGCAGGCTGTTCGAGCATCGGCTTTCTATCCCCGTGTTTCGTGACAGCTCTCAAACACGAGCAATCAAGCTGCAAGATGACGTGTCCAGCCGTCCACAGCCAACATTCGTCAGAGTATTACGGACTTCACGAGGGCGTACTATGTCAGGATCACGGGATCGGATGTCTCGATCGTTACGGACACTCGGAGAGCGTGCCATTGCTCCATGGGGTGAGAATTGGTCAGCTTCCGGCCGTTTCCAAAGGATGCCACAGTCGTCGACGCAGCTCGCGTGCTAGTTTGCAGATACATACGTAAGCGTCGCTGTTTCGAGATCTCGCGTGTCGATCTCCTTGCATCGCGAGGATATTTTATCGTGTATTTTTTAAAACAATACTGTTGACACTCTGTCCGTAACTCGAAGTGAGATTGAAAATTTCCTCGTGAAAATTCGGAATTTCGCAAGTTGGGAGAGTATCCGAGGTTGCATGTTTTTGGCGCAAGCTTCGAGTTGTAAGAACAAATCAGATGATTTTATTTACACAGGTTGCACCTGCAACTGCAATTCTGAATTTTGCAAGTCAGAGCCAAACTCGAGGCTCTTTAGTCAGAGTTGTTTGGAATGTATAATTAGGACAATAAACAAAGCAACGGGTTAAACTGTATTCACGAAGCAGCGACGGTAATCAGTAGATCCGAGGACCGACCACTGTCTTCGACATCGCATAAATGTCACTTTCTCGACGTTTCTCTAGCAACGAATGTTTCTAGTTTTTGTAGTCGTTGAAGGAGATAGTATTTTTAGCACGTTTACGGCGAATTTACGAGGAAAAATTGAATCGAATCAGAGAGGAGGTTTTTCGGTTGAGTCTCTACTTAGCAAGCAATACCGATCAAGTCAATATTTTCAGAACAGAAAGGCTGATAAGTAAAGATGAAAAGAAAAAAAATCGCCTCGATATTTTTAGATTAATGTACTCAATCGCATGTTCGTAATCACGCCGCGTTTGCTGCGTAAGTGTATTAGATTCTGTTTATTTTTTTACTTTTATCTTGCGCAGTTCACGCTAATGAAATCGTACAAAAGACGCAGTGGCAAAGGACTAACGTGGTCTATCGATGAAAATGTTCTCAGAATTAATTGTAGAAAGAGTTGAAACGTTCGACATTTATTTTTACTTGCCAATTACGATACGATAGCATTTTAAGTTTTTGAAGATCATTGTTTTATTTCACAGTAGGAACGGCGTAGTGATATTTTTCATTTTGAAAAATTCCACTTTTACTAATTGATAAAATGACAATGTGTCATGATGTTCTTTTCGCTTTATCTGCTCTTAACATTTTTCTTCTTCGTTGTAAGAATAGATTTCTTTGAAAAGAATCCTTTTCGTTCGTCGTTAATAAATGTTGTGTCAAGTGTTGCAATGGAAAGTATAGATATATCGTTGTTACAAGTTGAAACAATAATTCTAATAAGAGTGTTTTAGATGGCACGACGATCATAATTTTATATCTGTTGAAGATTTAATTGTTTTATATCCGAGAAAAGATTTTAGCAATAATTTTTTTTTTTTCTTACGAGTCGCTTTAATCACTTGGTCAATTAATGGAAAGACATGTTAGAAGATCTTACATGTTTTGTAATCTAATCATTATTCTTGGTGTATATACTCGAAAAATTCATTTCCCCCTCTGTTCGATATTACGATTAAATAATTTGTAAGTTTTGTTATGATTAATAATTTTTATCTAACTTACAGACCTCTTTTTTATACATAGCAATATGTTGGCCTTAAAACAATTGATGGTACAGAGTACTCTATATATATCAATGTTAACAAAGAATGCTATTTTTCTCGTAATATTGTACATAGGATAGTTAGAATATTGTCAAATCACACAAAAAAAAAGAAATAAAGAAATAAGAATGTTATAAAGATAATGATTTGAAAGAACCAGACCCTTATGAAATATTAATCCGTTAAACCGGATCACTTCTTAATTTATAAGGAACCGATTCTAATTATTTTATTTCTATTAATCATTAAAAATGATATCCATTACCAACGATACGTGAAAAAGTAAAAGCATTGACAAATTAATTTTTATGTAATTTTTGGGGGATACCCAAAATATTAATTTAGTAATTATAATAATTATTATAATAAAAATATTATAATAAACGTCGCATTTTTTTTGCAATAATTCGCTTTCTCAAAAGGGAGAAAATTTGTTTTTTTTTTTATGAAAGATGTCGCTTCTTCAGATGCATAGTAAAATGCAGCGTGCAGGAAGAGAATAAGTGTACAGTACGTCGATGCTGCTGCATTGTATATGCATACACAATACACACTCCTTGCTAGGAGGATATACGATGCGCTATTTCCGTCTTTTCACAAAACTGTCAGATCATTGTATTCTTTCGCGTAAGAATAAATATAACTCTCGGTCTGTTTCCTTGGAGATGTATTAGGTAGTTATTTCCTCGAAATGCATCTTCGATTTTCATACGTGTCATGTTGTTTCACATCAAACTGATAAAGATCTAACGGGAAACGAGTGAAAGATACGTACCTGCGTATCGAAGAATCTATTCGCTGTTATCACGTGATTTTTATCATCTCACTGAAAATTGTTTCGTTCGTCAAATATATTTTTTTTATGCGTTTCCCAGATGTTTTTCGCCAGATTCTTTTAGAAGAATTGCGACGAACATTCACTTTATAGTAGAATTGTTCGATATTTGTTTGCTTTTTGTTCCAATTTGTCTTTTTCAATTTCATCTCTTATATTTAAGTTTCTTCGGTTTCCTTTTATCTTCTGCAATTTGCTATACACTCGCCTCAATTTTCTTTAATCCTTTTCACCTTTCACGGATATTCTTTTGTTGCATCCATTTCTACCTCGAGTTTCTCTATTTTTTTCACCCTCCTTGAATCTTTTCCACGTTTCATGATATTTCTCATTTCCATTTAATTTCTTTTTGTTCAGTCCGGCTCTCCTCGTATTTCTTGATCCTTTCAAACCTTTCTTGACTTCTTTCTCTCCCTTTTCTTTTTTACTGGTTACTCATATACGTATTCGAGAATTTTTTCAATACAGAACGATTAATCCAGCTGCGTTCTTTCTCTCATTTTCGAGCCAATTGTTTATCATCCTAGTCTCACGTCGAAAGATGAACACGAGATTGAGATATAAAAATTAGAGGACCACCTAGAGAATTTATATCTAGCGAAATGCTTTATAAAAATCGTGTCTACGACGTTGAAGAAATTATCTGCGAGATTGAAAAAAAGGAAATGACATCGAAGACAATGAAAGGGAAGAATGTTTTAATTAATTGTTAATCAGATCGACGTGTGCGAGAATTAAAAAAAGAAAAAAAAACAGCATTCTCCCCAGTGAAAACTTCCAGCGAAATTAAAATTTTAATATCGAAATTAAAACCCGTACCGCGATGCCGTTTAATTTGCATTCAAAGCTTCCTGCCGCTCTGTTTAAACGATGTTGATTCTCTCTGTTTTCAAAGCATCGTTACCGGTTTTTATCTGGCGTGGCTGTTATCGGCGACGCAACGCGAAACGAATCGTGACCCGAATCGCGACCCGACCGTGGGTATCGCAGTCGTCTAAATTTCCAACTTAATTGCCCAAATTTACAGGGAGTCGCGACGCATTAGGCGCGAGTGAAAGTTTACTGCGGCCACGGTTTAATCGCTGTTTATCCTTTTATCTCGCGTTCGTACCTTTCAATTTCCTGTTTAGAGAACAAACACGGAAGGGACACAGTGTTTCCTGCACGGTGTAGGATATCGACGTACGGTTTGTTCTCTTTTTTCCCGTACGTAAAATACTTATTTATTTGGATTCGTTTTTCTTTCTTTTTTCTTTCGATACACACTAAAATCGTCCACTAGCGCGAATTTCAACGTATACATCTGGGACAGCGATAAATCCACGCTCGGATGATAGGCTACGCACAATTTTGACCTGGATTAGAAAGTGCCGTACATAGTCAGTGATTCGTGTTGAATTTTTCATTAGACGGACATTGAAGATTTTTGAGATGGAAGAATATTTGATCTTTAGGATTCATTTCTAAGTCAATACATCTATTTTTTGTCCACATCGTATCAGTGAAAGTAATTTTAGATAAGTGAAACGTTCTATGCAGTAGAATTAATAATATTAATTAAAATTAAGTGTGAACAAAGTTTTAGTAACACATCGACAAGACGTAACGAACGAATGAGAAGCAAATGTGAAATATAGACAGGCAATTTGTCTATGTTGTCCAATAAACCTACAACGAAAAATTTCTTTTCTCCCCGGAAAGAAGCAGAGTCGATGCTCTAACGAAATTAATAAACGAAAGGGGCATGCCGTGTTTGTTCTTTAAGCTGAGAATTAAATTTCAAAACTGGAACAATGTCACGGGACGTCTTAGCGTAGAAAGGATTATACTGTCGTTGCGGCATCCGCGTTCAACCATTAAGGGGCTTTTCAGGATCCCATTCCGCAAGTTTCCCATCTTGCTATCGATTCCAATATGTAGATCCTGCATTCTAATACCAAATATCCCCCTGTTTGAGGTAAAATCTAATTATAGGCAGCTTTAATTATAGACGCACTAACTAGGGATTAAAGATTCCCATCGTTTAACCATATTGATCTCCGTATCTTCCTCTGTTCGCTTATTCTCTTCGATGTTCCACCGTCTTTTTGCTATTTTCTCGGTCCGTTTTATTCTTCTTCTTTCACCTTTGCCATAGAAATTGCAAAACGAGCATGGTCTGAATAAGATACAGACCAGAGATAGCTTAAAAATTCCATTGAGATGGGAAACTTGTTTATTTTTTAATTTTAGTCTCTTTTATTTTCTTATACTATTGTGTCTCTTAAAGTTATCTTTTAAATTACCTAGACTCTTACCTAGACTTTACTTAGAAGTTGCTCAAGGATTTTTGATACGTGCTCAGCTTCAGAATTATTCACAGATATGTATATGTAGAATTGATTAGTGAAAGTATTCTAAAAATATATTCTGATTAATTGCGTACTAGTCGATTGCGTCAGGCTAAACAACTGGCATAGTAAACAAGTAGAAATTAATCTTGTCGCATTACAATGGACGTTGCAAACGCCAGAAGACTTATGAGAATCGAAGTTTTAATATGTTGTGTCTTGCGTAGTCGCAACATTTTCATATCTTTTCGCTAAAATGCGGAAGAATGTACGATAAAGGATAAGGGAACGACGCAACTGTGATGCGGGTGATTGAAACAAAATTAATCGCTTTAATTACAAACACACTTCACTTCATCAAGCACACCCCCTTTAACTTAAAATCTAACATAAAAAAATAATGTTGCACCAACTATGACATGCACCAACCTACGATCGCTGTCTTATCTCTAATTATTAGGAACAACTATGAGGTTTGTTTGTTAATTTAATAAACATCAAAATCGGTAGAAACTTTCAAAATTCTTGGACACTTTCCAAGGACTCGTGTAGAGTCAATGGGAAAATTGGCTATTTACTAGGATAGCAATGTCATCCATTCAATAAGACTGTTGTAGTTCGCAAAAATGATCATCCCCAATATTATTTACATCGCAGAAAACAAATGTTTCCACTGCTAAACGATAAAAATGGTAATTTCGAACCTACTACAAAGAAAAACAAATTTACTTCTCTCAATCGCGTTGCTCTTCCACAAAGTAAAAACTAACGTCCTCCGTTGTAGAACGATTCGTCGACAAACGATGCTCCGTAATTACTCATTTGACCAGCACGTGTCCAGGTAAGAACGGGTAGGTGTTGTAAATGTAAACAGGCCGATTAAAGGCGAAGGAGTTGGCGATGGCCAGCGCTGGATTCAAATCGAAATCTTCCTCCGGGATGGCAGTGGGCGTCGTTGGTTCCCTGGTTCGCGGGGTCATTGTGGTTTTCATCGTTGTCGTCGTCGTCGTCGTTGTCGTCGTCGGCGGCGGCGGTGGCAGGGCAGTGGTGGTGGTGAAAATTGGGGGGTGGCTTGTCGAGTACGGAGGTTCATAGGCTGGTAATCCGGGGGGTCCGTAATACGCATGCAATCGATTGTTGGCGGGATTAAAGCGTTGACCATTAGGACGCCATCCCCTTGGTTTATATGGCGATAAATCTGACGTTGCTAGTCCGATACAGAGAAGCACGAGGGTCAGCTGGAAAATGGAAAAGCAATTAATGGCTTAGCTGTCGCGCGCTTTTCCTGTTGTCCTTTCGGTGGCCGCGTTCCCGGAAATGCCGAACGAAGGAAACGTTAGCGGCAGACGGTCGTTGTTGCCACCAAACCGGCGCGGAACGGGGGGATCGTGATTGTCTAAATTGATTGTGCACCTTTGGTGTTCGACGATTAGAAGAAATAAACGGTTTTCCTAGTTGCGCTGGCGATTTGACGTTTAAATGGAAATAATTGAGCAGCAAGTTCGCTGGTATATGTATTTTCTAACATTCCGAAGAATGTCATAAAAATTATTATATACAGAATACAAACGTACACGTGTCTGAATTTTTTCGAAGAGAAAAGCAAGTTATTCCTTAATTAGATTTTTATACAAAATGTTAAAAAATTTATTGCACGATTGATTGGGTTGTTCGCAAATTGAGAATGTTAAGCATATAGGGTGTTATAAAAAGGATTTTAAATCTATTAGGATAACAAATAAATATTTTATGTTAGTAAAAGCACATCTGTATCTTGGGTACCGATGAAATATAATTGTAGCAGATCGTAGCAAAGTATATTATGAAGTATTCTTTAGTAACCAAAGTAAAATGGAGATAAAAAATTCATAATTTACGTGTTGCTTGTTGCAAAATTTTAAACGTGTGTATCTTTTTTATGCCTTTCAAAAATCATTACGATTTATTAAAGTTTGAGATTGTTATTTTTCAACGAAAAAAAGCTCTTCTTTAGTAAAATTGTTTTATCTAGTTCTATATTTTATATTTCAATTCATAGGTTTCGTGAATTTATGTATTCATGTATTCAGTCTGTGAATCGAAGAGTACTATTGATTTATGTGTGTACGTGAAACCGTGTATTTCAGTTTGTTCATAAATAAAGATCATCTTGTCCATAGAAACTTTTGCATTGTGCGTTAAGAGAGACATTTGATATAAAATATTATAAAAAATGGTATATTCAGAGATTATATGTTAAAAGTATCTTCAACAGAATTCCACCCACTTTATCCGAACTATAGTATTTTCTTTCCATTTTCCTTAAAAATTAATCATCTTGTTGATAAGAGAAAAAAGAGCTGGATAAATCGTAAAAGATATTACAAAAATTTAATTTCAACTAATTTTAACATCAACTCTTTAGTTTTCTATACTCACGCAACAACAGATTATACTTTCAAAAGCAGCAGTTCAAAAAAATCACTAATCACTGCTAATGACAAAATCACAAAAGAATACTTCAGAAAATATAGATTTCATTGGTAGGCAAATTTCAGAAGCCACGCGTTGTTACAAAGGGTTAATGACGCGAGGTGCGAATGTACGAACGGAACGGTCTCGATTCGAGTGTTCAATGAGATCAAAGTACGATTGATGGTTAATCATTTCCCTCGTGCATAACGAATCCAGTGTCTCGTTACCGTTCTCCACATTATTGCCGGCCAACACTGTTAACTCCGTTCCGCAAAAATTTGACTGGCTTTTGTCCGTGTCTCTCATCCGTTTTTATATACGACCACACATTTATGAGATGGTGTTCAAGCACCGTGAATACGAAACAGCACGAGACGATTTCGTTTCGTTGGTTATTGCTCACTTCGGTTTCGTAACTTATACGTCAGACCTATATTACGTGTCGTGAATGGTCATTCGTTCGCAAGAAGTATCACAATGGCCACGTGACTTTTTCGCGACGATTCTTGCAGACTTTCCGTGGCAAGTTCGATGAATTTATTTGGTAAACGATGACGACAGATGCGTGCAACAGATGCTTTCGATTTCTAGAGATTATTAGTTTAATCCGAAGGTTTCATTTTATTGCGTTTTACTAAAAAAAAAAAAAGGAACTTTTACTATGTCTCGGTTTTATCAAAACTCTGTTAAATTTTGTATTGGGTTTCAAATTGTGTAATTTTAATTTTTGTACAGTAGAGAAAATTAACGCGTATAATAGAGAAGATTGTACAAGTAGCCGGACGCAATTAGCAAATTTTTGAATTTCAAGTTAGTTGTCGCGTAATTGTCACTTTTCTCGTTAGAAGGAACTGCACAAAATGGCCAAAGGTATCGCGTCGTTCTGAGTAATCTCAAACAAGGGGATGTCGAAACGACGATCTTAATTAAAGGAAGTTACACTTTGAGCCCGATAGAGCATCAGAGATATTGTGTACTTTGAATTAACGGGATTCACTGCTGAAACAATAGGATAATTGCGTAGCTATTAGTCAGAGATATTGTATCAAATGTTAGAATGAAAGAGGTCTTTGTTAGACTGTTGAAATGATCTAATTTATCGCTTCGTAGACTCGTTATAAATCTGGTTAACGTTAATAGCAGCAATTAATTGAACCGAGCCGCCAATGCGGTTCCTAATTTTCTTCAGTTTACCTTTCATCTGAAAATTTATGCATTTAAATGCGATTAAATTTATTTTTCGGTTTCGAGAGCGAAGCGAACACTTTTTATTGAGGAGCAATGAATTTGACGTGCGATGGACAAAAATATTTCGAAATAAGTATCCAAAATTTTACGACGCGCAGGTTCGTTCAATTTCAGAAAAATAAGTACAGTTTGGCAAGAAAGCGAGTCTCTTTGAACTACTGAAAATTGAAACACTAAATTTTGTTTCTAGTGTTCCTAATCGTATCGCGAGTTTGGTTTAGCGATATACTCTAATAGAATTCCAAAGTATACAACGTTATTACGTCCAACAACTTGAATTCAGTCGCCAAGGGCTGTATTGCGCAACTATGGCACAGAGTCTGGCAATTGTGCGAGAAAGTATTCGAAATATCTTTGAACAGTTGCAAGCGTTTCTCATTTTGTTTTAGTGCAGAATTATGCAGCTTATGTTACGAGTCAAAAAGAATTTTGGACAAAACAACGACTGTTATGTTAATTATTAATCGAAAGATTTGCGATTGAAGTTGTTAAAGCTTGTGACTTTGTGATTTACCACGAGGCAGGGTGGCTTTTTAAAAAGACGCTCGCGCTCTTCTCCGTAATTGTGTTTGACAATGTAGTCGCACGAGTGTTGAGATAATAAGCCTCGTGTGAAAGCCCTTTCATAAATCTCTGAAAACCAACGTTCCTTTCCCATGTTCAAACCGTCGTATTCATAGAATACGCGTGAATGCAGTGTTATTTGCAGACAGCTATTGCTATTTTCGTCGAAAATTTCGTTACGACGAGTTGTAGTTGTACAACTGAGGGAATGAGAGGATTAAAAATACAAACATCATCCCTCCCCCGTAAGCCAGAAACTCCTTTCATACAATCGACCACGTACAGTAGTCCTCAAGAGTAGTCGAATCTTGTGAATATATTACGCACGTTATATAAAATAAATATATATATATATACACACTCATATAATAATTATATTGATGAAAACACATGTAGAAAGTATGTAGATATTTATTGCAAACGTACGCTCAGCTCGATGATAAATTCTTTTTCGTGGGATTTTACCATTTACATTTTAATTTCTTACTGAATATAATACGTTTTCAGATTCTGTTAACACAGCTACTGTACTCGTGCGTCATTTATATTCGCGAATGAAGAATAAAAAAATGCAAAGAACGCGTAGGGAGTGCAATACTTTTCAAAGTATTTTTGCTGCTTAGACTGCTTTCGTGTCGAAAGACCTACGCTTTACGCCATTACAATTCCAATAATAATAATAATAACGTCAGGTACCATATAACGCGCGTAATACATTCACAAAAATTTGCCACGACAAATTTTCCAGATTTTCTGTCACAGTCGAATCGTCTCGTTCACGAGAAACACGCTGTTAGTTGCAAACATTGGTGTCGCCACCCCGTACGAAATTTCGATACGGAGCGTGAGCATCCCCCTGTACGCGCGATAGGTAATTTCCTGCCCAGGTCCAGGTGGGGTGAAGTGGGGGGAGGGGTGGGTCGTGTTTAAAACGCACCGGCGAAAGCAGCCGTTGTAGTACATAATTTTGTCACGGCTTACGTGAGCGGTGCACGTGTCCCGAATGCCGGATCCATTATGAATTCGCAAGATTGGTCGGACGTCGGTACGCTCCGGTGCTCTTACGCGTACGAATTCGATCGGGTCCGCCGCTCGAAAAACGTGGCGTGCAAGCTAATTATCGGATTGACAGCGAGGCTCACCCGGCTCCGATCTGGATTCCGCTTGCGGATCCCTTAGAACTCGCCGGCTACCCGATCCCTGCGAGGACTCCTGCGTGCAACAACCAGAGAATAAGTTCGACTTACTCCCGCTGTGTAGCCAGACGTTTCGAGTTTTCGCTGGCGTTCTGCTGATTCTTCCCCGGTCAAGAATTCTGGCCCCGGGAATAGCAGAACTGACGGATCGATTTTCCACTTTCTTTCTGCTTCTCCTTGTGTCTTATCGTGGGGTTTTCGAGTAGGTCGGTCAAAGGGTAGCTTTCAGCATGACTTTGGTCCAACCAAAGGTTGGAAGATTACTTTTGAGAAATTAAATAACACCAGTGATAGCAGTTCCGTGTATAACGGAGAGGATCCGTAAAGTATCGATGCGTCGACGATTGTACAAAGTACGCGTACAGTTGGAAAATTATTATTTACGTAGATTAAATAGATTAAATTAATAATTAAATAATTGAATAAAGTATTGAATAAAGTGATAATTGAAATATTGAATAAATAATTGAAATAAGTAAAATAATAATAAAAAAATAAAAATAATTACATATGAAAAATATTTATACAATTATATAAATGTTAGAATTGAACCGGTGCAAATCTCAAATTCTCGCGACAAAAAGGAAAATTCTCATCCCGAAAAAGAAAATTCACCCTCGCGCACCTTCAAAACACATGCAAGTCGCAAATTTCGCAACACGGTGGAGTGTTCGAGGGGAGAAAGATTACGCGTTTCGTTAATTAACCACGTTACAAATGTAAACAAATGAACGAGGCCGGTACACACGATATCGTTTCGCGCGTTGGGATAGAATATTTATACGAAATTTTCCATTTATCCTCGTCGACGAAGCGCGCGCTCAAATGAATTAAATGGAATTTATCGATCTACGTTCCAATCGCGTCCACTCGAGTCCATTTGTGGTGACCTGTCGTTTCCGCTTTTCATTCTCGCCCGTTATCGATAATCCATAAGTCCCTTTGTGATAATCGCAATCTCGACGGATACGGAGGCACAGGACCTCCCCGTTCGAACGCGTTTCTCCTGTCAATGGATCAATATCTTTTTCAGCGGATGTGTTTGACATCCTGGCTGCAGTCTGCTTGGAAGGGAACGAAAGATTTCACGAGCTGGCTCCTTCTTCGTTCAAGCACAATGCACGATCCCGTTCCGAGAAATTGCTTTCGACCTTTGATTCGGTTAATGCACCAAAGCTCGGCCCAGACTTTTGTGGCTAATCGTGCGTCTCTGTTATTTGGAGGTGATCCTCCGGTGGCCAGGTGGCAAGGAAGTATAAATCGGAATTGAAAGATTTGTGTCAAGAAGGAGGCAGTTTCACTTTTTTTACACATTTTTTGTTACTTATCGAAAGCAATGTATTATGAACGTCTCATCCCATTGTATTATACTTCGAGATACACATATACGTCGATTTTTGGAAATGATGGTCTAGAAATACTATTTTGACAGAAGTTTGACTTGTCTTGAATTATTCAAGATTTAGTTGTATCTTTTAATAATTTAGGATCTTTTGTAAAAAATAATTAACTCAAAGATTCTTCTTCATGCTTCTCTAACTGTCCAACCCAATCGTCTGCATATTATTTGCAGTGCTCTGTTGCAAACATTCTTTATTCGATTAGCAAAATCGCATCACCGCCGCAGCGAGATTTCCAATAACGAAATTATTTTTATTGCGTTCCGTCAGTTCTGCAAAAGTGGAAATTCGATTGATTTCTTTCTGTTTGCCTCCGTCGTATTTAATGAATTTGCCCGTGAATTTTCCCAGATTTCACTGGCACTGCAGCGAGAGGCGTGTGAAATTTAATACTGTAATTAATTACTTTCAGCAGTTTAATTAAAAGAGGACCATATGTTACGTTAATGTGGAAAAGACATCATATTCAAGGCATCAGTCGTATTGCTTATCACAGTATTCGTTACGTTGGGTTAGGTTTCCTCTGATAAATTCACGGAAGAAAGTACGTAAATCGTAGCTACTTATAGACATTTCATCTACGTTCGTTCAAGTAGGAATGTTGCAACGACTGGAAAATCCCGATTTTCCTACGTGAAATTTTACGATATTCATTTTTCATTATTTTGTCGAACATTGAAACTCAATTCCAACAGAATGTTCGCATCATCATCGTGATTAAAGTTTCTATAGAATGACGATCCATTTACAGAAACAAATTTCAAAACCATTAATCATCGTCGTAGATTTTAGCGAAGTAAATAAAGTCAAATGCAAAGTGCATGTTGCAGTGAATCACCTTCGAGTGAAGGTTTTTAGTAAATTCAAAATTAAAATATATAAAATATCTTGTGACGTGGATAAGAAATAAATCGAAGAGTACAACAAATCCTATCTTTTATTAGAGAGCAATTTTAAAATTCTGTTGAATCAGTCTTTCAGTGTTGAATTGTCTTTTCATCTATTTTTTTGAAATAAATGTATATGTTTTTTGCGATTTTTAAAAATATTTCACAGATATTTAAAAATATATTAATATTACAAATAATAATAATTTGTTATTATTATACTATCTATGATATATTAATGTATTGTATAATATTATTATTTAATTATTATACAATATTGTACTGAATTTAAAAATTATTTCAGGTGTGCAAGTTAAGTCACTCTGTATATTCATATTTAGCTACCAAGGAACATAAAAATTAAAAAATAATAATCCTGTGGTAGTTGCACTAATCACGTTCTATTTTCTCATCATTCTGGAGAATTTAACAAATACAAATTCTGGTTTTTACATCTCTCTTCAAAATTAAACCTAAAAAATGTAACCTTCTACAATACATCTGGATAGGATGATTGTTGAGAAAAAGAAAAGAACCAAACATGTACATTGCACGGAATCCTAAAAACTACGTTTGTAGAACGCAGTTGTGTGTATCGATTCGAAGGAGAGGACCTCCTTTCCTCGCTGGATCTCGATAATTCTTCGTTAAAAATAAGGGAATAACGTCTAGTCCGAGCGTCAAGATGAAATTTACGTAACGTTCTGCGCCGGACAGATAGGAGTGCCAGTTTGATCGAAAGCGTAAAATATACTCCGCATTGGGTACTTTTGTTCTCTGATCGAGTATATCAAGTATTCTGGTCGAGTAACAAGTGGTGCACGCGTCATGTCACGTGTCAGACGCAGTGCACACACTACACTACTCGGCCCCTGGGGCTCCTGCTGCCTTTACCTGAAAACAAGGATGAATATTCCTTGTCGATAAAAGTCCACCCTCTTCCTGTCTGTCCCTCCGCGAATCCAGTAATTTCTTTCCTCGAGTCGGAAATTTCTATCTTGATCTGATTTCTTTCTTGAATCTCCTCGCCCTCCCATTATCATCTCACTCTTTGTTCGATTAGTCACTTTTCAGTTTGACGAACGAAGCATTCTTTGTCAACTCTTTGAAAACGCGGGAAACGGAATTTTATCAGCCAGTGACTCGTGCTCTTTTGTTCCTTTTTTTTTTTTTTTTTTGAAGAGAGAATGATCTAGTTTACAGAGTTCATTTAGAGTCTGTTTGGAATAAACGATTGTAGAATAATTTCTTTCCCGCGGTTTTTGGCTTGGACGATTCGAATTCGCGGCGAATAAATAATATAAAAAGGGAATTCAATTTAAGTTCTAAATGGGTAGAAATGAAGTTGTTGGGTATTTTTTCTACCGTTTTGCTTTCGGTCTGATTTATTTGAAATTTTTTTTTTTTGCAGCATCAACATTCAGCGATGGTGGTTTGAATTCATTTTTTCCATTTTTATTCTGAACGTTCTGTTTTAACAAGCGAACACTGAACGTAATATTCTTGAATGCGCGTAGAGGCAGAGGTGTGCAATTGAAACAATTTACGTTATAATTAAATTTCGCCAAAACGTTCTAATTCTAAGCGACGATGCAAATCCCGATGTAAATTTGGAAAAAGGAACTGAGGAAATTCACGGTGCAAAAATGTTGCGTGTTTTCCGCCGGACCGACAGACGTTTATTAAATTTTAGTCCACTGCGAACGTTGCCTCGAGGGAATTGAACAATTTTATTTATCGCGCTGAGCGTCTTTCTCTTTCAATTCGCGGCTCAATTAAAACAGAGTCTTGTAATATTCTTTTTTTTTTCCCCCTCTTGAATCGTCTTTCCACGATGTATTCGTGTATTTGTAATTTGTCTGGCGAAAATGGAGCGTGAAATTAAAATTAAAGATTGCTCAATTGCGTTTTATTATTAAAATCAATAATGGATTTACAATACAAATTCAATTAATTCTTCAGACATCCTAGATTTGTTGTTTTAACGCTCTTTACAAGAAGAATTCTATTTATTTAGATAATCGTATCAAATTAAATTAAAGATTTTAACTTAACGCTCGTCTACGTTTATTTTGTTATTCATGTTTATTTTGTTATTTGGATATTTATTATTTTTCGACATTAATGCAAGCACGCATTAAAATTTATCTTATTCAACCTCTTAAAAAAAGCTTCTACGTCTTAGTGTTATCTATGTACAAATGTATAAAAGGAACTATACATTAAGAGAAGAGATCTTTGTTATAATGTTGTTTATAATAATTCAATCGATGACAAACTTACGACAAACTTATAACACACATGAGTACTTGTTATAAATTGATGTTTGACACTAATAGTGAAAACATCTTGCTTCAATTTTTAAGTACAGATTGAATGTAATTTTGTTTTTTAAGGCGTATCGGTCGTAAAAAAAATATTCAGAGTTTGTAGCACAAGATCACGAGTGCCACGTTATTTTTACAAAAATTTTTAACATAGACTGAAGACACATTTAAAACACTGACATAGATTTGCAAGTTCCAGCCCTGTCATTTTGATATAATTTCATCAATATCCTAATCACTGTCGAATGTAATAACATTAATCTAATACATGTATATATGTAAAATCATACTGAACACCATAAACTATATTGACAATCGAATAGAAATTTTACTTCACAGAGGGAAAAATAAAGATCGCAAATTGGATCGCAAACTTGATCTAAACACTTCATATATCGTTCTACAAAAAAATATTAATTCTTATGAAAAATTGTACCCTGAATCTATGAACTTGTGTTACAAACGATAATTCAGGACATAGTCTGTCAGACTGAGAAAACATGTACCGAAACTATATTAAACGCAGATTTGTGTCAATGTGAGAAAGTTATTAGATCGAATTAATTTTTCTCGACTCCGTTGCACTCGTTGCTTTTCTCACTTTGTTCAACCCCCACGTAATGTGCGCCTTTCCTGGCAGCCTGACGCCTTTGCTCGTCCTTCGTCAACAGGGTCAAGATCAAGCCGATCAGCATCATCACACAGAGATTCAGGTGCACCGGAAGGTCCCCGTATATCTCCAGCAATCGGCCCATTATCAGAATGAGGACAATTCCGTAAACGTTATTAGCCACGTTCAAAATTGCCGCCGTTTTCTCCTCGGACTCTGGATACGTGTATTCCGCGCACATTTCGTACCCTAGGGCCACGTATCCGACTAAGAAGAATCTGCGAAAAGTAATTGCCCCTTAGAATCGGACTAGAATCAATTTCGAGTGACAAAGTTGCAGAAAGAAAATTTCAATGACGATACCGCGTTGCTATAATTTATGACTAATTGTAAAACTACAATTTAAGACTCTTTGGAGAAGGATGGATGATTGACGAGACTGAGTTCTTCGTTGTAATCCTTTATTTGGAGGCTTTACCTGTACCAGCTAGTTTGGTGGCGAGCGAGTTACTTCTCTATTCGAGCGGGTTACTTATCACTGTCTACTGAGTGTCGCTCTAGCTCGCGTCGTTTTTTAAGGAACCTCGGACACTGGCTTTAGCTTTCTTAATTGGTTAAGCGTTTTTAGCTCTGGCCAAGTAGGCTATCAGGGAAATTGCGCCGCCTACTCTTTCTAGAGTGGGGCTGCAATTTCTCCGGGGACAGTTTCCCGAATTTTTTAATAACGTAGCGGGGTTTTTCCGGGCCTTGCACGTTATTATTACCATCTGGTGTATCTCAGGCTCGTCGGCCTTAGTGCGGACCCTTCCTAGAATCCTAGAATTTACGACGCTCGCGGATGCTGTTCTGGCCGTATTACCATTACTTGGTGCGGACCTTATTGTCCTATGCACCGTAAGAATAAAACATGGCCTTTGTCATTCAACAGCACGTATGACCTGAGAGTCGTAAAGTCTCCTAGCTTTTTGTTGCGTCAGAACTTTCTCTAACATCTGCTAGCCGCTACGACTCGATCGAAAGTTTGAAACAATTTTTTAGACGAACGCTCGCGAATTTTGTTTGCTTTAAGCTTTAATTCAATGAAAAGTCGTGGCGAGTTAAATCTCTACGAGATGATTTAAATATTTTTTAAATCGTTGTGAACAGCGAATGTGAAAATTACGAATTACTCTGAAAATACGTAGATCGAAGGAACTTTACGTTTTTTCATAAAACAATTACCAAAGTGATCAACACGTGTAATTTTATGTGGATACTCGCGTATATATTTATTTATTAATTGAAATGAATCTGTTGATGAAATTGTTGATGCAACGAGGCGTGTGCGTGTGCATACAGTACCCGAGAAACATGGCCGACAGATACACCATCCATTTCATTTCGAGCCACGTGAACATGGAAAAGGATATCTGGCCAAGCAGCGCGAGGAAATACACAATTACAGTCGTTTCCCTGAAAGTACATACGTCCGGTAAAATCGTACAATTCTACAATGTTAAAGTTTGAGTTAAAACTTGTTCTTACTTGTATTTGTGCGTTCTATCGAGAATTACTCCGAAAGAGACGGAACCTACCACTCCAGCGATGGTTATGGTCAAACCAATCCTACCCGCGTCTTGCTCACCGTGCTGCAAAATGTTCAACGTTTCAAAGTTTCATTAGACGAAAAATAATTGAAATCTCCCAATTATTCGAGACACCCACGGGAAACGATAATTTCTTTGCAAATCTTTGCTCACCTCAAAGTGCACGAGATATATTTGATTTAGCAACGTTCCTACGACGTTCAACACACCGATGCCCAAACCGTACGAGTTGCACAATAACAAAAAGCTCTTGTTTTTTAGTAATCTTTTAATAGGTTGCACGATACTTTCCTCGACTTCCATCTGGTTTAACTTTTGCAGGGCTCGTGTTTTGCTCGGTGGTAATTTCGGATCGTTCTCAAACACTGTGCGAAATAACAATCGTACGAATTTCGTTGTTTGACTTTTTCGTCGAATTTTCATTTATTATTTTATATTTATTTTATATATTTATTAAATATTTGGAAAGTAAGGACGAATTGCCTCTCGAGAGAAACTTACATATTACGACTAAGATGAACGCGATCGTCATGATAATAGCTATGATCCAGAAAAGATGCGACAAGCCCGCGCCAATGTCCTCCAAATTCTCGTGGTTTCTCACGATTATCGGCGTGAGCAGGAAACTTAAGGCTATTCCTATTTGAGTGCCGAATATGCTCAATGACGTAGCCGTGGAAAGTTCGTTGGCGGCGAACCATTGCGCTGCCAGACGTCCAGGTAACGTTAGAATTATCGTCTATAATATTCGAATGTTTATTTGTATATTTCGTGTTTCCTTTCATTCGAAAATATCGCGCTTCATGCGAATTGTCGTAAGATATTTTTTTCAAAATACATACAGTGAACAAATGATCGTTACGTTCTGTAAATATACTTAAATCTATTTTAATCATTTCCAATTTCGATTGAAAAATTCTCGTTTCACCAATGTAGTATTTTTTAATAATACTTCGCAATTTAAACTTTTTTCCAAATAAAACAAGATCCCTAGAAACTTTGAAATTAAAATGTATTTTTAATCAGAAGTCACAAAGCTTTCGCTAAATTCGAAATGCAGTTAGAGTGAATAAGCTTAAATCTTGTCAAGTTAAGCGCAAAGTTCGACTAGACTTGTATAACATCTTGCATTAGCAATAATTTATGATGCGTTTTCACGAACTCGTAATTCGCGTGGTTTCAAATATTTTCGACGAAAATTGCACGTGCAACCGGATTACGGGTGTGTACGAAATTATAGTAATTGCTGTAAGTGTTTCAAGTCGTTTATTGTGTCCGTTGATTACGTTTGTTCTTTTGTGTACTCTTTTGATCAGTCTGACGCGAACCGTATTATTCTACTTACGCAGTTTGCGCAAGTTATCTGCCTGAATCCCTGAAATTCAAGAGCGGTTTAAAAAACTGTTCTTTTGCTCAAACAAACTGTGCGTTCGTCAGCTTTCTTGGTAAACATTTCGTATCGCTTTTATTAATTTTTATCGATTTTTATTGACTTAAAAAATTTTAATTTTCCACTGTGGTATCAGTAGATTAGAATGTTTAATAGTGTTGGAACATAAAATTATGGAATAAATAATTAAATGAAATTAAATATGTTTCAGTTTAAATTTCTATGACTCGATGCCACTTGATGATTAAATTACGTTTAATGAAAAGAAATGTAATTAAGATTTGAGGCATTAATCTCTAACCTGTGTGGTAGCAACCAGAGATTGTCCAATGAAGGTAACGTAAAATCTGTCAGGACTGACTGACAAAACTTTGACCCACGAGCCAAGGCATGTAACGCCGCAGCCCACGATATTAGTCCACCTAAATCCGATTCGGTCCACCATGTACGTAGCAGGAAAAATGAAAATCACGTAATAAGCCATGAATGACATTGCTGTCCAATCGACAGTCGTTGAGGAAACCCCGTAGTACCTGAGAAACGTGTGCTCGTGTTTACTCTCAAATCTCTAATTTTCCTTTTAATAGATATTATTCCTTCAATTACAATCCATTCGATTCTGAAATCTCCAATTTCTTTTTTTTTTTTATATTAATTAACATATTTTATGTTATCACGAAGAACTTTCACTGTGACAACAATTTCAGAATGTATATTCCACGTATTTCGTATATATAATGATTGACGCGATTCTAAGAAT
Organism: Melipona bicolor; assembly: GCA_030673865.1. NCBI lineage: Eukaryota > Metazoa > Arthropoda > Insecta > Hymenoptera > Apidae > Melipona > Melipona bicolor. The sequence goes on from JAHYIQ010000001.1 coordinate 2,531,545, forward strand.
TTATCTTACAAAGAGAAGAGAGAATTTATCTCTGTTTTCTTATTTGGGAAACAAAAAATTTTTCCATCGTACGTTGCTAGCGTTGTATATGGTTTGTTTGCATTTTTCAACTTTCTAAATAAGTAATAAAGATTCGGAGCGTTGGTTCGGAGAATTGATTGTCATTACTCTCACACGTATGTACGTGTTGTCTGTTAACTTTGAAAATAATGCATTACAAAATTTTATTTAATTCGTAACAGAATCGCAAAAATTAGTTCCGTAATTGTATTTGCGATTCACTTCTGTATAATTCTTTTAGGACTTTTATTATTGTAAAACAAAATTAATTTTCAACGAGAGTACGTCATTTCTTTAAAATTTTTTATTTTTCACTAGAATTTTCGTTTATTTTCTCCCTTACCATTTAAACATGTATATTTTCTTTTGAACAACCAAGATGATTACCAGTGATGGAAGAATATATCAAAGTAACATTCGATGCAAATTCTCATAATTCAATCTTGAATGACAGAGGTCTAAATACCTGCTAACTACGTTGGCGATTATAGAATATTGAATCCATTGGGCATTGCTCATTCCCGTGTACAGAATGTACAGAGCCAATATCAGCCATCGTTTCTTGTACACTTTCGTCTCCAAAGGATTGCTGTTGCTCTTTTCGTTACCACTTACCACCTTCACCAAATTGTTCACGCACAATACTTCGTTTAGATCCTTTTCTTCCGTCATCCTCTGTCAACTGAAGTACCCTTGCAACGTTGTGTCAATTTTTTGGACAAACAACAAAATTCTGAACGCTTCAGTGGAAACGACCCTTTGCCAAAATTTCTCTATCTCTCGGGTAAATTCGCTTCACGAGGGACACTTTCTGTCTCGGTCAGTTGCAAATCTCGCGGACGTTCGATTTTCTCGTTGCCATCAGCGAGGAACGTGGCACACCTCTTCTACGATATTCGGCGATATTCGGTCAGTTACTTTACCCTTTCGACGAGGCAAGGGGCTTCCGCGATTCTCTGTTCTTCGCCACTCGACAAACGACAATTTTCTAAACTGAAGAAATTGCTACTCGAGCGAAGACGTGCGTACTGCGTGATCTCCATCTCGATCGCAGACGAACTACGCGATGACATTGTTTTTCGCCTTATCTCGATTCACGATTAAACAATTATATTTGCCACCGGTATTTATATCTTCCGTGTTTGCTGTTATCGCGATTTATCACCCGTTCGTTAGTTTTTTTTTTAGTTTTCTTCGATCAAAATCTCGATTGCTTTCAATCTCTTTCTCTTCCGTCTCTGTTGCGTAGCGGCTCTTCCTCTTTATTTTTTGGAATTTTCGACGATGAACGGGCAGACTATTCGCAAATCTCGGCAGGATGAAAGCAGAAACGGGTTTCGCGGGCCGCGTGACAAAGAATTACGACGCTTTTACGACATTTATCTATCGCTGCGGTGCATGATCTCGGATGCAAACAGTTGGTAAAATGCATATTAATCTCGGAGGTGTTCGTCTTGAACGGCGAGACGTTTTTTTTTGAAGGAGAAAACCTCTGGCGCCGTTCTATAGACTCTGGGGTTTAGCCGATGTTTAGCAATTTACGAGCACAAGCCATAGTCTTCTCGCTGCGACGCCAATTGGGAATTTGATGTCTTCGCGAAGCGATCCAGTGCCTCTTTTTCGAATGTTTTTTAGCTGTATCTCTTTTTTTTATTATCTAAAAGTTGCGACGATGTTTAATGAAAAGGGACAACAATTATCGTTTATTTACTTATTTTATTAAATTTAATAAAAGACTCCTGTGTATTACGAAACAATTTTTCTATTTTCCATTTCTAGGTCGACTCGTTTTACAGACGATTCCTCCAACTCCTTCCAACTGAACATTGAACGTTTAAACAGATGATTTTCGAGGCACGGAATTTATTCAAGAGTCGTTTCATTCTCGTTTCGAAGTCAAAAGTTTGGAAATTGATCGAGTTTTCATTTGGCTGTATACAAATTCTCGACTGGTATTAGGTAAGTGGATATAGACACTTCTGATACGTTATCTAACTTGCTCGTAGTTATCGTTGATATCTGATTTAGCGTCTATTTTCTGTCTCGTCGATAATTACGTAATCATAAATCTTGTCGACGTTCATTCAGAAAATAGTAGGCATTTCTGTAATTGGCAAACAGAAATGCCAATTACACTCTGTTCAGGTATTTAAATTTAATTTCCCTGTCAGTGTAATTGCGGAACGAAACATTTTCACGAAAGAAATGTCGTATAATGAATATAACAGAAGTTTATTAGATATTACATTTTAACAATAAAGACAATGCAAATCTGAGGCTCTCTCTCTGAGTTACATAAGTTTATAATATTTATTAAAAAATTATAACATCTCCGACACGGTTCTCTCCATAAACTTCGTGACAATCTTAAATGCATTAACATTAATGGTAACATTAAAAAACGTCGGAAAAACTATGACTGAGTGGTGCATACGGAAATTTTCTTCCACTTGTAAAAATATGTGACACTCGCGTGCATGGTGGAGTACCAAAATTTCGTCCCGCAGTCGATCATCACCAAATAACCCAAATCTCAAATAATTGTACGTCGATTAAGAAAGAAACGCGAGAAGCTAGAATTTTTTGCGACTAATTGGAACTAGCAGATGGAACAAAAAAAGTTGTCCTTGTCCTCGTAAGGAGATCTCTAATTAAATTTTCAAACCAAAAAATACAACACATGTATGTACATTCCTATTTCTGTTTCAAATTTCTAATTTCACGCTTCGTATCGTTTCGTTTATTTCTAACAATTTACCAAGATTTTTCTTTGCAACGATACGAGTTCACTTAGTTTTCGCTCGATTTTTTACCGAAGTTGAAACGCATTCGTGAATTTGTTAACGCAAAGCCGCGAATAACGCACCTTCATTCATGACCCATTAACAACTTTACAATTTCGTAACGTCGTTTGATCCTCCCTTATTAATTATGTACACAACCGACTGACTCGACGGTTCGCCGTCAGGTCAGCAACTAACCGTTTTACAAAAAAATATACTATCTGGCCCAAGTATCGGTTTTATCTCCTCCGTTGCACGCAAGAACGCGGTATAATGAATATTAAACGAGCCAGGCACGCAATGTCGGTACTTTACCACGCCGCGACGCGGTTACCTTACATTATATACGCAACATCGTCCCTTTCATTTTCATTTTCATTTTTATTTTCATTTTTTTTTTTTTTAATTCTATTCTCCCGAGAGTCAGTTTTTATTTATACGTACACACACACACGTCTGTCCCGGTTTGAAGTCCTCGAAGAGTCATCTATCCTCACTTGAAACGAGCCCTCGAAAATATATCATACAAACGACGGATCGCTATCGTTACGAAGTCGAAAGAACAATTGTTTTTTTTTTTTATTCTTTTTCTTTATTTCGTACGGATTAATATTAAAGTGTCTCGTTTATGTATATATATATATATATATATATATTTATATATTTATATTTGCATTTATATTTATATCTATACACATAGTCTAACGATTACTCGTATTGTATACAATTTATTGTTTAATAATTACTATGTTAACGTTTTGGAACCGTAGTCCGGTACAATTGATATTTTAACGTGTTAACGCATTGTATACATTATGTATTACAAACTATTCAATTCACCGAGCAACAGTTCTCACAGGGCGACACACTCTGAATGTAAAAACACGTGGAAAAGATTACTTTTTTTTTTTTCTCGTTTTTAAATTATTCTTTCTTACTTCCTCCCTTGTTTCCTACTTATTTATTTGTTTATTTTTTTATTTCCTGGCTTGCTTATTTTACGACGATGTCGGTTGTCTTTGGCTAGCTGGAGCTTTTTAATGGTCGGTTTGAACATCGGCTCATCCTGAATTGACCATCTTGACGAATAACACACCTTTTGCTCTTGGTCGAGAACTCAACTTTCGATCGAACCTCGCACGTACACGCATACACGCGAACAGAAATTTTTGTTACGCACCAGAGAACGAAAAATTATACATTCGATTGCAAAACAAAACGTGATGTTTTCTCATTTTTCGATCGTACGCACAATACGTACATTAACATTGCGCGTAACGTATGAAATGTTCTCAACTCGTGTTATTTTAAATAAATATAAAAACTGACAGAAAGGTGTGTCCAAAATGTGCATTGATGGAAGATTTATGCAACTGATATAGAAAAAAATTGGACACTTCATACGTTGTAAATTATAATTAGTCCAATTGCAACAACAGGGAAACAGGAATCGAACATCCACGTTGAACAATTATTCATAAATTAACAATATCAGTGAATCGACGAGTGACAAATCGCAGATGACAAACTTTATCTCGTTATCGAGTCAATTTTTCATCGAACTGGACAAATATTCAACAACCTTTCGAAACTCGCGTGCAAAATTTCATCTGTTTCGTCGCGGATTAAATTTATTCGCAGCTTGTAAATCTTCTTGTAAATAACTTTACGTATATTACGTCGTTGGAAAGTTTCCGAGATTTCTCGACGAACGACGAAAGAGGAAGAACGTGGCAACGCGCGCTCACTGCGCGGAAATCGACTTCCGGTTTCCTCGACGAATCGACGCTCGCGGTTTTCTCGTTCAAAACGTTTCACCCGCCGTTTACCATTTCGACCAACCGCGATTAAAACTGATCGAACGGGCCCGAGAGATCGTTCTTGATAATATTATTTGGCACGGTTGAACGTGTCTCGCGTGCGTGCGTTCTCGCGGTGATTCCGCCCGCTCGACGGAACTACGGCAGGACTCCATTCATCCGGATTCATCGCCGGGGCAAACAGTCGGCGCGATACGAATTCTCCCCGCTATCTATGATTTTTCGCTCGTGCGAATCAAATATATTCCACGCTTGACGAGACAAGTGAACTGATATAAACTGAAACGTAACTTGATTGACAGTGTCTTTGTGTTTTAACCGTTTTGGCGCCACGCAGCGCGATCGCGCTGTTCGGTACTGTGGTGAAATGAGCCGCGATGTTTGGTCACGATCGTTAATTCGCAACGTATAAATTACACCTTGAATTGGAAAATCAAAACCTGTTTTGTAGAATGTTATCACATAAACAAAACGTAAAACACGAATATTTATAATATTAATACGACGTGTCTGATATGACTGATGGAATGAACCGCAAGCGCACCGAGCGGCATATTTGGGAACGAAAAAAAACAGCGCGATCGCGTCGATCGGCATTGCTCGCGAATAAACGAACGAAGCGCTATCGCGCTGCATGGCACAATCGAACACGGATTTTTAAAAACCCCTGGCACTAAAACGGTTAAATGAATTACCAAGATAATTAACGAAAAGATAAGTAAGTAACAAGCACGTCGATCTCTGCGCGTCGAAAGATCGAACTGCGGCACTTTGTGCGTCAATTTCGAAAATTAATCAAACAAAACTTTTAATGACAGAATTCGCGAGATTCGTAAGTAAAGTTGGCAAAATTTAGTGTTTGAAGTGTTGAACCGTTGATAGTATCATCACGGGAATGAAAGTGTTTGAAAGTGTTTGAAATACGTTTGGATAACTTATTGAACGATTTAACGACAGAGCGCTCGCGTTTGAGCAAGTGGATTCAATCGACAGGAGTCGACGTTAAAACAAACACGTCAGAGGAGACTGACGCAAGTGAAATTCGGACGAATGGAATTCCATCGTGACGCACGCTCGTAGAACTTTCCGTTTCTGTGAATTTTAACAATACCCAAACACCATATTTCGCCGCCGCCGACGCAACGGGCGGATATCTAAACAGTTACACCGGGAACTTTCCCGGGCTTGCCAGACAACCAGCGGGGAACCAGCGAATGGAAACTGTCTGCTTTAGTCGAAGGTGTACTCGAACTCGCTGAAATTCAACGGGATTTTCCATCAGAAAGTTGAGATATCTTGAACGAACGGATGGTTCGACGACAAGTTCGTACGAGATACTTCCGGCCAGATGTCTAATTGGATTTTGTGAATTATTATCAAACGAAACTACCCGAGTGACTGGCGGTTTCTCGAACACCTCCCGCGAGTTACATCGTGGCTACGACGTGGATGAATGATATCCTGGTTTTGTTTTGCGCGTTCTGAAAATTTCTCAGAGAAATTTGGAAAGCTATTTATAATCTTTAATATCGGTTCGATTATAAAGGAACAACTATCACATTTAAAAGTAATTTCAAAAGAAATTAATTTCAAGAAAATTTTTATCTCAATTTTTGTATTCTTATGTTGATTCATGTCTTATGGCGATTCATGCGTGTCACGCAAAAATTCGGAGAATATTTGGAAATTGCATGAAACGTGACAAAAAAATGTGACAAATATGAAAAACGTGTATCTGATTGACGTTCCATGTACGATTATTCAAACGATTTACTCTGATTCACAGTTAACAAAATTTTTGACAACTTTCATTTCATATAATTGATTCTCATCAAAGAACCCTCGTCGAATTGAATCCACGATACGTTAATTATATAGAACCACCGAATTGTCGTCTCTGTTCAACCAACTCGTGCAATTTCATATCGGCGGGCGATAGAGTAAAAAAGCGAAGGGATGAGAAACACGACACGACGCAGCTTGCGGCCCGGCGCACGTCAACGATTCGGTCAAAATCATTTGGAGGATCCAATTTTTCCTCGAACGAGTCCTGCGGCGAACCGTTGGCGGGACGTCGGTCTCCCTCGGCAAAAATACGGATTTTGCAGAGGTCCACCATCGATCTGGCGATAAACCGCTGGCCCCCTGGCTGTCTGGTCGCTTCCGTCACGGTGTCATGTGTTACCGTGTGCTGTACTGTACATACATGGAAACGATATGTGAAAGAGAGAGAGAGAGAGAGAGAGAGAGAGAAAGATAGGGGTTTCGTTCGTTAAGAAAGCGTGAGAAATCGGGCGGAAAACTTTGTGGAAACGATGCGACGACAGTTGCGTTCTCGACGTGTTGATCCGTTCCATTGTCGTTTCCTTCTTGTTCTTTATTTGTTTCCTCTTCTTTTTTTTCTTCCAAACATCGCGTTCCTCCGTACAATGTACAAACTTACAAACGCGGACAGGGGTGATTGGAAGGAGAATTTACGTTAGAAAAAAGGGGGGAGGGGCAGAGGAGGAAGAAGCGCGGAGAATTACACTAATTATAGCCGACAATCTCGCGGCGATCGCGGATTCGAGGAGACACGCGCGAGAAGAGCTCGACGATGGCTGCGATATGTCTCAGTTTTTGTTTTTTTTCTTTCCTTCTTCTTCTTCTTCTTCTTCTTCTTTTAACACTTAACAAGATATTTTATATATATATACATATATATTTGTATATTTAATATTTAACGTTTATCGATCGTTCGCCCCTCTTAGCCGCTTTTTAATTAGACAATTTGATCCCAGAACACATGGTAATAGCTTATAAACGCACCATTTATTTATAATTTCGTACGAATTTTCTTTTATGTATAAATTTACAAGTATCGTAACTCGCCTCGGACAGTCCTTCTCGTGGATCCTACCGACTATCTAGATCGCGTCCTTCGAGCTGATCGTTATCGATCATTCGCATCGATTCTTCTATGTAGGCCCTTCGTCGCGTGCGCGGAAGCCTCGCAGCAAGGACGGTTTAATTATCCCTCCTGGATGTCGAGTTGGAAGAGAAATTGTTTTGTGTGATATCAAGCTTTGTAAAAGGGTGAAAGGGAAGACGTGACTGGTGGATTCGGGAGGACAATCGATTGGTTTGGTCCTTGGCGCGAGCCTTTCGAGACGCGACTGAAGCTTCTTTGGCTTTCAGACGTAGACGCGTCGACCAACTCGCTCCGAGATGTTGCGACAAATGACTCGATCCGCTTTTGATCTTTCTTTGACTTACAATTCTCGCGTTTAGGCTCCTTGAGATGTTCGAGTTAAAAACTTTGAAAGTTTGAAGATTGAAAAATTTAAAGTCTGACAGTTTCAAGAATTACCGAGCTTTGGCTACTTGAAAAGGCCATTTAGCCTCTTGCCAAGTTTGCAAGTATTTCTTTTCTCATCGAGTAATCGAACGACAGATGCTTCGAACATACGAAAGAATCAATCCAAAGCGAAATCACATTTTCGCACCGAGTTCAGCAGCAGCGAGTTCGTCGAAACGACTGGATTATAATTAGAAACGAGGTACACTCATCCGTGACAGCATCAAAGCTCGCCGGAGAAGCTTATGTAATCAACACTGAACGTTAATCACAATTTTTACACACGTTACGAGATTATATGGCCACGTAATAATTTTCGCGTAACTTTGCGTTTAATTAAAAAAGAAAGAGAAAAAAAGGTGACTCTCAACTGATATACCGGAACATAGATGACCATAAAAGTTTTTATTAAATTTAAGGTTGATTGTTTAATTCTAAAATGTTTAACTTTAATTTCCATTCATTGTTTCTTTTTATCCTATAACAAGACAGAATATAAATTGAAATTAAAAATATTCGGAATTAATTAACTCATCAAGAGCCAAGCAATGGAGGATATTTGTACAAAGTTACGCCGGCGCAATTATTAAAAAAAAAAAAAGAGGTAAATGAAATATGTGTCCTACGTAACGAATACCTCAAATACTTTACAAAAAAAGAATGCGCGGAATTAAAAACGCTTCTTCTTCAAATCTCACAAAATTGTAGGATTGAAATCGGAATGAAACGAGAGATATCGATAAAAATGGCTAAATAGATCACAAAACACGTAACACGTGCGGTAGAAAAATTCGAAGTAAAAATACAACTTATTGTATTCGTTGGTTCTTAAAGGATTAAACAACCTATGACCCAAATTCTTGCGAGTCATCTACAATCCAAAGATACCAATCAAGAGTCAAGAAAAGGTAATCACAAAAAAGAGAGAAAAATGGAAAAGAAGAAAAAAAGAAGAATAGATCACCGACGAAGGGAAAAGAAATTGGAAAGAGAGAAAAAGAGAGAAAAGTTAAAGAAGATCTTCGCTCTCGTCTGCGACACCGTACATCTGCGGCCGTCGTTCCTGGGACTGTTGCTGTTGCTGTTGCTGTTGCGCCCGCTGCTGCTTCTGGAGGAGCGCGATGCTGGCAGCTTTGTAGTTGATCGGCCCGTAGGAGCGGTAGTCCACGTCCGCGTAGTCGAGATCCGAAAATTCCGGCTTGAAGGGCTGCGTAAACAGAACATTACAACGAACACCTTAGTCGAACGTTCTTCGGCTACGAAAACAGCGAGGCGCGCGTCGGCGCTGCACGCTCGAGTTCCCCGGCATTCGAGTGCCAGAGAGGGGGGGGCGCGGGGCTATTTCGAAGCAAGTTTTACAGAAACAGCGGAGAGAGAAACGAGCGGAAGCGTTCTTCGTTGGACTATGTATCTTTCCTCGACGTATCGCTTTGACGACGCACCCCGGCGCGTTTGAAAGTTTTCAGAATAATTGCAAATACAAGCGTTGAACGAGGAGAAAAATACACGTGGGCTAGAAATTCTTTTGTTCGCGATATTTTGGAACTGCTCGTCGGGCGAAGAAAAATATTCGTAGATTGTTAACTTTACATGAATTTTTTTTCTCGTCGCTAAGAGACTAGAGTTGTAAACTTTGAACTTTAAAGTTTTCACCGATGGAAATTATATTCTCCTATTGTTCTCGTGTTGTTTGAAATTTTTGAGTTTAATAATCCGAGCCACTGACGATAGGGTATAATATATTTTCAAAGAGCGTAGTTTTAATGCTGTACGTACGTATTAAAATTCAGGCGATTTTACTTTGTAACAAAGATACCCCATAGCAAGAGATATTTTATCTATGTGGTATTATCTTTTCGTTTTAATCCCGAAACTTTGCTCATCTCATTTTCTTGTCCTTTTGTTCGTCATTTTTTTTTTGCTTCTTCTTCATCTTTTGCCACTGGCTTCTACCTGATTAAACATCAGCTATGAAATAATTTCACCGTGTGGTCGAAACGTGGTTCTTCGATTCTTTTTGAAGGAAATAAACTTCCGTTAACGAGATTTTGTAACTTTGTTCGAAATTTTCGCAACGATTTAACGAGACGTAGAATTTCTGTTACGATTAATGACACGTCATATTTATTTTGTATATAAAGTTCTCACAAAATACCGAATCCATCGAAATTAATTAAATATAACGTTAACGTTCACTTAAACCAAATTTTTGCATTGTACAGAATGATAAATTAAATTTCTTGAAATATACTAAATAGCTCGTTAAACAGTAAAAAAAAATTCATCGTTATCTGTCGTAACTTGCTACTCTCGAATAATATTGATTTGCTCTCGTGACTTTATAAAGATAATGAAATATAATTGCTGTTTTCGAAGAATTAAATGTTGCACATATTTTCACTGTAACTAGGAGGCGGAATCATGTGCAACATCTTTCATTATGTATAATGTGTGACACGTTACGATTCATTTAGGCGTTCGTAATTATCGCTATCATTCGTTGTACGGTGATAATATTTATGCAATTTATGTGATTTTAACGTCACGCTGTAATGTTTCTCTGATTTGCAATAAGCGTTCGTTCAATTTACAGTTATTATCATCAATCACGGAAAAAGTTTTCCAAGCACGAGTGAAAAATTTAAAAAATTTGTTATTTCTTTAACAAGATTTTCGTACTTGTTCATTTATAATTAAAAAGAGAAATTTTGTATATTTTTGTATATCGGTATCATTCGTGTGAACAATTGATATTCGATATATCCAGATGTCTGATTAATAACTTATCAACTCTACAGCACGTGTCTGACCACATACGGTCCGCTACTACTGTCACTTTATTCTCTTCTTATCCCGACAGTAAGGTAGGATTATTTATTTGGCCTATTTGAGCTTCAACATCTTAAAATTGATCTTGAATTTTGCAGAAAATTCTTGCAATTCAATTTGTTCTATATTATAAAAAAAAAAAACACTATTAATCTTTAGTGTAACAACAAAAGAATGAGGAAATATCACGTACAACAGATTCACATGGATGGAAATTTGTTCCATTGTTAATGTATCGTAAAAAGAATTAGCAAAATAAATAATAAACAACCTCGAGAATAAAATACTATATACGTACTACTGAATCATGATAATTACAGATTAAGATAATTAAGAACATTGATATTAAATGAACAAGTTTCTTCTCTTTTAACGTATTCATCAACGATAAAATGTTACAATCAAATTTGGCAAACTGCAAACAATCCTACTTCACCCCGTCACGTTTCTCTCGTGACAATTTACCATCGTTTGGTTCCTTTCTTTTTGCAACTGATGAACCTCTACCTCACCTACCGTAGTCCAAAGAATTCTGTCGGGATTTCATTTCGAAGAGCCTACATTTTTCAGAATCCCAGTTGACACTGGAGGGAAGGAAAACTGATTTTTCTCCGATATTTTTGGTTCCATCGGGCGTTCCCCTACTATATATACACGGATAAAGTCCGAAACTTCTCGACACACTAAATGCGTATTGTTCGTCGATCGAATCGACCAAGCATCGATCGAGACAGACCGGCGTCAATGTGCTGTCTACGTATTTTAAAAGCAGGCATCTAACTGGCATGCTACAACGTATCTCGTCCACGGAGCCGTTGTTCCCGCGATCGTTCTAATTCTGACATGCACAATCGAACACAGCCGGATAGAGCGATCATCGGGCGACGTTTCCACGATGAATCGACGAATCGATTCCGCCTCGGAACTTTCGACGCGCGCCTCCCAGCCCCGGACAGCTTTATCGTTTTCATTGCCGTTGGAATTTTAATGATCAGTCGGAGATCACACTTGTTGTTCTTGTTGTTTCTTTGTTTCTTTTCGCGAACGTTTTTAACGTAACGCGAATCTCTGTTTCGTTCGTCGGTACTTAACGACACGGTTGCAGAGTGGCGGGATTTCAACAACTCGCGCGGATAAAATAAGAGTGAGAATGCAGAGCAATAAATTATTATACAAATTGGAATGGTTGCGAAGCGTTGTTTCATTCTTAATTTGTCAATGTTTGATGTATATTTAGTATTGAGAAGATTCGCAATAAAGTTAATTAATTAAGATGTAAAAAATAAAGTTAAATTAATTAAGATCGTTTAATTAACTAATTTACCAATTATTCATCAAGATTTTAATTCTTACGTGTTTGAAATAATGAAACTGGTTGATCCTGGTTTAAGAATTCTACAATGTATAAATTCAAAATTGATTCAATAATCAAGAAGTGTAGTGCTGCACGAGGAATTAAATCGTAATTTTCTCCCTTTTTTTGTCCCCGGTATTTTTAACATGTTGTTCCTTCCTGTTGATTTCTGTCTTTCGCTGTGCATGCTGTGCATATAGAACTTTGACACACGTGGAACTTTGTTCCTCGCAAATGGTGTTCTACTTGAACCGGAAAAGCTTGCACGGAGATCGGGACAAATTAATCCTCTGCACTTGTTAGTCGACCATCGTGACGAATGCTGCGTTTGCAGATCGTTTCTTAGATTAATGTTCTCGTTTCGAGAATTACTGCGTCAATCTTCTTAAACTTGGAAGGGAAAGTTCTTTGGAAGTTTGAAAATTAAAAATCCCTTAGACGCGAAGATCGAAGATGACGAATGTTTCGCTCGACGATTTGTTTCTTGAATTAATTCGGAAATACTAATTCTTTAGCGATAAAAGCAAGGGACTGAAATTGAAAGTAAAAGTGGACCTTTTTTAACGAATCGGTAGCTCGTAATGAGACATCAAGGCTATTTCTGACGGAAGTTTTTAATTTCGAGCATCGTCCCGAAATTCGGGTTACCAGCGCCGATAAGTTCGGGATCGGTAGTTTGTTAAAGTTTGCGATTGGGATTGGGTTTATGACGCGGACGTGACCTTTCCGCTGCTTTTCTGGCTTAGGTTCTTTCACTCGCCTATATCGGGGGCACGTTTCGGCACTCTGATTAAAAGGAGAAACTCGAGTATCGTTCAAATTAAAAATTTCAAATTTTCATTTACACGATTTCGTAGCACTTTCGGTGGAATAGGGTAGAATTTTTTAAAAATTGAAAATAAGAAATATTTTTCATCTTTGAAACGAAAAAAAAGAAAAATTAAATTAGGCTCTGTTTGAAAAAAGATTTTCGAGTGCATCTGGTGCAAAGGATTTTTAACGAGTATCGGTCTCGAGTCCTGTTGATGCATTTGGCAAACGCCCTGTAGAGGACATTTGTTACTGGCACCAAACAGTAAGATGCTTAATTTGGGCAAACACTGCTCCCATTTAGGCTGACTAAACGCAACAGTTGCGGAGGAACGTCTGGAATTTGTCAATAACGAAGGCATTTCTCAAGAAGGCGCGCCAAGTCGACGAGAATTGGCGATGTTTGGCGATGTTTGGCGTTGACTTTGAGTCAAAATCACCTCCCTATAACATTTCTTCAACGGATGGATAGTCTATAAAAAATTGCTTGAAATAATTTATCTTTTGGAGGGACGAATAATTCGGAACAAACGCACCAAACAGCGAGTTCTCAAATTTTGATAGAATCGTTTTTTAAACAATGCAACATTATATATTATTAAATTATGTTGAATTATACACTTTACATATTTCTTATTTCGTAAAAAATTTTTAATTTGACACTTTTAGATGGTATTTTTATATTTAGATACTGTCTCAGCGAGTGATAAAGGTACTCGGAATAAAAATCAGTTTGAGAATTATCTCATTCTCCATCGTGATATAATTTCTGCAAAATAGCTGGCGTCACTTATCTGCAGAGGATTATCGATTCAACAAGTAAACCAACTATGGAAAGGCGATTAAGCGATTATGAAAGAGTATAATCTTTCGAAATGAATCGTTTATCTGCGCGTTGTAGATCGAATCCGACAACGCGCTTAAGGAACACTATATAAATCTTGGAAATACGCGATTTCGTTATCTCTCGAGACTTTCATTTTCGGCCGTAATACGTAAAGAAGAAATTTACAAATTCTACTGGCAACCAGAGGAAATTACAAATACGAAGAGAATATTTCTCGTTTGTTAAAATTATATCAATTAAATTATAAAATATCAAAATCAAAAGATATATTCTTTTCGTTCGTGTGTATAAATTTGTATAAATTCGTAGCAGAAATTGATAAGTGATCAAGTTCGACGCTCCTGCTTCAAATCATCTCCGATCAAATTACATTGAACAAATTCCTCGCGTTTGCTCGTACGCGTGATTTAATTTCGTGCTGCGAAATTCTCGAAAACGTCAAAACGTTAAACGCATTTGTTAAAAACGGAGAATGGAATTAAGATATAAAAGTTGTATCAAGTGTATCACGTTCAAGAAACTAATCACCAAACGAGCGAGCGATAAATCCCCGAGAGCGATAACCTGTTATTTAATCTCACCGAAGTATTAATAATTTTCAATCAAGAGACTCTGCGCGAAGGCTGTCAAGTGCAAAGGATTAAAAAACTACGATATCGAAAGCTTTTTCTACGCACACAGAAGGTTCACTGTCCGTACACACGTACGTACGTACGGGCACGCACATGTCGGATCGATACTGATAACAAATCTAAGCAATACGACGTAATTCATAGAATACAATGTACCTACAAGGCATGTCGGACGCCAAAATGTCCTAGTAAATGTACGTATCGCTCTTTGTCCACTGACCCTCCTACGAACAAACATTTAGATACAATTGTTATGTATGACAGCCTCGTGCACATCGTTGTGAATAGAAGCGTTTCAACTTTCGTTTACTCTCATAATTTGCCCATTATACTTACAGCGGTTTGTCACACTTTACTCGAACGCTTGTGGACATATTTAGTACAAAGTCGTGTCTCATTGCGGTTTTACATGACACACGTATAATATGCAAAATTGTTTCACGATGATAAAAATGTTCAAATATTTTTGTGAACCATTGCACATTATTCATTTAATTCTTAATATATCTTTAATTATATTATATACATATATAAAATATAATATTATAATTATTATATATATTAAGATATATATATATAATAATATTCATTTGATTCTTTCCATCAATAGCATTGCACTGTTAACCTACTTTCGGCATTTCGATTTTAATTCGGTATCGATAAACGGTCCCGGTTACTGCAACGACTCGAGTATTTAAACAACGCGATTGTCGACACAGTGATTTACAGAGCAATTCATTTGTTTCAACCGCGCGGAGAAAAAGGTATCATTGTTATTTTTAATGTCGAGCAATCGGCGAGATAACTGGCCGGAGAATTTTTCAGACGTTCACGTCGAGGAATTTATAAGCGAGATTTTTAATTCAACTGCAAACATTCGTAATAGTCGGGCAATGGTGAAAATTTCACCGTGAAAAAAGCTCGTTTCATCGTTCAATTTACCTGCTTTCAACTCCACGCGGTTTAATTGACTTTTTCTCTTCGCCGGCCGGTTTCGATTAAAAAATACTTACCGATCGAGTCGATGCGAGAAACAGAAGACAAAATAGGGGGAAGGGGGGAAAGGGGGAGGGGAGAAGAGAAACGCAAATCCGTTGTTGATAACTGTTGAAATTAATAAAAGTGGCAAGCTCGGAAGCGTGTTTGGAATGCAACGGCCGAGAAAAGAAGCAAACGGATGCAGGGAAATGTACAAGCAGAAATAAACGTGAACAAACAAACGCAATTTCCATCGGGTAGTAGGAAACTTAAGCTTGAAAACGGAAAATCAACGAAACGATCAAGTGTTTCGAGGAATAAACAAAGTGTTTCGCTTCTTTCATACCTGTAACTTCGTTGAAAAATTAAGACGAACGATATTTATCCAGTAATTTGTTAGTTCGCGTTGTCCTACGTTTGTTCAAACGAGTTTTTCACGGACAATGTCGTAGCCAATAATTCAGTAAAAATCACTAGATACTCTGTTCGAAGAGGTAAATGGATCATTAAACTGATTCTTTTCTCGAATTTCAAGAATTCACGTTGCAACAGTTGGCGAACGTTTGGATCTTTATTGGATTTTATTCAGTACGAGGGAGATTGATAATTTACTTCCGCGTAGAATATTCCTTTAAGAAATGTAGAAATCTTCCCAGCACGTTCCCAGTACTTTCCGTATTTTATAATCCGATTCAAGCATCATTCTATAATACTTTATTATCCCGTCTTGCACTCGAAATTGCACTCTTTACGTATGAAATAAATTCTACGTACTCGAATGTATTAATCCTCGCGTCTGTGAAAGAAATCTCGGAATATCTAATCGACATTGCACGTACAGAAACGTAATCAGTCTCGATAGTTACGACGAATGAATGAATAGAAAGCAGAGTTTCGACAATTGAACGTGAATTCTCGAAAGCCCAAGAGCGCGAGACGAAACCCAGGAGCCGTTCAACTGACCTTTTAGACGTCGATCTCCTGACCGACGTCCCGGAAGTGTAGCTCGGCGTACTGCATTATCGTGGGCGCGGACGGCGATCGTCCGTCGCCGAGATTCGACGACATCCTCTTCGACTTGTTCCGGTTTTTCGTGTCGCCGGTGTCCGCGTAGTGCGTGCTCTCCGGCGGGCAGCGATTCGACTGTCGTTCCCAGATCTGCTGACGGGAGCCCGGGTTCGATCTGTGATAGTCGGCGGGCGGACACTCCGCGATGTCGTCCTCGTAGTAGTGCGGATAGGCGATTTTGTACGTCTCGGGTATACCGAGCTCTTGCACCTGGTGGAAGCTCGTCTCGCAGGACGGCGTGCTGCCCGCGTACGCGTCCGCCCTCCTCGACGCTTCCGGCCGTCTTTGCTTCTGCTTCCGTTGCTCGCTGCGCTTGTGCTTTCTGTACTTTTGACTTCGGTCGCTCGATCGGTTGCCCGAGTGCCGACGCGGCGGTTGCCTCGTGGCCGAGTCGTGGTTCGCGTAATTTTGTTGCTCCTCGTCCGGATGCGCCACCATCGACGGATGATGGTTCTCCTGCTGTTGTTGCTGCTGCGTGATGGCCGGTGGCCGGCTGTTGGCATGCACGTACGAGGTCTGCAAGGGGCTAACTATCGAGGAATGGTAGAGGCTGCGCGTTAGTGGCAGTGTTAGTTGGCTGGAACTGTTGCTCGGTAACGGGTAGCTGTATTGCTGCATCTCCTGCCGGTGCTGCTGCTGGTAGTGTTCTTTGTAGTTGTATAGGCTGTCGGTCTGCAACAGGCAGACGGTTAGTCGCTGGGGATACGAGCGTCGGGGGAGGTATCGTTAGTGCCGGGTATCGCGATACCGAGCCCCGGAGGCGAAATGTTATTTCGTCTTTCGATCCTGCCACTGGATTATTACCATACCATGGCGCGAGGGATGATTGGTCGCTTGTACGTCGCAGAAAGGTCCGTCGGGATTTCGCTTTCGCGGACATCGATTCTTTGTTACGCGGACGATTTCAATTGGGATTAATTGGCGCGAATGTTTGAGAGGAATTTTAATTTGAGGAGACGTTAAAAGGGAAGCCTCGACGGACCATTGTGACCCAATTTTTTTTGGGAAACATGTCTCGTGATCAGGCTGACCCGTGAGTGGCTCGAGCGGTGATTTCGCGCAAGAGAGGTGCATTGAATTCTTCGTCACGTTTAATGAATTTGATGATAAAATAATCGAAAGACGAGGCTTGAAAAGATTTTTGAGCGAAAGAGAATTTGTCGGAGTGGCAATTTTACTTTTTTCGCCGTAATTTCGTTCAAATAATACGTATTAATTGCATCAATCGTATCGTAATAAATAAAAGATGCAATATTTTTCGTTTCGAACGAAGGAGATGGCAATTCTGCGAAATGAAAGTTTAACAAACCAACAGTTTCAAGCTGCTAGCTGCGCGTTCGGAATCGAAATTGGCCGTTCGACTCGTTAACAGACGTGGCAGAGAATCGAAACGAAAATTTCATCGAGTATATCGATCCTATTGACAAATAACGTTGAACCGGGAATTTTTCGTGACATTACTATTTATTTTGCGCGTCATCGCGTTCAGATGTACAAGCACGGCGTCAGGCGTGTATGATTAATAGCGGTGACACGATTCCATAGGGAAACTATCAATCGTACAACTATCGATCGACTCGAAGTAAAAACAGTTTCGATACTTACGTATTAATCTTTATCACGCCGCGTTATCCGCGAGGAATTCGGATTTCGGAATGGAATTTTGCGCCCGAATGCGACTGATTCTCACACGATGAATTGTTTCCGAAATTTCCGTGTCCGTTCGTTCACCGCGAAATTCAACGAAACGAATTTCTGCTCATTTGTTGTATACTAAACACTCGTTTAACGAACGCAACGATATGATTATATAAGCGTAAATTTGGTTGAAATAGGAAACGAGCATTCGTTCGTTCGAAACGAGCATTAATTTCATCGATTTCACAAAGTTTCAATTTCACCGAGCATAAATTTCCCGTTTCACGCTTTGTCGTTCTTCTCGAAATCTGCGTCGATTTCTTTCTTTCACCGTTGCAATGCACACCGTCGATATTTGAACATTCTCAGCATCATCGTACGAAAGTGAGACAGGATCGATGCGCGTTGCGAGCATCCCTTATTTACGAGAATGTTGGCAATCTTGAAACATCGACGGCACGCATCGTCGATCGTCCGAGCGTAAACGATTTTCGCGAAACAGAGCCGGTGTACCGACGTTTTCTCTTTTTTTCTCCCCGCGATATAAATCCAAGCTTATACACAGCGATTCCAAGAATGAGCGAAACGTCGTTACCGCGCACCTCTCGGCGAGAGTACTCGTTGCAAGAAGGGCTCGTTTGAAGGCTGGCGTCGCGCCTCGAAAAGGATTTCCCCCTCTCGGCCGAGGATAAGCGACTTTGCGAGCGAACGTATCTGTGTTGCTTCGAAAGACGGGCAGACGGTCTTTTTTACAGTGTCTCTTCGAAACAATGTCAGCCCGGCGAGAGAGGGAAATTTTTTCTCAGAGCGCAGAGGCAAAAAGAGAAGGTTAATGTAAAGTAGAGTAGAGTAAATGAGAAAGACACCGGCCGCCACTGTATGTTTAAAAGGCTACGAAATAATATTTCACCTCCTTTATAAATATATATATACACATGTATATACACACACATATATATATATATATGTATGAACGAGGTTGAAAAAGCTTCTTCGTGGCAAGCGACGCGTGTTAGTGTCTTTGTGGAAACTTACTTGGTACGCGGTGGACACAGACAGGGACGGTGTCGCTACATAGATGGCCAGATCCAGCTTAGCAGGGAAAATATGATTTCCGATTATAACTCGGCAACTCCGGCAACTCTACCTCCTATTTGCTCGAAGCTGCTGTTTTATATCTATTGCGGACACGTAAATCGTACTCATGCAGTAGGTGCGATGCTAATTACTCGAGACTGGTGCTTAAAAGGATAGGATTTACTTTTTCGAACGACGCTCGGGAATATCGTTGCTGCCGCCGTTGAGCGCCGATCTCGTTGCTGGGTCACGTAGAAAAATGTAAATCGTTATCTTGTACAAGTACGCAGCACGCCGTGTTTCAAAGTATACCTATGCTAAAGGATGTACATATTGGCGGACGGAATAAATTAAACGCGACTCTTTCTCTTTCGAACTTTGCTCCGACAGAGCAAATTTTATTGAACGAGCGAAAGAAACGTGAATTATGTTGTTTGTTAAAAAGACTGGAAACGTTCGACAGTTAAATTATTATTTTCGTTCTTGTCGACTGGGCGAGATCGTTGGGTGGCGTTGGAGATGATAAAAATCTGATCATCTCTCAAAGTCATTGCAACTGGAAAATACGAAATTATCTACGGTGACAATGATACTAGTGACGATGTCATTCAATCGCGAGTGGAAAGTCTATTCTTTCCCCGTATATTTCCCCTCAAAAATTCTGACCACCTTCCAGTCTCAATCACTCTCCCAAAGAAACTCGATCGAACGAATGTTTCGCAGATCCTCTTCATTTTTCTCTTCGGCTGTAAATATAGCCCCCTCCTTCTCCCCAGAAAACGTACACGTCTTACCTACCTGCAGGAACATCCCGCAAAAACCGAGATAGAACACAAGAACGAATGATTGGTCCGATCGATCGATCACCCGGGCAGACGATCAATTCAACGAGTTCAGCGTGTTCATTTCAACGGGAAAGTTGGCAAGAAATCGAGCGATTTCTCGGGCGGCAGCAATGGTTCTTCGACGAGCGGCCACGAATACGGGTACTTAACGTAGACGAGGAAGGAACACGAGTAGTCGACAAACCTTGGTCCTGGGCAACGAGGCGTTTCCCGGCGGAAAAACGGGAGGGGGGACGTTTTGATAGGTGTGCTTCGAGGGATCTGTCTTCCTTAGCTTTCTCGGCGCTGGGATCGGCGGCGTCGGCGCCGCTGTCGAACGCTGCGACCGATTCTCACCGGATTGCTGCTCCTTGCTCGAGCGACTCTCGTTGGAGGTCTCGTTGGAGGAACGTTCATTCTGGTCCGACTGATTGGTGGACAACGACGGCGTGCCGGACCTGACGATCGTCGCGATCGTGCTGGTGCTGTCGTTTTTATGGGGACACTTGTATATCGGTATCGCGTAAAGCTGATACTTCCTGCGCGCGTCGTTCTCGTGCCTGCGGCACAGCCTCAGCGAGTAGAACTGCGAGCGTTTGTGCTTCCTACGGCGCGGCTTCAGGCTGTTGTACCTCAGCACCGGCGAATTGTTCCTGGGCATGTTGTAGTCGCTATAGTGGGGCCCTAGATGGCTTCTGGTCGACTCGTAACCGGAACTGGCGTCGCACAGCGACACCGTTCTGCTAGGTGGCCGCGAGGGACACGGCGAGCTCGATAACGAACGGTGATGATGATGGCGATGGTGGTGATGCAACGTGCCATGCAAAGCCGAAACTCGAGCAAACATAGGGGAAACCAACTAAAACAAAAGACAACCGGCCGCTGCTTATGCTCCAGCTCTCCGTCCTTTTCACTCCAATTTCGCTCTTTGCTGAATTCTTTTCCTTTAGAAATGTACAATATATATGTGTGTGTGTGTTTTTTTAAAAGATTCCGCTAGGACTAGAAATTTAGAATTTTCTGCACTGCTGCTGGAATAATTATTTACGAGTGTCGGGTATTACTGACACTGAGGTAACTTGTAATTTATAACATTTACTGATCGTGTTGATAATTTTGTCATTTACGACAATTATTAAATATACTAACGCGCGATAAATTTAACGCATTGTTAATAATGGGAATGACCTGACACACTCTGATAATTACGTTACGTTAAAATTACGAGTTTTGTCCAGAATTTGATACCGGCAGAAAGTATTGATAATGTTCTTTTAATAACTAATTTTCAAAAGTTCTCAATTTTCTTTTTGCTGTACTGCAAACAGCAGTAGTGGAGACATTTTATCCGGTCTTTTCTTTTTACCAATGGACAAAACACCGTGACAAAAGGCAATTTGAGATATCCATTTTCGTTCTAATAGAATTGGAGTGCAAAGAACTGAAACCCTTCAGACGGTTCAGTGCCGAGGAAAACTGGAAATAGCTTTCGATTAATTATATTCGCACGTTACCGCACAATAAAAATGCACGATCGAACAAGCTCTGACAGAGACATAACGTATATTCAAGAAATAAATTTCATCGTACGGCATTCTGTTCCACCGTAATTTTTCCATCTGTGTTTTGTCAGAAGCACTTGCTCCAGATATAAAGTTTCAAGCAAGAAAGCAGGAATATCGAAATTATTCTTGAAAATAACAACTCTCGAAGCGTTCGTTTCGCCGGACGTTCGTGTTTAACGAAGACCAACAAGAAAATAACTAAATAAACCGGGCGCAAAGCAGCTGTTGTTATTACTTTTCATTGCTCCAAGGTACTTCTGCATTCAGTCTCGAATTAAAAGTTTCTACGCGGAGAATGTTGTCGAGTAGCTTTATATTCTTACAAGTCGAAAATAAATCTTTGTATCTTCGAGCTGTCTGTTAAAATATTCCGTTTAAATATTTCGCGCGATATTTCTGCACTGAACAACCTCTGGGTTTCGCCGATGTCGTCTTCAACCTACAGCCAGTTTACTCTCTCGAAAAAGTTTTTCAATTATACAACTTTTAATTGTAAAAATATTCCGTCTATTTCGTAGTCGCAAAATTTGCTTTAATTCCGCGTTTGTTTCAATTTCCGAAACAATTTTCAAGATTATTACTTGCAAAAATATTAGAAAATCTTGCAAAAAAGCAAAAGAATAATTTCTGTTCTCTCGGATAATTGAATTTACATTGAAAACCTATCTATTAGGTTAACTACAAAGCAACTGCGTTTTTTCGCGTGCAAACGAAAGGCGAATTTTTCGTAAGAGGCAAAAACCTTTAGACGATATATTGACCATTCTGTCCGATTTCGAGCTTTGACAAAAAATATTCCCTGAACGATTTGATATTTTCATCAGCAGTGAAATTTAGAAAATTAATTCTGAAGTTAGATAATTTTTTATCAGCTTGCACAACGTTTTTCTTTCCCTTTCGAAAATGTTCCTCTTTGATTTTCCATTTTCAAATCGACTTGCTAAACAACATCTTCTTTTTTTTTAAACAATCAGCAGAATGAATTTTCAGTTTGAACAAAGTCAGCTACATTTCAAGATACACCTTCGTTTATTAGGGAAAAAAAAGATACAATTATCTTTTGGCCAACCCGATATATCAGAAATTGTACTTGGAGCTCTTCGAAAACCAAGAGCTACGAATCACACGATTGTCGACACGTGTGTTTGTTCGCGTTTCTCGTCATTAGGCAAGAGAGCCACGTGTCCGTAATCGACATCGGCCGTTCGTCCGAAAAATTCGTTCACCGAGCATACGGCCAGCTATTGTCGCCCGAATGTCAACCGCGTAGCCGTGCAAGCAAATAGGCCAAATGGACAAACTGGAATACTGGCTGCAGAATGAGATCCGGTCATCGAGACGCGGCTATTGTCGCGTTTGCTTCATTTCAATTTGAGCGGGCGAAATTGCCCGAGCTAGACGATTTCAAGACCAGTGCCGGATAACAAGCGGAAGGGGGAAAAAAAACAAGAAGGAAAATAATAAAACAGGCTGCCTTTTAGCTGCTTCACACTGTTGCTCTCAATCATCTCACTTACCTTGGACACGTAGACTCGGTGGAAGAAGCCGATCGCCGTGAAACGGTCACTTTGGTTAAACGCGAGCTTTAGATTTAGATCAAGCTACTCGAGTTCGAATGACTTTAAACAAGTCTCAAACAGCGTCGTTGGATCGTGGATCCAGGGCGTTTAATTTCACCTTGTACCTCAAGTCGTTTGCGATTCGATCAAATTAAACGTTGCGGCGATCGAGCCAATGACACTACTCGACACCCTGCAACTTCAAACTTACTCATCCACGTTTGTGCGTACCTTGAAAATTTCATTTCACAGTCGTAAAACATTAGAAACTGCGCTATTACAAAAAAAAAAAAGAAACAAGAGAAAGAGAGAAAAACCAAATGAATTATCTACGATGGTTGTTAATTCCCGGATTTTCAACCGCACTCGCGCTCGACTGATGATCTTCTCGGTTGGCAGAGGTTTGAAGAGTTGAACAAAGTGGGAGAACTAAAACGTAAAGTCGAGAAAGAAGAAAGTTTTACATATCCACGTCGGATCGCTGAAACCGAAACGAGTCGAAGTTACGAAACTCCGGCTTGCCCAAAGTCGAGTCGAGACCGAGTTAATCGGACCGAGAGACTCGATGAAGAGAAAATCGCGCGAGGGAATCGCGTTTCGGGGGAGTAAATTTGCCGGAACGAGCGTGTGCGGCGCGCGCGTTTCGCGAGGCTATCGGGAAATTAATTTGTTATCTCTGTGTAATTTTGACACGGGCACGGCGGGGCGCAATATCGATCAATCCGCCGCGTCGATGACGATTTATGATGTGACCGCCCGCGACTCGTTTCCCGTTAACCCACGGACATCTACGTGACGGCCCGTGGTTTGCACGGATTCGCCTGAATATCCATTCATTAACCCTTCACGCTTCTGCTATATTGCGAAAGAGAGAGAGAAAGAGAGAGAGAGAGAGAGAGAGAGAGAGGGGTGCGATCGTTGCTTTATCGACGCCACGGCTTTTGCCTCCCGAGCGAATTTCACGCTTTAAAGGCGCGCGTAATTTTCACCCTCTTGCCGCTTTTCGCGTTTTACAATTTGTTGAACACGCGTATCACCGCGGTGATACTCGCTGCGTTGTTTAACAAATTGACGCTGTGACTAACCACCGGCAAGTTTTATCGGAAATTTATAAAAATGTGGCTCCTTTTTTTTCTGTATCATGAAGAAACGATCGGTTGCTGTGAGAAATAGGGAGTTGGGAGTATTTGTACTTACACTTGTTGGAATTCATTTTTTGTAGGTCAAAACTGAGACTCGCGTAACGATATCGATTACCAATGACGCAAAGAGAAGTGTAGATTCTCTTTTGGAATTACTTTGGGTCGATTTTTAAACATTGCTGCTGGCGAAACGCATTCTGCTTGGAATCTTTCTTTCTCGTAGAATTCCTTCTTTCTTCTAATTTTGGTCAAGAAGAATCCAACTTGTCAATTACAATTCCTATACAATTCCTCATTAAGTCTAGTTTCTTTCCAAAATTTTATACAATTTCCATTCCGTGCCACGATCATTCAAATGCACGAATAACGATCGCTCAAGTACAACGCGAGTAACAATTCCTACGTAAGAACAGAAACGCTCGTTCGTACGAGCTTCATTTACTCGAACCAATTAGCCCCTAGATCCAATCAATTCTCGGCCGTCGAATCCACTCGTGTAAACGCAAACTTGCTCCAACAAAAAACGTTGCTCGCGAGTAAGAAGGGGAATTATTGGACACCCGTTCACGATGAACTTCAATCGTACGAAGCTGTTTGTCTTCTCGCGACTCCGTGTCTTTGTCTTCCGTCCCGGAAACTCTTCGCAACTTGGAGAACGTTCGATAGGAACCGCAATTACCCCTATTCTTCCTCTTCTTCGTTGACTCAAACCCGTTGAAACCTAAACCAACCTGGGAGTGTATCTTCGCTGCCGGTACATTCAATTATCGAACGTCAGTCGTCGGCGCGTAGCAGTTTGTTAATTACCCTCTTCGAGGGGTACGCGTGAAGCCGGGCTACGACAACATTGGGCACAAAAGGTTAAACGCAGGCGAGAGGGAGGAGAGGGAGAGAGAGAGAGAGAGAGAAAGAGGAAATTAGTCGGTTGGTCGATCGTAAGACACGCAATTATTGAAATGGATGTCCAGGGGGTGACGAGAGGGAGAGACGAGGTCTCATAGCGTAGAAAGGGGCTTTGAAGGGCACCCGATGCCGCGTTGCATCTTTAATCAGGCATCGTGGCAATTCCACGGCGTAATCACAGGAGGGCCCCGTCCGCGCGTAACGTGAGATGCAAATTGGCGAACATTTATCGACTCGCTGATTATTTAGCGTCTCTAGGAAATTGATCCCCTACCGGCTGGATGGTCTTGTTCAAAGCGGCCAAGATGGATGATAATGTCCAGCCGTCATCACCGGGTTGCGTTGCGCGCCCGGGGGATTCCCGGGGACACACCGCGTGGATTTTCCAGGATTTAGTCACCCGGAAGCAGTCTAATTCTCTCGTTTCGGTTGCGCAGAACGTGGAACGTTTAACGGTAGAACGGTCAAACTCGCCGATATGATCTGGACCCTTTTTCTATCACAGATTTCCGGATGTAGAAACTACGGATTTATTACGTCTCATTGTGATTTTATCTTTATCTTGCGTTTGCGACAAGCGACAGAGTGTCGACGAATTTTGTTAATTTGTAATTTCGATGATTCCAACGAGTGTATCTGGTTTTGGCTTTAAATGAGAAGAGAAATTAGAGAAAAGACTTTCCGTATTTAAGGATCAGATGTCGATTTTGTATACGCATGATCGATATAAACATTTTTATATGAACTTTTTATATATTTTTAATATACATATAGATTTACAACTATTTTTGTGTTGTGTAAACGAAAGTTTGAAAACACGACAGCATGGTTCTTCATCATGAGTGTTTTCAGATTAATTTCTCCACCGTCTGTTTTCAGATTAACCTACAATTTTTTTTTTACGTTATATAAAAGTAGTTATTCAACGCGCAGTAGTATCGTACTTGATATTACTGAAATATGGAAATACTTTACTGGTTTGTCATAATCTTTCGTACAACTGAATTGTGGACGTGCAATGCACGTGATAGTAAAAATTATAGAAAACATCCAATATTCGCTCATCATAAATGTCAAAATCCCTATTTAGCTTATTTTTAACCACGCTTTTATATATACCAATTTAGCACAAATATCCCCAATCCACATTTCCAAATTTGAACGCATCGTCCATACCATAATAATATTGTTACTAGATCATTTTTATCATTTTTATGCATTTTGTAGGAAATTTAAAAGACACAAAATTGACAAACACAGAATCTGAAAAAGATACGTGAAATACTCACAGTGTAACAATATTTGCCACGTAAAACAATTCTCTACCTCCTCTACTTTTCTCCTCTTTTAATTATATACTTAAAAATACGACTTTGCATAGAAATACTGTTTCTTGCCACGGAAAAAGGAAGACGAAATGATAAAACTCAAGTTACAGGAAGACGATCGTGCAGGTCGATTGTTGCGTGGAAGGGGTCGACGAAACTCATTTAGAAGGTCCTCCCACGGTGACTGGGAGAGCGGCCGGGGCCCGGGTCCGTTCGAAACTTCGTTCGATAGGCTAATTATTTCTCTTGTGACATTTTTCCCTCGTCTCCCACTTCCGGCTCGTCCCTCAATCGGAACAATAACGCTTCCTTCACGTGATCACGGCAGAAGTTTCGCTCGTTTCCATTCCCGAAATTAGGAGCGTTCCGCGAGCGGCGAGGGGTCGGGGCCCGGGGAACTTTTATTCATTGTTATCCCGCTCTTTGATGTCGAAAGTGGACGACGGAGCGCGTTGCCAGTTTTCAGTTAACCGCTCCTCCTCTCCCCTGGCAAAACACCGACGAAAACTGCACCGAACGCTAGTCACCAGGGGTTGGTTTTTAGCGAGGCTGCTTTGCAATTCCGATGGCGGGCAGGCAATACTTTCGTCGAATTATTAGGTTGGGAGGTTTGCTCAATCGCTTTTCTATGAGATCTCACGCTGTGAATAATGCTGTTGATTTTTGTTGCCGATGATCGTACAGGTCGGTATGGTGTTTCCGCGTGAAATTTTCCCTAGCGAAACCTACCCCTGGCGATCGAGTCGTTTTTCAGATCTTGTTTAATGTGCTCCACCGAGTATTTGGCCAACGCCAACCTCCCCTCGCGTTATAGCGATATTGTTGATTTTCGTTTGAGCCTTCAGGAGGATCCTGACTGAAGGGGTTAAAAAACGACAGACACCAAATTGGTGTTTTCCAATGATCTCTCGGCGAGAGAACGACGTGCTGTCGTTTTTTCAATTTTGCTCGATTTCGTTTCGAGGATTTGTCAAATTTGTTGAATTTCGAGAGGCTCGAAGATGCGACATTCAAGCGAAACTACTATTCGTGAAAATGGAGGTTCGCGAAAGATTTTCAAAGCTGTTGTAATTGGCCTTGATATGATAAATTTTGTACGTCTTTATAATTCTTCATGGTTTTTTTTATTACCATCGTTTATGTGCGTTCATAAATTGCATCTCAGAGACATTTCAGAATCACGCGCGCGTCATCATAAATTTCATCAACGTCGATGTTTTTGACACCCGAAAATTCGACAAAATTCAGAGTCGTCGCGCTCGGAATCGAAGCGAGACGAAAGAAAGCGAGGGAAAGCGAGGTGAGTATGCTGTTACGTAATTGTCGAGCATCGTGGCCAACCCTTTTCTCGTTTGTTTTTCCCGCTGGTCATTCCCCACCGGGGTGAAATAATTTTCAACGCTAATGGATTTTTCGCATTAGGACAGAAGGGATAATACACAATTATACGTGGCGGGCATTGTGTCGCGAGGACGAGATCGGAATGAAACGACGGATTGAAAAGGGAGAAGGCGGAGAGAAAAGAGAGTGAACGAGTTTTCACCCTCAAGTCGGGAGAATTATTTCTTAATGAAGCAAAGGAGGTGCCATTACGAAGACCTTATCGGAGCTCTCGTTTCAAATTACCCCTTAATAATTTAGACGGTCTGCAGTTCGTTCCTTTTTTTCCTCTCTCTTTTTCTTCCTTTCCCCTTGTTAGCGACTTTGGATGAAATGTAAACAATCTGCCAATTAAGACAGCTGGATCAATAAATAACAATAAATATCTTTTCGGTGATTTAGCGTACTGAAATTGGTATTTTCGTTTATGATTGTGTCAACCCTTACTGGGTTGTATCGGATGTTTTTGTATTTGTAGGGAATTTGAGAGTTTCGAAAGTATTCGAAGAGTATTCTTTGCACGACAGGTAAAATAATTTTCATCTTTTTCACCGCGAAATTGCATAAATTGCATAAATTATAAATCTGTGAGAAAGATTTATTAACTGGAAATGGTTTAAGGAGAATAGTTTCAACGTTATTAATTTTAAAGCATGATGTAATCTGTTATATAAGCCACGATCAATTCTAATTCATTTATGGTTAGATCATTCTAAAAATTAAGTTTACTACACGCGACGATGTTTTCCAATATTCAAATTAAAACAACAACTTCGTTGTTCAAACGATCGTTGTACATTTCTGTTTATGGCAGAAAAGTTAAGAATCGCGAGTTTAACGCAACAAATAAATTTCTTTGGAGCCTCTTCACGCGCGCCAAACCTAACCTAAAACTTCATTTTGTGTCGCCTGTTTGTCCGCCATATTTTTCTATTACAAGCTTCAGATTTGACTTCCTTTTCTCTCTCTCTCTCTCTCTTTTATTTTTTTAATTTTCTTACGAAACTTTGATTCTACGATTTTTTAATTGAAAATAAAAGATAAAAAGAGGGGAGTATCCTTTTTTTTCTTTCCCTTTTAGTAATTTCCTCTCTCAAGAAGAACTGAAGAGAAAAATTTAATTGCAAAGATAAACTCTATTCGAGTTATAATTACACGTTTGAAATTTCACGTTGAATAAAACGACTGCTTCAGAAACCTTCGGACGAAAAATTTTTCTGGAACGAACGATTTTTATCCGCTTTGTTACCCTGAAAGTATTCTATTATCTCAATTATACTTTTTCAAAAATGCCAGAACGTCGGAAAGTATGGGAAATAAGTGGAAAGTATATCTAGCGACTGATTTGTAAGAGGATACCATTTGAGACTTTGTCGTCTTTGGAGGCTACGTCATCTTCAAACATTTCAGTCTATCGAAATATCGACAGTTCTGTCATTTTTCCCTCCTCGTAATTAAAATTCGTTCGTTCTGATTGATTAGCTTCTTTCGCAAGATGAAATTTCAAATTAACGTCAATTTCAATTAGGATTCAAGTGAAATGGCGAGGAGTGTCAAATAACAAGTAACAGGAAACAAATAACATAAAAAAATTTGGCATGCAACGTCAGCTTTCGGTTGATTAAATTTTCTTAAACACTGCATCGTTGCAAGTTGTATATTTATCCACAGTAGTTGCTTGTTAACAATTTATTAAAATTCTGAAAATATTCAAATGGTAAATTTAATATTGGTTTTTATTGAAATTGATTCATTTTCATCATTTTTGCACTTTCACTGTATCACGAGTTGAATATTATAATTTCAGCGTGAATATTGTAAAAATGGTCAGATTGATAAAAAATAGACATTCTCATTAACAGGAAACTTCATTTTGCTCTCTGAAATCAAACTAAAGTCTTTTTTAACCAATTTTACAACGCGTATTATTTTTCAAATTCGTCGTCACTAGGTTTTAAGCTATAAACCTATTTTTCAAAAGAAAATCTCGATTATAACATTCGTTTAAAATGTTAAAATAAAAAATAATTTAAATAAATTTCAAATTACTCTGCAATCGAGTTTTACCTTTGCAGTAAAAGATTTACGAGGTCAGCCGTTTTTTTGAGTTTCTCGTGAAACTTCAATGTGAACAATTTCACATGAACGAATAATTTACAAACACCATCAGTTTCAATTTATGTTTTCAATAATATCATTCACGAACATTTTTATGGATCTTTTTTGAACATATCACGCGTACAACGTATCGAGTATCATGATTATAAAATTTAAAACCAATTTGAAAGTTTATATGAAATTTACAAGATATTCGTATTTTATGTTTTTAAATGTACCTATAGCTTTTAATATATTTATTCAATATATTGTATAATTATAATCTCTTCTAACAAAATTATCTGCACTTTAACACAGACTAAAGATACTCGATGGATTAATAATTTATTACAAGCTTTTTTACTAAATACATATTTGCTTCTAATTTCTATACATGTGTACATGTTTCCAGATTCAATAGAGGTTTTAAATTTTATCAATAAAATCACGACACGTGTTGTACATATAATAAAATTTTTGACATGTTTTGTATGAGATACGTAGATTTCTTACAACCAGGATGTTAATTAATACATACAGGATTTTCCGATCGAAATTCGTTCCGTAAACGCGACTTCAACAATATCCTTTTCGACGAGGGAGAAAAATTCAGGAGGCATTCAGCTGGGAATTGTTGCGCAGCGCCATTTCCTTCTGCCGTCGTTCCTCAGATTTCCTCTTTCGCTTTGAGGGCTGCTCGATATGACGAAAAGCGAATTGAATAGGTCCGCAGGGGAGAGTTCGTACTCAAAATGATCAAAGTTATCAGCGAATAGAGATGTAATGCTTCCATATAAATCAGCCGTGTGCTCTGCGATGTGAAACCTTCTGCCAGGCAAACTCAAGAAAAGAAGGAGGTAATCCTTCTCATTCGTCAGACATTTTGCGAAACACTGGCCAGAATTACTCGAGTAAGTTCAAGTGATTCGAACTTTAACTAACCTTTTTACTTAATTTGAAATTCCCGCGTTTGTACACATCAATTGTAACAATAAGCTCGGAGCCACTTTATTAATCAGTTACTCAAAACTTTTAAGCTTCCAGCTTGAAGTTGGGATTTTAATTATTCTTTTAACTCGAGAGAGAGAGAGAGAGAGAGAAAGAGAGAGAGGGACAAGCGAGCTGCCGGCGAAGGTAATGTTATTTATACTTGAAATCAGGTTACTTAAATTTGAAGAGCGCGCTTGGCTCACGTGAACGCCAGGCTATTTTAATTAAAGCGCGTCTTAGGAGCAATGAAATTGCACATTGCGAATCGCATTACCGTTCATTTGCAATTTCATAATCAAAGGTTAATTAATTTTGTAGTCACGCCGCGCGCAAGCGGATCGTTCAATCTTTCGTTCGAATCGCTCTGAAAGATGGATTGTTGTTTCGAGCGATTAAAACGAGGCGTTTCAACCCGGTGTACTTTACATTGATTTCAAATTAAAGCAGCTAATTGACGTGGCATCGCGCTGAAAGATACCCCCCAGATTATTACCGAATAAATGCTCTCCGGTTATAATTACCAGAGAAGTCGCATAAATACAATAAATTACAGCGACGCGCTTTGTTCCGCGGCAATTAGCGTGTGTTACTCCGTTCTGGAATTTATGTCTTCTTCGCGCACAATGCACGCATTGATCGTTCGACCTCGCCATTATCTCGACGGTTTTGCACGTAAAAAAGTCTTTGCAGCAAACACGATGATCCGTTAAACACGCTACAGGCAATATCAATTCACATTTTGCCGTGACTTCGGTATCCTTTGAACGGTACACGCGTTCGCAGTAATTTGCTTTTCGGCTTGGAGCAATTCAGATAAACAAGTAATCAAACGTTTGAAATAATTGTTTTGTAATTTTGGAAATTTCAGTATTAAAGGCCATTATTGAGTAATTTTACCGACCCTCAAATATAGCAATTCTTTTTTAATTTTTAATTTTATTTGGCAATAGGTAAATCGAGAAAATTAAAATTAAACAGCGCTATCAACTGGAATCGTTTTGAGCATGCGATACGCGCTGTACAAAAATGGAGGTTCGAATGAAAAAATGGAGGCGGCGAGTCGATAGTATTTAAAAAAAAAAACGCTAATCGGACGTATCTTCATTCGAAGTTATCCCATTAGCCTTTCACGTTCAATCGAATAGTCGTATCTATCCGTTACGTTTCATCGAATCCATCAACTTTCATTTCGCACCAATTTTCACCCTTTCAAACACTTTGCAGCCCTCCCCCTCCCCCCCTTTCCCCTCCTTTTTTTACTCTGGCGAAAAACTAATAACTTCGCTCTTCAATTTCGTCAACGCGCGAATGGCAAATGGACAGGCAAATAATAATCAGCGATAGCGCAGCAACGGCTGGAAAATCGGCCGTTTCACGGTGGGTCACGCCGTGTTGCATTCAAATAAATAAACATTTGGACGCGCCGCTGTAACCGCCGATCGATAATTCACGCGTTAATCTGTCGCGGACGGCCGAGTGGGTCGCCGCGATGAAATATGGATCCCCGGCGAACGAGCGAGGGGTAAAAGCTTCCGGGAGCTCCCCAGAAGATACTCGACAAAAGGTTCCCTTCTCTGATATCCACACTCTTCGCCGCCTCTTTGCGCTCTCCTCCCCTGACCATACTCAATTACCTCGGATACGAACGGGTTCCTGCTTCCGATACGGCCATTACGAGAACACTTGGTTAAATAAGAGAGAATTAACCCCACTTCTGCCGCGGCAGACGCCATAAACCCGCTTCCGTCCACCTGTCCGACTACTCGTGCGATTTCGTCCTTTCGTTCCTTCCCAGTTGCTCCTTGCCGATGGAAATCAGCAGGCCAGGGCAAATTCTCCCACCAAGTAATCGAATCACGTTTGAATTTGACACGTTTATATCGCAAGTGAAATCGAAAGCTCGGAATCTAGATTTTTAAAATTGCGCGGGATCGAGGAGAACTTGGATTATCACGGGGAGTACGAGAAATGGAAGGTGTTTTTCTTTTTTATGTTCTCAAATTGTTTTCGATATTTGAACTTTCTTTTACTAAAAATTGATTCGTGTCAAGGTTTCGAATTGAAAGAACCTCAAGTGAGTCCAAAATTTCCTCTTGTGTCATAATTATTATTCTTTCAATTTATTTATTGTGTTTTCGTTCTTAATTTTTCAAGTATTACACAAAAGTCCCAAATTTTCGTAATATTGAGAAAAGATAAACTCAGTTCGATCGTCGGCCAATCATATATCAGTGAATGTTTACCAAAGAAAAATTAAATTCCTTGCAACTCGAAAAGTAGACCTCATCCAATTGAAGAAATTCTTCGCGTTACTGCGGTACGCGTGAGTGCATTTGACGTTATTCACGATTACCCGCGAACGCGTTGTGAATAACCATTTCTGTCGCGTGGATATTTAAAAATTGACAGACACGCTCAGAAATTCATTTTCACCAATGAAATAATATTTCGAGCAATTTGTTCCTGTAATTTCAATTTATGTCCGTTTAACACAAAAAGGCGATTTGTAATCACGCGAACAGTGGAGAAAACCAAGATCACTGCCTTATCCACGAAAATATTGACCCTCCGACGTACAGATTGAATGAAATTCGATAAAAAATATTTATTTTATCACTGAAAGTGATTTTAGCGGGGCTAAGCCAGAAAATCGGGCCTCTTCAGGTGCAACGCTGATGCAACGAAAATTAGCGATTGCTTGATTTGGGTCACGTGATTCGCGAGGGGGCGTGGGGTAGACCTCGAGTAGGAGTGGCGTTGTCTGGTAGATCTACTGAGCGATCGCGCCTGTAATTTGTTTTGTATCGATTCGAATATTTGCATATCGATAAAATTTTATGGCAAAAAAGTCGGAGCAGTTGCTTCTGGGCCTTTCAGTGAGACGACTCGTACTGGGGTACAAGTCGTGCAGTTTTTTCATTTTAATATTTACGCAAGCTTGCATTTATACTGCGAAATATCAAATAAACACGATACTGACAAACAAAATTAATGAAAAATGACGTCCCTAGCGGAGATATTTCGTTTTTCGTACAAATGTCTTTCGTTGATAAAAATCCCATACAGTTTAGCGCCACTTTTTAAGTTTAACTCGGACAGTAGCAACCGTGAAACACCGTGTCGAATATTTATCCCAATCTCGTAAACAACTCGCCGTATCCGTTTCCCTTTTCTCAGCACGGGACAACGCGTTAGCGCGAGTCCGGTTTATTATTTAATGCTTCGACACCGATCGATGGCTGGCTCGCTCCGTGGTGGCCGCACGTGCGACTACGTGTTGACCAGGTTGACGTAATTTTAAGTATTAAACATTAAGGCTTCCACGACAGGTACGAGAAACGAGGTCAAAATGTTATTATGTGAAAATATTGAATCGCGCCGCGACTACGCTGAATTATTCGTCGTTTAATCTTCCAGGTGGGCTCGTTCTATTTTTAATGGCGGACATGCCCGCTACGCTCGGTTTTTAATTATTGGCTCTATCGAACGCGAGAGGAATTTTTTGTTTTTCGCGCATACCGGCTCGTATTGCGCTATTTATGTAAACGTGGCCCGTTGAGGTGACCCCCTCGTTAACGGGTTATCTGTTATTACGTTGTAATATTACGCGAGCCTCCTTAACGAGCCGAATTGATCAACTGCACGTTTTACGAATTCCACGATTTTATTACCCCAAGTTA
Source organism: Melipona bicolor (assembly GCA_030673865.1). Classification (NCBI taxonomy): domain Eukaryota; kingdom Metazoa; phylum Arthropoda; class Insecta; order Hymenoptera; family Apidae; genus Melipona; species Melipona bicolor. The sequence continues at coordinate 2,566,246 of JAHYIQ010000001.1, forward strand.
ATATTTTTTTGGCGACGAGAATTTAAGAGCGATCGATTCGTTTGTGATCTATCAGTCAAAAGTTTGAGCATTTCTGTTCCATTTGTAATTCACGTTTCGTTTGATGTTTCGCTAAATCGTGCGTTTATTTTAGTAACAATATTATACAATAGTAATTTTTTAAGAATTTATTATAGTAATATTTTAGTAATAATAATTAGCAATATTATAGTAATTTTTTGATTATTTTACGCACATATTTATTTTCTATACAATGTAGTTTAGCTTGATATTACGTAAATTTTTGGTACCCAAATTATTGATATATTAAAAGTGAAGATCTATGTATTTCACATCCAGAATGTGAAAATTCAATTCAAATTTTACGTCAATAGCGTGTGCGATCGAGAAGTAAGAGAATTCCGTGCAAAAAGTAAAAGAAAAAAAAGGAAAAGAAGGAGTGCTAATCGGATCGCAGAACCAAATTGCTATCACTCATTTTAATTGTCTCGTATTCTTCACCGGCCGTCAAGTGCCAACCTATTTCTATTTTATTTTTAAACGTAGTTTCCATTACCTCGCATTCCCTCCGCTAAAAACCCACCCATTAGCAATCCGGTATGCTGTTTCAAATCGATGTGTCTATACCCATTTACCCACCCACCTACATTTACATTCCATTTGTACCTATACAGCTGCGGGCCAGGTCCAGATCCATCCATTTATTCTACCATTCAAGCATTTCCCATCTAGCTCGAATCGGCAAAGCAGATTTCGATCGGTTCTAATCGTCTCTGTGAAAAGGGCCATCGCCGAGCCAAGTAGAAGTTGAACATCAGCCCCGACGAGGGGCGAAGGGGCAGGGGAGGAGGGAGGAGAAGAACATTTTCCAACCTCGACTCTCCGACGCTCGAAGGCTCTGTTCCGGGTACAAAGTGCAATACACCGCGCTTCCCTTCCTTCTGCCCTTGGCGTTTCCGGCATTCTACGCGCTCTTTGCCCGGGGAAAAACGCCGAGGCCCAGACAAGGTCGACCACTCGACCACTCGAGCCTGTTATAACGCGATTATTTCACCTCTTTCCGATTTTATTTTTTCCTTTCAATCAAATTACCCCCTGTTCCCGCCACCGAACTGGCCTTCTTCTCTTCTCTTCTCCAAACTTTGCACTCTGACTGATTGTGCGACTCTTCGTTTCTCTTTCACTCGCTGTTGTGAAATTTTGAAGCTTCACGTTGCTAATCAAGTCAAACGTGAAATTCTGTTTTTTCTTTTCTTTTTTTTTGGTAATTGAGGAATTATTACGTATCGTTAGCTTGATGGTCGATTGTTGTCGGAGCGCTTTGCTCTCAATAGCGATGGTTGATTAGTGTTTCATGGCGTGAGACGAGTTCATGATCATTTTCGATCAGCTTGAACTTTCATAAATTCTATTGTTTTTTTTATTAATGATATTTTAATCCAGTATTACTCCGTTGTTTTTTGTTTGGATGTTCATTTTCTTAATTGCTGTGTAAATTGTAAAGAATGTTGGTTGTTTTATGAATTTTGTAAAGAATCAGTGAAAAAGTTTGACGATAAAAATCATATTTTACACTGTGAGAGATACATCATCGGAGAAAATTTGTTCAACAACCCTTCAACTATAGGCGACATCACTCGTTTCAATGTTAAAGCAGAATTCATAGATTCACCAGCAGCGATTTTCATTACACACACCTATTATATAGAATTCTATATTTTTTCTGACTGAAATTATAATTTATTCAAGTTCTCGCGTGTTTCAAAAAAAGGATTTGACTCTGATCTTAATTTTAAAATCAATTAATTTTAATTATGTATTCGAAAGATCAACGTGATTACACATTGACATCGTAGTTTCCCCTTTCTGGCAACATTTTTCTTCCTTTAAAATCTCCGTTATCAACCCGTATTACTCGTCACGGTTATCGTTACACCGATCATGTTTTTTTTTTACCCATTACTTTCGATTCCCCGGCGAATATCGACGCAGGACGCCGTATGTAATACATCGTGACGTTATTAAACGACAGCGTAATGCAGCCGTTCGCTCGCAGAGGAAAAAATATCGTATCGTTAAACGAAGTTTGGTGAATGACGAGAAGCTGTGCTGCGCGACAAAAAAAAAGAAAAAAGAAAAAAAACGAAAAAAAAAAATAAAAAAAAGATTCCTCCCCCGTGTTTCACAGTCGCGACCTGATGGTTTGCGTTTCGAATCAATTGGCTGTGTAAACGGTATAAAATTTTTCGATGTAACTATTCCGCTTCTGCCTAAAATTCCATCGTTTTCTTTTTTTTTCTCTGTTTCATTTCTTGTCGAGTGCATAATGTCGAGTGTTAGATTTTCTTTCGAGTAATGCCAATTCTCGAGCATTGATCTTCGAATTGATCTAGGAATTTGGAGCTTTGTAATTTTTTAAACATGTGTAATTTGAAAAGAAAATTTCATTGGAAATTAAGTAAAATATCGTAACAAGGGCGGAATAATGGAGAGCAGCCAATTTTTGGCAATTTCAGACGAACTATGGTGCGCACCACGGACCTTTATGATAAATGGACAACAGTTTCTTCGTCTCTAAAACCTGAATGTGTATAATTCAATAAATATTTCTTTTATAAACAAATTTATTTCGTTCGTTAAGATAATTTTCTGTAATTTTCAGCTTTTGACTTTACTAAAATTTCACTAATAACAAATCATAATAAACCATTGATCGATATTGTCGGATCATGAATAAACCATGATATTTAATTTTAATTTACATTCTTCAATTTTTAGTGTTAAATATCGCCGTAACAAATAGCGTGTAAGATACGAAACTAAAGCAATTAAAATGAAAATGTCTCGAAATTATAATTTATCCGTAATCCAACGTAATAATTAGTCTAGTTGTTGTATTAATTAGCAGGAGGGTGCAGACGTACCCCAATCATACACCCACGAGTTTAAAAAAAAAAAAAGTAACAAGAACTTTGCATCGTTTATTTACTTCGAACCCAAAATCTGACGCATAAATTTGCATTTGATCACCGTTACCGACACACCGATTGCTAGACGACACTCGCTGTGTCAAAACGGACGAAAACGAAAAGAAAAAGAAAGAAGAGAGAGAGAAAGAGAAAGAAGAGTAAAGAAGACGATCATGCTGAAAAAGAGGAGGGTGCTCGTGCACGGATCGATTCTCGATACATACTGACCTTGTTAGGCGGCGCTTGGATCCCGTGGAAGGGCAGGTTCTCGTAAAACGTCTTCGCCCCGAACTCCGGAAGTCCCTCCGACACGCTGTTCACGTGATTGTTATTCGCAGCTTGATTGGGATCTGTAAGCGCAAACGAAACATGACTTTGCGTAATTAAACAAGGACACGTGACGTGTCGGCGAGTGTCGTGACAGACCCTACGAGAGAAACAGTAGGACAGAAAGAAGAGAGAGAGAGAGAGAGAGAGAAACTTGTGTGTGGTCCCTTCTCGAAGAAGGATTCTACATAACTCTTGGACTTGTACCCTCAGAGTGGAATGGAAGTCTCTGGTGCACGAAGATAAGAGACAGATAGAGACAACGAGAGACAGAAAGATAGAGAGAGAGAGAGAGAACTTGATTTGATAAATATCCAGGTGTAGTTGCATACGCTAGAACGAGTGAGTGACTATGCTCTAGAGCTAAGGGAACGTGTAGTAAACCGGGGAGGAATATTTGGAGCTTCTCGACTGGCGTCTCCTCTCTTGTCACCGGACTCGGTGAATTGCACCGACTGTTGAATTTTGTCGCAATTTTTGCCTAATTACGGTAGAATTGCCAGATCTCAGTCGCTGATTGTCACGTGTATATCATTTCGTGCTGTCGCGAATTTTTGCATTTTTGCGATTAAATTTGATTAAAAATTTGCCTGCAATTAACGTGCTCGGTAGAAGAGGGTGTTGTTGCACTGTCTCTCTTTTGAGACACTTCGGACACGTCGGACTTGTATATTCCGAGCTTTGTATTATTTATATTTCAATATAGACACTTTGGTCGATTATTGCTGCGCATTGTCAATAATTATATTATAATTTATCTAGCAGCGATTATATTGTAATTTATGTAGCAACGGTCTACGGTATAATTAAGTCATAATCTATCTGGCAATAATTATGCACATGGTAATGTACTGTATTCTATCAATTTAGATTTTATTTTGTTCACTTGTTCACCACATCGTCGTGTTGTATCAACGCATTAGTGTCGAATGACCCACTCATCAATTATTGTTAATGTTGAATTTCGATTCTGACCCACCTTTGTCACCCGATTAACCCATAATCTCTCGAACAAACCGATTGTGACGTTTCTATCAACACTAGGCAATTATCGATCTTTAAAGAGACATCGGCGAGTGGCATAACTTGCGTTGGGCAATTTCGCTGACGATCTTATTTTTCCTCCTTCTGTAATTCCTCGATGATCGAGTCGGAAACGTTTCACGCAAAGAGCTGCCCTGCCGCGCGACACAGAGTTTTAATTGCGCAAATAACAATTATCTCGTAGTTACGTATCGTAAATAGGCGCGTGTGTGCCCGTTGCGCGTTGTTTGCACGCGAATGTTTATACGTACGGGATTTATAACGAGCCAACAATGAGATTGAATCGCGTCGGTCTCCTAGTCAGCCTCGGACCACGTTCCATTTGGGATAAAATAAAAAAGCAACAGTTTGAAATAACGAGTTGTTCCGACTAACTCGCGACTGTTGTCTTAACGATATTTTAGAAAAGGTAACTTTATTCACGCACGTTTCCAAATAACTTTTAAACGAGTTTCCTGTTTGAATTAATTCGATTGGTCGAATAAAGTGGCAAACAATCTGGTGTAAAATTAATAACTAGAAATTCGTTCAAATGTGAAAAAATAAAATGCAGTTATTTTCTTTGAAAACTGACAAAATGATCTAGAAAGAAGTCATTTTAACGTAACATCTTGCTAAACGTACCCCGCTCGATTTGTCACTTTTGACACAATTTGATATCAATTCGGCGATGCACTGCTGCAAATGTTTCGTTTCTCGATCAGACTCCACGAACGAACTAACGTCACGTTTGCTCATTTCTGCGCGTCAAAGCAGAAATTAGCCCGTCACCTACATATTTTGAAAGTACGCGGTTCGAAAAGACCAAAGAGAAGAGAGAGAGAGAGAGAGAGAGAGAGAGAGCTCGGTTTCATTACGCGGAAAGGTCGTATTGAAACAATATTTCCCGTTTTAGAGCCCCGGTTTTGTATCAGTTTGCTGCGTTAAAGCGATTCCATTACCAAAATGAATCGTTTAATTAAACAGTATGTATGCGCAGAGGGTGATTCTGGAATCTGGAGCCGACTGGCTACAATTTCTTTTCAACTGCCGGCCGGAAAATATTTGCCAGATGAAATTATTATTTTCGACCGCGCGCGAGCTTCCAACCCGGCCCCACGCGGTAATATTTCGCGCGTGAATTACAAATTCACAAAGCCGTGACGCGAACGTCGAAGGATAATTTACGATGTACACATCTCGCGACTGCTTTTGTTTAATTTTATTATATCGTTGTTTCGATGTTTTCTTTTTATTTTGCAAATATTGCGTTTGATGGTCGCGATAATTACACGTAATACGCAGCTTTTCGCGGTTGAGTTTAATTATCGCGTAAAACGTACGTTCAACAGAGGCTTGCTCTGTTGATTTAATGGAGTTTAAAGATGCAACGATATTTTAATCTCTTTCCATCATTCCGTGCACAAATCTTGTGGTACGTTTGTTCTCTTTACGGTTCGCGTTGCAATTATTTACGAACCGTCGCGAGGGTTTGGGTTAAACTGCAAAATTGCTTCCTTTGTACTACTCGCATTTTTCTCATAAAATTGTCTCGACGCAAAAACGTATATGCGATACAAAAGGAACAATCTACCCATCAACGATGCAAAACACGAATCTTCGTAATTAACGTATGTATTGTACACATCACGTCGCTTTAATTAATTAAAAAAAAATGGCAGTGATTCAGATTATTTATCATTTATTTAACTGGTGTTTCGAAGCGTAGGAATTGTCTTTGCAACAGTTTAGGCACATTTTTTTATACAGTCTCCTGTACGTAGAAAACACCGTTCAGAAAGAGATGCTCGTCCGCGAGATCGGCGTGAAGGGGAGAAGAGATCGTTGTTAGACGATTAGGCGCGTTAGTCGTGCACGTTCTACGATTTCCTGGTACGTACCTGCGCCTGGTTTCTTTCGCTTACGGGAGACGTTGCCTCGACTCGATTCGCACGACGGCTCTGCATGCAGTGTCCGCTGCCGCGGCGTTATTCTTTTGTAAGTCACGGCTAAGGGGACACAAGACAAAACACATACAAGAGAAAATAAATAAAAAAAGAAAAAAAAGAACAGGGAGGCGGGAACAGCGAATGGGTGAAGCAAGGGTTCGTGCAGGCTCGATATTTGTCAAAAGTAATCACGTTGTTTTGCTTATTAAACAACAATTTCTTTTTGCAAGAAATGGCAAGGTTTGGCGACTGATGATTTTAATTTGTAAAAATTGAAGGAACGACGAGCGATCTTGTTAGATAAATTAGAAAAAGAGCCAATGAGTTTCAACTCGTGAGTCGAGAGAATGCGCGTTTATTCCAGATTAGTGGATTCTTCCCATCGAGGGCAATTTGGAGGGGCATTTTTTCGGAGAATTAAAATTTAGAGAGAATTATTTCGTACACAAACTGTCCCCCGTTCGTCGTTTGTAACGTTTTCCCTGGCAAGTATTCATTTATATGCATATTTTTTTGTTCCCCAGCGTTACAAACGTAATTCGGCGGAGATTCGCACCGCCGGGACAACATAATTTTGCAAATTGCCACGCGCATTGCGTTCGCTTTTGATTTTTCGGCTAATTAGGAAATCAGAGTGGCTTTGGCTCGGCTAAATGAAGAGAAAACATACGAAATAAGGTGAGCTCGGGGGAGGGGAATAACGTTGTAACGCTGCCGCGTAACGACTAATTAAAAGAAGAGCTGCTCTATAAAAATGAAAGAGGAAAGGAGAAGCAACGCAATTTCACTGGCAGCTTCGCGAACTTGAAACGAACGTCGGAAGTGAAACGGAATTATTTTAATTAAAACGCGATTCTCTCGTATCGGTGTATTTAATTGAAGAGGGCGTGGACTTGAAACTTTTTTCTTTGTTCGCTCGCGTTTGATGCACGTGCTGATACAAGCTGCGGCAAACATGCCAGTAGTTACGAGTGACAGGCGTCATTACCTTTCTTCGCACGATGCCTCGATGACTGAATCACGTTTCTGCGTTTGAATTTTTAGAAAAATCATACGATCGGCATACACATACCTCGAAGAACGTACCGTGGAATATTCACGACGATTAAATTGTATTTGACGACTGAAAAATTAATACCACTCTCCAAGCTTCCATCTTCTCCGTTGGATTAATTGGAAATTTCTGTCTCAAACACGCCTGCATTTTTCTCTCCGTTATACAGATCCGGCGTTTAATTAATTAATGTCGATGGATCACGGTTTGAATTATGAACAAGCTTCTTAATTCAAGCGTGACGTTTCGTTTCAATTTGCATTTCCGTGTTTTCGCGCGATGAAAATTGTCGATGACAGTGATGGGATATAAATTATAATTGTAATTACGAATCGTCAACTCGTAGCGATTTATATCGAGAATATCAATTGAACGTATCGTCTTAATTGTCATTAACCAACTGCGTTATTCTAAATGTACTCTAAAAAATATTTATTTACACAGGCGTGTTTTTGGGTTTTCCAATGTTTTTTTTCCTGTCGAAATTAACTGTTAACAGTTAAACTCCCAACGATGGAGAAACTCGATGAGCTGTTCAACGGGAAATTCAAGGTAAAATAGGCAAACACAGAAATAATTTGCGTTTCATAGGAACATCGAATAGTTGGAATTTTTCCATCGTCGATCGAGTACTTAATGCAAATGAAATCGTAATGCTTTGCAAGAAACGTGATAGCCGATTAAATACAGGTTGGTCACTGAACGACTGAATGATATTAAAAAAAAAAAAAAGTAACTTTTACAAACACATGTTTTTTTAATTTTTTATTATTTTATTTGGAAATATAATTAATGGATTTTTTCAGTGGCCACCCTGTAGTAAGCGTGTTGTACCGACTGTGCAATTTTTAATGTTGGCAGATCAACGCGCAAACGTTGCACGAATTTTCATTCGGACAGATATCGGGATCATCTGTTTAATGTAGTCTCTTTCCTTATTAAATATTCGATTAAATATTCGACTTGGGCAAGCAGCGCGAAATTGTGTCAGCCATTGTATTTTTAATCGAGCGATTAAATCATCCGGTTTGATTAATAAGTCAAATTTAATTTTGCATTTAATTTGCTACAATTTTATTCCGAAACATTTTCACGATTGAACGGAGCTTCGCCAGAAACGCGGAGACACTTTCGCGAAAAAGTGTTACGATTAAAATGACTAAAAGGTCCTGAGAATTTGTATACTGTTGTTTCGTGTATCTAGTTTGAAACAAATGATAGTGACGGAGTAATATTTTTGTCACAAAAGAAAAAAAATTGCTTTCGTTGGAAATTGATGCAACGTAATAAATGGACTGTGGATTTTTTATTTATATAGATAACTGTATAATAAGTGGAAATAAACCAGAATAAATGCTAATCGTTGATAGGAATTAAATATATATATTCTACTTTGAAGGATATTTTACACAGTTTCTTGACAAATATCTATAATAATAATAGATGATACGACACATTGCATATTTCTGTATCCACTGCTGTACTTTATAGACATTGTCTCACAGAAAATATAGCGAAGCTTCGTTAATTTACCAATCGACTATTGCTACAGATTGATCAAAACGTCTAGATATTTGTTAGAAAAGTGCGTCCCGTATATTTATCCCGCATCGTTTAAAAAACTCCAAATGAGATCACATTCGGATCTTCGAACACGATTTGACAAAATGAAACGGATAAAGTGATATCCGCGGGCATTAACGAAGCACGACGGCGCTTTTAGGAGTAATTAGCGGCACAAAGTTAACACACTGGCGCAGAGAGAAAGAGGCAGAGAGCTCTATTTCTCAATCCACAGACTTTTAAGCTCCTTGCATTAAATTTACATTTTACTTCCTAATTTTTCTCCCCTCGCCCTTTGTTTCCCAGATATGCTATCCGTCACAGAACTACTATCCTTCGTAATCGAATTAACCTTTTCCCCTGGCCACGAAACGGCTGAAACACACAGCTGCGTCCTCGCTCTAAAATTCTCAACGAACCGGTGGCCAGCTGATTACCAGCCCGTGCAAAAAGATACCGTGGCTCGCGGAGCTATTTGGACAGTCGCCGTGGAAAACTTTCAAGCGTCGAATAAAATTTATTAAAATATGTTTTACGCTACACTCGCGTAATTGTACGATTCATGTGAGACATTTGGAAAATTTCATTACTGTTACAGAAGAAAGGAAGCAAGAATTTATGGGAAATTCAGAGATGTGAAAATGCACGCGTATAAAGAAATATAATATACTTTCTCTAACATATTTTATAAATATATTTTATGTTCGTCAAAAATATGAAATTGCACGAACACCCACAGTCCGGTCATGATTGTATCATTTTAAATGTTATAAAATCTGCAAAATGCTGCAAGAATAAGAAATAAAAAATCGTATATTTAGCATTTATTATAAGAAGAACAAGCAGTAAAAGTAGTTGCATCTCAAACGTGCAGCTACTAAATGCTTTCATTTACGTTATAACGAGATTTCAGAATGTCTCGCATTTTATTTTCAATTATACACATTCAGCATTCGTCGTAAATACTTTTTTAATTGCACCTATGTAATATAACACTGTTCATATATTAACACTTTATAGTTTCTTTCTTGCACAAAGCGAGATATTATTTTGTTTGAAACAAGTTTGAAACAACTTGTGTAATACTCGCTGAAAGAGTTTCGAGAGTGCGCGACACACTGTATGACGTATTCATAAAAGATTTCCGCGACCTTATTCAATATTCCCAATTTCGAAACAGCCGCAATACTTGCCCAGAGACTTTCGAGAGTCGACACGTGCGTTATATTTGCGCGATATATTTGTAAAAGGTTTCCACTGCTGTTCGAACACTCAGTTTGAATCGCGGTTTTCGCCGAACGAAAATCCCGAAATTCGAAACGTGCCAACATTAAAGCGACAGTCGCCACGAGTCTATGAACGACTTCACTCACCTGTCTTCTCTCTGGAAATGCCCGGCAGAGTGGCCTGCTCTTTAAGCTGCACTCCAAACATCGCCTTAATTTTATTAGCCCTGGCGAGCATACCCTCGTCATGCAGACCGGATACGGCCACGCTCCTCTGCGCGTTCTCCTTCCGTCTTCGAAACACTTTGCCACCGTTGGCGACCTTCGCGATCGTTGTCTCCACGATGAAACGATCGGCGATCGTCGGCTCGTCGTCGTTGCGCCTGTTCATCAGCTCGTTTCGCAGGGACTCGTTCGCGCGAACGCTCAGGCCTGACCTCAGGCTGTGGCTCCGATTGATGTGCACCAGCACACCCGGTTTCAGTGGCCACCTTGGCGCAGCCGTCGGCTGTACCGGCGTTTGGGTCGAATGAGAGGACACCGTTGGACTCGGTGGCCCACCGTCTGGACTGTGTGTGTGTGTTTTTTTTCTTTTTTCTTTTTCTTTTTTCTTTTTTTTTTTCACGCGATGTCAAGCTAATGGCTATTGCGTAACTAGGTCGAGCTTTCGCTACGCTGCGTCCCGATCGTTCCTGCCAGATCGTCGTACAGGCGAGGGTTTCTTTTTTTCTTTGCAGTTTGATTTAGCAGAGCCCGGATAGAGATAGGATTTTAGGGCCCTCAGAGATAGGATTTTTCTTTGATCGCGCCTCTTTTGAATATTTCGCTTCGGACTCTCTCGACGAATCTCTTTGCCCCGTCTTTGTGACGACAGTGAAAGCGCTCGCGAATGGAATTTTTGGCAAAAGTGGTATTTCTACTGGTATTTGTTTTGCAGATCGCGGTGTGTGTCTGTGTGTCTAAAAGGTAAGCTAAAATTTTAAGGCACAAGAATGCATAGAACACAAATGTAGTTTGAGTTTTCCTTTCGATCATTTTTGCGAAAATGCGAATTTCAATGAATATCCAGAGTCTAATAATTAATTGGACGATGTAAGTGAATGAAAATGAAATTAATCTTATACTATAAAATATGTATATATATATATGTGTGTTTTTTAAAAAGATGTTTACTGCAACAATGAACTTTCAATTTCTACGATCTTGTTTGTAAGAATATGTTCTTTTCAATCGCGTGATAAACTCAACGAAATACATATCGTTGCAAGTTATACAACGAAATTCAATTTCGAGGACTTTTGAATAATATTAATTTTTCTTTCGATTTTATTGAGTGGATTTACACACATCATTGAGTTATCGGCGATGAATTAGGTAACTCGTTTAGGAATGAAGATTTATTATGCGCACTTGAACAAGGTGAATGAAGTGCATTGTTAGCATCATAGTGTTACATTATTCCGGTTACAGACAGGCAATCCATTACTAGGGTTATGAATTTCACTTGTATAGGATTCTATAGTAATTAATCACTTCAAAGCATCAATTTACCAAAATTAACCAAAATAAGGGAGGCGTGTAGTGTGGATAAGGATTATCGAGACGCGTCTCGATGTTGCGACACTGCAACGAAATATGTATTTATTTAAAAAAAGTCAACCTTTTAATTTTCTCTTGCTTAAACATTTTTTCGTTATCTCAATCGTAACTGCAAACTTTTAATACATTAGAAAGCTTTAATTTCTGTTGTAAATAAATCACGAATTAATTTCTTACTGCGACGTAATTTGCTTATTATTCAATTTGTTTTGCACTATCATTTCTAATCGTTAACGAAATCTAGTTCATCGTTATCCAGGTCTAATTGTATATTATTTAAGTTGTTTCGCATTTCGAATTTCGCTGAAGCACTAAACCTAACCTAACCTAAACCTAACCTAACCTAAACCTAACCTAAACCTAACCTAAACCAAAAGTATGAAAAAAGGACAAGGTGTGACTTGGGGAAATTTCAGGCTGTTCTCGAGCACGTTCACTGTCGCAAGACTAACAATAAGAGTGAATTGCACTTTTCGTTGCAAAGTTAACAGAGAAAAACATCAGTTTGTCTCGCCGATCGGACGATTTATACGAGTTACAAACGTTTCTTAACCTCTTGGTTGTGATGATGCGAGAAAAGTAATTACAATTTGTTACTTGAATTAAATTTCTTCTGAAAAATAAAACACATTTTTAAATGCGTGATAAATTTAGAATATTATGAGACTAACTTGGCCAGTTTATTTCTTGCTATTAATTAATATCAATTAAGTTAGACAATAAAATTACTGATTTTTCAAAAAAAGAAGAAGGAGACTAGTGTCATTTCCTTGTAATTTAATTCATCAAACTCTGTGTTTGACGAATATAAATCCACATACACGCTTTTAAAAAAACGGCACCACAGCTAAGAGGTTAAGCGAACTCGAGTCACGCGAGTGACAGAAACGACATGGAACGCAGCACTTCAGAAAAAGGCTACTATCAGAAGACAGAACAGTAAAACTGAACGAAGAATCCTTTCGGTTTGCCTCGCCTCTGCCCCGTACAAAGTCGTTCATCGAACGTTGCACGCGCCCGTTCTTTCCGACTTTTTAATTAAACCTTCGGCCCATTTCATCGCCCCGTTTCACCACCATTTCCCAAATATTTTTTCCGCTGTCGATGTGCATTCGAATCATTCCACAACGCGGGATCGCTTTTCTCCTTAATTTTTCTCAATTAACGTTAGAGTTAGAAATATCTTTGAATCAGGGGGTAGTTCGATGTTTCTGATTTTTTCCCGATATTCAGTTTTAACGCGCAAAAAATCGGTAAAGTGGATTATTACGTTGAAAATAAACATTTTCGAGGGACGTAATTATAGTAGCGTTTGAGTCAAGTGACGAGTCTTTCGAAATTGATCGAAGGATGGAAAGCGGAGTAGATTTTAGAAATTTACTAGCTATTCGTTTGGAGTATCATTCATTCGGAATTATTTATTTAGAAATTTACCAGTACGTTGCGATATTACCAATTGAAAATTATTTCTAATTTTACTATATTTTGTAATGTTACTGTATTGTAATTTTGTAATTTTAATTTTACTATATTTATATAATTTAGAAATTTATTAGTATATACATCTTCTCATTATTTGACGCGAAAAAATCGTAAGTAATGAACGAAAAAAGTCGAACAATGCGTAAGACTCGCTGCGTCGAGTTCAAAGGGAAAATGTATTAAACGACAATTCTAAAAACCACGTGGTATTGTAATGGCATTAATAAAATTCGATCTTGTCACGAAAGAATTCCACGTGGAAATTTTTACGAGAATACAAGAATTTAACACCGACGTGTCGTGGTATTATTACGTTTTTATACCTGCCTCTTCTAGCTATCAGATGAGAACGTATCACAGATAAATAACGGGGGGAAAAACGAAGCGACACGTTAAATGCAAAGTTCTGTTGACCAGAAATTCTAAAAATCGCGGTGGTGTCGTGAGGGTATCGATGATAAAATTCGACTTTTTTCCCTCCCCCTTCACGACGAATTGCATATGCATAGGATATGCGTGAACGCTGGCAATTCATCAAAAGCGTCGCGCTGTGAAATGCCAGTCCATCTTTTTTAATTTGCCGCTGTTTCGACCAGAGATGCGCGCCGGATATCGAATCCGGCCGGAGCAGAGAGCGCACCGGCGAAAGAACATGAAATTCTGATGATGGTACACGAGAATTTAAAGGAGGGATACAAACGATCCGCGTTTTTTCACGAACCGTATAAATCGTACCGCTGTTTGGAAATCCGACAGTGCGCGTCGGATCTTTGTTAAAATTCATCACGAAGGGCCGACATTAATATTCCGCGTGGAAAATTCAGTCAAGATTCTCTGACAAATTGTCACCTAGATTTTTAGACGGTAGAAATTGGCAAAATTTCGCAAACGACACGCCGCGAGTTATCAAATTCCTCGCGCAATAACGAAACAATGAAAACATTTTTAAGCGGTATCAATTGGCAAAATTTTATAAACGACACGTTGCGTAATGACGAGGTAACGAAATTGAAAATTCAATAAAAGTTTCGATCAAACTTTCACGAGAAGCTATAGTCTTGTAAATCGCGAAATTAGCTGTACGACTCGTCACTTGTCAATTCGCTAGTTATTAATTCGCCGATATAAAAGCGTCCCTGACGTATGATTTCCCACCATCTCGTCGCGTATGAAAATCCACATTCCAGAAAATCTGTTTCCGAATCGACGCGATAGCTTCCCCGTAAGTTTCTGCCCGATAAGCTCGAGCGAACGAAGTCCCGGGCGCGTGCATAATAATCTCCCCCGACAATCACGCGGGCTCGGTAATTGAATTTTTCTTGAAAAAAAAGGAGAAAGAGAGAGAGAGAGACAGATAGGGGAAAAATAAAAGACTGGAACATCGCGGTACGTTAATTTCATCGTGTGTTTCATATCGAGCCCGGGCCAGTGGCGAGAGAGCCCCCCCCTCCCCAAAAAAAAAGAAGAAACGCCGGTTAAATATTCACCGGGCGTGGAGTAGCGTGTGCACGGGGCGTGCCGAAAAAATTCGCTATCGCCAAAAGGATTCTTCGTTTCAGGTCACGATTTGAACGACAGCCAACTCAATAAGAGAGAGCTTTCTACTCATCGGGCATGCAACCCTTCACCTACCTTTCACCTCCGAAAGTGTCTCCGCGAGCCGGATAGAATAGAGAAGGTCGTTGCAACAGAGCGAGGGAAAGAAAGAGAAGGAGAAACAGAGAGAGACAGAGATAAAGAGAGTGTGTGTATCTGTGTGTTTGTGTGTGTTTGTGTGTGTATGTGTGACGAAGTAGTAAGAACAAAGAGACAGGAAAAGGGCCAGCCAGTATAACTGATCGTCCCTAAATTATGCAATACAGCGTGCACAGTGCTACCATTCGAATAACAAAGAACTTTGCCACCCTATTCATTTGCACGTGCGACCCTTACCTGACTTACCTCTATGCGGACTTCGACAGTAAACTATTATAAGCCGGAAGTGGTCACTAAATTATGCAACAGGACATGCATTCAGGCGTGGAGGAAGACAGAGAGAGAGAGAGAGAGTGGCGGAGAGAAGGGGGGAGGTAGGGGATGGAGAGGACTTCCTGCGAGATTGGAGATCGGAGACAATCTCGTGCACACAACACATATCGCAGTGGCTGCTGGTTACATTAACGCACACTACGTAATAAAGTCGGTAAGTCATGGCGCCTATCGATGCTATACCATTCGGCACTATTAACGGCACGATTAACGTAATATATAAATATATACGCAGCGATGGAACTCTCGTTTTACTCTCGTTTCAAATTCTCGAAAAATATATCGGGGTACTGTGGCACTCATATTTTCGGGTGTACGCCGGCCGCGCAAGGGGTGGAAATGTTCGGCGATGCGCCAAATGCGACGATTTAGGAAAGTGATGTTTGATCACGTTTGATCGGATTTTATCAACAAATTCGGAAGGCAAATTCTTCTTTACTGGAAGAAATGCACCGGTTTTCGCTAAACTACAGTTCGAAAAAATATTTTCAACTATGGAACGAGTAAAATTCTTTACTTACAGAGAAAGGAGCGTAAAAAAGAAAAAAAGGAAACCGAGGTGCGTCGATTATTCTCAGAGGCAATTTCCCGAAGAAACAAAAGCCTCCCGTCGAAAACTCCATTTCCCATTTCCAGATGCATCCCTCCACACCGGAAGCCCGCGTTACACGTAGAATCGGACGAAAAAAACAGCGCGGAGAAAAGCGACGTTCGCCGGGAAATGATCGCGAAGAAGGCATCCATTACTCTCTCTAGGACTCTAGCCCGTAATCCGCGCCATAAAAAGAGATCCCTTCCACTTGATCGAAACGGGAGTTCGCAGGAGCCGGGGCTCGGTGTTGCGCGTCGCTAGCTAAACCGACGATACGCGAAACCGATAATTCCATCGATCAATCGTATAACGAGATTTACCTACGTCGAGTTTGGTATCCCAGGGTAACGGTCGACTTTATGGTTAAAATCGCATATACATGTATATATATATATATATACACACATACAGAAAATTTACGATCCATCGAACGCGTATACAGCCGGCTTGCAAAGTATTTGCTGTAAACTCTTGCACGTTCAATACCGTACGCGCAAGGTACGGAGTACTTTGAAATTTCATTAACAACCCGAGACACGACCTGTCGTAATCACATCGGTCAAATTTGACACGCGCGCGTAGATGTTATCGCGAGTGTGTATTTGATAAAAAAGTGATAAACTCACGTCTGACAATTTACAGCTGGATCACTCGCTTTCGGAACTTTCGATTTAATTAAATTTTACTATTACTCGTGATCTCTACGTGTCACGAAGAACGTAAATTTTACTTTACATCGAGAACTCGAGTGCTATCGAGACTAGTCGATACAACGGTTTTAGTCGGTAACAGTTTTGCGATTGCGTCGAACGCGATCTCCCGATCTCCCGTTCGTTTCAAGTTTCACCTGAGGCGAGTCTCGCCAGCGTTGCCGATGAAATTCCAAAACGCGAACGTTTCGCATACGATCTACGTGAACATTCGAACACTTTGCAGCGTGCCGACAAATTCTACCGAATCATTAGCGTGCAGAAAACTACATTTTCTCGCGGCAATGGAAAGCGGAGGCAATACCAGGTAGCCGGAAATTAGGCTAATAAGCGACTCTCTCGCCATAAAATAGAAATCGCTACTGTGCAACGAAAGAGAGAGAGAGAGAGAGAGAGTGATGACAGCGACAACAAAGTGCGCGAGAAAGAAGAGCGGCAAGAAAGAAGCGAGGAAAAAGAGGAAAAAGAGACAGAGAAGACCCAACGTAAGAGAAATTGAAAGAAGGAAGGTAGGAGAAAACAAAAGCGAAGAGTGTTGGGATGCTCTGCGTTTTTCTTTCTTTCTTTCTTTCTTTCTTTTTTTTTTTTCTTGTTTCTTCTTTTCTTTTGTACTTACTGTTCGCGTTCCTCCAGCTCGACCACCCGATTACTGTCTGTGTTTTGTTTAGCAAGTCCAAATTAAAAAAGTAGAGCAGAAAACGAATCAGTTCTTCTGTGTTAGTGAGACGCTACCGATGAGAACGAGACCCGTGCTGCGCCAGCGCCGGAAACGATCCTCGCGAGCGCGCCGCCAGCGTGTTTAATCAGAGAACGTTCTTTCCGGCCCGAAGTTTGCGACGCTGTGAATTTAATTAACGCTGACTAACTTCCTCGGAGGAGATCGCGCACGAAACGGGTTTCAAACGGCTCCACGTGACCGGAGATTTCTTTACGAACGATTTCTGTCCTTCGCCCTTTGACGACCGGTATCGCTTCCTGGATATTTTTGTTTGAGCGTTTGTCGATGCTTCTGCCGAGGGTTTTAATCATGTCGACGAGCACTTGAAATTAAGATATTTGTTTAAGATCCGCTTTTGATAGCGGGTTCGTGCGAGGAATTTCAAATGAATTAGAAAAGTGAATTAGGTTCGACAAATTCATAGAATAGAACTGGAAATGGAACATTTCTGATGAAAAGTCCCTTTGCCATTTGGGCCTGTATGTTTCTGTTTGATTGGATAGCAAATTTTTTTTAAATTGGACATCAAAATATCGAATTCGGTTAATAAATCGAATTATCCCGAGTCAATTTGCCCGACTGGATTAATCGGATCCGGTTACAGAGGGAAATCCGGATCGACATAGTAAAAGTGTCTTTCAACGAAATAACTTCGCGTGCATGAAAACGTTTAATTACTGGCGATGCCATGATTCTTCATATTTCATCATTCAACGGTGAATAACAAATAATCCCGTTTCAATCTCCCAAATACGCAATAAAACAGGATGAACTGTCAAAAACCACGATTCTCGATTTCCCAAATTTTCATGGCGAAGCGATTCTTTGCTTTTCAACGCGTACAACATTTAATTTCTGTATTTTTTTCCCCCCCTCTTTTTTTTCTCGTGCGAGTATAAAAAATATTGGCTCGGTTTTCTGAACAATGAAATCCAGTCCCAATAATCCTTTCTGCGTGGTGTGTATCGTTGCAATTTCAACGAAATATTATCGACGTTGTTTCATTATACAACAGAAGGTGATTACTATAAAACAATTTGATGTACCGAAACTGTCAAAATGAAACGCGCAAATTATTGAAAGCGTATTCTCCTCGTTGACGCATAAAAATTCAGCTCGCTGAAATTTCCAATAATTCGTTGCGTTTTAATCGTCCAGCAAAATGAATATCCACCCCCCCACCCCTTTTTTTTCTCTCTCTGGAAACGCGATAATGAAATTCTAATAAATATGTGAGGCGATGTAACAAGTTATTCGTTTCCAACGTGTTTCCATCATCCGCTGAATATATTTAAAAAAAAAAAAAAAGAGCCATTGTACGTTTCACGGGAAAATTTCATTAACCGTTTGCAAAAATTGTTTGCCTCTTCTTACGTCTTCTTTACGCGAGTTATGTTACACACGTCTCTTAGTGTTGTTCTCGCTGTATATATAACACGCGATTAAAACATGGAAATTAGTCAAACTGGGCGCAATTGAAATTAATTAAAATTATTTGCGCAAACGAAAAGTATCCAGGAAGTAGCCAGCGAGGTGAAAGTTCGTTTTCTTCCTTCGTCAGAATGGCGCAGCACGGCTCCGTAATACTTAACAATTTGTATACATGTATGTACTTGTCTTTGCATCCAAATGGGAATTTCGCATTGTCCATCTACTTTATGTACGATTACGAATACGTAATAGACATGCTTTGTTTTTCTGTAGCTAGCATGAACTATGCGATAGTAACAACGCAAAATAATGTATGCAGTGCGTGATTTATGCAGCTCTGGCTGCGGCCATCCAATCGTGTTTTGATCGTAGTTTAATCGTCACAATTGCTCAAAAATTATCAATAGATTCAAGAATTTCTTTTGCGAGAAAAATATATAATTGACGTTGCTCTTTTATTCGTGGAAAAGTTTTCCGATTGATGGAATTGACTCAAGTTTCTCCTGGTTTTACCAAGTTTGAATTTAGTCGATACAAGTTTGACAAAATTAGCGTGACTCTAGTAATACTTGAATTAAATAATAAGTGGTAATTCGTGGAAAAATTGCAGAAATTTTCCGATTGATGGAATTGACTCAAGTTTCTCCTAGTTTTACCAAGTTTGAATTTAGTCGATACAAGTTTGACAAAATTAGCGTGACTCTAGTAATACTTGAATTAAATAATAAGTGGTAATTCGTGGAAAAATTGCAGAAATTTTCCGATTGATGGAATTGACTCAAGTTTCTCCTGGTTTTACCAAGTTTGAATATAGTCGATACAAGTTTGACAAAATTAGCGTGACTCTAGTAATACTTGAATTAAATAATAAATGGTAACGACATTTGACAAATAAATAATCCAACTAACTTTGTAACTTAACTTGTGATAAAATTCATCACCGAAGAATTTCAGCAATAAAATTCTAGAATTTAGAAAATTCAAGTATTGGATGTTCGCAGCCAGATCATCCGGATGGATAAGTCGATGTAACTTTATGTACACGAACAACGTCTCGACGTATCGTGAAAAATATACTCTCGGCGAGCAAACAAAAGTCCCGTAGACACTTTCCGGTCTCTACGCGATAACGCTACAACTTCAACAAACTCAATTATACAAAATACAGAAGCTACGAGAGAACAGGGAGGGAGAGAGAGAGAGAGAGAGAGAGAGAAAAAAGTACGTGGAATCTTTCAGCTCGACCGTCGTCGTTTTCAATCGATCGAGCCGTCCTTACGTTATCTCCTGTTCTTTGATCTTTTTTTCGTTCGCTTTTTATCTCCAAACTCAATCAAGCAAAACATGCAAACGTAGCGGCACGCAGGATTGATTAACAAATCCGTTTTGCCGACTCCTGAGAGAGAAAGTCGTCGAGTGGTCGTCGCAACAATGAAAACACGAGCGGTCGCCGTTTTCTTTTTTCTGTTTTTTTTCAGCGTTCGGGCGCCGCCGATTCCCGATATCGTTGCCCATCGTTGTCGTATCGCGAACGATCGTTATGAACCTCCGTTACTCTCTTTTTGTTTCTCGACGAGGCTGACATAACGTTGCAAACAGCACGAGAGCAAAGTGAGCGAATGAATATCAGCGGCACGGGAGGAATCTCGGTTGGACAAAGAGCAACGTTTGGTCGGTTATGTGTACAGTGATCTACAAGAGCGTTAGCTTTTCTTCAGTCAACTTCTAGGTCTCGTTAAATCAGAGAGTTTTCGGTGTAAACTTTGAACAGAAAAGTCCAAAAAAAAGAAAATTGTTTCGTTCTGAACAAATCTGCGAGTCGTAAAATTATTCGCACACGTTTGAAATAAAAATTGGGTGAAATAAAAGTTGTTTTACGATACGATAATCGTGCCGAAGAGTTGTACGAGTATAATCGAATTAATTAGCAAGAAGATAATTTTGTCTGTTCTTTGAATCTCAATTACATATGTAATCAAGAAATTTTCTGTTTCTTTTTTTTTTTTTTTTTAACATTTTAGACTAGGTGAATAATTTTCTTATCTGTTTCATTTTGTTACTTATCTGTTCTTATTTTCTAATAAAAGAAAATAATTCTTCTCGAGACTATTGTTTTAACATTCTAGACTAGGTGAATAAATTTCTTATCTGTTTCATTTTGTTACTTATCTGTTCTTATTTTCTAATGAAAGAAAAAAATTCTTCTCGAGACTATTGTTTTCTAAATTTTACCCAGAAACAGCAACTTTGCGAGAATTGAAATTTTCTAAACTATATATGACTAATTACGATGTATTACATATTTTTATTTACATTTCGCAAAATCATTGAAATCACAGATTTACGCGAAATTTCACAGTGAAATTTGATCTGTGCCAACGGTTCTGTTGATCACTGCACGCATGTAGAGAACCATGTTACCACGTTGCAATAAAACACCTGTTATTATCGTTTTTTTTTCCTCTTTTTCACGTTTTTTTTTTTTTTTCTTTTTTTGCTATCTCGATAACAACTGCCCCAATGATGCATGAAATGCACCCCCGCGCGAGATGCCGCGAGACGACAAATATGCATTACGTGCTTGCAATTTTTCAATCTTGACAATGGGAGCGAACGCCGCCTCGCCGGGGGAATTACGATTCGATGGTTCATTATGAAATTGCATTGTTGTGTGCCGGGTGGCCTTCGTAAATTTTCGCGCAACGACGTGTACGACTAATTTCGCCCGGAAACGTGTAACGGATAGGTTGTAAAACTGATACGCGATAAGTTTGAATTTCGCGAATTATGCAGATTATGCAAATTCCTAGCGTTTCGGTAAATTTCGTTTATTATGGAGATCTCGCGGAAACAACGACGCGACAAACGTCGTTTGCAAACGTTGTCGCTGATCCAACCACCTTGATAGTTTAAGTAATGCTTATTTGTCGTGGAACGATGTGGAATGTAAATTATGTCACCACGTGTGTGTGTGTGTGTGTTTCGTATGTGCGCGTACGCGAAGTGTCACTCGTTTGATTTTCACAAATGGATTTCCTCGAGATTTTCGCCAGAGAAAAAAAAAGAAAATTCTGAGTGAAAAAATTGGAAAATTTTTCAATTTCTTTTTTAGTGTTGTTAAATATTAAAATTTAGTCGTATATAAATTTAGCGTACGTTAATTTAGCTATGTCGAATATTCTAAATTTTCTGAATTTAAAGTCTGACCAATGCTCAATTCGACTACTACTGAGTATTTTAAATATCGACAGCTCTCGACAGCTGCTGGTTCTTAAATCTCGAGGAAAGTCCAGTGGATCGGCTACGTCATGCGAATCGTTGTGAACAACAGATCACGATGACAGTCATATCGGGAGAAACAAAGGGCAACTTACATTTCATTCGATTCCGCTTGCGCCGACAGACGATGAAGATCACCGCGCATATGATGATCATCACGAGTATAAGGACAACCGCGACGACGATGACGATCAGAAGAAGATTTCCCTCCAAGTGACGCCACCACGGTATGTGACCTGAAATACAAGGATCGATTTATTCCCAAGTTTGTTACATCTCGTGCCTATCTAGAAATTCTCCGGCCAAATATACTCCGGGAGTATTTCGCCAACGAAACGAAAGGCGATTGTTCTTTTTTTGACTGTGCTTTTCGATGAAAAAAAAAAAAAAAGGAAAAAAAAGAGCGAAAAATTTCTCTGTAGAAAACACCGAAAGACTTTTATCGGATATAGAGAGCACGAAAGATTATAAACATTTGAAAGGAAAATTCTGAAAGCTTTTAAAAGCTGCGCGATTGAAAATATTAAAAATACCCAACGCGAGCCGGCGCTCTTAAAAAACACTGGGAATTTTTTCCCCTTTTCGAAGAAACTGCGTCGTAAAGGCGACTCTTTCGTCGAATCTTTCGAATTCTCGAATTTGTGAAATGTTCGAACTTTCCGAGGGCGCGCGAAGCTTTTGCAAAAACGTTTCCCTCCGAGGGATTTCTCCGTGGGTGTGCACGCGCGAGGAACGAGATTTCACGGTGTGGCCACGGCATTCCTGATTACGGAACAAAGCAGTTGGCAGAAACGGTTGCAATTCAAATCTCGACGACAGCTGTGAAATGTTATAAATACAGAAAGTAAGACGACCCCCCTCCCGTCCCGAGGGGACGCTTTTCATATTTCTGCTTAGATTTAATCCGTTCTCTCTCGTGCTCTATAATATTTTGCTGGAAGCTACGTTTATTACGGGAGTTTACGCGCTTATACGGGATGCTCCATTTTAATCAACCCGATGAAATATTTTTAGTTTAAAGCAACCCGTAAAACTTGTTTCTCCTCCTTGAAAAGGGAAAACACCGTAATCTGGATCGTACTTCGATCTTTTTTTTCTTTTTTAGGGTTTTCTTTTTCGCGGTTTTAGGTTTTTCTTATATCGAGAAAGAGATTTTTATCGGATATGAACCAACCGTGTTTCGTTAAACGAAAACAACGTTCTTTTCTACAAAACAGGATTACAATTTTCTCGAGTCGTTGAATGGGAGAAGAGAAGAGAATGCAAGGGTTGAGAAGTTTGAAAATCCACAAATTTGGATTCTTTTCAGCTCTTTCCTATCTCGAAGTACTCTGTTTTATAATATAATTTTTTTTACGAATACATGCTTGTATTTGTAACGAATAACATAATAATTTTTAACACTTGGCAAAAGTCTAATATTTAATATTTCGTGTGTAATGCAACGTTACATGCTACTTGGTTAGTGGAACTTACTTCGATGTCCGTGGTGAGCTAGGAAGAAACGAAACAGGTGTACAATATTTGTTACTCACTTGGTGACCATAGAATTAAAAGTGATATCGCTAAACACCATGGTAATTAAACTTGCGAGATAAACAACGCCGTAGATTTAATTCATTCCTCTCGGATGAGGACAATTTCCTGTTATTAACAGTGCCACTCGTGTCTCTTCGATATGCTAAATCACAAGGCGCAACGAAGCTATTTCTATGAAAATTTTAATAACCGCCCCGTAAAATGTTTATGGCAGATTCGTTCATATCCTCCGGGGCGAAGTTGCATTTTCCTTCGAAGAAATGACAGCCATTTAAAAGTCGGCTGATAAATTCTCCCGCTGCAAGAATTTCGAGTTAGAGAACTTTAACGATCGCTATTTGCACGTCAGATTAAAATACTAATCAACGGTACTCTTTTCCAATCGAAAAACAAACATGCAATGTAGAAACTTGAATTTGTAAAAACGAGAGCTTGAATTTGCCAGTCGAGGAGAAACTTCTCACTTCTTGTCCTTATCTCGGGCCTCTCTCGTAATTTAGCCTTAATGTATTCTAATCTCGCAACAGTCACTTTAGATTTAAGTTCATTTATATTTTAATAGTTTTGTGTTCGTTGGAGCCAAGCCCAATCTACTTGAAATACGCTCGTCTTTATGGAACCTTTGATTTCACAATCGTGCACGATTCTTGTTAAATGACCAACGACTCTGTTGATAACAAATTAGTTAGTCCAAGTTTAGCTAGAGTCGTCGAAAATTGATGTTTGTCCTAAATAAAAATATCGCAATGTCGGTTCTAACATTTAATTATTCAAGAAAGAATTTATTTAAATGTCTTTTCTCTGTTGCGACCGCGATTTATCAGATTTGTCAGATGAATAACACGAAGAAATAATTATCGCCGTTTTTTTCCCTTTCTTTCTTTTTTAAATAAACGAGCGAGATAAACGAGGAATGCAAATCAAGAGAGCGAGCGCGATTAGCCTGGAATAAATTAGACTTCCGAATTTAGGGGATATTCAGGGGGAATCTAATTTATGAACTTCAAGTCGAAACGTTCGTGTTGCAGCTTTCGGACATGGAAAAATGTGTTTTCGCCTCGGGTTCGCTGCCGGATCGCGAGAAGTATCGCGAGAAGTAAAAATTCGGCTAATTGGAAGTGCTTCGAGCGCGATAAATAGCTCCGTTTTAATATTGTTCCACGCGAGAATCGGAGATTACGCATTCGGCTAGAAGTTCGCGCGGAATTTATTTTACTCGCGGACGTTGTTACGAATGAGATTTTATTTCGTGCAAATTTTACTTTACCGTGATTTTAACGTAGAAAATAAAGAATAGGAGTAGAATTATTTTAGTACAGTAAATAAGGAATCAACAATTTAAGAGACGGTGAAACAAAATAAATTGAGAAACATAATCAACAAATTAAGGGATAACAAAATCAAAATAATAATCGAAATATATTTCGATCTTTGGATAATTTTAGAATTATTTTCGTTTGTTTATTCGATCATTTGTCCTCCCCCAATACGATTATATTCACTGATTAAACGAATTATTGGACGAAGCCAATGTTTTAATTTCGAGCGCGTCAGCCATCCATTTCTTCGCTTCAGAATATTAAAATAAGGTTTTAATCCCTGAAAGATTTTCGCAAAAAATGTAAAGTGTCTCTCTCTATGAATATTTAGCAACGCTGACAAGAAAGCAATCTCGCTTCTGTAACTTTGCAATGCACTTTTACCTCCGGAATACGAAAATGCTGCAAGTTGAGCAGAGAGTCGTTTAAAATTTCCTCCACGGGATATACAATTTATTTAGTCGTTTGAAACCCCCGCTCGTGTTAAAAAAGAATCCCTTTTAAATTTTGATACCATCTCACCCTTTCTCTCTGTCTGAAAAATTACAATTCTTTTAAATCACGCCGTCGATTAATTCAATTCGGCGAATCAATTTGTCAATCCTGTTTATAAAAAATTAGAAACCAAAAATATTCGCTGAAAAAAATTGATTGAGAACGCGATCGACGAGGATGCGAGATTATTTCCTCGAAACACTGGAAACCCCCAGGTTTCCAAACGAAAGGTTTAAACTTGGCCGGTGCGTTTCTGGTACGTTTTCAAATGGTCCACGACTTTCCTAATCTCGTCACGGCTTTCAGATCCCTGCCTGTCTCGGGCATTTTTCTTTGCAAACGAATTACAGCCAGACAACACAATAGAAGAGCCACGATGGGAATGTTGATATCGCGAGAGGGAAAAATGACTGTGCAGAAGGAATTCGTTCGCTCGCAAATATTCGCGGCTGTTTCGAGTGGACTCTCGTTTCGCAATTAAATCGCGACGTTTTCAAAACCGCGCGTCGTCAAATTGCGTACCAGATCCTCGTCATTAAAGAACTCTGTTATTTCAATTAAACGCGGCTGTTGAGAACCTTTCGCGCGTAATCGAGGGATGAAAAAAGATTCTTCGGAAAATATTTTCGACTGACTCGCGTGCAAGATTTTCATTGTACGACCCAGGCGGAAGTCAGTTCGTTTTTTCCTTTTTTCACAAATTTCGACGCTCGAGCGAAGAAACTTTTCGAAACGAAGTCACCAAAATTTATTTCTATTCATAACTCATTATTGAAGTCGTTATTAGTATTATAATTTACTCGAGCATGTCATCCAATTTTTATATATTTTTTTATATATTTTTTATATATTTATATATATTTTATATATATATGTTTTATATATTTATATATTTTATATATATATTTATATATATCTTTTTTTATATATTTACACACACATATATATATATATATATATATTTATATATCAGTTTTGGCTTTGTATATCATTGCCCAAACAAAATAACGCAACAACACAATGTCGAAAACGACGAAATACTGAAATACCAAAATCAGTTATTAAAATATCGTCACGTTTCATTCAGTCGAATTTGTCCACGTTTAGCCTCTTTGATGCCTGTTAGTTGTTTGCCTCTGCAATACCATCGATATCACCGAAGCGCAAACAAAGAAAGGATATTAGTACGTACCTGGTACGTCCCGATCGCAGGGATTCGAGTGGCCGATCGAATTGTTGGCAACGCAAACGTACGTCCGGAAATTGGTTACCGACGTATCGAGGCGGATGTAGCTCTTCCCATTGCGCGTCTCGGCGATCTGCTCCAGGGTGTCATTCTCATTCTTCAACGACCAAACGAAATCGGTCTCCTTCGGATTGGCCGTCGCCGAGCACACCACGTAATCCTCTCCGTCTATTCGTTCCGTTTTCACGTGACATTCCGGCTTAACTGCGCAGGAAGAAAGCCACATTAACTTACCTCGGTTTTGCTCGAATACATCCGCGTCACTCGAACGCGCGCGTCTTACCTCGTTTAATCATTTTGTTTTCCTCTAACGATTCGACTGGCTACTGGTAGTAGTAGCAGTTGCAGCAAGACGCAACATGGTAAACCGGTTTTTTTTCTTTTCACGTTGGAACGAATAATTTGTAACTTTTTATAAAAGTTTGTCAAATTTTTCTTGCCTTGAGTTTATTCTTCTTCTTTTTTTTTTTTCAAAGAAATTTCGAAGATTTGTCATGGTCGTGATTTTACAAATGCTACAACTATTGGAGGTTATTTCCGAAATTTTAATTAATTTGATTTATTTTTTAATAAACAATTGATTTAATAATTAATTTTAAATTTAATTCTTAAATTTTGATATGAATTTTACACACTTACTATTGTGATTTTGACACTGAAACGACCAGGTTAAGTTTGAATGAGTATTTTCTAGTATGTCTGAGAAATTTTATAGATTTACCACTGTACACTTTAACCAAAATGATCGGAATGATCAATCTGTAATTTTTTATAGAACCTTTATACATTTTTATCCCTTGTCAACAATTTCCCTTGGCAAGTTACTTGTGGAAATAATTGAAACTGGAAATGATAGTTGCAAGTTCAAGTTATATTCTTTGGAAGAGAAAGAAAAAGGAAATTTACACACACCCACATTTAAAGTGGGATTGGAACTTCTCCTTGCAGCAACTGTTCCAGTTAGTCAATAATTTTCCAATTCGCCATTTCATTTCATTTCTAACTAAACACATCTGACTCTAATTAAATTATATTTTAAAGCTACGCTTCCTCTACTCCAACTACTTCAAACTACAGCCCACTCGAGCGTCTGCAGTCGGTGTATTCTGCAAATTGTACCGAAATATATCACTCGCTTTGTATCGTTGCAAGTGTCAAATTTCGCGTGTAAGGCAGCTCTAGAGTGAGATAGTGCCAATTGTAAGAATTAGTGCTACAAAGAATCGTCATTTTTTTTTTCATAAACAAAATTATGAAAAAAAAGGGAGAAATATTTGACATTCTAAAAAGTAGAGAGGAAAAAGTCTATGCTGTCATCTGCTTCTTGAGAAACACTGAAGGCCAAACATTTGAGAATACAAATCTTTTTCAATATTTGAACGTCACTCGAGATGACTCGGATGCTCGCGCCGCGTCCGGATGTTTCTTTACTTACACTGAACATTCATGATCATGGAGATGTTACGGCTTCCCTGGCGATTCCATGCCTCGCAGTAGTACGTCCCGTTGCTCCGTAGTGGCACCGGTATCTTCAGATCGAGAACGCGGCCGTAGGTGATGTTGTCCGACGGGGAATCTTCCCGAAACCAACGATAGGATGGCTTCGGTTCCGCTCTCGAGCTGCAGGTCACCATTTCCGGTATCGTGTCCACCGTCACGTTTATCATTTTCTTTGATATCGTCATGTTTTCTGGCGGAACTGTCGCGTGGAAAGAGAAAAGAGAAATGACAATAAATTCACGTGTACATAAAGTTGCGCGAGGCGACTATGTTTGGACTGGAAGCTACATTTTTCTTTCATAAATCTCGCGCAAAAGCACGTCCTTTTTTCTATTATTCGATTTTGCGAACTCCATATACGTTCAGGGACTTTTCTTAGCCTACTGCATGGAGACAAGATATTCGAAGCTGTCGAGCTAATTCAAATCGATAGAGTTACAATGTTATTTTTTTATCTTTCACAAACTTCTTGCAAAAGTGTTAAAATTGCTGTACAAATTCTCACGATAGAAGTGTTTAATTTAACACTAGAACGACCAATTTATAATTTTTCAGAATATAATTCTGCAGACTCGCAACGTTATTTGTCCAAGTATGATTTGGATAATTTTTATAAAACACACGAATATTTTTAACGCTTCAATTGTCGATTAGTTCTAATAGTTAATACGATCCTCGACTCTTAGTCTAATATCACCCCATATTTGAAATTACAAATTAATTCTGGTATTTTCAGTTTAATCTAATCCCATCAATCGCAGAATCGAATTCCCTCAATTTTTGTTCCAAAATTCTGCTGACACTACAATTATCTACGATCCAACGATATACTGATCTGACGGTAAAATCGCTGAAACGTCCAACGAACTCACATTCCACGTTGATCTGCGTGATGCTGTTCACCCCGGGGCCGATGCTGTTGCTGCTGCTCTCGCAGGTGAATTTGTCGTTGTCCTCGAAGCGACTGAGCTGGCCGCTCGGCCAGGCGGTTAGGTTCCACAGTAGGGTCGACTGGATGCTCTCGAAGTCGTTCGTTCGCGGATCAGGCGGATGATAAACGTTCGACAGGTAGTATCGGTTCGTTTTCGCGAAGTTTATCGGCACTCCGCCCTTCAGCCACGAGATATTGCATATCGGGGCGCACTCCACCCAGCACATCAGGCTAACGTTCGTCGCGTTGTACGCGACGCCGTTGTAAGGGAGAAGGTTCTTGATAAACGCTGGCGCCGCTATTGACAATCGAAGAACAAGTTGAACCGAGAGAGTGAGATACGGTTACGACACGCGGTACGCGATACAACGCGGAATTTTCTGACCCCTTCGCAGACGATGGCACGATCTTGCCGCTGGTCAAAGTGATCTAAACGACTGGCGTGCGAATGGGGAACTGTAATCGCGAAGAACTGAGTATTGAAGAAACAAAAAGGAGAGAGATTTGAGCGTGAGTTGTAGTTGTTTGAGATGATCAAATTAACCTCTTGCGCTGGAATGTCGAGAATTTTATTAATTATAATTTAAAATTGCAATATTTAAATATAACCCAGGCAGAAACAAATAACAAATTTATTACTTGTTTCTAATTTCTATCCAGTGATAACATACCGACAAAGTCAAAAAGAAAGCAACGAATTGTCGTATACGGTTTGGTCACTCGTTATGGTCCGCGAACCAGTTGCCAGCGCAAGGAGTTAAATGAAGAAATATAAGAGATGATCACAGTTGCACGATGATATTATACGGTGAAATGCTTTGATAATTTTCCGAACGAAACGTTATTCGAATTATTTCAATTTGTCGGACGTATAGGCTGCGAGTTCTGTGTGATCTATCTTGCAATTGAAAAAAGAGAAAAGAAAGAGTTGACGTATAGAAACGTTGAACTCGAGCGTGAATATTCGTCGTGCGATTAGTCGCTGTTGGTTCTCCTCTGAAACTCAGCGAAGTGTTGTAATATTACTAACGTATGAAATACGCGTCAAATAAAGCCTCTGTTATGTCCCGGGAATATTATGCAAACGCGCGTGCATGTTGCTGGCGTACGTGTACAAATTAAATGTGAAGCAAAAAAAAAAGGAGAAACGAAAACAAGAAAGGCAAGTTTACACAGTTCTTAAGATACGAAACGTTGATTCAGATATAACATGAAAACTACGTAACCACTTCTGCCTTTTTACGTTATATAAGTTCAGTTTTTCTTTCTTCTCGTTCTGCAAAAATAACGCGTTACGTTTCACTTATATCTTTATACGATTTGTTCACGCACGGATTACAAAAAATGATATCAACCATTTCAAACGTTGCGAGCTTTTTATTTCCTCTTTCTTCTTTACAAAATTCTTTTCGTTTAAAAAATAACTTCCGAATCATTAAGCGATTTGTACGATTTTTATTTATTAATGAGCAAATGGAATTTTGAGCAAACGGCAGAATTGAAACCTCTGGGAAAGGATGCGACAGAGTTAGCGAGAGTAGAGTTTAAGTAGAAACGGTCAGCTTAGTGTCAGACATGTTTGTGTATGTAGTACGAGAACTATTCCTTTTGGCATGCAAATTGTACAAGAACTGCTTACGAAACTGTATAAAAATTTATGATCCATGCATAGTTGTATACCTTGTGTTTAGTACACCGTCAATTACAAGTTAAAAGAATGGAAAAATATTAAAATTCACGGAAGACAAAGTTAACCGACTTTGTTGCATCTTTAGTCGAATTAATAACGATTTCTACAGACATGTACAATTAAAAAATACATAAGTAGAATTATATTTAATTGTTACAAAGTATTGACATTTATAAAAGATATACCGAAAACACATATTCTTCAAATTCTTAATGACATATTTTAATAGATCAAATCAATCAAAAATATACAGAAAATATGCATGGAAAGTAAAAAATTTATCTAAAAAATTCTGCCCTCTTCTCTTCTCCCTCTCTTTTTTAAACGCAAAGTACACTTTTACAAATTTTAATTGCCTCGGCAAATTTAAAAAATTCCTGTCCTTAATATATTCATGGAAGTTTAATAGATCAGATTAATCGAGAATATACAGATTTGCACGGGAAATGTATGAAATTCAACAAAATTTGTTAAAAAATTTGTTTCCAAAATTCTCCTCTCTCTCCTTTGAACACAAATTTTAATTGTCTCTCGGTAAATTTAAAAAATTCATATTCTCAATGTTTAACTCGATGTTAAATTTCAAATCAAATCTAGAGAGATCTCTGATTCACCACCAATTTCACACCACATTTCCGAAATTCTGAAAGATTTAACGCTTCCCATCTCGGCCGCGGTGGCGCACGAACGAATCTCGAACTGCGGAACGAACGTCACGGGAAAGACGGACGACAGATTTATTTGATGGCGGATTAGAAAGTTTTTCGAGTAACTTTGCAACTCACCAGACACGTCGATGAACGTGGTAGCCGGGTCGCCGTCGCCGGCTTCGTTGTAAGCCAGACAAGTGAAGTTCGCCTCGGTTTCCAAATTAACCGACTCGATGGTTAGGGTCGCGTTGTTCTCATCCGGGAGTCTGTGGAGGCCTCGGAACCATTTGAAGCCAACTACTTTCGGACGTCCTGGATCCAGTACGGAGCACGTAATCGTTAACGGGCGTTTCTTTATTACCTGCTTCGGTTCGTACGAGATCGAGGCTGGCCCAGGTTTGTCTATCGCGCAACAAGATACAACATTTAGTCACAATGAAGATTCTCGCTATTTTAAATTTCTTTTTCTTTTTATTCCGAATCGGTCTTGGTACTTTATTGGATGTTGAAAGTTAGTGGAAATGATTTTTTTTCTTTTTGAAAAAGGATAGAATAATTTACGTAGTCCAGCTTTTAAGATTATTACTATAGATAGGTTATAAATGGGGGTATGAAATAGTATGAAATAGTTTCAACATCTTTCCCAAATTTCTGAAGGCGCTGAAACGTTAAAAGTTCGCAGTGTCCAAATCTCTGTTCTCAAAAACTGAAGGACGACGAACTTCTTTCAATTTCAATCAACGCACTCGGTAATTTATTGAAAAAGAAAAATTCGAATCTTTCGAGAATAGTAGGTAATCAATCGTAAAAAAATTGCAATTATAATGCTTCTTAACAAGTCGTTCAACATCCGGGAGAATGTTTCTCTTCCTTTTCTGCCGTGTCAGGCAAATAAATCTCGGGCGATGCGAAAGGCGGAGGACAAATTCGCGCAAACAGCGGAGGCTCGACGGCCCCGGGATTCGTACGGAACGAACGGGCAAATGGATCGGATCGGGGGAATTAAAAATTAAAAGGGGGGCGCTCTCACAATAGACCATGACAGGTGCACTCGGTGAAAGTGGTCCCCAGCCAGCGTCGTTTCTACCCTCGCAAGAGTAGTTGCCGTGAAAGGAACGACCCACCGCTTCCAGCAGCAGCTTGCTCGGATCGATATCGCAGAAAATTAAAGATTCCTCGGTGGTCGTGGTGGTCGCGCTGCTGTTTCTCGTGCAATCCGGAAGTTCTTTCAGCAGGTCCCCGTCCAAGTACCATCGGACGGCGGTCAGGCTCGCCGGATTTCCAGTAACAACCTCGCAGGTCAGCGAGACGTTTTGCCGGTCCGCCTCGTTCACCGGCGTTTCCGGTTCCATTATCACCTTGACCACCGGCTTGTCTGCGGAACAAACGAAAGAGAGAAACGGTGAAAAAACGGTCGTTCGTCATCGACTGAAAGAGAGAAAGAGTTGTTGTTGTTGCGCGTGTTGTTCTGCGAGACAATTTTGAAATTTAATTGGCAGAGTTGCGAGTGAACTCTGAATTTGCGGATGTTGTTGCGTTCTTGCGGAGATAATTAAAAAAATTGTTGTATTAAATATCATTAAAAGTACCGCAAAAGCTTCGAACTTTTCTGTATTGTACGCTACGCTATTGTAGTTTTGAATCAGTCTGACTACGAAATTTTACTATCGTGGTTTATTGTAAAGTTTCAGTTCAATTCGTTGCAATTTCCCCGGCAATTGAGTTAATCGAATTATTTCACAGGGAATCATCTCGTCGATCGTCGATCATTGAGGCAACCGAATAAACAAACGAACAAATAAATGAAAAAAAAAAGAACGAAGGACAGAAACGAAAAAAAGAAAAGATTCGTCTCACACTTTCCACGGGTGGATTGAACGATCAGGGAAACGATGGAAAGAAAGAAGCAGAGCCCCGGAGGAGGCTCATGTATTTTTTACAAGCCCCGGAGCACGAAGATTTACGTCCACGGCGAATCTATTCAAAATGAAGCGTATATATTGTACCGAACACACCGAAGAACCGACCTGTTTGTGCTACATCCGACTGGATAAACAGTAAAACGAGACAACCAGAGGTTCAAGAGTGCACCTGAAAGAAAACTTTCGTCGACGATCCAATCAGCAGATTGGCCGAAACAATTTCTCTTTCTCTCTCCCTCTTCTTCACATTCATTCGCCAAGGTAATCAAGATTTCAGCAAGTTCAAAACAAAAGAATCCCGAGGAGTTCTCGTGCTCGGGGAGAAAGGAAAAACAAGGCGCACGCGCGACTAGAGGAAAGAGGATTCGGCCGAAAGTAATTCCCCCCGTTCCCGCGGATCGTTTGTACGAGTTACAACACCCTCGAGCGGCGTTAAGGCCGCAATTAGAATTTCATTGTATCGCGGCGAAGTTTACGCGACGCGTTAACTTGCCGGAAATCGGGAATGGCTGACCCAATAACCGAGCATCCACGCGGGAGTGTAGCTCATTTAATCCGCGCTGACATATTTACGGCCTCCCACCGTAGCGCGATGGGTGGTCGTTCCATCTCGATGGATCAGTTCCTTCATATCTTTCCACTTTCGACTCTCGAGCGACTGACTTTCGGTTTTAGAATTTCATTTGTTCACGTTTGAATTTATTTCCAAGATGCAGACTTCGCGGCGAAAGTTCGAAAGTGGAAAGTTGCGGAATTTTGAAAATTCAGAAAGTTCGTCTTTCACGAGGAAGTTGGCACAATTGGTTTTTTTAAGCGGCGAGAGATCTCTGTTTTAACGTCGTACACGCACGAGAGAAGATCTTTGCTGCGTGTAGGATCGATTTAATTAAAATAAGAAGGAAAAAGAAAAGAACGGAGCGAATGTAAGATATGAAAGAAGAAGAAGAAAGAAAAGAAAAGAAAAAAAAACTGCACAACTTGTACCCCAGTACGATTCGTCTCGCTCAAAGACGACTCACTTGAATCGATGCAAAACAAATTACAGGCGTGATCGCTCAGTAGCAGACAACGCCCCCTGGCGAATCACGTGACCCAAATCAACCAATCGCTAATTTTCGTTGCATCAGCGTTGCACCTGAAGAGGCCCCGCTAAAGTCACTTTCATCAGTGATAAAAAAAAAGGAACGAAGCGTAAGAAAAATACGTTTGAAGAAAAATACGCTCGAATCACTTTGTATACGCTGTTCGTAGCGAAAGGGTTAGAATAAAGTGGGCACGGGGTGGCAGCCATGTTTCTCCAATACTTCCCTTGTTCCTTTCAGATTTATGCCGCCCGACACTTTTTCCAACAAGTCCGCCATACTATATGCAGCTGACAGAAATGTAGAGCTATAAGCGTCACACACAACACCGACACCCCTAGTTTAGACACCTTGAATTATTTGAACACTTTCTCGCGTGACTTTTGTCGAAGCCGTTTCATCCTGCGGCTTTTCGATATTTCACGCTATCGGGACAGACTTTGGTCGAATTCGAAACTCGAGGCTCGGCTGGCGTTGTCCTGTCTCGATGGTTGCGGAAAGAGGGAGAGAGGGGGGAAGGGATTTGAACCGGGTTTGAACCGATATAACTGTATTTATACGAAAGGGAAGTTTACGTCGTGTATTTCGCCCCCGACGGTTTAACAGACGGTTTAAAGTTTCTTAATTTCTGCTGCTTTGTCCCGTTTTAACTGGTCGCCGGTTTATTTTTCGAAGACAGCGGTACAACTCGATGATAAAACTTTCAAATAACGTAGTTTGCCAAGTTTCAAACTTCGCCGATGGTGATTTCGCAGAATTTTCTCCCTCGAAATCGAATCAAAATTTAATCCCCCGTTTCCGTCCCTTGGAACTTAACGAACAACAATAAATTATTTATCGCTGCGATTCGTTCGCGATTAAGGCTCGTTCGGAATTGATTCAGAAATGATTCAATGGGAAATCGAATTTACATTGTCTCGAGAGGAATTTACACTTGCAATTTTCAAAGAATTTATCTAACTGGAATTTATTTGCGATTAATTTTCGCTAAAAGTAATTTCAAGTGGAGTTCAATTTAAATGGAAATGAAATTTATGTTATTTTGAAAAATTTATGTCTTCAATGAGAATTTATCGCGACTAATTCTCGCTCGAAAATGGACTGGAAAGTAATTTTAAAAGGTTAACAGTGTGAAATTCAATTTAAATGGAGATCAAATTTATTATATTTTCTTAAAGAGCTCAGGGGATTTGTCCAACTAGAATTTATTGCGATTAATTTTCGCTGCTCGAAATGGACTCGAAAGTAATTTTATAATGACTAACGGTACAAAATTCAATTTGAGTGAAAATCAAATTTATGTCATTTTGAGGAATTTATATTTTCAATTTCAAAAGTTCACCCAGCACTCGTTAACTCGATATTAATCTCTTTCTTCTCGCGAGACGAATATTTAAATCGATCCTTTCGAACGTGAT
This sequence comes from Melipona bicolor, assembly GCA_030673865.1. Taxonomy (NCBI): domain Eukaryota; kingdom Metazoa; phylum Arthropoda; class Insecta; order Hymenoptera; family Apidae; genus Melipona; species Melipona bicolor. The sequence goes on from JAHYIQ010000001.1 coordinate 2,601,988, forward strand.
AAATGGACCCGTCCTCGATCTGGCATAAAGGAACCCAAAATTCTAAGTGGCATCGGCGACCGGTACCTAAATCTTCCGATGGGAGCTGGTTTGAAAAACTCGCAGGCTGGGGGAGAATCGGCTCGTTTGATTCCGATCGAAATCATTCATTTTAATGGATTAACCCATCCACCTCACGCACAGGTTCCTTCCCCGTAACGCTAATATCTGAAATTGCTACCGCCCCGAGATTCGATTCGATTCCAATTGATAAATGCGATTATCCTCGAGTATATTCAATTTCGAAATTCAACGCGAGGAGGAAAGATAGCAGGGTAGATCTGCGAAGATTTCTCATGGCCGAAAAACAGATAGATTTCACTCGCGAGATATTTGATAAAGTGTTTCTTTTTCCTTCGAATGAAATACTCTCTTTCGAGTTTTACTCCTCCTCCTTCGATCCTGGATTTCGAGAATTTTGATTATTATTGAGAATTAAATTACTCGGAGAATTAAATTACAGCGAGAGTTCTGATATTAACGAAAAGGATTAAATGCAAAATTTCAAAGTTCATCGTGCTAAACGTTACACTTGCAGTGTTACGAATTCACGTAACATACTTGTATTTCTATCCACTTCTCGCGACAAAAATCCATGTTCAATTTTTTCGACAGCAAAAGTAATCGTTTCGATGGAACTTCCAATTTGATGGAACTTTCAATTTCGGCAATTTCGTAATTGTAACGACCGCATAGAGCAAGAGAGAGAGAGAGAGAGATCGATCGGTTTTTGATAACGAAATTAGTCATAAAATGATTAACACCATCGGGCTCGATTGTTGGAATCAGCGAGTCCGATTTGACGATTCGGTGAACCGTGTAATTGCTCGATCGTCGGCTAATTAAGATACTCGCTTAATTATTCACACAGGGTGCCCGGGATTTCGGCTTTCATTTACCTCGTTAAATAAGTGACGATAATCGCCACTCAGCTGGTCAGTCCGTGTCGATTAACTTTACATCTTCGAGTGTTTCGCTTCGCTGGCTTTAAAAAACAACCGTCGCCTCTCGGCCTTTCTTTTCAATCGGTTTGTAAAATCATCGTAATACGTGCGTGAAAATATATAAATTTTCGTCGCGCGATAACATCGAACAAATGCGCGTCCACGCGCGACTATCCTTTTTACTCGCGTTGATTCACACCGCGAGGAATAAATAATTGCCAAACGATTTATCGTTGGTTCGAGCTGGCCAGGCGGCCGAAGGAAATTAGTCCTTGTAATGAAGATAAGTGCAAAATGCATGGCCACGTCGAGAACGACAAAATGGCCGGGCAAATCGATATAACACGCCGGGATATTTCTTCCCCTCTCGTTGTCGTTGACGCTACGTGTTTCATAAAATCAGCGATATTATTTGCCGACAAGCAAATTCCTTCACTCGGCTCGCCGATTTATTCGCGACGTGATTCACCTGAAAATTTATCGAATCACGGGATTGCAACGTCTACAATGGCGAAACGTATGTTTTATATATATTCGTATTTCAGTTCGAAAGCTCGTTATTTCGTTTTCGAATATATTGCAGAATACTTTTTTTTCTCTCGCTCTGTTACTTGTTATTTCGTTTTTCGAAAATCGTTGAAAATTCTTTTCATCTTCGATCGAAATCTCGTTGTTACGTTTTTACTAGGATTCTTTTATCTTTTTTCATAGAAGACTAGTATATCATACAGTATATAGTATATAATAATACTAGCATATAATGCAGTATATAGTAATACTAGTATATAATACAGCATATAATAATAAGTATATAGTATATAATAATACTAGTATACAATGCAGCATATAATAATAAAGTATATACTATATAACAATACTAGTGTGTAATGCAGTATATAATAATAAGTATATAGTATATAATAATACTAGCATATAATACAGTATATAATAATAAATATATGGTATATAATAATACTAGTATATAATGCAGTATATAATAATACTAGCATATAATGCACTATATAATAATAAGTATACAGTATATATAATAATGCTAGTATATAATGCACTATATAATAATAAGTATACAGTATATAATAATACTAGTATATAATGCACTATATAATAATAAGTATACAGTATATAATAATACTAGTATATAATGCACTATACAATAATACTAGTATATAATGCACTATATAATAATAAGTATACAGTATATAATAATACTAGTATATAATGCATTATATAACAACAAGTATATAGTATATAATAATACTAGTATATAATGCAGAAGACTAGTTCTTCTGAAAATGAATGCATTTCATCGTTTGATTATAGTCAATTCTGTCGTGCTGTGCGATCGTAATTAAATGTTCTGTAGAATTAATACAAAGAAAATGCTGCTCGCGCGTTACACGATCAATTGTATAACTGTGTCGGTGTAAAATTAATTCGATACTTTACCTTCGAAGAAGTAGCTTTGAAATTATAATTACGCTAATTACGACATCAACGAAATTATTTCCGACCCGAATATACAATCGTAGAATAGCTCGATAAGCAATTTCGTGTTTCGCGAAACGATAGCGCGGCGTGTAAAATAAAAAAATTTACAAAGGGACAGATTATGCTGGACAGATTATGTTTGGGAAAAAAGAAAAAAAGGGAGCAGGCATTACGTATGTTCTGGCATTGGTTTTAAAGCGGCGCTCACGAGAATTTATGGACGCATAAATATCGTTTACCGGAATAAAACACGATAAATTGTCGTAATACGAAACGGAACGGAACTGTTTCTCCAGGCATTCTTTCTTTCCATCGATACTGTTGATTTTTCTTCTTTTTTTCTTACTCTTACGGAAATATTGTATTTCTAGATTATTAAAAATGCAGATATCTCGATAGCATCCTAAATTTCAATAGTATATTTGATTGGCGAGAAAGAAAAATTGAGTATCTGAGGTTCGATTTAATTCAATTTTCAATAATTAGTCCGTCGTTAAGCCAAGATAGCGTGTCAAGTTTCCAATACTTACACAGCACGGAGACCTGAACGACGTCCTCCGAATTTGACGAACCAACGTTATTGTCTAGTACACACTTGTAGGAGCCCATGTCGCTGGAGGTCGAATTTTTCACTGTGAGAGCCGTTTGTTCCGTGATACCACCTTCGTAGTGGTCGTCGGTCAGAATTAATTCCTTGTCGTCTCGATACCTGAAACAAGCAAACGAAACGCATTTCATGAAAAATCGAGAGAAAACCAGCGATCAATTTCTACGATAAATTTTATTTGAAATTCGTACGTTCCTTTACATCGTGTTTACACGGTCTTTCTCTTTCAAAAAGAAACACACGCACACAAATTTTCCAATAACTTCAAAATACGAACACAAAATTGAACATAAAAAGAAAAAAGAAATAAAAATAAAAATTCCAAAAATTCAAATTCAAATTCTACGGCGGTCAGATACCGACCGATCGAAACAAGAGGCTGGCTCCAATCAGACTTTCAACATTTTCGAAACATTATGACTACAGCAGGAAACATCGCCGACGTTCGCGGAGGGCTGAATTTTTTTGTTTCGTTTGGAAAACATTTTAATTCGCGATCGAAAGGAACACCGACATGCGCGAATGTTCGTTTACAGCCACAGTGTTAAACACGTGTTCCCTTTTATCGCGTTTCCCTATATTCGCGCGACAGTTACATGATTTTTAATATCCACCACCGCTCGACGCAGCAACCGTTCCCTGAATAATATACGATGAAAATGTCCCCGTAAAAATCGCTTTACCATCGTGACGAAAATAATCGTCTCTGTTTCATTTTCTCTCTCTCTCTCTCTGCTTTTTGTCGTGGCAACAATTCGTACATTGTTAACGAGTAATTTCTATTGACGAAACTGGATCGATGATCGATGTCGAGCGTAAAGTAGCCATCGAACGAATGACTCTTGATCAACGTTCCCTCGCAATTACCACGTTTTCCGCGGTGGTAGCAGCGTTCCACTGAATTTCTATTGCGCCGCATGGAGCGGCAATTTCTTACCGAAATATTTCCCTCGACACCTGGAATTGAAACTACTCCCCCTCCGCTTTTTTTCTCTCACTCACTCACTCTTTCTCTCTCTCTCTCTCTCTTTCTGCCTGGCCAACTCGTGCGCGTACACACGCGCCATTACATGCATCAGCGTGAAATATGGTTTTTAAGGCCCGCCCATGGAAAAATATAATAAATCATCCCGATAAATTCGCGCCTTTTTATTTTGACGTTTCGAATGCCGCTGTCGAGTCCGCTACGCGGGATTACTTTAAAACCCCTTCACTTCCGGAGGGGTTTCTCTTCGGTGTTGCGCCGCGGTGTTATCGAATACGAGACGCGCGAAATCCGAGTTTATAAATGCTCGATGGTTTGCGGGGCTTCGCCGGTCTCGCTGCTCGGGCAATTTCCTTTTTTTAAAATACGATTTATTTCCGCGTTCTAATTCCAAGCTGCGCGTGTATTTTGTCAACATCTTTCTCTCAAGTTTCGCGAAACTAACCTAAACCTTGCCGAGGAAAGCGAACTGTGTACATTGTGCAAATAATGTTGAAATAAAGTTGAAAATTTGTATTATTATTTTCAGCACATAACAACAGACAGTAAAAATGCTTAAAATCTTTACAATTCGAAGCGAAGCTACTGCCAAATTTTACGGTCAATCGTATATTTATTTATTGAGTTATCGTACATTTTTGCGAAAACAAAAACCGAGCTAACCAAAGGGAACAAAATTTCACGATAAAGCGACGGAACAGGGGAACGAGAATCTACTAGAAAATTCAAATTTCACGACGAACCATTTCCGTAAACTACTAATTATATTTCTATGCAAAACGCGATTTCGCCGAGAATTTCCACTGGCGTCTAAAAGTACTTTGATCACCTGCGCGTCGCGCCCATGCGCCTCGCGCCTAGGAAAGGGGCGCCTTAAAACCACCCCCGGGGTGAAAACGGCTCTCTATGACGTTACATTAAGTCGATAAAGAATCTGTATCGTCGCGGGCACCAAGTTCAATCCAATATTCGCCGTCCGTGGATTAACTTCCAGTTACTTCCGTCCTCTTTTATAACGCAGTTAGCCGCGGTTGGGCGAGATGCTATAAACTCCACGGTGCGGAGAAAACCGTGAACGGTTGGATTCTCGCGGGAGTGGCGAGTGCTCGTCGATGCCTCCTAACGATTCTTAGGATAACGCGTTTAACTGTCATTTAACCGTGCACCGTGGAACGCCATTATTGGCAACCGAGTATTGAACGATGATGTTTTGTTTTTCTGCAAGATGGCCGATAGCAATGGACTTTCAACGAAAGAGAGAAGTTGCTTTCGTGAGAGAAAGAACGAAAATTTTCTCTTGAGAAATTAATGATATACTGGAAAATAAGGAAATTTGTAAAATGAAACCCTTTGTACCTAAGAGATATTTATTTCTTGTTAAAAGAATATAAAGTGCATATTTTATATATTCCTTATTATATTGAAAACCTAAAATTATATATTGAAAATATAACCTAAAATTATATATTGAAAATATAACCTAAAATTATATATTGAAAACCTAAATTATTACATTGAAAAACATCGAGCATGGAAGACTATGACCATAACCTAAAATTATATATTGAAAATATAACCTAAAATTACATATTGAAAATATAACCTAAAATTATATATTGAAAACCTAAATTATTACATTGAAAAACGTCGAGCATGGAAGACTACAACCATAACCTAAAATTATATATTGAAAATATAATCTAAAATTATATATTGAAAATATAACCTAAAATTATATATTGAAAACCTAAATTATATTGAAAAACGTCGAGCATGGAAGACTATAACGATACAAAGTTAAATTATTGAATTTTATCTTCACAGAGAATAAAGTAAAAACGATACTATTTACATTTTCAATGTAATAATAACGAGTTATATTTCTAACGTCGTTATTTGAACACGACACGGATATCAATGACAAAATCCAATTTCATTTCTCTTGTTCTTTTTTTTCTCACATAGATCACGAAAGAGTGAATCAAAGATAGGAAGATATAAAATTTATAGACAAAAAGGAAGGAGGAATATTTATGAAAAAGAGGAAAGGAAGAAATTATTCCGCTGCATCGAATCGATATATTGTATCCTTTCGTGAAACTGATGTACCCTTGAACGCGTTGAGAAGATTTATGATGGTTTTTAGAAGAAAACGTATGGATCAAAGTTGAAAAATATTGCTTCTTGGGTTGGGTGGGTCTCCGATTTATCATATCGTTTATCATACCGTTTCCATAGGTAGATTTCTCCAATCTACGATTTTCAATATTCTTACCATTTCCATTTAGACGGAGTTTCGTTGCGAGATGCAACGAGAAACGAAAGATTAATTAAACTCTTTGAAGCTTCATTACCAAGTGATAACAAGAGGAAGGGAAATTAAAAAGAGAAAGAAAAGGGACTGATCTTTCGTTGACAGAAATGATAAATTACAAAAAGTTAACGAAAGATAATGGACCAGCGAAAAGAGAAAGTTTGAATAAACTTCCGAGCCAATTACTCTATTCACGGCGAGAATACTTACAGCGTGATCCTGTATACGTACGCGTTCAACGCTTAACAATTTACCTCACCTTTAACGACAGCATTCTATCATAATTTCTTGCTAAATTGCCTGTCCGCAATTTTTAACTCCTTCTTCTTTCTCGTCGGCAATTTATTAATTTATTTGTTACATTTTTTCTTCTCCCTCCCCCCCAAATGCTATATCGATCTTAGGAAAACCTACTGTAAAACGACTGAACTTCTCCGCGGTAGTTTCAAAGTAAGAAGCTTGACAAACGAGCGGAATCGGAATCGTTCACGAGAAAGAGAGAGCGTGACAACATCTGAAGAATGAAAAATATAGATTCACGTGATTCAGGGGACCGTGTGGTAAAGACAGGCAACATAAATTCGTGGTTTCCTTTTTTTTCTCTCACTCACTCTCTCTCTGTACTGCCAGTACTTCTTTTATTCAATTTGTGTTCGAGCGCGAATTCTATCAATTCCCATCACGGCCGCGATAGACACACTCCTATTTGAAGATAAGGTTGTGCAGGGGGGTTGAAGTTCGAGCGAGACAACGCGTGTTCAAACATGTAGGTTAAAAACGCTGAATTTATCTTCGTTTTATTTTTTTTGAAAATATAAACTCAAATGATTAAACACGCGCGACCTATTTTCTTTTTTTTTTTTTTTTCAAAAAGCCCATCTCGTTCGGATTTCTCTTGTACTTCGTACGTGATTATTGAGCTGCATTTGTATTGAACGCGCAAGATATTGACGTCGAATTAAATTATTTTTGCAGTTTTTTCAATATTCCTGTTCGTTGTTTAACGTTTTTAAAGATACCTCACCGCGAAATAAAATGTTGGATTTTTTTTTTTAATGGAATAAAACATTAACATTTAATTATCCACGATTTACGTGGATCTGAGATTCTACTATTCTGCTTTCTATTATTATGTAATATACGCGCAAGAAATGCACAATATTGCACGGTTATTTGTGACATTTAATTAATTTTTAACGACACTCAATACATCTGCAGGAGATACTTACCACTCTACCTTTGTCAGAGTGGCCGGGTTCGCTTCGTAGTCGCAGAACACTATAAAATCCTCGGTTTCGTTTACAGTGATGTTCTCCGGCTTCATCGTTACTATAGGCGGATCTGCAAGAGACAAATTACACCTTTTAAATTTTAATTTTCTATTAATACGCAGAAGAGTCGTGGCTCGGGAAATTGTTGAAATTAATTTCGATTCACTCGATTTAAAACAATTAGAAATTTGCCCAATTTCCACTTCTTCGAATTTTAATTCGATCCGCGACAAATAACGAAAACTTTTCGCCAGTTTTATAATTAGGATGAAAAACTATTCTCGGTAATATCTTTTAAAGACAACATTTCGCATACCGCCTCGCGAGCGTGGCCGTTTGTGTTGCGTTCTTTAATCAGAACTCACGGAGATAATTCAATCAAAGGCGGGCCTGCGAAAATGCGGAAACTTTCTGGCCGTGGGGATGAAAGAGCGGCGTTGAGAGGATCTTATTTCACCAAGGTTTTATGCCGAAGCACGTGTCGCGTGGAACGGGGAAACTGAAAAATATGACGTCACGGAACAACGATGCACAGCTATTAGAAAGAAAGGCGTGAATCTTGGAAATTTACACACGACGAGCCGAATGAGAATATAACGACCCGAAGGGATCGATTTTACATTATCGTTCGCTGCACTTTTGAGAGTATCAAAGCAATGAGAATGGAAGAAGTGACGACTTTTTATGGATAATCCAACTGTTTGAAAAGTTTTTGTAGATTTTGTCAAGTTGTTTGGACAGTGTAATAACGTTAGATCGTCTGAAAAGTTTGAGAAAAGTTTTATAGAAAATTTAACTGATGATCAAGCGCGAGACCTACAATTGCGAAAATCGTAAAATCGAAGTCAAACACTTTACGATCGTTTTCTATGTTACTTCTTGCAAGGAAATAATATAAATAAAGGGATGAAGGTTGTTAAGGATGTGTGGAACGACGAATGGTAAGGATTGAAGGTTGAGAGTGGGAGAATTTGCGTTTCGTCTCGGAGTCACTGCCTAGACTCATCAGTGGGCAGCGACTCCTTACCCCAGACGCTTGTTGTTGTAACTACCAGCTAAGGCTGGACGGCCATCCATCCTAGCGGTGTTGCCGCATCTGTTTTGTTTAACGTCGGAGATCGGCAGGACCTCGACGCTAGGCGGCGCAGCCACTTGCGGCTTGTGCTAGTCGAGTGTTCGAAACTCGTAGTCGAGGAATCGTAGGACCGCTACAATAAATATCGGTGGATCATAAAGTTTAAAAATTCGTGTACTATTCATCGTTTTTTTCCATTTTTCAATCTACGAAGTCGATATAAAATAGTTCTCGAATGATCTACGTTTTAGTACTTAATATTAAAATAGTTCTCGATCTATGTACGGTTTGATATTAAACATTAAAGCGTATTTTACTATTAGTTGGCACAAGGAAATAATATAGATATCGGTAGATTATAAAGTTTAAAAATTCGTCTACTATTTATCGCTTTTTTCTATTTTTTAATCTCATTCACGAAGTCAATCACAGTTCTCGAATGATCTACGTTATAATACTTAATATTAAAATAGTTCTCGAACGATCTATGTACGGTTTGATATTAAATATTAAAGCGTATTTTACTATTTAATTTCAATTTTAATTTTAAACTTTTCAACTTCTACGTTTCAACGACGAATTTTACAAAACGCGTGGTCATTTACCGTATCATCATTGATACAATCGTGCTTATCGCAGAGTTGATTTACACAGTTGACAAATGTGTCTTGCGTCAAAGTTGCTCGAAAGCAAAAGAGAAGCGAACGTCAGTAACGAGAAAACTGAGAAACTCTTCGCAAATTGTTCCTCCTTGGAGCAGTGGAACATAGAACGTTAAACATTTGTCGCTCTTCTCACAGTCTCTTAAAGTTTTCCGGGGTCGCAGCACGTTGCACGGCACTGAAACAACACGTTTCAACAGGAAACGCATGAATATTCACCGGATCGACACAAAGGTACTTATCGTACAATAGATGTCGATACGGTGCGCGTCGCGTCGCGGAACAAGTGGGGGGGAGGGAGGTAATCGCGCGGAATTTTCGTCTGCCATCCGAAAATACGTGGCCGCGAGGCGTCTGGAATTAAAATAACGCATGCGCCCGCGCGTTGGAGAGAAGCTCCTGGGAAGCGGAAGGCGCAGCTTCATCCGCGTTCCGAGATATGTTTAAACGGCGAAACGGGCGTAAAACAAAAACCCCCTCTCCCCCGGATAAGTACGTACGACCGTAGTCGCGCGCGCGAGAGAGAGAGAGAGAGAGTGGCCTCCTCCTGCCCAAAGGGGAAAGAGAAGTTGGAAACGCGCCAGCCGCGCGCGAGTTTCGCGTTTTCAATCCGTGGATAGTTTCTCTCCCCCCTTTCCACCCTCCGCCCCCTCGCTGGCTACGAAAACGAAACTTTCGCCTTTTCGTCTGTTCCACGCCGAGACCTAACCAACCAGGAAACACCAACCAGAGGCTCGGTCCATCTTGTCCCTCGCTCGCGAATCTTCTTTCGTCTGGCTCGCGCGATCGAGAGAAACCGAAACGGTCACTGTTGCTGGGCGACAGCATTGTTTCGAGTATAAATCGTCGGATAAAGAATTAAGGAATGATCGAGGAAAGTGTTTGTTTGTTCTTGAGATTTTTCTTTTTAGGAAGACCTCGGACGTGATGCATATAGTTTCTCAATTGTTCAAATTCCCAACACTAGAAATGAACTTTATACGGAAAATTTATAATACAATGAGAAGCACAGAGGTTCCATTTTGATCGTATTAAATCTCCAAAGACGGATCGTGTTAACTTTACAAAAAATTATGAATCGATTTAAGAATTAACATTAGGGCTACTCTGATGGTAGTTATCCGACAGTTGATAAATTAGGAATCGATTTAAAAATTGAAATAAAGAACCACTCTGGTGGTTCTAGTGTCGATCAATTGTTTGTTATTTGTTGCAATAATTTTTAAATTTGACAATTTGATAATCACTCGGTATTTTTGTGACAGCGTATCGATGCAACGAGCAAAGGATTTCAAGTCGCGGACTAGAATTAATATGCCACGTGTAAAGACCGTTGAGGAATTTCGCGCCGCGCCGGTTCGTTTTACCTTTCCCTCGGTGAAATTACACGAGCTTGTCAGTCGAATGAGCACCGAACGATCTAATTCGGGTTAATTGAATCTACGATTATACTCTTTGTGCCGGGGACGAAAAAAGCAAATTGGAGAGGGCGCGATAAAACAGGAATATATACAATTGCGGCCTGCGAGGTGTAACTTAATTTCAGGCCGACTATATTGGACGTTGATCAAACACCGCGAAAAAATTCACTCGTCCTCTCTTCGTCTCCTCTTCTCCCACTACACCCGGATTTCTATCCTCCGGAAGAACGCCGGTACCGTTATGCACTTTTGTTCCTTCGGATCGGCGCGGCTAAATTACAGACGACTCTTTACCGTCCTTTTTTCGCGAACGAACCGGGAAAATTTCGTTTTAATCGTGCCTCCGGCTTCTTCCAAAGTGCCTTTCCAGGGACAAACGTACGAGAATAGTAATTCTATCGACGCAGACTCCGACGATAATGGCCACGGCGAGTGTTTCGACGGAAAACGGGTACCACAGTGATCGTACATTTCTTCTTCTTTTTTTTTTCTTCTTACACCTCGCTCTATATTTCCATGATTTCTTAATCGGTTTAGTTTGCTCTAAATTTCTCCTTTTTGACCGATCGATCGACTATAATTGACCAATCGTCACTAGACTGTGAATTTTTACGTACTTACGCGGAATTTTTGAGGAAATATTGAACGCATCTTGGTGTGTTAAAAATAACTAAAACACAAGTAGAATAGACATTTTGTAATTTTTAGTGTTTCATTGATCAACTTTTAGTTATTTCGTTATTTAACTGTTAACTGGTATCGACGTACATGCACAAGCATTTCTTTAGACGCTTGCCTCGAATCAAATCAAATATTAGAAACATCCGGCAACATCATAAACTCTCTCCGTTTAAATACTCCGAATCCATCGTGAAAGGAAACGATCCGCTCGTCGTTTCGTCGTTTCTGGAATATTTTTCTGCGAAACTGTCGGGAGGATTGTCTGCAAGGAAGCAAAACTCCGGTGTCTCCGTCGCGGAGATATTCCTCCGCTGTTTAATCTCACCCTCTCCTCCGGTTTGAACGCAATTAAATTGCAGTAACGAGGTGCGAGCAAGATAACGATGCGTTTGTCCTTTTGTACGGAATTTATGATATTTGCGCCGTGTCGCGCAACGGGTATTTATATCCGGAATTGTCGCGCTCTTGGAACAAGGAGAAATGACTTTCAGCTGTACTCGATAATAGAAATTTACCTGGGGTTGGGAAAACTGCGACCGCCCTCCTTCTTTGAATTCGACGAATTTTAAATACTAATATCGATCAATATTAATTAACATTGAACGTTCGAGGCATTTCGAAATCGCGTATGTCGTTCCGGAAAGATAATTTATAAATGCGAATAACACGAAGTCGTTAACATTTCTGTATCGCTCGAGGATTTCAAATTTATTAAAATAAATTCAAAAGAAATCTTAAAAGAGGGAGAGAAATATCGACGAACTTGAAAAGATATTACTGGCAAATAAAATCTTTCAGACTCTTCGATTTTATTTATCATTTGTTATCTTGTCGCGTGATGATTAACATTCTTTTTTTTCGTTTCGAACATTTTATCTCCGTCTCTTTTCGCGTCGTTTCGAGGTGCTAGAAAGAACGGAGAATAGGGAGGGAACGTTATTAAATTTTAAATACATTGCAACCTCTCAAGCCCTCCTGGCAAGAGTTTCAAAGCTATAATCCGATCATTCAGCTATTCGTTTATTATAATTATATCCGGTTTTAATAGCCCGCTGCGCGTGACCCATATTTTCTCGCCCCGGCCTTTAAAAGATTTAAACGCTTATTACAATCTATAATCTCCTTTTTAATGGCCGCTAGACTGCGTTAGCTGTTTGCGATTTTATTACCGACGGCGGTGACAGAGTGCTTCCCATTAAATAAACTGTACCTCCGTCCACGTGCTCGGGATTTCAGAAGTTATTAGGCAAATAGAGGAGACGTTTCATTATAATTTCATTTAACACGCGTAATTCACACCTATCTTGACGCGTGTAAAAGATTCACGCGAAAATGGGGGAGTGGGGGATTTGCATAAAAGGGAATTCTAAAACTGGTGGATGTATACGCACGCATTGAAATATTCAACGGGTTAAATAATAAATGAATTAGAGTGAAGAGTTACGTTTTGGATATTTCGAGTATCGTATTTTAAACCCTTGCGCCGGCAACTGGTTTGCGGACCATAACGAGTGACCGAACCGTACACAATAATTCGTCGCTTTCACTGGATAGAAATGATCAAAAAGCGATAAACTTATCACTTGTTTTGCCTGAGTTACATTTACAACATACTTAAAACTGGGAAATATAATTGCGTATAATTTGGGACAAAAAATTCGTCATTCCAGCGCAAGAGGTTAAATTTTCTTCATGCAACTACCGAACTACCATTTTAATTCGTTTCTGCACGTCTGAAAAGATCATTTTGTAGTAGTATTTTATTTAGTGTCTTATATTACTAGATTCTAGTATTAAATTTTCAAGACACTTCTTAAAAAAAAAGAAACATTCTTATGTTTTTGTACTCTCTGTTTCCTTAAATCACTAATCGTCAATTGTTCAAGTTTTTTTGAAGAAAAAAAAAAGATGAATGAAAATCTCTCCATTAAAATTTACAAGAAAGAAACACTCTTACACTTTTGTACGATGTTATATGCTGTTACATTTCAAATGCTTAAATAGACCGCTTCTTTGCATGAGAATCAGAGCACTTTTTACGTCCACGACGGGGTAAGCAAAGAAAAAAAAGCGTTCGTTTGTTACAGACGCGATCTGGCAACAAGGGACGGATATGTCGAAAATTATGGTTCACTTACACAGAACTTCGATGGTCATCGACTCTATCATCGGTTTCATGTTCTCGAAACGTGTGACCGAGTTCTCCGCGTAACATTTGAACGTTCTTCCGTTGTCGTACACGGACGCCGTGAAAGCCAGAGAGCTCGTGGTTTGCAACGTGCCATCCTTCTGTGAACAGAGAACGCAGAGAAGACGTATTAAGTGGTTGATAGGTATCATTTGTTGGCGGGGGAAATGGCGCTCGATCGTTGTATCGTAACTTGGCTTTCACTCGAAGTTTTTCTCAATGGTAAGCACGAATTCTGGTTACGAACTCATTTCTCAACAAACTCTTAATTAATTTCGCGATTGCTTCTCTGAGGTTGCGAGGAATTGACGCAAATGTTATCGTTTCGAAGATAAATCTCCATCGATGATATTTTTCTAATATCTCTCTTTAAGTTTATTGAAACCTTCGTCGTTATAATTTAGAAAATTGATCTCGATAGAACTTTGAGTTCACTTTAAATTGTCGCAAATTCTTTAATACCGAACTTGACCATCTTTCCTTATTCAAATAATAATAAAATCGACCATAAATTCGATGCTGGATTTCTTGCTGGCGAGTGTCATCGCGTAAATGTGAATTATCTATTTGTACAAGTACGTAACGTCGATTTGATAATTACTTCGCCACTTTCCGCTCTCCTGATTTCGATTGTCCAGCTGTCTATTCGCGGGAGGGAAATACTTTCTTTGTTAGGAGCAAGATCTTTCACGGGCCGCGGCGAACAATGAGTTAATCAATCCTCGCGCAATCAGCGACTGATTCTTTGAGCGACATTGCCGTAGAAAATCGTGTGAAAAAGGAAAAAAAATATAGCGGACGATTGGAAATCCTCGATAGGAATAAAATTAAAGTCCGATTTGCCGCTGCGTCGTCGTGCTGATTTAATTTTCCTGATTTCTCGTCCGTTTTCGTATGTCGAGCTGTACCTTATGTTATATATAGGTAATCGGGGTTAGGTTGAAAATGTGCGCAAACTTTGCGAGAAAATATTTTCATGCTACATTTTATTAGATATTATTCATCTACCTGTCGAGAGTGCTTTTGGTAAAACTCTTGTTGCACATAGAATCTCTAAGTTTGAAGATTGCGGATTTTAAAATAAAAATTCATATTATTCATAAAATAATAAAAAAACATAGACACAGGTTGATAAAACGTCAAATGTTAAACATTACAACAAATATTATACTTTTGATATTTCGATCGAATTAAATTTTCCAATTTCCCACGAATGCAAGAGAATCTGCAGTCCACTCGTTCTCTGATTTAGTGTACATTCTTAATAAAATTTTGGCAAAACGGAGATCCTCTATGAATGTCAAGTAAATTCCAAAGAACTGATTCTTTGAATCTAAATAGCTGTTTCGATTTCACTAACCAAGATCTTAAATCGACCGATCTAATCTCCTTTCACGACAAAAAGGGGAGAAAGAGGATTAATACGACGATTATATACCGTCGCACGAATATCGTCAGCTTATAAAATTTCACGATAAAATTCCACGTGTCGCTATCGCTATTTAATTGAAATAATAACGTCCAAACGACGAATGAGGGATCCTGTTTCGTGGCCATTTCTCCAAACGTGTTTTTCGATACGTTGTTCATTAGTCGAGTGAACACTTTCAGTGTTTCGACTTTGATAACGAGAGGAATGGCAGAGGGCAAAAATAGGAAAAAGATTCTGTACGACGGCGAAGGATCCTCCGTGATGCTTTGACGTTTTCCGAATTTTTCTTTGATATTTCACGCTGGTAATTATTTCGCAAACGATCGTGCTCGTTGTTCCAAGAAAATTGCAAAAACGAACGAATATTGGATGCAGTGAAGATTTTTAATTTTACGAAAATTATAAATTTTTATTCAATGTCCTCTCCGGGAATAAATTGATTATTTTTTTTTAAGTTTTTATAACACTGATGGACAGATTGATAAATTGCGGATTGAAAATGTGTTTTGCAATTGAGTTTCGCACGAATAATATTTTTAACCAGTCATTAGTGGTATTGATTTATATGAATATCAATATTGTGGTATTACTGGTAATGATAGTTGAATTAAATTAATTATATTTTAATTACATTACAGTGTAATTACATCGCACTGCATTACGTTACATTACGATGTAATTAAAATCAGGAAATACTATTGCTATATTATCTTTGTCAAGGTATTTAATTTTACATTTTCCTCTTTGGAATGCATTTATTGTATCTAAATCTGTTCACATTCAAAATTAAAAAATGCTACCTCAGAGTTTCGCACGACCACTATAAATTTGGTTTCTTTTCATTTCTTAAATTAAATTAAATCGTAGAAATAATTCCCAAAACTCCGATAAAATAGTGTAATGTTTTCAAAATTCCCATAAAACAGGAAAATGTTTGATATCATTGTTTCAAAAAGCACGAGAAAAATTACAAAGTCGTTCTTATTTGCTACTAATTATCGACAACAAAAAATAGTTTCTAATAAGTCAATTATATCAATTAAATTGATTAACTCCCTGCTCATTAAATCTTGTTAATTCTGCATATTCTTTGATTAAATTATTCACCATAATTATTCCAAACAGAGTTATTTCAAGATCATTAAAAGTTATCATTGATAATTTATTAATATTCTAATTATTCTATACATTCCCCGTATATTCATTCTAACCAATTATGGAAATATAATATAAAGCGAATCAGGACTCTGTTGCTTCTTTGATGACATGTTAATACCAACGTCGCGAAAATAAGTGAAAGTAAAACAACGAGAATGTAATTGTAAAACAGTGAATTGTTACGAGCGTTGAGGTACATTCTGGAAGCGACAACCTGAGTTTTCAAGTGGGTGGTGCCGCGTGATCGTGATGTAGGTGCAGACGCGGGATCTAATTCAATTACCAGTTACAGTTAATTAAAACTTGCTCGCAGTTTGTTACAACGGTCAAGAATCTGCTGAACTGGCTGTAACGCTTGTTATAAAGGAGTTTCGCGCTCTCTCGTTTCTCGGACTTTGCAGATTTTTTTAAACGCCAGAAGCATCTTAAACAGGGGTTTCCTCCCCCTCGTAAACAGAGGAACTGTTGCCTGAGTAACTCGTGGAAGAATCTTCCCGTATCTGAAAGAGCTAATTAATTGTTCGAGGAGAACAGAGATAAGGAAGGATAAATACGCGTAAGTACAAATGTTTTAGAAGTTTCGATTTTGATAAATTTAAAAGTTCTTCCGAGGATTATTTTGTACGAATAGTCAATGTATAGCTGTCTACATTCTAGGCTGTGGTATATTAATGTTACATAAAATTATTCGAGAATAAAAGTTTATTACATGTTAACTTTCTATAACTCGCGGTCAGTTTCTTTCTTCCAAAATTCTGTGTAAAATCTAGTTTATCACACCTAAAGGATAAAAGACGGAGGAGTAAAATTTCTTACAAAAACAAATTTTCTGAAAAGAGCTATCTAACAATTAAACTGCAGAGTCTTCTGCATTTATTGTGGGAAATTTAAACGTTTTAAAACGCACAGAATACACGTAGAAAATATAACAAACTGCACGATTTGTATCCCAGTACGATTCATCTCACTGAAAAGCCTAGAAGTAACTGTTCTGACCAGGAAATGAAGACGACTCGATACAAAACAAATTACAGACGCGATCGCTCAGTACCAGACAACGCCACTCCTACTCGAGGTCTACCCCACGCCCCCTTACGAATCACGTGACCCAAATAAACCAATCGCTAATTTTCGTTGCATTAGCGTTGCATTTCGTTGCATTACCCTCGCTAAAATCACTCTCAGTGAGAAAAAGTGTCGAAAGTGAAGTGCTTGATGGACGAAATGAATATGATAAATCACGTTAATAAATTGTACAGAAATATTACGTGAAATTCACGTAAACATCTCGAAGACATATGCGTTCAAAGTGTGACATTTCTCTCTACCCAATAACGGAGGAGACGTAATTCTCTTGTCAAAAGACAAGAAAAATATCAGCTACTTCTCAACGCTGTTCAACGCGTTTATATTCACTGTAAACTCGGAAGAGGGAAACGAAATTGCTCGGGGGGCTTCCGCTCCATAAATTCGCGGATGCATCGAAGACGGAGGGAAAAGAATCACGAAAACGGATCGAAGCTGTCCAAAGTGGTTCCACTTGATCTCGCGTGCGCGCCGCGGATCGCATTGGCCAGCATTCGTGCCGTGTAATTATGTACTTGGGACCTGTGTAAATTCTGTCTGTTGCCAGTGCCGCGACCGATTCGATCGTTACGTCACCGGTGCCATAATCAGTTACTTGGCAAACAATGCTAATTATGACACCACGAGCCTCGCGCGGCTGCACATGAAACGACGACTGTTTAGAAATCCACATCTGTGCGACATCGCGTGTCTATTTAGGTCAATCGGGATTAAAGGATTCGTCGAATCTCTTTTCCATTCTCGAGATGAAAAAATCGAATTGCTTTTGTCTTTGTTACCATTATCAGGCGCCGCAGTAAAAATGTTTGCTTTCGTTTGAATAAAAATAAAAATTACAAATTGAAAGATCGACATGGAATTTAAACGTAAAATTGCGCACGCTGAATTAACTTATAGTACGAACATAAGGACATACAGATCGTTGTTCTGCAGCGTACGTAAGAGGGCGAAGGAAAGGAGGCAACAAATAGAAACAGAGTAATAAAAATGGGAAATAAAACAGAGGAAAGGAGGAGTCAGAGCCTGCCGGCCAAGTAAGGCGATCCGATTTCTTATTCAGCCGTCTAAAAGTTGAGGCGACTTTATAGCCGCGGATATTGCCATAATGGATTTATGATGGCGGCGAGCCGTACGGATTCCCCTGCACGTGAACGCGTTATTACAGCGACACGCTACACGAAATGACGCATAATGATTTTCCGATGCGACAAGCCTGGAACACCGTATTCATCTGTGAAATCACTTTTTCATACGCGACAAGCGATACCCGATTCCGTGTCGCGTCGTATCGTATCGTATCGTATCGTATCGTATCGTATCGTCGCAAGGCATGGATAATCGTCGGCTGAAATTATCTGAAATTTCGGACCAATTTTCGAAACCGAGACGGAACTTTCCTGGTTTTACCGGCAATTCACACGGGCCCTGTCGATGGATTGCACTCGAGCGCTCACAGCTGTTGCCCACGACCGTTTGACTTGATGATACTGTGCGACGAGACACGGTAATGAGGTTAAATTGATTGAATTTGCTACAGTGGACCTGTGCTCCGCGGTGAAAATGATGTTTGTGCCGTGATATCGAGTTACTCGACAACGTATTAACGATTGATTGATTAAATAATTCCGTCGCGTGAAAGATCAGTTTTAACGCAAATGTTGTACATATGCACATAGACTGTTTGATCTAATATCTATTTTATTTCTGATCCCCGTGTGTGAAAGATTACGATTTATTACGAGGAAATAATTGTCTTACTTCTTCTAATTACGTAGAGGATTCAATCTGCTAATTCGATTTAACGAAAATCAGTCGGATGAGGGAAATATTTTAGAAAATAGAATTTATGAATATATTTGATTGGTAATTGTGAATTTTTACTTCTACTTAATTGACAATTGAAGATTATCTGTCTAAAAGAAGCGCATAGATATGTAGTAAATATTTGTGTATTTTCCAGTCCAGCAGTTCGTTTCCTTACTTTGTAAAATTATAATTAATCATGCGAATAGACTGCAGACGTTTATGACGTAATTCATAGTTTAGAATTGAAATTTTAATATTAGGATGAAAAATTTAAGAGATCATAACATTTCGTTATTTAATCCTAATGGAGGATAGCGAGCGATTCAAACAACACGATTAATCGAATTTATGCGAAGCGACCGATCTGAAGGAATCGAGAGTCGAAATTCTGCGCGAAGTATACTGCATTTGAATAATTGCTTTCTCGCTTCGAGTATCGCGAATTCTATTTATTCGTCAGTCTTGAGTTTATTGCTCGTGAACTCGCTGCGAGAGACACTTTGTCACCTAAAATAACGCGTTCGAGCTAACGTTAACGCGACTTCGTCCAATTGTCCGTTCGATAAAAGGGCGGAGGGGGGAAAGTTCCTCGAAGAAACGCCATTAAGAAATTTCAGCTATGAAATAGTAATATAATTCCAAACTGATTCACGCGATCCTAGCGAGTGAAATACGACGACATTAGAATAATGTTTACGAAAGGCGTTTCCAGGCAGTGTAAAGTTGAATTTTATCGATAAAGAATGACGATGCCAACGATGCAATCGATCAGTTTTTATAAAATATACGTACGTTCACTTTTGTTGAAGAAGTTTGTTTCAATTTTGAAACGAACGTGATCAAAATCGTTACGCTCAACTCTGATAAAGAGGATTTTCGGGCATTGGAAGTATGTTTCGTTTCGATGAAAAAAAAGCGAGCTGACGTCAAAGAAAATTGCTTCAAAGAGAACGAGAATGATCAAAAATAATTAATGAAGGAAAATGGGAATTTCATTTGAGGAATTTGATGAAAATTATTTTTACATGCGCCCTTTTCTTTCAAACAGAAATGTTTGAGTGTGTTCAAAACCACTTGAAATATAAAATACACGCGGAGGAATAAAATTCATAATTTCAACTCAATTCACCAATACGGATAAAGTAATTGAACATGGAGTATCAGACTAGAGTTAATTAATAATTAATTGGTTTTAATTTTACGGCAATAATCCCAATAAAATTTCATAAATAAATTCATAATTAAATAAAACAATCGACTATCGTGAATCAGACAAGAATTATTTTTAACCAATTTCACTTGAGATTAGTCTATCAAAATTTATTCTATTTATTAATCTTTTACTCTGCATCTTTCTTCTGCTTTCTATCGTACAACGATTGAACTACGTCCCTCGGAATAAGAATGCGGAGTCTCTTAAGGTTTCGTTGTCTGCACGCAAGCACAACAGGCACGTCGCGTCGTTGACGAAAGGGGTAAAAAAGACGGTGCATCGGTCATGTCAATTTTGCAACAGCAGACGTTTAGGTTAGGTTTAAGTTTCGAAGTTGGTACTCACGTTCTCCTCGACCTTCGTCTCGTGCATTTGGAGTCTGTCGTTACTCTCGTTCAGGATCTCGGTACCGTTCTGCCAGGTGATGTTCGCCGCAGGCCTAGCTGCTAGCACGGTACACTCGAGCAGAACCTTCGTCCCTTGTACCACATGGCCAACCACACCGTTCAAATCCATCTTCAGCGGCCGAACTGGAAAAAAAATGTCGGTTTTCCTTCAGTATCTAAGCACGTTTCATGGAAGTAGACAAAAGGAAAGAGACGACGCGGGGGAATGTTTTCCTAGAGCGTTTAAGAATATTTAGAAATATTTAAAATTCGGCGATGCTTAGGTTTAGGTTAGGTTTAGAGGTTAGGAACGCTTCGTGACTAAGTGTCCTCAACCATTCTTAAACGTCACAATTGTTTGATTTTTAAATATTATGAATTAAATAATAATAAATAAAATAATATAAATTCCTAAATCTTAAATATTATAAATTAAATAATAATAAATTAGAATAAATACAAATAAAATAATATAAATTTTAACTATTATCTTAAATATTTCTTAAATCTCAAATCTTAAATATTATAAATTAAATAATAATAAATTTAAGTAAATATAAATAAAATAATATAAATCTCAAATCTTCAAACGTTCTCGCGTACTCAAAACGTAGTTTCATTTTGAATTGCATTCCGAATTTCTAAATTTTCGCGTGGTCAAATTCTCCAGTGTCCAGAAGCGTTTCAAATTCTGCAACGTTTTCAGATTTCGTTCCTCTGCGTTCCTCTCTGATTCTCACACTTCGTATTTTTTCGATTTTCGAATAATCCTCAAATCTTCCAACGTTCCTATATCTACAAGTTCATCAGTGCTTTTTCTTTCGTCACTCGATCCTTAATAGCGTAATATCAATGGCGCGAAATATAAAAAGGGGGGCGAAGAACCGAACCGATAGGAGTTCGACTAATATCCGGCTAGTACTCGTTCGAAAAGGCAGAGTTCGAACAAAGTCTGGGTAAGAATGAAAATCTCGGCGCCGAGAGACGGTGGGGAATTTCTTCGAATTTTCTTGATGCAACTTGACTTTCTGATTTTCCAGCAGTCCTCGTCCATCGACGACGGGGGTTCCACCCTCTTTATTCAACCGCCGAGCTTCTCAATCTTACCCCCGGCAGCCTCCGGTGCCTCGCAGCTGTCTCACCTTGCAGCTTGCACCGCCTTTATATTATTCTTACAGGAGATGCAAGATGCAGAGAGACGGTGGTGGCTCAGCTTGGGATATTGCGTTAGATCGTCTACGCTAGACAGCTCAGCCCGTGTTTCTCTGTGTACACGTGTAACAGGGATGAAGAACGTGTCAGTTGCGGTCACGAGTTCGCGTTGCACGAAAGAAAAAAAAAAAGAAAAAGAAAAAGAAAAAAGGGGCCAGAGGTTACATCACCGCCGAGTCGACGGAACGTGACAATTGGATTTTCCGAACGATAATGCTGCTTGAATTTCCTCCTCTGAATAAATTTGCTTCTTATTTGCTTTCGCCTGGCAAAAATCAAGAAACTTCGCCGAGTCGATTGACAGCAAGCAGGATGGATTTCAATTTAGACTTTCGCGAACGCGATTTAATCTAACGCTCCTTTCGTCCAACCTGACGAGAAGAAACAGAAATTTTCCGCAAGAACGTGCAATCAACGGTGAAGTCATCGTCAATTGCAACTTACAACCCTTCAATTTCATCGCGCGCAACTAAAAAATTCAACGTCCAATCAATGCGAAACATTGGAAAACCAGTTCTGAATTTATGGGCGAGGGGGCGGGGAATTGGTTCTGCCTAACGGAACCGTCTAGAGACACCGAATATCAGGGCCGAGCGACATATTGGATAATTGGAGAAACCGTGGCCTGCGACAGACGGCTGTTCAATAAACGAATCAATCGACGTGGCGACCACGTTTTATTTCCACCTTTCCACGATATATTGGTTACGTTTTCGTTACGTTTTTTCCTTCCTTCGCCCTTTCCTTCCTGCTTCCCTTCCCTCTCGTCGCGTCGGCTCGATTAAACGGCCTGCCGCTCTTCTGTTTGCATTTTATTCGTCCCCCCTGTTCGACCCGACAGGCGAACCCCGTACCACGAGGCGAACTCCATTCGAGAACAATTTCTGCTTGTAATTCCTTTGTGAAGCGGATACGTTTTTTATACCGCGTATTCGAAACGATCGACAATTGGCTATAGCCACGGGAAAAAAATGTTCTTCCACGGGGGTTACCGCTGATATCGTTATGGAAACCTTCCCATAGACGTTTGAATATTTTTATGGAAACGTTCGCGTCTCTTCTCAAATTATAACTTCAATTTATTATCGAACTGCTATTGTGGACTCGTCTGTCTGTTTTTCGCAACTTTTTGTTATTATTTTTCAAGTTAAAAAGTGAATTTCGGAAATTTCAGTTGTTTGTTTGCTCTTTAGGAAATGGATTTTGCATCAGAGTTTGATTGAATTTATAGGAAACTTTTTATTTGATATCTATAGAATATATGGAATTTTTATATAATATCTATAGAATATATAAAACTTTTTATTTAACATATATAGAATATATTTTATATAACATCTATAGAATATATGGAATTCTTATATAATATCTATAGAATTTTTATACAATATCTATAGAATATTTTAAAATTAATATCTATAGAATATTATATAAAATTAATATCTATAGAATTTTTATATAATATTTATAGAATGTATAAAACTTTTTATATAATATATATAGAATATATTTTATATAACATCTATAGAATATGTGGAATTCTTATATAATATCTATAAAATATTATATAAAATTAATATCTATAGAATTTTTATACAATACCTATAGAATATTATATAAAATTAATATCTATAGAATTTTTATATAATATTTATAGAATGTATAAAACTTTTTATATAACATATATAGAATATATTTTATATAACATCTATAGAATATAATCTATAATCTCTTTAAAATAGCTCTCTTAGCTAAGCTTTGTAATTTTTAAAGACAAAATTTCCCAGTGTAATAATAATATAATTAATTATATTTGTAGTACAATAATAATATAACATACTCGTTAAAGTATCATGTACAGAACACATGTATATTTCGAAAGAACAAAACTTCAAATTTATTCTTGTACTTATATTCGAACAAGTCAATGGAAAAAAAAAGAAATTGCTCAAATGACGATGAATTCTTTACCAACCAGAATCAATTCCAATTCTCTAATTTCACAGTTACGATTATCTTTCAGAGACATGATCAAAAGAACAGTAGCATCGTAAAATTGGCGAATATTAATTACGAAACATATGAAACTAAAGTCATTGCATCGAACCAACAAATACACAAAAATAGATAAATAAATAAATACAAACGGGTTAGAAATACTATTGAGAATTTAACGCAATAATTCGTTACGTTTCACTCGGAGAACTAACCTGTACGTGCGGAGTATAATTGCAAGGCTTCAACGTTGCCAATTATCCGTCTCTCAAAGTCAGCCATGCAAAGTAAGACGAGAAACGTAAGGCGAGCAAAAGACGCAGCGAGAGAATACACGGTATGATTGCCGATGCGTGGCAACCTCGCGTTCTCGCGCGAGCTGTAAAATTTCTAAGTGGCCGAGCAGCGTTTACGGTTTCGGGCCGTGTCATCGGGCCAGATAAATCGTAAAATCGCGCTGACGGGTATTTTTTCGGAGGAAAAAAGCCGTCATAAAGTTGACGAGCGAGCGCGAAAAAGCTTTCGTTTCGCGGCGTTAGGCTGGCAGGAAATGGTGGGAGGAAGCTGCAGGATGGAAAGCCACCGACTTTTGTCGTGTGGCGGTCGTCTGTGTAATTGAACTGCGAGCGAAAACGCGCGACAATTTGCGGATCGCGTTCCATCCGGCGCCCCTGTAAACGTTGCTACCCTGGGTAATAAAAGATCTTCGATGAAAATAAGTCCGAAATTCGTTGCGTATTTCCATTCGGCCGTTTCCAATTCTGCCTGGATTTTCAGTTTGAAACAAACAAAAACAGAAAAAAAGGAGGAAAATTCTTTCTGGCGGTGAAAGATGGTGCTGATCGGTTAAATTGCTCGTTGTATGAAAATTAAACGAGGAATACGAGGGAAAGATACGATGAATATATTTTTATCGACTACATTTCTGAGTTTTATGCCACTTGGTGGATAGAAAAAAGTGTATGTGATAGTATGATAACGTAATTTATTAATATTCTTTCAGTGTAGTTTTCACAACATATTGAATTTTAAAGCTGCGTTTCTATGAAACCTTTACTGCGTTTAATTAAAACTTTCACCTGAAATAGCTTTCTAATGAAATTAAAATTTTTATCATTTTCGAACGATCATTATCGTTCTTCTGCCAACAAAATACTTCTGAATATTTAACATTTTTTGGGGGGAGATTAAGAAATTTTCCAATTGACGAAGGACAGTTTCCTCTTCTTAGATAAATAAATATTGACGAATTGGCCAGTTATTGAGTTTTTGCAATAACACACATCGAAACGAAATATAATGATGTAACAGAAAAGCTTCGTGTAACTGTTATTAAGGCTAATCCAATTATCAAGTAACAAACAAGCTGCGATAATCTCATCTCGTCTCCCTATTGTTAACTACTACTCCGCTTTACCCTCGGTAGAAGATTGATGACATGCAATCTTGCATGTCTAGCAATTTAATTTTAATGAAGTTTCCGATCACGTAAAGGAACGTAAACGAACACAAGGTAAATCCAAACTCGTAAGTTCAACTTCAAGTTTACACACACACACACACACAGAGGCAAAAAAAAAGAATTTTCTTTTCCGTTATTATGACACAGCGAGCCAGATCGATTTAATACGTTCATATTTTGATAGCTTGAAAGAAAGAGAAAGAAAAAAAAAAGACTGTGATATACAACTTGTCAGAAACTTCAGAAACTGATATTAAGAAGTTCGTCGTTTTTAATTATACTAATTTGAGCTAGATTAGCTTCATTGATAACTTCAGAGTTAACGTTAAAGATGTTTAAGTTTTGGAATATTATTAAAACTTTGCCGTAATATTATTCTGCAGGAACGTACCGCCCTTTGCCAAAGAATTATTTTATTAAAGAACGGTCCTTCATTACAATATCTAATCTGGAAGAAAATTACTTTGACTAAATATTCGACGTCTCAAGGAAATTATACGAGGTGCTCGTGTATATTACAAAATCTACTCGTTACAGGTTCCACCTTTGACAGGAAACTCCGATGTACTTTCACTTTATTCAGCATTTTATATTATGCGCATTGTTAATAAATTCTTGTACACAGGAGCAATTCAATTAATGTAGTACGCCGTGTTAAATCAAAATGTTTGGATCGGATGAAATAAAACAAGTTAACAAAAATATTTTATCTATATATATATATATATATAAAACATTTATATGTATATTATAAAAGAACCTTAGCTGTATTAAAACGTTTAAGTTGATTACCGCAAGTTGCTCAACCATTACAGTGTTGTCAATTGTCCAAACCGAAATGTGAAGCTAGTAACTAACCAAAATCATTCTATTATATATCACATCTGTCCATGTTTTACGTAGTGGCATGGGGTGATGAAAAAAAAAAACTAACATAGTAACCAGAAGAGCTACTGACAAAAAAAATTTTAAACAGTAGCCAAAAGAGCCACCGAAAAAAGAAATCGCGATGAAATATCGCAACACTAACTATAAAACAAAATTCAATGAAAAAAATTATCAACAATACAAAAGCTATTGTGCGAAAAAAAAAATTTTAAATATTATTGAAATGTAAAAACTACTAAATTATTAGTATAATAGAAAAACTGCTTAAATGAAGAAATTATTAGTATAATAAAAACACTGTTTTTCGAAATACTAAAAAAAATTATCAGCTGTTTTGAATCGCGACCGAAATATATATTGACCTTAAGCGGTACGGTGAGTCATTACCAATTAAATTTCCGTCGTGTGTATATCGATCAAGTTTCAGAAGTTTGAAAAAAATTATCAGCTGTTGTTGATTACTGACGACCGAAATATATATTCACCTTGAGCGGTACGGAGACATTACCAAATAAACTTTCGTCGTGTGCACATCGACAAAAATTTAGGAGCGAATTTTTCAATAATATTTCTCAATATTCTATTGTTTAAAAATTATTTCTAATAATTTATTTATAATAATTAAACAACAAATTCTGTTCTATAACTAATACTATTTAAAATTTTTAATTAATCATTTGTAGTAATAATATTTCTCAATATTCTATTGTTTAAAAATTATTTAATATTTCTAACAATTTATTTATAATAATTAAACAACAAATTCTGTTCTATAACTAATACTATTTAAAATTTAAATTAATCATTTGTAGTAATAATATTTCTGAATATTCTATTGTTTAAAAATTATTTAATATTTCTAATAATTTATTTATAATAATTAAACAGTAAATTCTGTTCTGTAACTAGTACTATTTAAAATTTTTAATTAATCATTTGTAGTAATCGAGCCACTAATACATTTCTAAGAAATTTTAATTAACTGTTTAACTAATTTTGTCTTTTACTATTAATTTGTTAAACAAGAATATTTATTCAATACCTTAAATTGGTCATTAGATTAATCAAACAATTATGTCTTATTTTACGAATGTCTTTTCTCTTTGAAGCAAATTCAATACAAGTCGTGACTCATGTGAGAAATATATAAAACAGTACTGATTTACAATACATTGTAATGAGACCCGTGCGTAGTCACCTCCACGTGGTGGGTCTTGGTAATTGATATCGTTTTACAAACATTAAAGTTTGTAAAACGATATCAAGCTAAGAACTACGCAACCTACAGTTCAGTTTAGATCGTGAAAATTTCTTTTCATTCTTTATTTCACGATCTAAACTGGACTGTAGGGATAAATTAGTTGATAAGTATACTATTAGACTCCCCGGGGCACCGTGGGACGACGAGGGATCCCGCAGGGACGTCGTGGGATGCGTGCGTCTTAGCTTTAAGTTGCGTGCGTTTAGTTTTAGTTAATCATAAGATAGTTGATATTTGTAAATTCATTGTGAGCGCATTTTGTACAAAGACACGTTTATTTAACTTGACACGAAATTAGGGACCCTTGCTCTCCTCTCTTTTTTCGTTCGTTGTTACTATTGTTACTGTCATTGCACAGAGTAGAGTTTCCAACTTTCGTGGTCAGTGTGTCAAGTCGGGGAACTGCAGCCTCGTCCGAAACGAGGTTAGGATCTTGTAGTCCGGCGTCCTTTGTAATCCGACTCAGTGGTTCTTCGGAACCCCACTGTGTCGTTGGGGGTAGCGCTTGGCTACTTGCCTCTAAGTGCTCGAACCCCGATTTGGCACACTGACAAGTCGCGGCTTCATTTCACGTTATGTCCCTTGCATGGCACATAGTTTAAGTGTGTTAATAGTTTCATTCCCCTGATTTCGTTCAAAGTTCAGTAAACGTGTCTTTGATACAAAATGCGCTTGTAAGGCTGCGAATTGTTATACAATTATTAATGTAACGTATGCATCGTATGAGTGTGCGAGAATATATGGTGTGATTGTATGTATTATACGATGGCATGCATTGTATGATTGTATGTAGTGTATGTATTCTATGTATTGTATGATTGCGTGAGGAGTGAACTATTGTTAACGCGAACGTCGTTTGGGAGACAGAGTTCCATAGTTCAATCTCTTATTTGCGTTTTAGAGTTAAGACTTAGACTTAAGTTTGAGATTGAACTATGGAACATCTGTCTCCCTTGTACGTTTTCCCGGGCCAAGTAGAGTAAAAACTCGGCATTCATTAAGTTGAATGCCGAGTTGCTTGGTTGTAATGGTGGGTGGATGGGATTAGGGCCCGGGACGGGTCTCGTGCGTAGTCACCTCCTCGTGGTGAGACCTGGTAATTGATATCGTTTTACAAACATTAAAATTTGTAAAACGATATCAAGCTAAGAACTACGCAACCTACAGTCCAGTTTAGATCGTGAAAATTACTTTTCATTCTTTATTTCACGATCTAAACTGGACTGTAGGGATAAATTAGTTGATAAGTATACTATTAGACTCCCCGGGGCACCGTGGGACGACGAGGGATCCCGCAGGGACGTCGTGGGATGCGTGCGTCTTAGCTTTAAGTTGCGTGCGTTTAGTTTTAGTTAATCATAAGATAGTTGATATTTGTAAATTCATTGTGAGCGCATTTTGTACAAAGACACGTTTATTTAACTTGACACGAAATTAGGGACCCTTGCTCTCCTCTCTTTTTTCGTTCGTTGTTACTATTGTTACTGTCATTGCACAGAGTAGAGTTTCCAACTTTCGCGGTCAGTGTGTCAAGTCGGGGAACTGCAGCCTCGTCCGAAACGAGGTTAGGATCTTGTAGTCCGGCGTCCTTTGTAATCCGACTCAGTGGTTCTTCGGAACCCCACTGTGTCGTTGGGGGTAGCGCTTGGCTACTTGCCTCTAAGTGCTCGAACCCCGATTTGGCACACTGACAAGTCGCGGCTTCATTTCACGTTATGTCCCTTGCATGGCACATAGTTTAAGTGTGTTAATAGTTTCATTCCCCTGATTTCGTTCAAAGTTCAGTAAACGTGTCTTTGATACAGAATGCGCTTGTAAGGCTGCGAATTGTTATACAATTATTAATGTAACGTATGTATTGTATGCATCGTATGACTGTCCGAGAGTATATGGTGTGATTGTATGTATTATACGATGGCATGCATTGTGTGATTGTATGTAGTGTATGTATTCTATGTATTGTATGATTGCGTGAGGAGTGAACTATTGTTAACGCGAACGTCGTTTGGGAGACAGAGTTCCATAGTTCAATCTCTTATTTGCGTTTTAGAGTTAAGACTTAGACTTAAGTTTGAGATTGAACTATGGAACATCTGTCTCCCTTGTACGTTTTCCCGGGCCAAGTAGAGTAAAAACTCGGCATTCATTAAGTTGAATGCCGAGTTGCTTGGTTGTAATGGTGGGTGGATGGGATTAGGGCCCGGGACGGGTCTCGTGCGTAGTCACCTCCTCGTGGTGAGACCTGGTAATTGATATCGTTTTACAAACATTAAAATTTGTAAAACGATATCAAGCTAAGAACTACGCAACCTACAGTCCAGTTTAGATCGTGAAAATTACTTTTCATTTTTTATTTCACGATCTAAACTGGACTGTAGGGATAAATTAGTTGATAAGTATACTATTAGACTCCCCGGGGCACCGTGGGACGACGAGGGATCCCGCAGGGACGTCGTGGGATGCGTGCGTCTTAGCTTTAAGTTGCGTGCGTTTAGTTTTAGTTAATCATAAGATAGTTGATATTTGTAAATTCATTGTGAGCGCATTTTGTACAAAGACACGTTTATTTAACTTGACACGAAATTAGGGACCCTTGCTCTCCTCTCTTTTTTCGTTCGTTGTTACTATTGTTACTGTCATTGCACAGAGTAGAGTTTCCAACTTTCGCGGTCAGTGTGTCAAGTCGGGGAACTGCAGCCTCGTCCGAAACGAGGTTAGGATCTTGTAGTCCGGCGTCCTTTGTAATCCGACTCAGTGGTTCTTCGGAACCCCACTGTGTCGTTGGGGGTAGCGCTTGGCTACTTGCCTCTAAGTGCTCGAACCCCGATTTGGCACACTGACAAATCGCGGCTTCATTTCGCATTATATCCCTTGTACGACACGATATTGAAGCGCGTCGATAGTTGCGTTTCCCTTATTTCGTTCAAAGTTCAGTAAACGTGTCTTTGATACAGAATACGCTTGTGGGGCTGCGAATTGTTATACAATTATTAATGTAACGTATGCATCGTATGAGTGTGCGAGAATATATGGTGTGATTGTATGTATTATACGATGGCATGCATTGTATGATTGTATGTAGTGTATGTATTCTATGTATTGTATGATTGCGTGAGGAGTGAACTATTGTTAACGCGAACGTTGTTTGGGAGACAGAGTTCCATAGTTCAATCTCGTATTTGCGTTTTAGAGTTAAGACTTAGACTTAAGTTTGAGATTGAACTATGGAACGTCTGTCTCCCTTGTACGTTTTCCCGGGCCAAATAGAGTAAAAACTCGGCATTCATTAAGTTGAATGCCGAGTTGATTGTTTGTAATGGTGGGTGGATGGGATTAGGGCCCGGGGTGGGTCTCGTGCGTAGTCACCTCCTCGTGGTGAGACCCGGTAATTGATATCGTTTTACAAACATTAAAATTTGTAAAACGATATCAAGCTAAGAACTACGCAACCTACAGTCCAGTTTAGATCGTGGAAATTACTTTTCACTCTTTATTTCACGGTCTAAACTGAACTGTGGGGACAAATTAGTTGTTAGATAAGTATACTATTAGACTCCCCGGGGCACCGTGGGACGACGAGGGATGCGTGCGTTTGGTTTTATAGTTAATTATAAGATAGTTAATATTTGTAAATTCATTGTGAGCGCATTCTGTACAAAGACACGTTTATTTAACTTCGGACGAAATTAGGGACCCCTTCTCTGCTTTCATCTTTCGTTCGTTGTTATCATTGTTACTGTCATTGCATAGAGTAGAGTTTCCAACTTTCGTGGTCAGTGTGTCAAGTCGGGGAACTGCAGCCTCGTCCGAAACGAGGTTAGGATCTTGCAGTCCAGCGTCCTTTGTAATTCGACTCAGTGGTTCTTCGGAACCCCACTGTGTCGTTGGGGGTAGCGCTGGGCTACTTACCTCTAAGTGCTCGAACCCCGATTTGGCACACTGACAAATCGCGGCTTCATTTCGCGTTATATCCCTTGCATGTCACGATATTGAAGCGCGTCGATAGTTGCGTTTCCCTTATTTCGTTCAAAGTTCAGTAAACGTGTCTTTGATACAGAATGCGCTTGTAGGGCTGCGAATTGTTATACAATTATTAATGTAACGTATGTATTGTATGCATCGTATGACTGTCCGAGAGTATATGGTGTGATTGTATGTATTGGATTGGCAACTAAGTCATTGCCGATTTCAAATAAGAAGGAAAATTCAGAATTTTTGTTAAAAAATATAACTTTATTCAATTAGATATTGCCCGTTCTTGTCGATGACCTTTTTCCATCGTTCTGGCAGTGTAAAAATTCCCCGTTCGTAAGTCTGGTCTTTGCTATTAAAAAACTGAATTAGGTGTGATCTGACATCATCCGCGTTATTAAAAATTTTACCATTTAAAGAGTTTTGCATGGAACGAAACAAATGGTAATCCGAAGGCGCAAGATCAGGGCTATATGGTGGGTGTGACAAAACATCCCAACCCAGTTCCAATAATTTTTGCCGAGTGACCAAAGATGTGTGGGGCCTTGCGTTATCATGATGGAAAACAACACCCTTCCGATTTGACAATACCGGCCGCTTTTCTTCAATTGCATCGTTCAGTTTGTCGAGTTGTTCAACATACACATTTGAATTGATTGTTTGGTTCTGTGGCATGAGTTCAAAATAGAAAATTCCTTTGTAATCCCACCAGACTGACAGCATAATCTTTTTTTGGTGAAAATGCTCTGCTTTTGATGTTGTTTGGGCTGGTTGATCTTGCTTCACCCACGATCTCTTGCGAGTAACATTTTTATAAACTATCCACTTTTTTACGTCGTCAGTAACTAGGTTTTTCAGAAATGGATCATTTTCATTGCGTTTCAGAAGCGAATCACAGATGCTAATCCGTTGCGTCAAATGAATTTCCTTTAGCTGGTGAGGGATCCATAAATCAAGTTTCTTGACATAACCAAGGGTTTTTAATTTTTTTTCAATGCATGTATGCGATACATTGAGCTTCTCTGCAATGTCTCGTGTTGTGCTGTGACGATCTGAATCGATAATGGCCTTGATATGGGTTTCATCCACTTCGACTGGGCGGCCAGATCGTTGTGCATTTTTCAGTGAAAAATCACCAGAACGAAATCTTTCAAACCAATTTCGACACTGCCTTTCTTTTAAGGCTTCATCTCCATATACGGCACATAACTTCTTTTGTGCTTGCGATGCGTTCTTGCCTTTTCGGAAGTAATACAATAAAATGTGTCGGAAGTGCACGTCCTGTTTTTCCATTTTTAAATTGGGATAAAAACAAAACTAAAGAACTAATCGATATAATTTTTTTACTAATTAAAAGTAGAAGTCCACACAGTAAGAAAAAAATATAGGTTAGATGCTCTGACCACGTTAACAAAACAAAAGAAAGTGTAGAGTGAATCTATCGACAAAAGCGGCAATGACTTAGTTGCCAACCCAATATATTGAGATTTAGAAGGCTTATTGTTAAATTATATCATAGATTAAAATTGTATCAACTCTTAAGTAAAATCAAATTTTGTTCAGTACCAAAAAAAAAAAAAACTGCACGACTTGTACCCCAGTACGATTCGTCTCTGAAAGGCCCAGAAGCAACTGTTCTGACGACTTTTTTGCCATAAAATTTTATCGACATGCAAACATTTGAATCGATAGAAAACAAATTACAGGCGCGATCGTTCAGTACCAGACAACGCCACTCCTACTCGAAGTCTACCCCACGCCCCCTCACGAATCACGTGACCTAAATCAACCAATAGCAATTTTCGTTGCATTAACATTGCACCCGAGGAGGCCCGATTTTCTGGGTTACCCCCGCGAAAATCACTTTCAGCGATAAAAAAACGACATTATTTATGAATGACCCTTAACATTTTAGATGTTTAATATAGTTATTTGTAGATGTTTAATAACACAAGATTCATTCCCGATTGTCAAACACTAGTAGAAGTATCTTTTGATCATCACACGTCCATCTGATCACGAGTCAACACTTAACATTAAAGAAATAATTGATAACAAGAACGATCCAATTGATGAATCGGAATTAACATCTTGCTCTACGTAAGAAGAAGATCCAGTTAATAAATTCGAGCTTAGTTAGCCTCCTTTCCACCAACAGACTCCTACTTTCGAGACTAGATAACGACGAGGAACTCGTACGTTTCGGTAATCATCGGAACGGTTACCGAAACGAACTGTTTCTTATGGTCCGTTATCCTTTTCTCTCCGGCCGCGAGCTCAATTTCCGGGCACCGCCGCCGAGATACTTAGTCCAGGTGCTTGAGGTCGCTTCCTGTACCGCGGAGGAAACATTAAAAAGTTCACGTGCGAGAGTATCTCTCCTCCACCTCGAACTTTCTCCCTCTGCCCTATCGTTTCTCTTTCTCTCCATTCTAGACGTCGTCCTGCTCTTTTCTCAGCCGGGAAAACACGGGGAAGAAAGTTTCCCGAGGCGGTTACAGAGAGAGAGAGAGAGAGGAGGAGGAGAGGGGGGGATAATTCTCGGGCGAAATCGTCGAGCGGGCAATCAGCGAAACGACGCGCGGTAAGAACGTGAAAAGAAAGACCGGTCGATCTGGAATAGAGAGCGAACAGGGAATCTAATATCGAGGATTGCATTTGCCTTGAACCGCGGACGCTTCACTCCACCTTCCGCCTCTTCTTCTGCCGCGACTTCTTCGCTCCTTCTTCTTCCGCCTTCCATCGGCAAACGGAAGAAAAAAATGACAAAGATCCGTTTCCCCTCCAGCTCTCTGCCTGCTCTCTTATTTTTAACGAGCCGTACCGCCCCGACGGTTTTACACACAGGCCTCTCGCAAACACTCACACTATAGTGCCGGGTGTGTATTATACATGTGCGTGGGTGTGTATATCGACTTGAGCTCGTGCGGTTTCCAAGAATAATAGGGAAATTTCTTCGCGAGGGGTAATGCGATTTCCCTGGGACAATCGGGGAAAGTGAAAGTGATTTTCATGAAGGAGAAAGCGAGAGAGAAATAGGAGGGTTGAAAGACCGTTCTTCTTGATTGTTGAGTTATTCCCTTTGGGACATTCATTCGAGTTTTACTCTTAGATAGGTCAGTGGTTTGTTGGTTTCTGTAAATTTGTCAAGATAATTGGTTGAATTTAGTCGGTTTTGTAATCAGCCTTGGAGTTTTGTGAGTTAATTAAAGGTTTTTGACAGTCATTCTGAAAATTTAGAATTCAGAGGTCTACGCCACGCCCCCTCACGAATCACTTGACCCAAATCAACCAATCGCTAATTTTCGTTGCATTAGCGTTGCACCTAAAGAGGTCCGATTTTCTGGGTTACTCCCGCTAAAATCACTTTCAGTGATAAAAAAATATCCAAAGTAAAATATTAGTTCCAAAAGATGGGACACCTTTCGTATCCTAATTCTGAATCTCAACGAGCCTCCCCCGCTCCGTTCGTGCTAATCATCCCTTATGATCCTTTTACACCGACCGTTAGAAACCACTTCTCTCCTCGACTTACTATATTAGCACTTTCACCCCTAAACTCGGGGCGACTACAGAACCACTCGAGCGTGGACAGATTTTTGCCTCTCCCCGTCAAACTTTCTCCCTCCCTCTCTCTCTTTTCTCTTCAATCGATCATTCCTTCCTCTCTCGAGCATTGTTTGCTCCCCAATCAATTATCCTCGGTGATTCTTTTCCTTTTTTTTTCTCCCCTCCCCCCTTCTTCCTCCGAAGCGAGAACACGCTGGAAATTTTTGTTTTTTTTCTTCTCTCTCTTTTTTTCAACGACCATGGCACCAGGCATCTGCCTGGAGAGAGTTGGCAGTCTGGCAAGCGGAGTTTTCCAAGTCCCGGGATGCGATTTCCGACTCTTGTTTGCCCGTAAGAGGCGGCGTGTCTGCGAACTCCGTACTCTCTCTCTCTCTCTCTCTCTCTCTGGTTTTTTCTCTGCCAGTGCAGGTGTCCGTGTCTTTCAGAGGCCGGACTTTTTCGGAAACTGACTTCACCTCGCTAGCAGCTGAGACTTTCGCAGATACGTCGGCTGCTCGCGGCCGCCTGCAACGATTCGACTTTAAATCCGAGGCAAGTCGTTAAAAGCGGCTTACTTAATCGATTTATTCGGCGCCACACCCGGGCCTGTAGTTCGCGGCCGTTCCTCTCGATATTGGAAAAGAGGCAAGTTTCGAAGTGAGAACCCGCGCGCGCGCGCTCGAATGAACAGACTCTTTATCGGCCTGTTGGAACGAGGACACATCCGACCGATTGTTTTACGCTTCTGAGCTCATTTACGTCGCTCGACCGGCATGTTTCTTCTTTTTCTTTTTTTATTTTTCGTTTTTCCATTCTAAAAATACGAGTTGAATTTATGCGACTCCGGCGATCGTATCGTCCGTTGTTTACTGCCGATATCATATCGCGGTGCCGCGTGTCGAATCAGTTCGTCGAACGGATGACCAATTTGTTAGATGAACGCTTATCAGGATTTTTCTGCGAGATAAAACCAAAAAAAAAAAAAGAAAAAAGAAATATCGTTTTAATATCGTTATGTGCTACACGAGTTCCTTTTATTCGATCGAACGAGAAACCGTTCGTTCCTTCTGTTTCTCTCCTCGATGAAAACACGAGGTGGAGGAAAAACGAAGAAATTAACGATCGATTCCATTACTATATCGGATTAGCCGTAGTTAGCGATCGGGGAGCGTTGGCGAAAAGAGCCGTGGTTATCGATGCGTTCGATAATGGCGGCGCGAGGTCATTTCATTGAATTCCGGGGTAAAAATAGCGATTATTCGCGTGCGATTAAAGCGGTAGGAAGCCGATCCGCTTAGTAATCTTGAGTAATTTATGAGCAATCGGGGGTTGTATGAACGCGGCCACCGTTGTTGCCTAACCCTGTATGAAAACTGGCACGTCGGTTTGCATGGAAACAAGCGTGTCGCGAATATCCAGCCACCGCCTACCAAGAGCGTCTCTCTTAAATACGTAATAACCAAAATTCCAAGTGAAACTATTTCGAACTAGTTCTCATCCGGTGGAAATCCTGCGACGCTGCGAGTGAACTGAATATGCAACATGACTGAAACGGAGAAAAAAAAAAAACGAAGGAAACGAGACGAAAGGTAAAACAGTTCGTGTCGTTGGTTTGAAACCAGTCGTAAAACTTTGTTGCCTGATGTGCCCTATCAATAAACCACGTTGCTCGAAAGTTTGCACGTGGAAAGCCCCGACGAGTGTTAATTTTTGCGGCTCGCTTCCGCGAGCGTTAATAGAACGAAATATTATGTTTGACGGGACTTTTTGATCGAGCTGTTGCGCCATATTTGTCAGCTCGCTGAATATCAGCGAATTTTGCTGTTGGAGAGAGACTGATTTTCTGAAACCGTACTGTTTGAACGTTTGTGCAGAAAACTTCTACGAGTACGTTATGTCATAACATTTCGGAAGTTCTCATTATTGTCACGAGTACGAAAATTGGGAATTAAAATTGTTGAAATACATATATCGGACTATTTATTTCGATTTTTCCATTAAAAATTCCTGGTTTCCACGAGCCGTTGAATTTGCAAAATGGAAATAATCCCACGAATAAATTTGCTTCGGTGAAAATCGATATCCTAAACAGCGAAATTAGCCAACTCGAACCAACTTTGCAGCATTAAATATTTTTCGAGAGCTGGCTGAATTCTACTCAACATTGTTTAATCTCACTTAGTCGACTGCTACTTACTCAAGATGGTTTCCAATCAAGTTCACTTCATTACAGTCAACTTCCACGAACTTACAAACCAAGTCTGACAGTGAGATCCCATCGAATGGAAGAAGAACTATCTCTGATACAAGTTTCGTCGCACAATTTGAATACACAGCTACGTACATGTAAATTTCGGCACACGGTGACAGAAGCCTGCTTAGCCAAGCACATAAATTTGATTATTTATACAGCGAACTGAAAAGTTCTCAACTTTCGTTCCCTTCTACCTTCTTACCTCGCAGAAAATATTCTGATTTTAACAGAATTTTTCGTAATTTTACCAGAGATCTTCAGAAGCCAGGATTTTACGAACAAAACTGTTTTGTTACTGTGATAACTATTAATTTTTTGTATTAATTTTCCTGTACAATTTAGAATTTTTCCATTATATTTTTATTAGATAGTATTGTACAAGTTTACTACAAAAAACAAACGTGATTGATCACGCCTAAAAGGGAAAATTTCAACGTACATTACGTCGCATCGAATTATATTATATTTTCTGTATTTCAGGCTTCCATCACGAGCGATATTAATCATACATTCGTACACGTGATGATATAAAAGTTGATTTTAAATTACGCAATTACGAGCGAGAATGAGCAGAATCGCAGATGGAAAAAAGAAAAAAATGTGGGTGTTTGTGTAACGAGCGATCCTTCAGGAATCGCATGTTAAATTATGCGTACGTCGGTTTTGTTAATTAAACACGAGGTAATCTAAATATTACATCATTAATTACACACGTCGGGCAATTTAATTGAAAACGATTATTAAATGGTATCGTGCGTCCCTTTCGCCGTGAATCACCTGCTGCAATATTATTCCTTCATTAACGAATAAAATAAATAATCATTAACGCGATTATACCGAATTCGGTGTCGGTACACATTGACGTATAATAACAACACGTAGCACGCGAATCGTAAATGCAATACTTCGCTGATTTAATATCTCTGCGCAAAGCTTTCGCGTGAATTTGCTGCCGTTTCTGCCGCTTTTCTTTTAAAAACGTTATTTTTTGATTAACAACGACGTTGCAAATAAATTTGCGCGTTTAAAATTTTAATCAACAAACAAACGGGTATTCGATATTCCGGTTTACGAATTTTTTAAAACTTCACCTTTTTTTTCCCTGTATTTGTATCCTGCGTTGAATTACATATCGTTTGTTAATTAGTATCAATATAAATACAGGAATAGTTAAATTTCTCATGTTCTATTGAAAGTAAGATAATATTTTGTTTCGTTTATTTATTTAAATTGATTTCTGAAATTATGTTAAAGTTGGGATATTTTAAAAGTATTTGATATTTAGATCTGAAATTGAATAGAAAGGAATTTAAATAATAATAACGTTTAACGTTCAATTGATTTCAAAAGGAATTTCTCTCCGTCATTGCACTAATTAAATCGCGTATTAATCTCCTATTAACTCTATAACGACATTTCACAAAATTACGCACATTGAATCATTTACTGTTAGATTGAATTATTTATATCCATTTTGAGACTTTAAGCCTCCAATCTTAAGTTTTCTAAAACACAATGTAAATCACTTTAAAAATATTGATCCAAAAGTAAAGCCAATGGCAAATTGCACCACCTAATAGGCGTTGAATTAATTTTTGTACTTAATAATCAAACAAGTTTCAAGTAACTAAAACTTACCAAAACCTGATTATAAATACCTAAATTATATTTTATTAATTACACTATAAATATCCAGATTATACTGTATTCAAAACTTAATAAAACCTTATTATATTTTATTAATTACGCTATAAATACCTAAATTATAGTACAACCAAACTTATATAATTTCAAGTAACCAAAACTTACTAAAACCCGACTACACTCTAAATGCCAAATAAATTATATTTCATTGATTCTACAAACACCTAAATTATATTCTATCAATTACGCTGTAAATAAACAACATTGCATTAATTCTTGCGTCGCGAATTACGAAATCGCGCTCGGAAAAAGTAGGACGTATCAAAACATCGAAGCTACACCCTCGTTTCAATGTAATCGCATTCGAGTGACAAGTTCGCCAACAGCAGCAGCAGCGAGAAACAGAGATCTTCGGTTGCGTGTCAAAGAGAAGCGAAACGCGTCGGTCCCGTGACAATTTGTAATATCCCCGAGCATTGGATACGTCGCGTCAAAGTCTTTCGTCGCTTCGTCTGTTCTTTCCTTCGGGATAATCCCTCGACAGTACGTAAAAGGAGAATTGCTTTGCCCGGCGCGCACGACAAACTCTCCGGTTTCCACGAGAGTCAGAGTTCCGACTTATTCCGCCTTTAAAGGCAAGCATCGCGTTTGCAGACGAAGTGTAAGTAGTACGAGCCCGTACGTGCCCGCCTATTCGAACCCCATAATTATCCCTGTCAAATTATTTACTCGTTAAACTTGCGCCAAAGTCTATCCGCGTGGGTAAATTATACTGGATCGTGACGTTTAGAAACGTAATTGGTAGCTACGGATTTTCTCTGACATACGCCCGGTTCTCGATATTCTCGAGAACCTCGATATTCTAAGATTTGACTTGCCAGCGACTTTTTATCACTAACCTCTTGGTGCCTCTTCAGGTGCAACGCTGATGCAACGAAAATTAGCGATTGGTTGATTTGAGTCACGTAATTCGTGAGGGGGCGTGGCGTACACCTCGAGTGGGAGTGGCGTTGTCTGGTACTGAGCGATCGCGCCTGTAATTTGTTTTCTATCGATTCAAATGTTTGCACGTCAATAAAATTTTATGGCAAAAAATCTTCAGTCTTCATTTCCTAGTCAGAACAGTTGCTTCTGGGCCTTTCAGTGAGACGAATCGTACTGGGGTACAAGTCGCAGCTTTTTTCTTTTTCTGTCATTCGTGCAAGTTTGTATCACGAGTCTTGTAACGTGAAAATATTAAAAAACGAATTACAAAATTCGAGAGATTTAATTCACGCTAAAATGGTTATTCGAAGAAGTGCCAACATAAATTAATTTAAATTAATACCTGCAAGTATAATCATTTCCATCATCGCGATTGATATCAATGCAATCACAATTTATAATTATTAAACACAAATTGGACATTCGTAAAACATTCAAATGCTCGAAACGTCCAGATAAATGAATTATT
Organism: Melipona bicolor; assembly: GCA_030673865.1. Lineage (NCBI taxonomy): Eukaryota > Metazoa > Arthropoda > Insecta > Hymenoptera > Apidae > Melipona > Melipona bicolor. The sequence continues at coordinate 2,642,455 of JAHYIQ010000001.1, forward strand.
CGTGAAATATTCTATTCCAAATTTGATTTTTCGACTCGTGCTTAACTTCCAAAGTCGTCTAACTTCAAAGTCTACTTATCGATCTACTGTTAAAGCCTAGAGTTACAGTTAGTCAAATTTCCCCTCGCCGTCATCCACAGACCCGAAACTTCCCTCGAAAGTCCATGCTCGGATCGTTCGACGAACTCGTAACAGTGAAATACTCGAAACCAATTCAAGAAACCCACCTGAATACTGTCGTAAATCAAAATTCTCCTTCCTCTTTCCTTCCGAGCCTGACGTGGAAACAATATCACGCGAAAGCTCGTTGAAGAAACGAGCCTCTCGAAACTTTGACTCTTAATCTAGTCGTCGTTGCTTGTTTCTCTTTGTCGCGAGTATAGCACGCGGATGACTCTACGCGGGAAACTTTGAATCGGTGGAACGCTCGCTGGGTTGTGCTCGGGTCTGCAATATGGCCTGAGATTTGTTTCGCGGCCGTGGCACGCAAGAAACGTGTATCAGCGGAGCGATAAATTATTCTAATCTACGGCGCCGTGGCCGATTCTTCATCCCTTAATCTCCGCGTCCGCGTTCGATCGTATCTTCCTACGACTTTCGAGACGATTTTCCAACTATCGTGGCGAGAATTCTCGCGATCGTTATTCGCTCGATAGGATATTACAACGATAGGTTCATCAACATCTCTGAAATCGTATTCTTCCCTGTGAGAGGAATTTTTCGGGTATTATTAGATCGGGTACGTAAAGTACCGAGTTTCCACGTGACCCAAATCAACCAATCGCTAATTTTCGTTGCATCAGCGTTGCACCTGAAGAGGCCCGATTTTCTGGTTACCCCCGCTAAAATCACTTTCAGTGATAAAATGTACTTGTAAAATTTAATGAGTGAAATAAATCTTACGTTTCATTTCTTTAGTTGCGCCCAAAAAATGAATTTGATGAATTTTCAAAATTTCCAGTTTTCAATCTCAATTGTCAATCTCCTCAACTTTAATTAATTTTCTTTCTCTGCATGAGAAAATCTCGTATCACGTTTCATTTTTTTCAAATCTAGAATCTCTTATTTTCATTCCTTTTTACTGTCTGATTTCATATCGGTCAGAGTTATGACGATCTATACTACTGTCGTGTCTCGTATTATTACTGTCACTAAATACAAAAGTTTAGTATCGTTTGATTCGGTCTGCTACAGAAGTTTCGAAACTTCTTCATAGCGATTCTAAATCGCTATAACTGCTGAAAATTAGTTAATTATTAATTAACCAATATCGATAGTTAACGAACAAGATAAATTACATTTATACACGTTATACACGTTATAGTAACATTATAAATATATTATTAATGCAAAATAATAATATTGTACATGTATGGTGTGATTTATAGTACAGTGGTAAATGCCACATAACATACAGTAGCGTTTCATTTACATTACCATCGACAACCACCCTAAATCACAGCGCTACATATTGGATAATCCTAGTAGTTACGGACCGATATAGATCAGACATTCCTCGTCGTTGCTACAGCGATCCATACTTAATACAAACCCTACAGCGTCGTATACCAGATACCAGATACGATACGTTGCCTCAATGGTATCTATTATATTTTAGCCAAATTAAACAATAACAAAGGAATTAACATTTACGAGTCGTTCACGAGCATTTGATTATCCTCGATTTCAAATTGTTCTGGTTAAAAATGAAGGATCGTGGAGCTTTTCGGGATGAAAGTTAAGGCAGTAAACAGCAATAATTCCGTTAATAACTGGATATTTTAACTCGCATTTCTTCTTTTAATATCAGCTACGTTTAAATTGATAATTATACAGTGACCCGTAATAAAAACTTTATGAATTCAATTCGAGATTTACATTTTAACGTATATTTTAACGTATGATTATATTTTAATGTATATTTATTATCAATTTCACGTTTATTTTATTATTTATAAACTTCTGCATACGATTAAAAACTGTTATTAAATAAGCTCGATTATTTGTTGTTGAATAAATCATTTTAAAATGAGCTTCCAATTGAACGATTGCCCGAGAGAAAAACGCAATAACCTTTGAATTTAATATGAATTTCTTCTTCCCCATGGACAAAATAACCATAATCAGAAAATTTTCTTCATCTTTGATTGCAACGACAGACGCGAGTATTTTATTATCATATCTATTTATTATCGCTTTGATTAATTTACGCAATTAATCCACGAGAAAACTGAGACAAAGAAAAAGAAGGAAAGGAACGAAAGAAACCAAGAGGAAGAGAGCTAACAGAAACAAATCGAAGCGAATTCCACTAATGGAAAGTTGTCGCGAACGACGTTCATTAGAAAGAACGCGTTATTTGTCACTTGGGCATTGTTTTGAATTTCACGGGCACCAAAAGAAGAAGAGGAATCTCACGCGTCATGGTAAAACGCTGGTACTTTAATCGCAACATCGGCTAATGGGAAGGGGAGGGCAGATTGCGAAAGAAGAAGACAGAGGGATCGAAGCGTAAAATTCGCGGGCGCGACTCGCATGAATTTTAAACGACCTTAGTTTTAACGAACGACACGCAGCGAGAAAGAGAGACTGATTTATGATCTCGGCTAGAACTGGCCAAGATCATAATTTACCGACGGCGTCCATTCCCTTTCACTTCGTTTGTAATTCATAGATCACGTGCTTAACTTTCAAAAGTTTCCCGCTGAAATCGATCGCACGGTGGAAACTTCTTGTATCACTGTACCCGAGAGCATTAATCTTCTACGTAGGTATATCTATTATCGCCGGTCGAAGCGGAGGAATCGTAATTTATAATTCAATTCTTCCAATCACCGCGCCTTCTGAACAACTTCTAACATACTCTGTTCTTTGTTATTTAATAAGAAACGTCGAACTTTGACTTTAAACACCGACGTAGACAGGACGATACCCTAAAACATCAGGCGATCCCTCTAATTTTAAACGCGACTGTGTCCTAAAGTACGAGACGATCTTCTTTGTACGATTTACATATATTTAAACAGACGAATAATAATTTAATCTTCAAGAAGATGCGCGAATAATCTATACTCTTTATACGTATTTTCCAATTTGTTTCGTTATTAAATATAGTAAAAAGACATTTGTTCTTCATTCGATACTTGATAACGTGAGAACTTGCATAGTAGTTGCAATATTCACGCAAGTGGCAGTATCGATTTTACGGCACTTTGCAACTAAGTTTAATTTTCCGTTTCACGTTTGTGAAATTTTATTGCAACTGCATCCAGCGTTCTGCGCTCTGCGTTTCAATCGCTTTTCTCTGTATCCTCTCGTCACTCGCCCCCGCAAAGAGGCGGTCCGCGTCCGAGCCCATCAAATTTCACGTGGTACGGACGCGAGGAAGCTACGCGAAAACTTTCCAATAGCGGGGAATAAATTCAATTTCAAGATGCTCGGGACGACGATTCTGTCTCTCGCAAAAGCGGGGCGAGGGTGTTCCATTTCAGCGGAAACAATCGGACGATTCCGCACGCAGGAAAGGAAAACACAAGGGGATCGTATTTCACGGACCGACCTCGTCCTCGTCCTCGTCGGCTCTAAAAAGGGGTGAGAGTCTCGCCGAGACGGGAGATGTCCAGATAAACGAATACCCGATCGCGGGGAGTTCAAGTTCGCCGAGATTATTTTCAGTCTGCTCTCGTCGATCGAGACGTCGATAAAGAAACGCTTATCGGCCTTGAGTGATTCGCTTTTCAGGGGACAATGGCGTCTGGTCGTGAATAGGGAAGGTCAACGTACACGTACACACTCACACACACACACACACACACACACACACACACACACATACATACACGTATATGCGTACTCACCATGGACATCCAGTTTGATATCGACGGTCAATGGCTCGACCAGTGCCATACTGTTTACTTTACACGTGAAAGTTGAATTCAGCTCGTCGCGTGTGATTTGCATCTGTAGCTGGCTGCTCGCGTTCCCGATCCCGTTCTCGGCCACCGTCGTCGAACTGATCGCTGAAACACGTGTGTTTATGCGTATGGTTTTGCATGATGCTGCTTGGTGCAAACTGAATCTCATATGTTTGTATTCGGAGAATTTATGAACATTTTTATCCTATCGTGTATATATATAAGATATTGCTATATGTATATATACATATATATAAGATATTGTTGTACAAATATATATATATATAGATATATAAGATATTGTTGTGTATATATAAAAATTTCCTTCTTTGGTAATATACAACAATATCTTACATATATATATACATATGTAAGATATTGTTGTGTATATAAGATATTGTTGTATATATTACCAAACAAGGAAATTTCCACAATATCAACAGCAGAATCTTACATTTACGAAATCTTTGCTCGTTGAATCTTAAAAATCGATCATGTACGTAGTCATTGGTTATGAGTTACGTTTCACGAATGATTCTCAGATTACAATTTGAACATCGAGATACTATAGGTTCGCTGTAAACCGTGATTTTATTCGTAGACGACTGGATTGTGTTTTCGATGGTTGGTCAAAGATACGATACGAAACGAATAATACGATCTTCTTTGTACGTTTGGAATTTTTAATCAAAGAGTGATATTTTTGAGCAGAAAGATAGTCAACAAGTAAAAGAAGCATTCGATTTGTAAAATATCGAACACTTCGTGTGTCATACTTGCGTTTATTATTTAAATAAATCTTCCAGATATTCCCAGATATCGTACGTCAAATTAGAAATTTTTCAATAAAAAGAATTTCATGTTTCGTTAAAAAGCACGAATCACGTAGCAAAAGTGTTTCTTTTCTCTTCACAAATCGTTGGAAAGCGATGGGAGAGAATCCGTGAAACGTCGTGGAGGAGAGAAGGAAACGGTAAATCCTGGTGAATCTTACCTTCCAGCGGCTGGTCGTTTTTAAACCAGCCGACCGTAGGCACTGGTTTCCCTTCGCCGCTCTCGCAGTACAGGGAAATCGGCGAGCCTTCGTTTATAGGTCCTAAAGTGGCACCGGTGCTTAACGTGTTCTTCGTCTTCTCGTCGATGACACGTACGAATGCAGGTTGCACTGAAACAGAAACGAAAACGCGGTCAATTACACCGGTTAGAGGGTCGTCTTCGATCCGCCCCCGCTCTATTATTGCTTCTATTCAGCGCGCGTGCACCGAGTTATGCGCTTATGCAACGGAGTTTTCGACTGTCGTTGTTTCGGAAAGCAAACCAAGCGATTCGATATTGATTGCGAATGCTGGTTCGTCGACGACGGTCGATTTAATCCGCTATTTGCGTCTTTTCCCAGATCAGTTGTTTAGAAAGCCCAATAATCGTGCCCATTAACATTCGAACCCTTTAATAAAATCTTTAAAACTGTTTTAAAGAAATCGTACAATGGTAACAAACGTGGGCTCGTTCATCAAGTTTCTACCTTTCATCGTTATTATTGAGGGAAAAAATTTCAGACCAGGATAATTTCCAACCAAAGCCAAATTGACACTTTGGAGAGAAAAGATTTTGGAAATTTGTGCAAAAGTTGATGCGACGAGTAGAATGGCTCACGTGGGTGCACGCAGGTGTGTGTATGTGAGAGCAAATCTTCTTAAGGGTGAATACTGGGCGGTAGCGGGAAAGTTTGGAGAGTTTCGAGGGAAAGTTTAGAGAGAAAGAGGTGGAGAAAGGTTCGAAAGCATTAGCGGACCGAGTGTGAGACGCAGCGAGTTTTAGTCGGGTTGTACGTACGTACTTTGTCTTATTGTCAATTCCTACACTCATTGACAAAAATGGTTACGCAAAGTATCACGAGTATTACGAAAATTAAACGCGAGAAGTGATCAAAAAGTATATTATTATCGCAGAGGAAGGAGCTTTCGAAGTACTCGATTCCTCCTCGTTACGCATATTTTAAATCGCCCAAATTTCTATTTAAATTACCCAAATTCCTATCTAATTACCTTGTCCCGTTTCTCGTCGATTAAATAGCTAATCGACAGCGTCGCGCTTCTAATCGCGCGAGTTCCCATAAATTTTCATACGCTTCCGAAGCTCCATTTTCCGGAGCTAAAGAATATCCTGCGCGATCGAATAAATAATAAACGTTCTCAATAAATTTTCTATCGGTGAATAAACAGCGAGAGACATCCAGCTGAATTCTTTTTGAGCGATACTATATGGGAATATATTGATGCATCGAGTAACTTCGTTTCTTCAATAAACATTAACAAATCGTGGATTTTCTAAATTATCTTCCGGATGAAATAATCGGAAATTTCCAGTAATCTTTTGCAGGTTCTATTGAAAAGTTTGGCCTTTAATTTTATTGCAGAGTACAGAACGTTCGTCGTTTTTTAAAAATATAGTTTTTCAATAAAAAAGAAATTAGCTCGACTCAACCGACAATCTCGTTTTATCTAAATACATTCGCGAATTTATTAACTGTTGGAGAATTGGCGAGAATGAAATTCACGATGAAAATTTCGTTTTTATTTTCAGGTATATTCTGTCCTCTACAATTTTACAACTGCGCCAGAACATTATGCTGGAAGCATCGCGTCCTCGCGTATAATGCGTACCGCTGTCATGTTATACACCGTTATTACATTTCCTTACCATGATTATACAGTTTCCTCAAACTTTAATCTCGCATCTCGCGCCATCATCATCAGATCTTAACACCTCTATGTACCCAACAGAGCACTGCGTTGCACCACCTCGTATATCATCTACTTATATTCGCAATAAACATTGCAACTTCCACCGACGCATTACGTTCAATCCTTCAGACACCGTTTCTACTTCCAGTTACTTATTAACATCAAATTAAATCCCTATCTTTCCCGCTTACATCCATAATAAATACCATAATTTTCTCCAACATCCTCGTCTTTATTCCCAACAGAGCTCTTTATCTCCCCGATATTTCATACCATTCCAGCCGCGTGAATTTACGAAGATCGCGCTAAATCTTGCTACACTTTCGCTGCTTGCGCTTATTATGCTCATAATACGTTTGCAGAGTTTCCATTTTTTTTTTTTTGTTTGTAGAATTTCCACACTCGCCGACAGAATGTTTTTTTCTTAAATTCGTTCTTCGGAACTTTTCATTCCTCTTATATTTGGAATATTTTGGTTCATTTTGTATATACTGTTTTATAATACGTAATATATAATTGTACTAATTCTTTAAAATTATACATTTTTATTTTAATATTTATTTTTTTTAAATTATATATTACATTATATACTAATATAACAATATATAATATATGTATATACTAATTATTTACTAATTTATATACTATTCTATTCTAATTATATATTAATATACTATTAATTATATACTAATGTAACAAAATATACTAATTATATAATTATGCGAATTCTTAAAACTTATACATTTTTATTTTAATATTTATTATTTTTAAATTCTTTTTAAATTCTTTTAAATTATATATTACATTACATATATATACTAATGTTTAATAATATAATAATATATAATTAAAAACAGAAAACTATCCTAGAAAATATGAAAGAACGTGCAGAAAATACAAATTCCTCCACACTGACACAACAGAGTATATAAAGAACAATTAATATGACGAAGCGTTTCCTTTCAATCCCAACTGCCAATTATCCCCAACATCCCAATTTTTATTCCTTTCACTTCAAAGCCGTCATCTCGCAACGTTTCATTCAACCGTTCTCCCTGGCGCACGCAGCTCCCGCTAAAACCACCCGTCTTTGAAAAGCCCCTCAAACCCTGACACTTTCGCCGAAACACACCGCTCTGAACCACGGAGAAACGGTCGCCGCAAGTTATTATTCATTGTCACTCGCGGGGAACCATCCAGGTTCTCCTCGTCGTCGGTCGCGCGTGAACTCGTTTCCGAAACAAAGTTCTGAAGATGATAATACACGGAGAGACGGTTCCGTTCGTTTCAACAGCGTGTCCACGTTGCGCCGCGTTCTTTCACCGGCGTCGTCGTCACCGTTGCCGCCAGTTCTCATCTCTCTCTCGAACTCAAATATCCCACAAGGCTTTGAAAGGCGCCTCGTCTGCGCGTCGCGAGGGACGTTTGAATTCCCAGTTTTTTTTAATTCGGGATTCCCTTGGACTCGCGGTTGGCGCATTGTGCGCCACGGCGAAAGGGGAGAAGAAGCCCGGGTGGGCCGCGTTTAGAAAACCGGCCGAGGCGGACCAGCTTCTTCTCTTTTTCCAAAGCGGGACGCGGGCCCGGGCTATGAATAAACTTTTCAACGCGTGCAAGTGCTGCTTCCGGGGTAGCAGCCCCGGCTCGATTCACCGCGAGCCACTGAATGTCAAGTAACTGTTTTTCGCTGGAAATTCATCTTGCGAATTTACGTGCGCCCTCGAGAAAGAGAGAGAGAGAGAGAGCGCTCGTAACTTTTTATTGCCGAACCGGAAGTACCGACTGGCGCGCTGCTACCGGCGCAACGATCGAACGCGAACCTCGACGCGAACTTTGAAACGCGTTCTGAAAGGCGGCTTTCAAGAGATTTTTCTTTTTTGACTACACTTTCCTCCTTCTTCCACGTACACGACGGATGTATGTCAATTTGCGGGAAGAATTTGGCAAAGGATCACACGAGGTTCGTTTATCGGTTAAAAGTCTTGATTGAATTACGATGGAAAAGAGCGGGGTGTAATATTTTTAGGTTAGGCAGGCATCGATTATTTGCTGTTTGAACTTTGAGGATCTGCGAGAGTGAAAGGGTAGTTCTAACGAATTTCCATGCTTTTGTTTTTTTTGTTTTCTTCCCTCTTTTATGTATTTTCTTCCTCTCTGTTTTCTCGCTTTCCCTCTTTAATCCTCTTCCTTTCTTCTGTTTGTCCCGTCTTTTCTCTCCTTCCTCTCGTCTCGCTGCTGTTATCTCTTTCACCCTCTCTTTCTTCCCTATCGTCATCTTCTGCTCCTTTATTTTCGTCTTTCGAGCTTTACTCTCGTTCTCTTTTCGGTTTTCTGATTTCGTCTGACAAAAATTTTCATTCAACGATACGAAACGTATAACGATACAAGAACACGCCAAATCCCCGGGAACGTTTACAGAAAAACTGCACGACTTGTACCCCAGTACGATTCGTCTCACTGAAAGGCCCAGAAGCAACTGTTCTGACTAGGAAACGAAGACGACTTTTTTGCCATAAAATTTTATCGATATGCAAACATTTGGATCGATAGAAAACAAATTACAGGCGCGATCGCTCAGCACCAGACAACGCCACTCCTACTCGAAGTCTACGCCACGCCCCCTCATGAATCACGTGACCCAAATCAACCAATTGCTAATTTTCGTTGCATTAGCGTTGCACCTCAAGAAGCCCGATTTTCTGGGTTCCCGCTAAAATCACTTTCAGTGATAAAATTAGCGCCAGCTACACGGTGGTCATCGTTCACGGTCGGTTATTTCGCAAAATGAGAAGAAACGCTGGAGACGCAGTTATACGAGGAGTATGGCACTTGTCAGGGTCCTCGCCGGAGTTTCTCTAATCTAGCAAATCGCCGAGTCCCAGTGCAGCGATTTCGTGACACGAGGTGAAATGAGCTTCGAGAGAACGAAGTGGATGGCTGAGACCCAGTTGGAATACGAAACACGGGATGATATTGTAAGATGGCGAATGTACGAATTCGCGAATTGAAATCAAGCGCGATACTCGCAATTACTTCTGTCTAGGATAAACCTCGTTACAATGAACAATTATTCTCTTCGACAACGTATCTTGCTTCTTGCTACAAAATAGTCCAATTTTTATTTGGTGTGTGTAGCTCGTTTAAAATTATTACACCAACGTTCTCACGTTATTATAATTTTCGTATTTATTTGCGATTAAGCGCGATATTCCCAGTCGAATAAAAAGACCTTGTTATAATAAAATAATTATTGTCGCCAATAACAGATATTGTTTGTTTCTTGCAAATAATCAGTGCAATTTCTATTTGAGTGTGTAACTCTTCCAAAATTGCCTCAGTTGTTACATCTTCTTTAATTATTAATATTCTTATATTGCATTATTACAATTTTGTATAATAACTCTCACATTTACTTATACTTTTACGTTTATTTCGTTATCGCATTTACTTCTAAATATAAAACGATTCCTTATTTTACGGTAAAGTTTAGTTTTTAGAATTATTCCAGAAGAAAAAAGGAAAAAACGAGAAGAATTACGATTCCACGCGTAATTTGCGAAGGTGGCAAGCCCATTGAATACTCATCACGCCAATAGCTTCCCGAGCTCGACAATTTTTAAACATTTCAACCCTGCCGCGTAATTACTTTCGCTTAATGAACAATTCACCCTATTCCCAGGGTGAACTCTGGATATCGCCACATTTCAATAAGAATTTATCGTGTAATTTATATTCAAATGAAGCGAAACTTCTATCGGGAGATCCGCCTTCTTATTGCTGGAAATTGAATATCTCATAGTTTTGACATTTCAGCGAATGGAAACTTCGCTAATCTCCGGCTAATATTGAAATATCGACTATTTAATTTTTCCCCATCAAAGTCCCTCTTTCCAAGTATAATATCTCTCACAGTTTACAACTGTAAACGTAGATCGACATATCAGAGACGATCTGTAACTTTTCATAGAAATTCTATCAAGCGAATTCACATTTCCTCAATATCTCTTGAATGTAATAATTTCTTCATTCGCAGATTTCACGGTGGTAGTCGATTGAAACTAAATTACGAGACTAGAATCAATTTTATGATTGCAAAAGTGACGCGTTCAATTTCTGAGGATTCGAACTTTCGTAAATTACACACACGATAGTTCATTTTTCCGCAAAGTTCTTCCGCGTTGATTTAATAAAAATTGAAAATCCGTGGGACAGTTTCACAGTTTCTCGGGTTGCTTCTTTCTTTCCGTTTCGCTCTAACAAGTGTTAAACAGCTGAACAACGTTTCGGCATCGCGCGAAATTCTTCCGGTGGAAGTTCAATCCGGCGAATTTTCATCCATCTCGTTCGAAAAGCGGGGAGAAGAGGTCCCTGAAGTACAGTATTTTGCCCGGCGATGATATTAAGGCGCGGGGGGAGGGAAAAAAACCTATTGCAAGTTTCACGAGCTCGGAGAATCTAATTTCCCTGTAGAACTTCGTGCCGCGTTTCTGAGTGCCCGCAGTTTGCGTTTTTGACAAGAGCGTAGCCTCGTTTTTGAGAAAATTTTACATCTCTCTCTGTGTGCCAACGACGATGCCCCGCAACGAAGATTAGTATCGCTACGAAGCTGCGCTTTCATTCCGCTGGATTTTATTTATTCAAGGCAGATGACCGTGCGAGAATTGACTGTAAATTTTGGAAATTTACTGAAGATCGACTCCAGTGACTGTCGCGTTTATCAGATGTCTTGGAATTTTTCTGTTTCTCAGGAAACTTTGCGCTAACAACACCTTAGGTGATTTAGAAACTTCCAAATTTTTGGAGAATTTAATTTCACGGTTTAATTTTGGAATTATCCATTACGAAAATACTTATGTGGCACTTGAAAGTCAAATTATCCTACAAATATTCTGGTCGTTGGTCAGAGATCGAAATTGACTGACGGAAGAGTTTCCCTGAATGATTCAAATTTGGAATCCGCCGTTTATTTTCTGCGTTCCAGTCGACATTAACGTTCCATTGCTGACTTTAACATCGCGCCCTGGTAACACGGATTATCCTCCATTTCTAAATATCGAACCCCTGAATATCCCTTTGTCTCTGGAAACTTCAAATTTTTTTTCTGGATGTCGCGAAATAATCCTCCCGTATTCAATACACGCGATTTTAATACAGATAATCTGGAGGATGGGAAGATCGATTCGGGTCCGTAGAAATGGCCGTTCTCGACCAGCGGAACCCTTCAGAATCGGTTTTAATAACACGAGGGGTAATGGGAGGGGAGGGGAGGGAGATAGAATCGACGTATCCGGGGGTCTGAATTAGTAGGAGCGAGCGAGAGCGTCCAATCAGAAGTGCTCGAGAGTCGATCGAAGCCCAATGACCCAGAGAGAGAGAGAGAGAGGGAGAGAGAGAGAGAGAGAGAGCAGCCTGAAATCCCATAATTTCCAGCAGCTAGAAGATCTAATTGGATTGGCCGCGAGACAAGTGGTCCTTCATATAATTTAAATAGAGCTCCTCCGCGCGGTACCGTCACCGTAACAACCTTCCATCCGACAAATTGCCCTTTGAAATACGCGCGACGAACAGCGCCGACAGCCGACGAAACGGCTGTTACGATTACTCCTCTCGAAATTATCGAGGTTAATTGTAATATCGCTGCGACGATGACACCGCGATAGCGCGAGTAATTTTTAGTCGAGCTCGCTCTGGTTTCGGTGACCGATCAGTCGCACGTGTATCTCTGCTCGAAAATTCATAGGACCACTTTCTACTATTAGAATACTCGCGATCGATGTTTGCCCTAGACGCTTCTCTCGAATTACCGAGCTTAATGTCGCCTTGTGCGATGACGATGTCACAGTGTACAGTGAGTAATATTTGGTCGAGTTTGTCCTGGTTTCAGCGAGCGATCAAAAAAGATTTCCAATCGTACGATGGGATGAAGATATTCTTAGGACAGTTTCTACTTTTGATAATCGAGTATTTACCGTAGATAATCAAACGATCAAATTGCACGTGTATTTTACAACACGATTATTAATGTATTAATATTTTACAATTCCAGTTGTGTATGTACAGAGGTGGACGGCTAAAAAGGTTCCCTTGATGAAAAATGATCGGTATTTTAAACTGTTCAAACTTGGCGAAAGAAAATCGTGCAACGAGTGCAACGAGCCAACTGGCCTCGTTTCAAAATGTGGAACTTTTACTGTATCGACTTTGAGTTCTTTCTTTCCCAAAGACATTTTTACACTGTTCAGGATGTGGAAAAGCAAGAACATTTTTGCTGTTAAAAATTGCAAAAGTTTAAATTCCTTTAAAAATCACTGAAAAATTTCTTTTCGTGACTAGATGAAAACATCTTTGAGAAAACTGAGGTAGAGTTGTCAAAGTGGAGGTATTTATATTTCAAAATGAGGCCAATTGAGTTGTTTTTTTATGAAGTTATGATAGAAGTTATAAAATACAGACAATTCTTCATCGAGTGTGCGAATATTTTCGTCCAGTAATTATTAACTCATTCATCGTAGAAAATTTTCCTGTCTATATATCATATATACATATCATATAAATTATTTACAGATTTCTCATTGGCAGCGTAATTGAAATAAGAATGTCAAGACAATTTAAGACATTCAAATTCTACTCAGATTCGATTTTTACCTTTATGATAACAAAAATATAAAATTTCACAAACCTCCACAATCCAAACAATTACTTTTCACTTTTCGTCGAGTCTCTTTTCGTTGATCAATTTAAATGAATTTTAAATTAATTTCTTATTAGTGTGCCAAACATAAAGTAAATAGCATCATTTCGAAATTATCATCGTCGAAATCTTTTTTCTTTTTTTTCTTCTTTTTTATCGTGGTTTCATTAGATTGATGCACGAAGAGATGAAACCTGACAGCAGGTGAAAGAATCGTGGCGCGTATGCGCCGAATGAGTTTCAAGTTTTCAAATTTCATTCCAGCCGCGGTTCCTTCGTCTATGCGTTCGCACGGGCAGGAGTTATAGAAAACTTTCGGACAGGCATTAGGTTGATGTAAAAGTTCCGCCATACGTTTTCACTCAGCTTGCACGTACACACACCGAAAATCCAAAGTCCTCGTAAAATAAAATCGAACTCGATTTCCCATCTTTCCATTTTCCTCTCTCTCTCTCTCTCCTCTCACTCTTCTTCATCGAACATCGAGTACGGAAACTCGATGGGCAAAATATTTATTCGATATATTGCCGAAGAGAGGGCCTGAAAGTTTACCTACTCGAAGAATTTGTAATAATCGATCAACCTCTTCGACTATCTTGAGATCGATTAATTGTAGTTGTGTCGAAATTCATTCTTACTCAAAAAAAACAGAAAGGATTTTTTCTTGTAAGATTGTCGGTACTTCTTTTTATCACTGAAAGGTAACCCAGAAAATCGGGCCTCTTTAGGTGCAACGCTAATGCAACGAAAATTAGCGATTGGTTGATTTGGGTCACGTGATTCGTGAGGAGGCGTGGCGTAGACCTCGAGTAGGAGTGGCGTTGTCTCGTACTGAGCGATCGCGCCTGTAATTTGTTTTCTATCGATTCAAATGTTTGCATGTCGTTTTCGTTTCCTAGTCGGACAGCTTTTTTTTAGTAGATGACTCTATGAAAATTTTAAGCTAAACTTTCAAAGTTTCAATGTTGCAAGCAATCGTGAAAATATACTGGTCGTTTGTTCAACTTTCGTCCGACTAAATAAAACTCCGATCAAAATGGTATCTTCGTCAATAAGTTCTAATCCGCTGTTAAAATATTCAACTTGTTAAACATACAGTACACTCCGCCTTTAAACTTCAAACAGGTCATTTTTAATAACAAAGAAACGCTCTCCGATTCTCCAAAAAAATTGCAGCCAATTACAGGCAGAGATTCGTGAATCATTACAGAATCTTATCGAATCGGGTTACAGAACCGCGAGGCACACATTCTAATTAGCACTCGAACAGAAGCAACCCTATCTCGCGCGAGGAATAATGGCCCTCTTAAATTATTTCACGCCCGTGTGTTTTCGACGCGTATAAATACACGAGAGGCAGGGATATAAGTGGCACGTGTCGTTTAAAAAAAAAAAAAAAAAGAAATGAGAACTGCGATCGCCCGCAGCCAGGTTTTCTTCACCGACAAGGACAACGAGTGATACTCCAGCATGAAGCACTCCGGTGAGAAAGAAGAATACAGTGTTTAATTTCGCCCCTTAACCGTGTCAGTCAGCCGAAAAATTGTGCTGAGTTCGAGCTCCTTCTCTCGTATGCGTGCTATTTTCAGTCGTTGCCTCCAGCCAACAGACTTTGGGATTCTTTCTTAATTCCTTTCTTTTTGAAATGTCGTTCTTTGCGGCACGAGATCTATCTCGATCTTTTAAAATATATATATATATATATACATTTATGTTTCTAGAATGGTATTTTTGAATATTTTAGGGTAGTAATATACGATTTTTTTATATGTATTCTGGCGTTGTGAAATAAGTATATAATATATAATGTAATGTAGTCATATAATACATATACTACATATTATATAAATATAGAATATGTTTTAGAATAGATAATATATTTTCATAAATATATTTAGTTTATAAATAAAATATACATATATTTTTATACATTTCTCTATCCTAGGATATTTGTGACTGTTTTATTATTAAAAAAAAATAAATTCACACGACGAAATAAACTACGATCATTTTCAATCTCACGACAATTAAAATCTGAATATTCCGTTCTCGCTTTTGATCCCAAGTGATAAACGTCAAATTGAAAGAAAAAAGAAAAAAAACATGTCGAGTGCTTCGGAAAATATCGAGCAGGAACAAAAAAAAAAAAAGACTGAGCAAGTTCAAGCGATTGTTTTTCAAATCTTTGGCCGACATATCCGGGAAACTCTGGTCTATTTGTGTGTTCGACTTTCGATAAACGATCGCGCGCAATACTCGTGAAGTATTTCTGTTCGTTAGGTAAAGTGACTCGCGTTACAGCGCGGTATTGTTACTCTGTCAATTTGTGGTGGAAATAGAACGCTCGGAGCCTTAAAAATTTCGGCGCGCGCATCGGCGCGTCGGGATAGCTTTCGAAACGATAACCGCGTTATCGAAACAAATTCCGCGCGAGACCTCTCGGCGACACAGTCGGGTTACGGTCAATCGTTTTCTGCTTTGAAAACACGCGGCTGCTTATGAAATTTTTAATCGTCGCTCGCTTTGATCAATTTTTCATCACGAGCACGCTGCGCACACGGTCGTTCAATTTTTCTCGAATTTGTTTCTCACTTTTTTCCTCCCCTTCTTTTTTTTTTACATGCCTCCCCATTCGAGACGAAAATTATCCCCGGTCGATCCCTCGAATCGCCGCGTCGAAATCATCGACGGCGAACGAGCGAATTTGTCAACCGGTTGATAAAAAATTAATTTCGCGTCGCGGCGTGTTTGCCTTTCATTTTCCGCCGACTTTCGTTTAAAAAATCCTTTTTCACTCCGGCTGCAACGAAAATCAAGTGCGCCCGACGAAAATTATTTCCATTAATCCGAATTTTTCGCCAACACGGCATTCACCGTGTAAAAAAACGAAATCAACGGCGTCAGACGCGTCGTTCCCCGATCGGGCGTTTCGACCGACAAACAAAGTGCGTTTGTAATTAATACGTGAATTTGCGAGGCAAATCAGTCGATATTTCAAAATGATATTTCAACGAATCCGGCGCTCGGTGCACGGCGGTCGTTAATTGTGTCGTTAGCCGCGATAATTTTGCAACAACGCGAGCAAACGCGAGCAAACGCGAGCAAACGCGAGATGTGTCATTAGTGCGGATGACGAGGCTCGGTCCGAAAAGCGTTTATTCCCGCCTAAAATAATGTTGTCCGTCGAAATGAGACAGGAACGCGACGCGAACCGGTGTTACGAGAGTGCAATTTACAACTTTTAATAGCAACGTCGTTCTAATTGTTTTTATTCGCTTGCCTCCGGCCGCCTCCGATCGTTGTTCGTTTCGCCGCGTTCTTTGAAAATTTCGGTTCATCCCTCGTTCTTTGCGCCTTCTTCTCTCCATAGTTGTTGCTTGAAAATTTAGACTGACGCTCGAGCTGACGTTTGAAAATTTTAGGTTGAAAGAAGGTTCTTTCAACTTCAAACGTCCTGAAACTGTCGCGCGATTGATTCGTCGAAACACGTCGCGTCGAAAATCATATTTTTGCTTTTTTAAACT
Organism: Melipona bicolor; assembly: GCA_030673865.1. Lineage (NCBI taxonomy): Eukaryota > Metazoa > Arthropoda > Insecta > Hymenoptera > Apidae > Melipona > Melipona bicolor. The sequence continues at coordinate 2,659,328 of JAHYIQ010000001.1, forward strand.
GACCTAATATCTCTGTCTGTCGATAAATGTTTCAAGAGTACCTTGTTGTATTTTTAGTATAACATCAATGTACTATGGCAGTCAATTTATTTGTTACATCTAACAATATTCAGTATTATACGAATTTTTAAATTACGAACATTCTTTGCAAATTCATATTTCGACAATCTAAAATTGCTGAATACGTAGTTAAACATTTTCTATAAATAAATGAAAAATGAAATAAATAAATAAATAAAATGATCGAATAGAAAATAAAACAAACAAACAATTAAAAAGTAAGTGATAAAATAATTGATAAAACCTGAAATAATTTAATAATGAGCAATTAATAACAAAATAATTCAATCTGTAAAGTAAAAATAAAAGTAAAGTAAATAAATGATTAAATTAAAAAATAAAATAATAAAACCCATAACCTATTGATGATTCGTAACTCTCGTCACAGATGACTGTTTAACTTTCCAACGTAAAGGAAACTTTCGTAAATCATCAGATACGTGCAAACTTTTAACTCGCTCGATACGTGTAACAAATTTTGTCTGTCATTGAACGACCACAAATACAATTGGAAAAGTTCCGCTTACAATTAGACAGGTGGGTAAATACCCAGGAAAACACGAATCCCTGCGCGACATTTCGACTTCCGCGTCGGCAACTTCCAACAGCCATTCACGCGTCACGCTCGGCAACGCGCTGATAATTGCAATAAACTCTCTATGGATGAGCAGTTTCGCCGGCCGTGGCCTGGACTAAGTTCAAAACAGGTCTCGCGCTATTAGCACGGTCTGTTGGTAATCGGACGGCGTAAGAATCGTAATGGTACCTTGGGCAGTTTCCAACATTGTTAGCTCGCGGGCGACTTGCCGCGAAAATTTCTGCTGCCGGTGTTTCAAACTGCGGACAGTTTCCGGTTCTCACAATATTCTTTAACAAGCGCCGATGCAACAGCCGCCATGCCAAATTTCGTAATTCGGTTGATTGTCCAAAACTGCGCCTTAATAACGCGTTTTATAGAATCGCTGGATGAAGGCGTGCCTAATTATTGCGCTTGTTCGACGCTTTGACGATTTCCCATCGGATTTTATTTGTAGGGTTCCAGTCTGCGATATTTCTCTGTACTATTTTTGTCCATCGGAAAATTCTGTTTTTTTTTTTCAATTTTTGAAAGAGAATTTGTCGCACGATACTTTCAGGTTGACTTCTTCTTGACTGTTTTTTCCTTTTCTAATATAAAATGTAGATTTAAAAAAAAAGATGTGAAATATTTTTGGGATGTGACAAAGTACAGTGTCGAACAATGTATCTATTACTGAAATATCAGCAGTATACCATAGTTACGTTGTAATACCAAAAGTTACATATCATCCAAACTGACATATTAGCTGTAACTTAGAAATTGTAACATGTAAATTTTATTTGTCTCTTTCTTTATAAACTTTATATATAATTTGGAAAATTTCTAGCTTCGTTTTTATTTTTGATGTCAAAGTTAAATATAACAAGAGAATATCGTGCCGTTTATTGTAACAAAAGTTTCAGTTACATGTGCCATATCTACCATAAGGCAAGGCAAACATTCTGTCTCCCAATGTCTAAAAATCTGTTTTCCCCAACATCGCGCATATTTTTAGAAACACAAATCTCCCGTTGTCAATAAACAATTCAATTTCCCATTGGGAAGTTTCAAACTTTGCAGTGAAAATATTATTCCCTTAAACTTGAATCTTTCGATAAGAACGAAGATCTCAAACTCCTGCAAATTTCTTACAAAAAACATGATAGAATTGATGTCCGAATATCTCTTATATAAATATTCTCTTTTATAAAGCTTTAATTTTTCATCGCGAGCAAACAATTCTCGTGACAGAATTCTTCAAAATATTTCATATCGTTATTTATCATTCTACGAATAATAAATTTTGCAACAGATTCCAGGATTTTTATCAGAAACGATTCCACGCGACTGTTTCAAACATCATTCATAACCACGTTCCAATCTTTCCAAATATTCGATTCTGTTGCGGGATTTCCGATTTTTCTTCGAAAAATTCAATCCAACTGAACCGTAAAATATCATTCTCGACGAAGTTTCAATCAATCCCTTCGAATAATTAATTCTGTCGAGGAAATCTCTTCATTCCTTTTCGGGGAAAAAAAATTCCGATTCCACTGCCGTAAAATATTGTTTTCAATCTACCTTCAATGACGTTTCAATCTACCCTCAAAAATAAAGTACTCCGCTGCGAAATTTACGATACCTCGTGAAAACTCGCAACCCGATCGTTCATTTTTAATGAAATTTCAAGCTTCCTACACGAACAATCAACCCCGATACTAAAATTTCAATTTTTTCCCCCTCCAAGAGCTCGGTTCAATTAATCTAACAAACCGTTTTCAATGAAGCTTCAATCTTCCTCTTCAGAAATAAAATGTTCTGCAGCGAAATTCCCGTTGTTCTCTTTTTTTCTTCTCTCCCCATGAAAAATTCGATTCCATTTTCAAAATACAACCTTCAATTTCCCGTCGTTGAAGTCTCAATTTTCCATAAAATTTACGATTGTCTCTTCAACTCTTTGGCGGGCCATTTTTACGCAATAATGACACGAAAAATGAGTTTCCGAGTCCAGGATGAGTGCGACGAATGTAATTAATTCCCAGGCAGTTTCGTGCCATTGACGGCACAAAAATGGATAAAATTATGCTTATTAAAATTCGAGAGAAGTTATATTACGTCCGAAATTGGCCATTTGCAAATACAGTATTTATCCGTTTCGCGAAAGGATTAAAATCTACTCAAACGATCCCAAGCTTCCGTCCTCTCGCGCAAGAAATCAATTTTGGTACCCGAAAAATTTTCAAGCGTCAGCGTTCTATATTCACAAACCATTCGAACGATTATTTCCACAGTACATTATTGATCACGCTGTGTCATTTTATCTGAAGTGACGATGCTTCGTAAATAAATTGCTGGCAGATGATGCGAGAAAAGTTTGTCGAGATCAAAGGATTAATTTCACCCTGACAACCGGAGGATGTAAAACGAAAATAAAGTACAATTAAATCCAACTGCGCGAAACGAAACGAAAATAAAATTCATTGATCGAACGTCGTCTGTGATTTGACGCAATTTTTGCTATTTCGCTGTTAAATCGGTAAACTTGACTTCTAACTGATCCAATCGAGGAAACTTTCCCAGCGACAGGACATCACGGTTGCACTTTCAAACATGTGCATACACCTACGTTGTTCGTTGTTTGGATCTCTTTAGGCTCGCCTGGTGACTACCTTTCGACATCCTGGCGAAAATTCCAAAGTAAATAATTGGCACCCCTTTCACGTATCGTAAATTCAACCGCACTTTAATAGTGTGACATGTTGCGCGCGTCAAGATAACCGGTTCGGTGGTTTAGCCGCTACCACTTCGGGATTAGTACTGCGGCTTTCTCGTTTGTCGAATTACTGGGATTAGCCAGATTACACGGATCGTACAAGTATGATACGTCTAATACGAGTTATTCCACGCATATCTTACTGCCGGTGGATCGTCGGCGTTTAATCGATTAATTAAATTATATGCCACCTCTGGCCCGCGCCACCGTGAAAACCACCCCTTCTGCTCTGGGGGCAGCCCCCTCTCCTCTTCTCCTCGCGAGGACGATTACACGGCAAATAATCGCGATTCAATCGTTTACCAACGCGAGCTTATCGAATTGAATTGTAAATTTCGCTAAACGACAGTTTCAAGTTACCGGATATCGTACGTTTAGGGAGTCTGGCGATTGAACTGTCGGCGAGAAAAAGAGCCGGGTAATGAGAGCGATGACGAATTTTCATTTCATGCGTGTCTTTTCGAGGTATGTTTATGTAATTTATAAGACTAGACTTTGAAATTTTTAACATCGTGTTATTTTTCGGTCGCATTTGGATAAGTTCGTTTCATTAAATGAAATTTAAAAGCAATTGTGGTAAATGGAGTTCTGCTACAGTTTTGGATTCTTCTTTCTCTTCATTGTACTTGGAAGGTTTCTTTCTAAATTTATTGAAATAGAGGACTGCGTCTCGTTTGAATATTTTGAAGGGATAATTGGAAAACTCACCGGTGACGTTAAGTATGATATGCTGAACGTTATTGCAGTTTCGATTCACAGCCAAGTATGTAGCCTCGCACTTGTAAAGACCTTCGTCCTCCAGTTTCACGTCCGGGATTTTCAAGAAAGTCTTCGACGAATTTGGCGTGTATTCTATATCCGACCTGGAAGAACAACAAGAGGAAAAGTTATTAAATATCAATCGCGTCGAATATCATCGACTAATTTTAGTACTCAGTAATGATTGAAAAGAAATCACTCCTAAAATTCGTAAGAGATGTAAACCATCAAATACTGAAACAATTTTATTCTTCCACTTTTCTTAACTTCTCTATGAAATTTAAATAATTTATCGAATTCTTATCACTCTGCCTAAAACTGTTAAAGATGAAACTAATAAAATCACTGCAGCACAAATTGATCGTGAAAATAAATTAATCTGACCGCGACTGTTATAGTCATGGGAATAAAATCTAATGAATCTGTAACAGATGAAATATCAATTTTAACGTCAACAAATAATATGTATCATACGATTCACACCCGCGGTGTGAATCAAACGCGAGCCAGTGCGTTAAAAATGTGTTACACGTTGAAATTTGCGTGGCACACGTCGCAGATGGAATAACGACAACAACATTCTTATTTGCAAACAGATTATATATGCGGCTCACTGTCATTCGCATGACACATTTGCAATCCCATTAGCATGCGCTAATGAATAGAACAATGAAACGTATCAAGCCGCACGCTACGCTGTTAAATCGATACCGCTTTACTTACGCCGGTAAGGAAACAATGGGATTACGATGTATACCATACAATCGCATATTCTATTTACCTGATACGATTGCACCGGCGCATCCATCATTGTCGATAGAACCGATAGAATACGTTTGACAGATCGTCAAAATCGTTCAACTTTGTTACAATTTTCTTGCGTGAGTAACATTTCGGTAAATAAGTGATTTATTGACAGACTGAGAGAGAGAGGGAGAGAGAGATTGATACGACCGCAAAATAGTTCAGCTATTAAAATAGTTATACAGCTGTGAGGAATTATTTATAATTGTAGAAAATTAAAGAATATTTCTGTTCAAAATATGGAGTATATTATTGAATAATATATAATATAATAAATATAATATGATACAATAAATAATCTAATAATCTGTAATAATAAAATAATCTAACATAATAATATAATAAATAATCTAATAATAAAATAATGTAATATAATAATATAATAAATAATCTAATCAAAATGGAGTATATTATCAAAAATGTAATTACTAAATTGCACATGTATTTTTATTGGATGTATTAAAATATACATATGTACAGTATATATCGTACATGCGTGCATAATCGTCACTTTGATAATTCGACAACAATACGATCTTGCGAACCCTCGTAAACTCCAAACAAACTTCAATTAGTAATAATATCGAAATCAGTAACAATTATAATAATCTTTACACTTTCAGTCAATAATTATTAAAAATGTAATTACTAAATTGCACATGTATTTTTATTGGATGTGTCAAAATATATATATTATATATATTGTACATGCGTGCATAATCGTCACTTTGATAATTCGACAACAATACGATCTTGCGAACCCTCGTAAACTCCAAACAAACTTCAATTAGTAATAATATCGAAATCAGTAACGATTATAATAATCTTTACACTTTCAGTCAATAATAACATAACCTCTATTTTAGTAATATCACACCTTAGACGAGGTGTAATTAACGTTCGAAACTTATTTAATTCGAAAGTTAAAATTACCACATCTATTTCAAACTACGTAAAATCGCGATGTTTATTTCGAATAAAGACCGAGCTTCTTCGGGTGCATATTCTTTTCAAGGGAACGATTCAGAGCAACGAAAACTGGCAAGATAACCTAATAGCGTCGTTACGAAGTAACGGTAATGGCGGCCAAGAAACACACTATCGCAGAAGGTAAATTCCAAAATCCACACAGTCAATTCTTCCTTGATTTTTCTTCTAAAGATGATTTGGACACTCAGACCAAATGAACGAATTCAAACTCGTTTAGTACAAAACACAATCTACGTATCTCGGTATTATTTAGATGCTTGTTTGAAACCGAAGTTTGCCGAGGTGGGAACAAACGAGTGTTCCGTTTCAACTCGACAATTAACTTCTCCATTAAAACGAGAAGATTGAAATTCTGAATTTTATTTTATAAATTGTTTGATAAAACAGGTAATTTATATCGTTCGATGTACCGACTTGCTATTTCAAAAAATTGTCGGACGCAGGGAACGATTTCTATCGGAAGAGAATGCTGCTACGAGTCCGTGCTCGAAGTGCCTGTAAACTCGTCGGAAAGAATCGGACAAAAGAGGAGGGAAAGAAGAGGGACAGAGGGCGTTGAACGCAACAGTTCACTGCACTGTTTCAGTTCACTCCGTTGATCGAACAAAACTATCGAGCAAACAATTGTTTCATTCTCACGAACGGCTCTTACGATCATTCTGAGCCCACATCCGCAACTCTGCCCTGTTGTCGCCAGTTTCGGCTCGTTAGCAGAAATGCTTAGGAATCGTAGCGTGCGGAGCAGAGACGGTGGCAGCCCGCGAGCGACGCAATATCCGAACAGCAGCGATAATTGTTATTAACTAGTGCGTTTGTTCATTAATGCAATGCACTTCTGTTGATTGCCGTCGGAATGATACACGCACCAGCTGTACAAATACGCCCAACTGCACGTAAAACGGCTCCCTCCGTGCCGTGGCTCTCTCCATCCAGTGTAATCTATTTATTGTTGCTGGTACGGTAACGCGCTGCGAGGATTCGTGGAGTCGCGGCTCGCCATTTGACATTCGGATTGTTCCACGGAATTCGGCCCCGGTTATTGCGCAAGGTGATTCCGAAACCGGCTTTATTGCACTCGCGAAAACGGATCTCCGAGTTTATGGCTCTTCTGCGTACCAAGATGGAGGATATTACACGACGACGTTACGGCGAGTGACTGATCGCAGTCCTGTTCTTTCCTAGGGGGGGGGGAACTAACTGGACGATGTTTTATTAATAAAGTTTATCGCGTGTCGTCTCGACGGATTCTTTCTCTTGAAAGAGTGACCATCGGGTGGTATCAGCCTTACTTTGCGCTCCAGTGTTTCATTTTCACTCGTATTTTCTCTTCTATTTTTCCTTTTTTTTTTCCTTTTTTTTTTTTTTTGAAAGAAGGATTTAGAACGTCTTAGTTATTTGATTTAAAGCGCGAATTTGTACAAGTATCGGTGCGCGCTGAATGTGCGCTTCAATGATTCTAGTTTCGATGGAATCGTTACAGGTTGTCGAAGATATGAATTCTCCCATGACGAAAAAATAAAGCACGCTACACACCGATTTTGCGATTTTGCTAGTTTTTTGTGCAAAGTCACAGGGCGATGGGAGAGAAAGTAAGAATTTTTTAAATTAATTTTAACTGATAAAAGACTTGAAATCTATGATTCTTTTTTCTTTCATCGTGTATGTTCACTTATTAATATGACGAACCATTAATTAATTGCTATTAATACGCAATTAGTGTTTCGAAACGTTAACTCTTGCGATTAATACGTCGAATATCGTTTTACAAAGAAACCAGATTAAATCGTCGTTAATGCTATTAAACTTTTTACTGGGAAAAGTTCCCTCGAAAAATTGTACTCGGTCGAAAATATTCCCTGCCTTTCGTGTTTTACGTTTGTACAAACTTCCTTAGAACGTGCGGAATTTTTTTTAAATCGCCAAAGAAGCTTCGTTTTGCAAAGGCACTGGAAGGAACTTTCCGCCCCATGTTTGGACGACTCGCGATCTTTCATTAAACTTCTCTGTCGCGTCGTCGTTCGAGAGAAGCTTCCTTTTGATCTCGACTCGTCCTCGGTAACTAAGTTTTATTACCCGATGTTGCATTATATTTCATAAATCGTTGGTAGAACTCGTTTATTATTTCATTAAACGAACAGAATAACTAAGTGGCATTTTGTTCTTCAGTCTCGTGACGAATCGAAACGTATTGTTAGGAAAGTTAAAAACGTATCAGATTAGACAGAAAATGAAATTTCAGTTAGCGAAGATCGAGTAATCTAAATTGAATTCTAGCTGAAAAACTTGAATTTCAGCCTCTAGAAATATTTCGTCGAAGAATTTTATCACTGAAAGTGATTTTAGCGGGGGTAACCCAGAAAATCAGACCTCTTCAGGTGCAACGCTAATGCAACGAAAATTAGCGATTGGTTGATCACGTGATTCGCGAGGGGGCGTGGCGTTTGAAATGTATCTTCTTACAATAACAACGCATACATATAAAACCTAACTTTTTATGAAAATTCAACCAACATTTGAAATCTTCAGTTGAAATATCGTGACGAATATTTCAGAAAATATCTAATCTAAAAAAGAAATTTTAATTTCAAACTGTGATAAGAATATTCACGTACAGAGTTGAGAAATTCTCTCCCAAACATCAATTTTTGTCATACAAAAAATTCGAATTTCATACGTAGCGCAACGCAAAATCCCCAAATACCCCCCCGCGATGATTAAGAACTGGAGAACACGGTACTTTCGTCGATCTCCGTGTAACGTGCCAGCGAAACTAAATAATTGCTTCCATTAAAGCGTTTCAGGCCGGATCGCAACAATAAAAGTCGTTCGTCGAGCGCGCAATTACAAGCGAGAATCGGGAGAGCCGCGGACGTTTTGCACGAAAACACCGGTCTCGAGCGTCGAAATGAGCCGTCACCGGGGGCCGGGTTAGCTCGCTCAAATAAATTTTAAATCTGCTCCGCACGGTCATCACTCGGATACGTTCCACCGATCGAAATGCACGTTTTCCATTACGCTGCCGTTCGAGATCTTCCGCTTTGTCCAATCTCTCTCTCTCTCTCTCTCTCACTCACTCACTGGTTGCGCAAAATCGAGACGTACTCGCGTCTACTACTCGCGCGCTTAAGCACGCCCCCGTAATCAGAAGGAATTGGAATTCCGTGCGTGTGATCCGATGATCGAGTATCGATCGCGTTTCCGCCGCTCGTTAATCCTCTTTCGAAAGAACGTATAACGCCACATGTTGAGCGAATCAAACGCCACCGGGGCCATTATAACTGGCGCATAAGCGAAGAGTGAAAATAAATCGATCCCCGCGCCTTTCGCCGTTGCGCGTTCTGTCAAAGCGATTTTCCATTCTATCCTCTCGCGTTGCATGGGAAATTGCGTAGCTGCTGAGATTTAAGGGGGTAGGAGGCGGTAAATAATTGTGGAGTTTTGCGGGATTGATCTTTGCAGAAGTCACGTGTAAGATGTGTTTGGAGTGTGTAAAGTTGCGAAATTTTATAGAGAAGAATTTTATACTACTTAATTACGTTTTAATGTATTGTAACACTTTCAATCGGTTATGGAATATTAATAGATATGTCAGAGATTGGGTGGATTTTATGGACATATTATGCACCGTGTCTCAGAAAATTTCGCTCAATAATTTATATTCAACTTATTGATAAATGTAATAAATCTTCCTTTGCAATACAATTATAAATTTTCAAACAACGATGTCAGTATATAATTTTTAATTTATTACAATTATTAATTTAGAATTAAATTCACTTAAGACCATTTCACACTGTAATGAATGTAGGTATACACCGTGGAATATTTATGTAATAAAAAAAACATACCTGTATGCAATCATTTCTATATTTTTATATACGTGCTACGCAAACTATTAGAAATAGTCAAATATACTCTATATAAAGATTCGAATACCAATTTGTTTAATAGAAAAATACCAATTGTAACATCGAACCGATAGAGACAAGGCGGATTCACGAGGTACAAGATTAATATAATTGTTAATTATGGACACTGTTAAGATTAGCCCATTAGCGGCAGTAGCGTACGGAGGGACCAAGCATTAATCATGCATTCCATTTGTCAGATGGTCTGTCCTGGAGATTGACGTACGAATCGCCACGAGCATTCTGTCAAATCCTTTGACCTCCCGGTGGCCAATACCCCGCCATTCAGCCGCAATATGTTTCTAACGTGCACGATCGATTGTGTCAAAACGGTTGCGTTCAAAATTCGTCCACCAGTGCCGATTCACTGTTGTTGTTGTTGTTGCTGCCGAATCCTCGCGTACACTCTATGAAATCCGAAACCTGATAAATTCCTCTGGCCACCGGCGGCTAGATTAAATTTAGAAAGGTGAACTGGAAACGCGTTCAATATCCACGGTTTGTCCGATTAATCCGACTAATCGCGACTTTGAATTACTTCACTCCGAGGGGTTAATTTTATTTGGATTTTTGCATTTTTCGAAAAAGAAAAAAAAAGTACTGAAAATCATCATCACGTTATTAACGTGAACATTCCATTATTCGAATTATCATAAATAGTATATTGCTGAAAAGGAAAACTAATCAAGACTAAATTTCCAACGAAGATTAAACCAGCAGAGTCACAAATGAACATTCAGTTTCCGAGTCATTAATCTCCGGGGGAAAAAGGGTCCTTTCACCGCGTGCCCCTTTTGCGTAACAGAATTAAAAAAGAGAAAGAAGCAATTTCCCAAGAAGAATTTCCCCTCCTGCGAAAATAAAAGGTCTAATAAAACGAAATATTTTTTTTTTTTTAAAGAGCGGCTCTTTCGCCCGACTGGAGGCCAACAAAAGTTGCACGCAAGGAGAAAGGCGTAGGAAAATTATCCTGAAACAGATGCAAATAGCGACACGGTAATCTTCGTATATCGCTTTTCTAACGAGCCCCTTCTCTCTCTCTTTCTCTTTCTCTTTCTCTTTTTCTCTTTTTTCCCCCGAAACTTTTAAAGACACCGAGAGAACGCCGAGGACGTTAATTACTCGGTTCCGAGAAACTAGGCCGGAAATAGGTAGCGCGGGGTCAGCTATTATGTAGATAGAACACGGAGCAAGAACGTTCGAAATTAGCGGGCGACGAATTAAGCAAGGTGAAGGGGGACGAGGGGGGTCTCATTAAAATATTAACCAGTTCCACATTTGACGCGTTATTTCACATCGATCTCGATCTCGATCTCGTTTCGTCAACTCGACTCTCTCTCTCTCTCTCTTGCGAAGAAAACGAACTAAATTTTCCTTTTTTTCTTTTTTCTTTTTTTTTATTTGATCTGCCGTTAATGAACCTAACGTCGGATAAAGAACGACGGGGATAAAGAAAAAGTAATGGATTCGAGTTTGTTGTCATGCAAAATGTAATTTATGATTCGTCGCGCTTCGCCCGGTTACAAAAGCGCCTTCGTTCCATAATGCGGAACGAAGGCGCAATGGCGGATGGAGATTTACATTGATGAACGCTGATCTGTGTGCACCCGCTCGTCCTGTGTTCGTTGAAACGCGTGGAGAACGAGCAGAGACGAATTGTATAAATATTTAGCAAAATATTTAGCGTCACTGGTGCATTTGCGGCGTCGAGCTAAATTTCATTCAACGAGGCAAAGTTCGAGGTATAGTTTCACTGGGAGATTCTCGATATTACAATGGAGCGTTTTCAATTTTACCAAATTAAATGACTTTTCTCTCTAAATACGAAACCCAAGAAAAAAAGATTATTAAAATTCGCACGCGTTTCAAATACTAATATATATATTATTTATAAGAAAAGATTATTAATATATGTCAAAATTATAAATAATTACATCCCAATTACTATAATATTCTTGTAATATTAAAATAATATTATAATAATTGTAATGTTATCGTAATTACTCTCTAATAATAATACTGTAACATTATAAAATTATTTTATAATATATTACAATATATAATTATATAATAACAGAATGAGGGAATCGTAAAGTATTTAAAGACCCTGAATGCTGCTGGGAAGGAGAAGGAGTGTGTGAGAGAAAGTGAGAAGAAAGGCGATTGCGTTTCGTCTCGGAGTCACTGCTTAGACTCATCCAGTGGGGTTGATGGCAGCGACTCCTTAACCCAAACGCTTGTTACTGTAACTACCAGCTAGGCTGGACGGTCCATCCATCCTAGCGGTGTTGCCGCACTTGTTTTGTTTAACGTCGGAGATCGGCAGGACCTCGGACCACTTGCGGCTTGTGCTAGTCGAGTGTTTGAAACTCGTAGTCAAAGAATCGTAGGGCCGCTACACAGAATTATATTATAATATTATAATATATATTATAATAATATTATAATAATTGTGATTTATATATATATATATTAATAATCTTTTCTTATAAATAATATATATATATATATATTTCAGTATTTGAAACGCGTGCGAATAATTTTAATAATCTTTTTTTCTTGGGTTTCGTATTTGGAGAGGAGCGTCATTTAATTTACTCTTCTCTGAAAATAGTTCGTTACTAGAAATTGAATAGTAACTGGAATACGAATCACGAAGCGTTTTGTATACGCGTTCATGTCTGATATCATATAACTGCGAACGCATGCATCATTCCATCAAAGCCAGGCAGATTACGATCTGTTAATAGCAGTATAACGTTAGGATAACATTCATAGCTATACACGTGAGTTATCAATAGCAGGCATAATGAACGTGATATGAATCAACCAAGTATCCATTCGTAATTTATTTTGTATGCAAACACCAACACTGATTCTTCTTTCTAAGATTACCTTTCGAAAAATCAATGATTCTTCATCATACGTAATGGATGATAATTTCCTATGAACGTAGCAGCACAACCAAATGCGAGTAAAATTTCCTACTTTTTGATTTCCTACTTTGAGATCGACGTCAAACAAACAATTATCAATCAGATATCGGATTACGATACACGTATATGTGTATTTTTAAGACGTTTCCGGCAATCCAATAATAACCATCGACGCAAGATTATCTCATTTCCTGACTCAACACGGCCATGCAACGGCTATGAAATCGAATAAAAGCCACACGCAAATTTCCGTGTTCAAATTCCCTTCCACCAAGAATATTCACATTCCACCGGATCGAACATCCCGCTCGCCGGCGAAATTCAGGTAAACCAAAAATCGACTCTCGCGCGTCGCTTTTAACTCATCCCCTTTAGTTTTCCAATCGACCAAATTTCGCAACGTCCTCTAAAAAAAAAAAAAAAAATCCCCGACAAACACAAGAAACTTTATAAATTTATTTTCCCGCCAATCCCATTTTTCTCGAGCTCCGCGTCATAGAATTTCCCCGTTGCGTTTCCCGGATAACGAACATATAGGAATTCCTGGCGGAACCTATTGCCGGCGTCTGGAACGACACCGTAAAGCCCGTCAAAGTGGGCAGGCTGCCATTCGAGGTCAGCTTTTGCACCGTTATCAAAGTTGCAATTGCGAAAATCTTCCCTCGGCCCTCTCACTCGCTGGCGGAGAGTGGAGACGCGTTCTCTTCTTTCATCGTCCCCCCCTCCACTGTCATCCACCTCACGCCTCCCATCGTGGGGTTCGGGGCCCGGCAGACGCGAAGGAGAAATCCACCTTAAATACCCGCCACGCGTAATCCGAACTCACAATTTAATGAGCTCGAAATGGAGATAGAACAGGATAATACCGAGGGGAGCAGGAATTACATTGAAAATGAAACGACTTCTTAGCCCCCGCCTGAGCGTCTCGCAATTCGTGCGTCCCGGCTAAGCTGCACGGGAAGCGAGATAATGCGTCGTCGATTTCACCCGCGAGTTCTGGCCAACGGCCGCCTTTTAATTATTCCTACTCGCTCGTGTTTTCAGGATTCACTGGCTCGCGTCTGGTTTGGCAGATTTTCTTTGTAAATTGAAAAGCCAGTTGTTTCCTGTTGGTAGGGAAATCTCGTTAATAGGGGGACATTTGGTAGACAGTTGCGTGGGATGGAAAGATGCGATTTTGTTTTTTTTTCTTTTAAATTTGGAGATGTTACATTTAGAGTGCTATTAATTTGTTATGAAGCATTGGGAAGCAATGTTATGTTATATAAATTTTGTTATAACAGTATTGTCTCATTTCCAGTGTTTAACACTAGAAACTACCAAACTGTTTGAGATGATCAATTTGTAATTTTTTCCAGAAATTTTATAGATATGAAGCACTGTATTTTCAGAGATTTAAATGAGTTTTCGTAAAACGTATAAACATAAAAATTCCACTGTATTATAAAGTTCCTCGCTTCAATGTTTCTGATGGGAATTTAAAGATTTAATTGTCGATAGCTCTAGCAGATTGTTATAAATTATTAGTAAATTATTGATAGTATTACTTTAGCGTTAAGGTAGATTACATTATTAATTTATTACCAAATTTGAAAATGTTAAATTTTCAAAGTATTAAATTCTTTATCTACTATCCTATACTTAATATTATTTAACACATCATCTATTATACTTCCAATATCAAAATTTCTGAATTTCGAAAATAATTTCGAAACTGTCGAAAAATCCCCAAGTATCGTTCTGAAATCTGATCTCACACATTTAACCGTACGAAGTTCGATCCTGATCAGATCTCGAAACGTAGAAACAACTTTGCAGCTGATGCACTCGCGGATGCAAACGCTGAGCCAATCAACTTTCATGAAATCCAGCTCGGAAATATACACGTGGGTCATTACCGACGATCAAACGCTCCTCGCCGAGAAATTGCGTCCGTAATCTCGTTGAAATTAAAGTCCGATATAACAGGCGTCGAGTCGATCGTTGGCGTTCACACACAGTGTGCCCTCTTTCTTTGCTCGGTGAATTCTTTCGCGGAGAGATTCATGTCGGAATTCATAAGAAATAGTGCAACGCTAGGCAAATACGTTTCGGGAAGGTGGTCGTAACTTCCGGGCAATTTTCTTCTTCTGCTGTAATCGCCTCCGCGATCGCGTCTTTCAGCGTGGAACGGCCAGGTCAACCGACGAGAACGGGGGCTGAGGAGGGTGGGAAATAAGGGAAACAGACGGTGCGACGACGAAGACGGACGCACAAAGAAACGAAATGGCTGCTAGATACAGAGAAAGAGGACGCGATAAGCTGGACAGTGGGTAAATAGGAAGGCACGGAATGAGATAAGCAGACGCACATAGGTGGACTTGATGGTAGAGAGGAGAAAAACGGTGGGAAACGTGACACGTGGACAAGAAGAATTGCGCCATTTTTTTTTTTTTTGCAACACGTGCAATATGCACTTGGTATTAGACGAATTATTCTCGTGCGCGGTGTATATATCCTTGCAAAGATAGTTGCTTCAACTCTTTTGTCCATGGATTATTTTTCGTATCACAAACGTTTCGAGAGTGTTCTAGCATACTTCTCAAAAGTCTTGGGGTAATTACTGTGTTTGTTTCAAAACTGAATGAGGAATCTTTGAAGCATTGATATATTGATTTTTTTATTACAACGTATATCGAATGTTAATTAAAATACAAAGCGCCCTACGATTTTTAATAAAAGTACACAAAATTCAAAATGGTGAACTTTTGAAGCGTCTTCAACATGCGTTGAAAAGTTACATAATTATTCTCTATGAATTATTATTTTTTTTATCATTTATCTGTCTTCAAGATATCATTTTCTACGAATTCTTTCGTTTTCGAGCCGTAAAGTATTTACCAAGAATTTGGAAACAGTATATGAGATTTGTTATATACGTAACGAAATTCTTGAGAACGCAGTGCAATTGAAACTAAAAATCGCCGTAAATATTCCTAATCACAGTGTTTACTTTGTACTCGTTATAAACGAAAGGAAAATTGTCACATCTCGATATAACGATCCACTATCTCCAACAGAGAAAGCAACCAGACCAGTTTGAAACGGTGAAAAGAACACGAATAAAATGGTCAGCGAACTAAAGCGCGTTTATAAAATCCACTGTCGAACAGTACGAAACGCACGTCAAACGATACGTATGTACGACACAGACCGCATCGACATAAATCTTTCGAGATGAAAGTTACCCGTGTGGCGCGCGACGACACACCGGAAAAACATGAAAGATCCGAAGAAGTCAATTTCCCATTTGACGCGGAGCGTACCTCAGGCTTTCCCTCCCCTGGCCGCTTAGAAATATTCTCGCCGGCAGGATGTATCTTTCGATGTATCTCAGCCGCGGAAAATTGTATTTTGAGAAAAAAGCTCTCACGGGGATTGCGCTGGATAAGGAAGCGTGTTAATACACGGACGTGCACGTTCGTACAGCGCAGCAACGCGAGGATAAAAATTTCTCGAAGGAGAGGAGCGCGCCGTCTCCTCTCCTTCGATCGGTTTAATCGGTATATTTTAGTTCGTATTACGAATTTCCGCCAACCTGCCTCGCTTTTACCTCACTTTAATTTATATTTCTTGCCTGACGTTCGGTTCCAGCGAATTCTTTCCTTTGATACGTCTACTTTTCAACGGTGAAACAAGAGAAACAACATCTTCAAACGGAAGTAATAACAGTTCGATGGATGATATCGAAAGATTTATCGTTTCTGTTTTAAATGAGTTATTACTTTCAATTCTCTCGTTGCAACTTCCCGTGGAAAAAATGCCGGAATCGCGTTTCCAAGAAAAGAGAACTTGAATGATCTGCGTAAGAATCGATTTCGCTTTAATTTTTTACATGTGATACTTGTAAATTTGTCCTTCTTTTTAACAATCGTTTCAACTTCAAAATAATATTGTCAGATGAACACGATTTATATTATAGGTTATCTAAATTCAGGGTGTGTATTCAATTTTATTTAATTATTACTGTTATAGATATTTAGTGTCATTATTTTACACTCTGTACAGTAGAGATTTGTAAACAAAAAAATTTCCAATGATTAAACGATACCAATTAAGAACCAAAATCAATTTTTGTTGCATTAAGTAACGTATCAATTCATCAAGCTCAGTCGATACAACAGGAATTTACTCTAGCGATTCTCTAATTATTCCAAACAATAATGCAATGTCCATACGACTTCCTGCGTTCAACGAACTGAAAAAAGAATGACGAGAAAGCTAAGAAGACGATGTAAGATTTATTTCCTTACCTCGGACATCGACAGACATTTAAGAGTACCAAAAGTCCTCTCGAGCCATCGATCTCGAGGCTAACCTAAACCTAACCTAAACCTAACCTAAACCAAATTTTGCTTGAAAGTCTGTCACGATCGCCACCAAAAAATTTTTTTTTTTGTAAAAATCACTTGCATTCCGCGACAGAAACTATTTTTATGAAAAAAAAAAAAAGGAAAAAGAGGAAGAGACACGATAGGCGAGGACAGAAAGTGGCAGATTAAATCGGATGACGGTAAATGAGAAAAGTTCGAAAAGAGTTCGCGAGGATGCGGCGATAAAAGTTCCGAAATGTAAATGAACGTAAAGCATTCTCGCTTTTCTTTCTTTCGTTCTTCCATTCCCTTCCCCGATCTTTTTCCACTCTTTTCTCGCGCACTTGTATTTTTTTCGCTGTTTTATTCCAGGCAATTCTGACCGGGGCCAGCGCGCGCGCGCGTGTGTGTCACGTGATAAGTATTCGTCCGATGGGCGAGCTGACGTTTTCAATTACATCGAGCCTTCCGTTAACGGAGGGGCCAGCGAGGGAATTTTTATCGCGTTTTCCCTGGCGATTCAGCGACAATCGGCGAGAGACCGCGAGAAATTGTCAATGGCCGACGTGGGGAAACCGGGCCAATGGGATAATAAAGTTCTCGCTAACTTCTCTTCGATTCTTTCCACTTCCTTTGCCCGTCCCTGGGAAATTGGGTCGGCTAAACGATTCAGCCGGCAACAACGTCGTAGCAGTTGTCTGCGACTTATCCGTGGTAAGTGTGTGTTAGACGATAATATAATTGACTTCAAACATTGATAAAGCTCATTGCTCATTTGTGCGTTTATAGAGGGAAATTTACAGGTGCAAATATACACGGAAGATTGAATTTATAACGTTAAACCGTATAATCGAAAGTTAAACTTACGCTGATGTTGGGTATAATGTTAATGTCAAATGTTTGTGTTGGTTAAACTTTAATGTTAAATTAATATTAAATTTATAGCTCGTTACTTTTCAATATCCACTATATCAACCGATTTTAGAGAGTTTAATAATTATAGTCTACATTTCTATCGACAGGCAGTTAAAAATGTTTGTATATCGTTTAAGGATATTAGTCACTGAATATTTTCATGCATTATCCATGCAAATAAAATTGAATAAAACTCTATTTAGAAAATTCATTTCCTATTTCTGTGCTCAATTGTCAGTCAGGTAACGAATAAATCTCACTCGAGCTATTTTCTTCTTCTTCTTAGCTTCTATTTCTGCTTAGAAAAGTAAACAACTCGTCATCTAATATACATTTTGCACAAACATTGCTAAATTTTCAGTGACAATCGGACAGATTGCAAGCGATGAAATCAACGTTTGAAAAAAATGAATCGCACGTAATTCTTACGTGCTTTCATCTCTATTTGGGATAGACAGAATCAATATCAAATGAAATACCTTTAGGAAGAAAAATTCAGGAGCTCGTAAGGATAGATTTACCTCTTGGAACCCATTGTACTGGAAGAGCAGGATTACCTAGTATTGATTTGACCCATCATCCCACTATAGCACAAAGTAGTATTAAAATATAAAGCTCGCCAGTAAGAGGATTTGTTTTAAAAGTTTCGTATTTTCAGAAAATCAGTTTTCCCTTTTTTCATGCTCGCAGAGGTGATTTAAATTTTGATAAGTAGAATTCCCGTAACAATATGCAACTAATAGATGCGTAATTTGAAGATCCCTAACACTGATCCGTCAAAAAAGCAGTCGCGAGAAAGATATAATTAAAAATAAATGGCTTAACAGATTTAAATTTTAACAAATCACGCCTTTCGTTAAACGCAAGCCACGATATAATTTTAAAGTCTCACTAAAGTATCGAGTAGTGCGTGCTTAATTTTAATTGAATTATTTTTGCAAAGCTTAAAAATTTACGCTTTTCAAACTGCAACTGACAGGGAAATGTATAAAATTACTTGGTCAACAGCAGAAACGACCGAGGTTTTACAAAAGGTAGGTTCAAATGTAGATATTTTTTAATTTCCGTGCCGTTTACATATAGAAATACGCGTTACTGCGTCTGCCGTACTGAAAATATTCACTTTTCACATTGTTATGCATTGCGCTACAATCTTCAACGTTTCTGCTCTCGGTATGCTTTTTTTAATTACGTAGAAAACACGTGTAAGAAAGTTTATTAAAAATGTCGTCGTTAACAAATAAATCAATGAAAAATGCAGTTTTGCGAAACATTTTGCATCACGTACAGAAATTTCTTCATCTATCTCACGTGTCAATAAAACTATACGTATATGTAACTTTTTTCTATCCATAAGAAAAGTTATCACCGCGTTACTTTGATATTTTTACGAGCTGTACCATAATTTTAATAGAAATCAATTTGTCCATCAAACCAAATTTTCCGCAAACGTACAAAAATTTATTTTCTAATTCACTTCTCGCCTTAACTTTCTCCAACATCATAGCTTATATATCTCTTATAAGAATTATTATATTAATTCCTAGACTTTCAATCGCAGTGAATGACTACAATTTTTTTTTTTTTTTTTTTAGGCGAACGAAAGTGTATGTATAATAATTCGCATTCGCGAGAACAACCCCGACCAACAGAGATTTTCTCTCCCCCTACGCGCAAGGCGAGAAAACATTCTTCGTCGTGATTTATCTCTCGGCGAACGATTAACGGATCAGCGCGACATTTCCATCGCGATATCAAAGTAAAAAAGAATCCCTTTGAAACGTCCGATTCATCCTCGTCCTCGTCAAGACGAACATTTAGGACAAAATTAAGCCCATCGGAACAGAGATCGTTTGGTTGGCCTACTTTCGCCGTCTAATCCCGGATTACCAGCTGTTCCGTATCTTTGAAATTACCCCCTTCGTCGCCGGAAGCTTTCACGGCGCCGCGTAAATGACGATAATAATTCTGCCGTTTTAATATCTTCGATGTAATATTCATTTTTCTGGGCGGCCTCGCGATCGAGTGTTCTCACCCCGCGCTCCGCCGCGCGGAACAATCGAATTCTTTGTGCTTAATGGCCCACGTTCGAGCGAATTAAAAAAGTCCATTTTTCTTGCCGAGATTGGCGGACGCGTGCGTTCCAAAGAAGTATGCAGCAACTGTTCGGCTAATTTTTATGGGACATCGAGAAATTCGTTTTGACGATTTATGTCCTGGTTGATAATTGAAATATAGTATATAGTTACTGGCCAAGAAATCTTTTCGATAAAAAGTATAATAGCAAGTATAATAAATATACTGTACAATGTACTCAAGCTTGAAACAAAGGTAAATAATTTTTGAAATGGTAATGTAACAAATGAACGATCTTTATAAAAATTGTCTCGAAACACAGCTTCCACAAGAGTTACAAAAGAATTTGCGACTTAATTTTTATTTCTTTCTCAAAAAAAAAAAAAAAAAAGAATTATTAATACGATGATTTGAAATAAATATTAATAAATGAGAAATTGTATTATTCTATCATTCAGTTTTTAATTAAGCGCTCTTTGGGTAACAGTTTAATTATTTTTCGTCATACGCCGAACTTAACATGCTGTTGTTATTTTCCGCTTAGAGTTTGCTTCATTTTGTGTTCAGAGAAACTTGCTCTGAAGCGAATAGCGGCTTAATATCTACCAAACAAACCGCGCAAACAAGATTATTAATTCTGCTTGTGCTTCATTGCGGTATTTCGAAAATGTTCTATAACAATATCCGTAGAAGCGAGTGTGAGACAATGTTATAGATAGCATTATAGATAGCAAAAACCTCGTTAAATTTATACCAAGAGGATTTACAAATTTGGAAGAAAATGTAAGTTGGAAAGCAATTCCTTTTTTTATACTGAATGCTCTTTTGAAATTCATTTTCCAATTCGTGACTGCGATTCCAAATTTATATCACGCGCGCATACAAAGAAATTGATTATTAATTTCGTAATTTGTATTACAAAGACACTAATCACAACTTTATTCTCTTTTTCTCGTCTCTTCTCCAGATAAACAAAAATCAGTATGTATTTTCCAATCTTCCTTTGAATCACAATTTTTTTTTAGTGTTGAAATAATCAATACATACAAACTTTTTCGCTTTTATCGATCAAAACTCAATATCATATCGTTAAAATAGCTACTGGATACATTGAAATAGATGCATTAAAATTTTTCTTATCTAAAATACTGCAATAATTACGTTACAGCTCTGTTAACATTGGAACAAAGTGGTGCAACGCTTCAGGTGCAACGCTAATGCAACGAAAATTAGCGATTGGTTGATTTGGGTCACGTGATTCGCGAGGGGGCGTGGGTTAGATCTCGAGTAGGAGTGGCGTTTTCTGGTACCGAGCGATCGCGCCTGTAACTTGTTTCGTATCGATTCAAATGTTTGCATATCGATAAAATTTTATGGCAAAAAAGTCGGAACAGTTGCTTCTGGTCCTTTCAGTGAGACGAACTGTACTGTTTTTTCAACTACCAGTCATTCGAAACTTTAAACAAAAAAAAAAAAAAGAAAAGGAAAAGAAATAAAGGGGAATATACATATATATTAAGGCCATCGTGTAGAAGAAGGTCGTGTTGCCTGTTAATACGACAAGCCGTCGTCATCTCGCGTCATTTAGGGAAGGCGACAATAAAGTTGAGATACGTGTACTTTACCTGACGGCGATGTCGTTGTTGCCGCGCGTTATTCCGTCTTCCTCGCTGAAAATGAAGATACGCGTCGCCCCGCGATACCATTTGATGCTGTGAAGTCCTTCGCACTGCGGCGATTTCAGCACGCACAGCAGTTGCACCTCTGTGCCTAGTTCGGCGTGCTTTACGCTCTTCAGCCATGGCTCGCTGCTTCCTGAAACAACGTACGCAAACGCCGTGAATTACGTGCAGTTCGTTCGCTCGTTCGTTCGTTCGTTCGTTCGTTTGCCTGTTTGTTTGCCGGCTTGCTGTTTGCAAAAAGGATAAAGTTTCGTAGGAATGATTTCGCATCGTGTGAACGTGACCGTTCACCAACGGTTTACAGAATCGGATCCTGTCCGGAGACAGTTATTAAACCATCGTCACGTACCCGTCACCGTGATACGGGGATACACGCCTCTGAATATTATTTCACACTTGGTTTAATCCCGAGGAGATATCTTGCCGCCTGGCAAGATTTTCGGACCGATCCCGATCGCGTTGTCGATGGGACACACGTTTTTGCGAATTATTTGGAAACTCTTCGTTTTCTCTTGCTCGAGACATTCTCGTTCTTTGTTCATAATTATAATTTTATTTTAATTACAAATATATTTATATATGTTATATATATCTATGTATATATAATTATATTAACACAATGATCAATTGCGAGAACAGGAATTTTGTGAAATTATTTATTGATTAACAATGATTAACAATGATTGATCAAAGGTCTAGCGTTTGAGATTAAAATATGTGTAAAAGAATATTACGTCACAAGATTCGTGATATGATTAAAAATAGTATAGTAGAATGTCTAAACGTTGTTATTTTTGATGACAAATGTAGTGTCGTTCGTAAGAGAAAATCTTAATAAAATAATAAAAATTGACATATTACGAAACACAATTTTGCAGAGAATTGCAAATACGAACGTGTTCCTTTCAATCAGATATCGCAACGACGAAACATCGTGGCTTGGCAATTTCCCAGACTAAAAATCCGCGGGCAAGGTATACTTAATTCATTCGTTACGACGACGTTCAGGTACGATGCACGAATGTTTATGAAGCTCCAATATAGAAAGTCAATCTCCTGCCGATGACCCAGAACGCATTTCGCGAAATGTCACAGCACGCGAACGGTTTTAATATTTCTCTTCTATCGTCGCCAAAGCTATAAATATAGCAACCGCCGCCGAAAGAGAGAGAGAGAGAAATACGAAATGAAAAATCACAACGTGAAATCGCAACGTAGCACAGAATGCGAGACAATTTTTTTTTTTCCCCTCTGGTCGCGGCCAGTCGCCAAAGCCAGTAATACCAATTGCATTCATTAAATCGTGCAACTGCACATTTCGTTTTAATTGCATATTTTAAAGCGAAATAAAATATAATCACGTGTATAAATCGAAAATATTCCAGCTTTAACATCTGCAGCGATGTATTTTATTATTTCGTTTTTTCGAACGATAAATATCAATGTTTGTCTTCTTTTTGTTGTTATTTTTTTTTTTTTTTTTTGGTTAAAAGAATTTTCCTTTAACAGAGTTCTGTTGCAGAAAGGGACGAACGTTCGCGTTCGTAACGTTAAATCAGAATTAAAAGGAGAAAAATAGTTTCGAAGGTTGGAGCCGTTCTGATCCGCGCGCACCGTGTCGCGAAGGGGGTAGTAAATTTCGCAGACGCAACTTATGATAAACAAGAACATAATTCTTAGTTAATTCACGGGAAAACTCGGCAGGCCGAGCGAGGAGAGACAGAGGGCGAGAGAGGGTGGTAAAGTTGCGAAACTAGAAGCTTCTTGGAAATTGACGATTTAAGGTGATTTATTAGCGGTTTCTGTGACTCGCGGCCACAATTTCATACGACGCCTCGCGAACTTTCCTTTAATCCCGTCTAACGAGATCGTTAGAAAAGTGTCCAACTTTTAACTAGCAAATTCGATAAATAATAAACGAAACTGATACGGGAGGAAATGCACTTTCTCAGGACACTTTATCACTCGTTTTATGAATCGACCGAGTCGAAAATTTCAAGATGATTGTATCCCCAATGTAAGCCAACTCGTGCTGGCAAGGAAAATAATTCTGCCTCGTAAAATATTTATATACAAGTTTCCGATTGAAAAGAAATAACAACAAATAACTTTAATTTTGATTTCATAGATGTTTTCAAATTTCTTATTATTTGTTGTATTTTAATTTTATATTTGGCTCTTGAGAAATTTTCTACGAGTTAATATATAATTACCAAAAAAGATTTTGATCTCATAGTATCCATCTTCTTCTATTCGTTGAATTTTATACGCGGTGAAGCACAAAATAATCATAGAAAGTGTTTTCTATTCCACGCTCGATATTTTGCAAAAAAAAAAAAAAAAGAAAAAAGCAAAATGGCGATTGCTGTCCTGCATTGGAATACGTTATCTGCTGTTCAATCTTTATGCATCTCGGTTCCCACAATTTTCCAAATGTTACGACCAAACGTTTCAGCAATGTCCGCGACACGAAGCCCGCATAAACACGTCGCCTATAAAAATCCCGGCCGCCATTGACTCGTAAAGCTGTCTCGCAGGAGACAATAATCAGACATCGGCTTTCGCGCCTCGTAACTTATTCAGGTATCGAAAGCCGATAATATTTTCATGATAAACTTACGCACCGATGAAATCCCGCCAAAGGAAATACAATACACGCTCGACGAGCATCAAAGGGATGTTTTTCAATGGTGGATATTGAATTACCTGCAGCATGAATCTCTCATTCACGCCTTGTCTCGGCTCGATGCGTTCGAGCATGGAACAGCGAATACTTACGATTGATTCGCGAACGAAATGAAGTCATTCGTAGAAATCGGATTCTCTCGACGATTGTTTCGTTCATCCCCGTCCTTCTGTTAAAAATTTGCTACTGTTGAACATTTATCTCGTAATTATTCTCTCTGAGAGATCTGATCTCAACGTTAAAAAGCGAAATTTTATTATTCACGTTGGCGATGTTGATTTTAGAAAATCGATTCTTTGATGTTGACGTTTTATTATCACTGAAAGTGGTTTTAGCGGGGGTAACCCAGAAAGTCGGGCAAATCTTTAGGTGCAACGCTAATGCAACGAAAATTAGCGATTGGTTGATTTGGGTCACGTGATTCGTGAGGGGGCGTGGAGTAGACCTCGAGTAGGAGTGGCGTTGTCTGGTACTGAGCGATCGCGCCTGTCAAATGTTTGCATATCAGTAAAATTTTATATTTCTGTTATTTACATTCATTTCATAATTCTCCTCTATACGTTATCTAAATGTTAAAAAGCAACTTTGCTCATTTTAAAAGTGAAATTATTTTCCATGCTCTCGATCCTTTCGATTCCCGGTTTATGCTTTGTTTAGATTGTCAATGCGTTCTTGAGGGAAATACCAGATTTTTGATTCTTCAATCCCCTTTTGAACGTTTCAAACTTCGGCTGCAACCTTTGCGACTGGGTCAGCAGAGAGTCGATTTCAAACGGATCGAACGCAAACGCTAATGCACACAAACGGTGAACGACAAACGGCGACCGCATTAGTTATCGAGTTTCATAAACAAAAACGATATTCCACATTGCTTTGTAATCTACAAATATTGCACGTATTACAGACGCGACAGAAAATGGTAAATACGAGAATGCTGAAGCAGTTTAAGAAATAAAATATATATGCCCAGAGAAGTCAAATAGTCAATTCTAATTTACAGTAACTCGTTTTCACACATTTGTCACAACAAGATAGTATAAGTAATCGCAAATTTTCCGTCTACTGTGCAATATGCAATAGAAAAAACTGACGATATCTTCGTCGAAAACTCAGAGAAAATGAGCCAATGAGAAAACTTTTTCTAGAAGCCATTTAAATCATGCTACGAACAATTTTCACAACATGAAAAATAAAGAAGATATTTAGATGATATTTAGTTTCTCAGCTGGAACACTTGAATATAATTATAATTCTTTTATACATACCTATAATTTTAAATCAGTGATTTGAAACATTTGCACGATATTGTACAAAGCACAGTACTCTTTACTAAGTGACGCTTATATTTTGGACTAGTCCTATCTAAAGTAACATTTCTTTAAAATTTTATCAACTCGAAACGCTAAATGACTCGTCCCTATGCCTGTCTCTACTCACAGAGTAGACGTTCACCTTTCAATAATTCATGTGTAATTTCTCTATCGCTACAACTTTTATATTATCCTCAACCAAACTCTCGTTTCGAACGTTTCTCGCCGCCGAGAAAATTCTGTACGGCTGCGATATCTCCGCCACGCTGGTTTCGCTGGTGTCTGACTCCAACATCCCTTTTCACTTCATCACTGGGAATCGAACCATCTTATTATGTTCGTGCGATCGGTGGCAGAAAAAGAGAGAGAGAGAGAGAGAAACAGAAGAAAAGAAAGTTACTCATGTTCCAGGAACACGAGGGTGCACACGAGGAAGACACGAAAACGTTAAAAGGGGAGGCGTTATCCAATACTATGGGAACGAAAATCTGCCAGAGCTGGGAAGGAGAACGAGGGGGGCGGGGGAGGTCGCAGATGGCAAGTATAATACTAGAAGCAACGTCTGCTTATCTTCGCTTGGGATTGGATCCTGAAACCATATCACACCGCAAATATTACGTTCAAGTGGTGAATAATGGAGTATGTCGAGGGCTCTCATATTACAGCTTTATTCTTCGTCTCCAGTGACACGACTCCGGCTGGCTGTTTAACGGTCTTAACCCTTGGAATGCCAAGGGTTAAAAGATACCGAGTCTCTTAACTCGTTCCCCATTCTCGAAAACGACTCTCTCTCTCTATTATCATCTCCTTCCTCGGCATGTTATCCACTTTCTTTCCTTCCTCCTTTTTTCCTTTCCCTCCTTTAAACGTTCAGCCGTGCGAAGGCACGAGGAAATCGACTCGGTTGTTTCGCGATGTTTCTCGCTCGGCTGAGGTACGACCTTAGTGTAACTGCATCCTTTGGGAGCTCGAATTCTTTGGTTTTAGACATGCGAGAGTACGTGCGATACTTGCGTTCGATTTGAGTTTTTAATTTGGCAGAATTATCAGTCCGTTTGTTTAATGTTAATATATTTGGTTATTAATATGGACCTTGATGTGAGATTAATTTTCAGTATGAAAATTTATAACTTAGTCATTAATTTGATGTAATTAATTGATACAAAATTATGCATGTATGCATGCAATGTATAATACGTACATACTTTACAATGTAAAATATGTATTGATACAATTAATGCAAAAATAGTTGCTTTCGATGCCGTGTATAACAGTGTATAAAAGACATATCGAAGAGCGTCTTGAAATTTAGTTTAAATGGAATAAACGTATGACTTCGAAAGTTCTAACAAATGTACCAACGATATTTGAGAATAGTTGTCGCGAATAATTATTTGTATAAATATTATCATATTTGTATAATTCCTTTGCCGCGCTATTTAGCAAAAACAGTTATCTCTGTATTAATCAGGCAATATCAACGCATTCCCTTCGATCGCAATATCGAATCGAATTTTGTTCGATTAATTCGGAGAAATCTATCGAAACAAACATTGCACAAAACGGTAAACACTCGTTTAATTAGGTAATGTTTCGCTAAATAAACAGCCGAGCAAAGGAAACATAATTAATTCCCGCGTGTTCTGCAAATAAATTTAACGGGATTGCGATATTCCGAATCACACGGGGATGGTCGTCCGTTTCAACGAAACGCCGCGCGAAAGTATCCCTTATCGTCGCAAGCTGTTTCTTCGCTATTAACTAATCTATTTGGGATAAATCCGCGGAAGAAAGTTTCTGAAAGTTTATCTGGGTTAAGCGGGAAACAAGTGCGACAACTACGATCTCACGACGTTTACGTTGTTCGCGCCGTAACCCAGTTATGATATCGCGCAACGACGTCGCAGGAGATCTTTGTTTCCTTCCTTTTTGTCACGTGAAAGCAAAAGTATCCCCGAGGGTAGCCGTTTCCTTTGACGCAAAAATTCTCTTTCGTGCAGGAAGCTCTTCAATCAATAATTAAGCACGACTAGACATCTGCAGGAGGATAAAGAAATTAGGTTAAGGTCGATTAAATGGGTGTATTCCTGGGACAGGCATCTTTGAACGATCGTTTCGACTTTGTCTCTTTTGTAGTTTTAGCGGAAGGTCGGCTGATTTGACAAAAGGAGAAAAAGAGAGAAAAAGGAAGAATAGGAAGAGTATCTTTTAAAATTTTATTTAGAAATGGAAATTTTTTTCAAATTTCTGATTTAAATTTAATCACAATGAAAAGTGTAAAATAGAATTCTTTCATCTCTGTGCTACTAGAACCAACGAATCATTATGATGATAATAATAGCGAAAGAGAACAAGTAGAAAATGTAACAAACGACTAAGATGCTATTCTAAAAACAAATTCAATTACACTTTTCGTGGTAGATTCTCGTACCATTTTAATCAAATAAATAAAAAATGAGAAAGGAAGAAAATAATCAACAAACGTCTCTCTTCTCGAGTTATTTGAGGTTTTTCACGTGTACGAACAATGCAACGTTCCTTATCGCCGTGAATTTTCAACAGAGGAAGGAAACGACAAGGAAAGTGCAATGCAATAAAATCAAAAAATTGCCAAATCGAGAATGGATTCGGGGCGGTTCTGTTTCGTCAACCGGAGCATCGAGATCGAGCGCGATCGCCGCTTAAGAGGAATTAATCAACGAACTTGCAGCTGGTTATCGGTTCGGCCGAAACGCAATCGTCCGCGATAAATATTTATCGCGCGAAACTGCGCGCATATATAATGACTCCCGGTGGATTTACAGTCGCGCCGAGATACACACACACCCACACACACACTTTGTCGAATTCTGGAAATTCCGTCGCCGCGAGCTGTGCAGTTTCCTTCGAATTTCTAATAGCCGTCTAGCGACACCGTTCCTAAGGAACATCTGTGCTACGTCCTCGCCGCTTTGTCGCATTACCGCTCCCTCGAGCTCGCACCTACTTGCGCGCCGTATATTATAGAAAATTCATTCGAAAGTACAGTTCGAATTCGATTTCGAGGAGGATATTACTACGGCGGCTGATTTATTCGAATCACGCGAGAATCACGTTCTCTTACGAAGTTACATCTCGTTGGAAATTAACTTTGATCGATGACAAATGAGATCCAGACGGGTGAGATTTATTCGATGTCATTGAGCTATTAAAAATAATAAGAATAATAATAACTGAGGAATTTTTAGTGACTCCATGCTTGGTCAAACATTTATCGAAAAATTTTCAATTTTCAAGCAAATTGTTAAGATGATGTAGCTTACACGAGAAGAAATACAGATAAGGAAATATAAAAACAATGAAATAATTTAGAAATATAAAATTACTAAAATAATGAACTCGTTACAATAAATTCTCTGTTCAGGTTCCAGTTTCTTAATTACCTTGATAGAAATATGAGTTCCCATAAATATCTGTCTAATTATTATAGTTATAATTACGATAATAGTCGTTGTATAATGTATAATAGTAGTTACAACGTATAATAATATCGTCATGTTTTAGAATTCACTTATTCACGTGTGAACGTACAAACTTTAGAAATTTATCGTCAATCCTTTGACATCGAGTGAAATTGGTCGTAAAGCGTAATAGCGAAACGCATAACGAATGTTACAAGTTTGATGGGAGATCCATTGTTGCGCTTTGTCCAATAATCTACGCCGGAATTTATAATACCAATAATAAATGCATAATTGTATTTTATATTCGAATGGACATGAATGAGCCGTGATCAATAGTAATTGAACCGCGCTGTAGACTTTTAATTTCACGTGAATGAATATATACGACGTCCATAGATAAAATGATAAAATGTACATTATATGCAAATTGGACGAGCAATAATTTGAAAATTGCAACAGCGATTTTGTCCCTCGAGGGTATAATCTTTTTTCTTCTTTTTCTTAGGGGGAGGGAATATATTCAGCTGCAGGCTGAGATTTCCTTTGAATTTTGAAATTTAAAAGAAAAGTTTCATTACAAACGTAATTTAATAACATTTACTGTCATCACATCAATATTAATGTGTGTCGTTATACATATTGATATAAGTTAATGTTAATATATTGTTAATATATATTATATATAATGTTAATATATGTTAATATATATTAATATAATATAATATATATTAATATTGTAGCGGCCCTACGATTCTTCGACTACGAATTTCGAACACTCGACTAGCACGCGCGCCTAGCGTCGAGGTACTACCGATCTTCGATGTTAAGCAAGCAGCGTGCGGAACCCCGCTAGGAAGAAGGGTGATCAGGGCCAGCCTTTAGCGGGTAGTTATAATATAACAAGCGTCTGGGATAAGGAGTCGCTGCTGCCATCAACCCCACTAGATGAGTCTAGGCAGTGACTCCGAGACGAAACTTCTTTCTCACCTTCTCTCACATTTCCTCTCTCTCTCTCTCTCTCCTTCCCAACTGCATCCCAGAATCTTTAAATACTTTTACAGCTCCTTCAAATATATATAATATTGTTAATATATGTGTTAATATATATTATATATATTATATTACATAATATATATTATATATAATGTTAATATATTGTCAATATATATTAATATATATATAATGATTTCAATTAAAAAACATTTACATAATTCTATATTTCACTCGATTTCTAAATTTTGATCACGAGACATTACCGTCGCTCTATTGAGATTCGCGTTGTTCTACGATTAATCAAAATTTCTTTCGAGTGTCACGAAAATTTCTCGGAATATTTCAAAACACAATATAGCTCTAACATATTCTTTAGCTTCTTCCTTCTGATTAAATTTTCAATTCGTTCTTCTTTTCTAACTCAACTTTCTCCTCGAATCTGACTAAATATGCGACTTTAACGATAGAGAAAGACAGATCCTGCGGAATGAAACACAGCTCGCATCGAATGGAATTCTTTGTCGGGAATTCGCTTTTGCAAATCTGGGTCAGCACGCTGGTTTTCATTGAACGAATGCACCCGGAACTGCCGTTGGACTGTAGACACTTGTAGATTCAGAGGTAATGGAGCAGACAGAGTATTTGTTTCTTCTGTCGCGATACAGGGGACGGGACTAATAACATCGATACGTCGCACGATCTTTCTCGCTTCATTTTTCCAACGGCGAGGAGAGAGATACTCTTTACACGTGCGAAGATATTTTTATCCTCGAAAGTGAAACTTTGTTATTGCGAAAAATATTTTCACTAAAATTTACCGAATTCTTACGACCGTCAAATTTGTCTAACAATAAATAAAGATCGTTTCCAAGACCTCGAGCTCGCTTCTATCTTTTCAAATGGAGTCGTATACTTTTTTTACGCGCTGATCGATAAAGCTCAACATTCTCCGCAAGAAAGTAAAAGTAATCCTATCGTAAAGAAGAGACGAGGGAGGATAGAAACGATATTCTTGTCCTTGCTTTTCGCGCGACAGGATTTATAAAAAAGTAAGGGTAAAATATCTCCCAAACTAATAATTTTTCAGCGTACATTTTATAAAAAATTCATCGATTAATATCGTAATATAGTACGGCTTGATTTTAAAAAATTCAGCGGCTGTCCCCATCGAAATTGCAGTTTTATTTGAAATCGTTTTTACGTTTAACGTATAACTGTGTTTCACGAATAATTAAGATACATTTATTTCCCATACTCCAAATAATCACAGCCACGCATCTTCGTTAAACTCGAAACGATTCAGATTCAAAGAGCTTATTTGCGCGGTCTGTGGACGGAATAAACAAGGATTCAAGCGAAATCCTATTCGCCCCGTTTTAAATCGAAAGATAAAACTGAAATTTTTTTTCCCCCCGCCGTTTTATCTTTTATCCCTTCGAGAGTAATATTCCAATCGTGAAAATATCTCTTAGTCTGTTTTTCATCTGTCTGGGATTTGTTTTATTTCGCAACGTGCGCCCACGCAAATCTCTTCAAAGCGAATCAATCGGAGCTAAATTCATAAACTAGGTTAATTCAGATTGAAATCAATTGAACCACAGGGCACGCGATCGATAAATTTCAGGTTGCCAAGACACATATTGGAAACGAAAGCTTGATATTTGCACCGAAAGACGAGCGTGATGCTTCGATTTTTTTTCGACGCCCGATTGGGCCCAGTTTCGTGAAAATCGCCGATATTCCGCAACATTTTACTTTCCCATTATCGACGAATTCCTCTCTTCTGTGAAAATGTTTATTTAGAGAGAGAGTTCGTATCAATTATTGGGAAATTAAAGTCCGCGCGCGAGATTGCTGCCGAATTTCTCCTCCTCGCGAAATTAGAGGAGAGCGGACGATTTCGAATAAATCGAACGCGCTTTAACGTTATTCGACAATTTCTCCGTGATCTCTCTCGTTCTTCTTCGGTTCCAAAAACGATTTCCATATCTTGCGTGGCGTTTCGTGGAAGCAGAGAATCGTTGCGAAGGATCAAACCTGAAAATCCGGGCGATCTCGTATAAACGATTTCCCCCGGATTCGAAATGCAAAACCGTGTTCCCGTGTCCTCGTGCACGCGTGCTCTGCGAAAAAATTGTGACACCGGTGACAAGCTGCACGATGCATTTAAGCATGAAAAGTCGACTAAACGTGGACAAAGTGAAATGAAAAATTATAACAGAATGAACGCGACGTTTATAAATAGCTTTCGTATAAGTGTAACTTGATAAATGTATTTTAATTACAGTTTCTTTTAATTACTTGCATTCAAGTTTCTGAGAATTATATTGGGTTGTCCGGAAAGTTCGTGCCGATTTTGAAGGAAAATTGAAACGCAGAAGATTTAAATTTTAGTACACATTTATTAAATATTAAATTTAATTTATACTAAATCAGTGTTCTCAAAATTATATAACATTTGGCAAACATTAATATTTGAAAGAAGCTCTTCTAAGAATATTTAAGTGAAAAAGAAACAGAGATAATTTCACTGATTCAAATAATTAAAACTGAAATAATAATAACTAATTGTCGTTTCTTTCAAATTTAATAAACATTGCCATCCAGTGACGATAATTTAAATAAGGCAAAATTTTGCACAGTATCGAAAAAAAGACATTACTTGTGAATACTTCTATTAATTACTTCGAACATAAACAGTCGATCTGCTCCACTTCACCAGCGATAATCGACCGAGTCATTTGAGCAAACTAACTCTACGATTTAAACAGTTAACCGACGAACGACTAATCGATGAACCACGCCAGTACTAATTATGGTGCAAGATGCGAACTCTGCGGAACGCCCGACGAATTTAATCGCAGCTGCCCGATTTTCCTCGTGCGCTTCGATCGAATGCTCGTCGCGTTCGTTTTGTAAATCGCGTGTATGACGCCTGGCCGCGAGAGCTTTTGATAAATCTTTTTGCCTATAAACAGACAGGGTCCACCTGTCTGTCCTTCGTCAATTTTTCGTCCTTTTTCTCCGTCGTTCCTACGCCAAAAACACCGCGAACGAGTAGAATTCAGGAGAAAATTGATCGCTCGATTTAAAATTTTGTAAAATTGAATTACTATTATTGGCATAATAAACATATAACGGATATAACGTGTTGTATTTTTATATTTTGCATTAACGTGCTAGTATAATTAAGTTATTACGTGTTATTAGCAATTTTGTACAATGAAAATTTATAAAATTCTAAAGTCAACGATTTTTACAGGAAATTCTTTCTTCTTGAAGATTACGCTCGATTATATAAATTTCTTAATTCGTTGCGTGGATTATTATCACTGAAAGCGATTTTACCGGAAGTAACCCAGAAAATCGGGCCTCTTCACGTGCAACGCTAATGCAACGAAAATTAGCTATTGGTTGATTTGGGTCACGTGATTCGTGAGGAGGAGCGATCGCGCCTGTAATTTGCTTTCTATCGATTCAAATTGTTTACATATTAATAAAATTTTATGGCAAAAAAGTCAGAACAGTTACTTCTGCGCCTTTCAGTGAGACGAATCGTACTAGAGTACAGCTCGTGCAGTTTTTTTGTTGCTTCTTTGTTTTAAAAACTCAATTCTTGTAAACTCTTTTAAAAATCAATCGATATCGTAAAAAAATCCACTATTAAGCAGATTATTATCACCACATTCTTCGTCGATTAATTTATGCTCGATCGTGTGAAATAGATTCAACAAAAAGAAAAAAAAAACAAATACCTTTAACAGGGTGAATTTAATTAAAAATAAATCTGGAAAGTTAAAGCTATCTTGTACCAGCTTTAACACACTGTGTCTCAGTTTGAAGTTTGTGTAACTTTAACGAGTTGAAAGTTACTTTTAAATTGAACGACTTCTTTAATCCAACCGGGGTATTTGCGCGTATATATACTTATACGGGGCGAACAAGGCTTGAGAAATCTTTTGAGAAACAGAATCTGAGAATTTCAGAAAATATAACCGTGCGAATGATAAAATTCGATTATAATTGGCACCTGCGCATGTTAAATATTTGTTAGTTTTTCCATTGTACTTCTGTTCTTCTTGTATCCTTCCTCTTGCATCCAGTTAGCGTAAACAGTAACGTCAGTAAAACACGCCCGGTTTTAATTCTCCTCGACGCGTGTGGTCGCAACTTCGTTGTGTAATTCACATTTCACGTTCAACGAAATTCAACAGCGTGTAATTACAATTTCTTTTTTGCCGTCAGATTGTTCCTTCTTCTTCCCTCGCGACGTAGTTTCCTCCTACGTAACGTAATTTATTCATGGATCAATTATTAAGCTTTTTATTTACCTTTGACAGAGTTAATGGACTCGTTAATTAAAAATATTCCATTAACTGTTGACTGCCAGCAAACGGAGCAAAAGCATATTAATTATTTAATAGGATCCTGAGGCATATCGGGGCAGTTGGGTCGAAATTTAAATCTCGACTTATAAATTGTAAGACGCGAGGCCCGCGATAATCGAAGATCGCCGAGATTTTAAAGCGATATTGCGATCACGTTTAAGCTCGTATAGCACTATTGGATCGTCCGGTGGGAGTAGTGATTAAAACTAATCCGACCTAATTTTAGTTAGAGAAGTTATTTCATATATCATTAATTTGCTGTCGGTGGCTCTGATGAAGTAATATTACTGAAATGAGTGTACAGTGGTTCAACAAAAGTGTATAAATATTTCAGAAGTCAGTTGAATGTCCAGCAGTTGATGTCCTGCTGTTCCATTGATGTTCCAGTGAAATGATAATTTTGAAATAATTGTAAAATAACTCGCGGAAATATTTGAACACTTTTCAGAAATATAATCTTCCACGACTATATTTCTGTTAAGTTTTGATCATTTAATTTTTAATGTACACATTTAATTACGAAAATATAAAAACAAATTAAATATCGTAATATAGGTAGATATTTTAATATAAAAACATTAATATAATAATATTAATCTATTTAACTTGGAGATAAATAAATACGTATCTTAATCTTAACACATTTTATACAAAAATCAAATATGAATTTCAATAATTGCAGAAAATTTCGACTAACAGACTAAACTGCCCAAATGTGACTAACTCTACATCCGAATATAAAATAATAATACACTGATGTTTAAACATTATTAAATCCTCTGACGATACCAGGTCAGTTCTCATCCTCGAGATAAATAATCGTAAAGTATCTCCTTAATTATTAAATTGAGGATCAATGTAAGTTGATACTTTTTTTTACTTAGAATTTAATCAATTTATAATGAAAAAAAGAATATAGTTTGATTAAAAAAATACAGGTGACCTTGAAAATTTCTAAACCTCTCGATACACACAAAAAAAATTGATACGCCATATTTTGCGTCCCTCAAAACCATACAACTTTTGTATGAAACAATTTTTTATTAGACGCTATTTTTTAATTAATAAGTTATTCCAGGTGTGCAAGTTACGTGAGTCACCCTGTATAATCGCAGAAGAATTCAAGCGTACGAGGAGCGATTGCGTGAAACAAAAACAAAAAGTCTTTGAATTACAAGTGGCGCGATGTTCAAAAGTGCTAGATAACATGTCGACTTTCCGCTTTTTCCCAAAAAAGCGTTCTTAATTTAAACCTTCCGCGGCAGCCGCAGCCGCAGCCGCCGCCGCCGCCGCCGCCGCCGCGGTGAGTTTTAAAAAACTTTCGTCTCGAGAGAAGTTTTAAGCACATCCACCGGCTATTCGAAATGCATCTCCAACTTTTTAAACTTCCGCCCAAGTTAAACGCTTAATAACCACAACGATTTCGGCATTAAACTTTCGAATTTCTCCGCGTTTTCACGGCTCGCCGTTCTGAAAATTTCTGAAATTTCAGTGACGAATGACATACTTTCAATTGGATCACAGCCGTGCCGCGGACAGGCCGGCTCACTCAGGTTTTAAAATCTCGAGTTCTTACCGCCGAAAGTTATTCAACTTTCTCCATTAAAACCTTACATTATTTTGAAAATGATATTTCGAATTATTTTAAATTTCACTTACTTTCCACTCGTGTCGTAAATTGCGTTAAATTAAATCTCGAATTAGTTTCGAATTTTTCCATCTTGAATTCAACTCCCGCTATTTCTTTCGAGCGCGAGTGTACGCAAGCGTTGATGTGCGTCGAAGTGCGTGGAAATTATTGATTAACGCGGTTCGTTAAAGTTCGAGTGGTTCGGTCGAAGTTCAGAAGTAGTTCCCTCGAAGTTTCGAATGATCCCAGTTTCCAGCGGGATCGTTATCGTTCGTCGAAGACATCCATTTTCCCCGCCGTGAAAAAACGAGACACGCTAGACGCCAATTAGCGATTTCGCCGGTCCTTCGAATATATATATATATATTATTCCTTATGGCTCCGTGCGAAGTCGTAGGGGTGGAACTGGCCCTCGATTACGTGGGAGGACAGGTTGCGTTCGCCTGCTCGCATCTGGTGTCCACGTGGATTTACGATACAGTAATTTCTGTTGAAACGCCAGGAAACTCCAACGCTTGATCCTTGATCCTTAAGTACAATAGAGCGGCGTGTGTCTGTTTCATTTATCTCCATTTTCCTTCCCGTGTCATTCTTCACTTTCACTCTGCATCTTTTCAACACGTCCGTAACTCTTTGTAAAGCGAGAACAGTTGTACACATTCATTGAAAATTTTGGAAATTAATTTGGAAATTAAAAACTTAAAATATTAGAACATAAGAGTAAAGACTAGATGAATTTAAAGGATCGAATAGTTGTTAAGGATGTGTGGAAGGACGAATAGAAGGAATTTGAAGGTAGTGAGTGGAAGAGAGAAAGCGAGAATTTGCGTTCGTCTCGGAGTCACTGCCTAGACTCATATCATCAGTGGGGCTGATGGCAGTGACTGACTCCTTTACCCCAGACGCCTGGTTATTGTAACTAAACCTACTAACTAAGGCTGGTCTGACCCACCTATCCTAGCGGGGGTCCGCACACTCTGCTGCTTAAACGTCGAAGATCGGTAGGACATCGACGCTAGGCGCGCAGCCACTTGCGGCTTGTGCTGTTCGAAACCCGTATTTGAGGAATCATCGTCCGCTACAAATTATTATTAATGGTATTTAATTAAAAACGGTATTCATTTTATTGACTGTTTATTTTTTTTTTTGTAATTTCAATTTCATAATTAACAAGAGCCTCCTTTTTCTTTTTAGTTTTAATTAAACTTGAGCTCGTGCTAAGTACTAAATAATAATCAAACTCGTTTCTATCCAAATGCACTATTCGTTTTTTTAAACGAACACAAAATGTATTGCAAAGCGATCAATTTATGTTACTCGTACATGATCGCAGAAGAAATATAAAAAAGATTTGGAGTCATTCGTTTAATAAAAAGAAATTTAATAATTTTCAGAGCGTGCTATCTTCTTTTCCCGAGGTGTACATCTGCTATGTTATACTTGCGCAAGAACCATAAAACTTCCGGCCAAGTCGTTCAGTGGCTACTTACCGACGGAGTTTACCTTCCGCGCGGTTCTGCTTCGCGCAGACATTCGCGATCGCGCGAATTTGCACGTTCGTTTACTTTACACGGCTTGCTGGCTTTTTCGTAGCTAGCGCGCGCTCCCATAAAGCCCCCCCCCCCCTCCTCGGCGCGAAATTTCACGATCGATTAGTCGAATTATTACACAACGGTCCATGGCAATTAACCGCTTAACGCGCCTGCCTGTGACGTACTAGCGTCCGCTACAGCCGATATTAGACTATTTTGACGATACTGACTCGATCAAGGAGAGTTCTTATATTTTCTTTATCACAAAAATAGCTATTCTTCCTTGTAACTGGAAAATGCAACGTAAAGATCTGAACGAACGACAATGGAAACTGATATAATCTAGCTAGATATAACAATAGGTCCATTATGTTTCGTGAAATTACTAGAAATAACTACCACGATAGTATCAAAGTGATGAATTTTTCACGGTGAAAATTTTGTTTCCCAGAATTTTTCTAATTTATCTCGCGCAAGTTTTACGTTTTAATTGTCAGCAGTAAAGATCGGCCGATTAATTTGCTTTCTCACGATAAATCGATCCCTGCCCGGTTAACTTTAATCGTCAGGCAACTTTGCGCATTCTTTTTCGCCAAGAGTCAATCGAAGAACCAACGAACGTCGATACGCGAGACCGTGGGCGAATGTTTCTAACAAATTGCCGTAGATAAATCGATCGGGGTTAACGAAACTGGCTACGTGGCAATTTTCATCGAGGGAAGTTCGATTCAATTTTCGCCAGTCGTCGAGTTTTCCAGGGAAAATCGCTTCCGTTCAGTCGATGCAAATTCGCGAGGGATCCACCTATGACGGATCGCCTAATTTCCCATTATCCGGGCAAGCGTTTCGAGGTGTCTTTACCCGAGGACGAGCGCGTTTCTGCGGCCAATTTACATGTTGATGCAAAAAGTTTCGCTCGAAAATTGCTTCTCAGCCGGCCGGAGCGCGGTACACTACCCCCGGCGGAAGTTACGCGCGCGATTCCCGGCATCTCGATGGCCGTGCGGCTACCGGAATACGTAATTCTGACATGGCAGAAATGAAACGCGAATCGTGATAAACGCGGCCCGTTCCCGTTAATAAATTCGGGCCCGTTTAACCCGGATTGAAGCCGAGTAGTCGTTCCCTCTCCCGGCAAATCCGGCCGTGTCTTCTTCGAATGCACGCGGCATTCCCCGTCGACGATATCGAAAACTGTTCGCGTTCGTGCGACTTTGCGAAAGTCGCTGTCGAAAGTTTCCTTTTTCGAACGAGCTTCAATTTCTAACTGCGATTAATTACAGTTGGCGAGAGAAGTCTCTTCCCCGTGAGAATCAATCGAGGAGCCACTCGACTAGTTTTGGTATTAAATTACTTTGCTAAACGTTAATGTCGTGCAATCGATAAATAAGAGTTCACAAACACCGATTTTCCTTCGATGTCACGAAACTCTGTGCTCGGAGTCGAAGTCTGATCTCGTGATTAGTGGACTATATTTTGTCGTGGTTTTACCGAGAGATGCAGTTATTCTTACATCAGTATGCCGGTTCCTACACCGTGAAAATTAGTTTACATTCTATTTTAGAGCGGGACATAGAAACTACTTTCCCTACCTTCTTTTAACTTTAGCAACTACAGTAAAATTAAAACCTAATGTGTGACACCCGAGTGTGTGACATTCTCAACACAGTGGAGGGGATAGCGCTAACGATCAGGAAAGTAGAGGGGGAGCAAAGGCCGCCAGTTAGCCACGTCTACATTAAACGATATAGTAGCCAATTATTTTGAAATATATTTTGTTGCCCTGATGCAATCTATAAAAATCATACGTGGATCAAAGGATCGACGATGATTGTGCCTTGACGCCATAAAATAAAGAGACCCGCGGATTAGGGACCAAAATTGACAACAATAAAATTCCAGCTCCAACAATAACACCGATGGACCGTGATAGATGTTAGGATTTCTTCTCGGTACAAAAAAACGATAGAATCATAGAGAAATCCTGTACGGTCCTTCGTTTGTTTATGAGAATCACAAGTCCTTGAGCTAACAATAAATATAAATTCGTTTAAGTCGCCATTTCTTTCAAAGTCCAGCAAATCCCTGATAAAGAAAATAATTGACAAATAAAATGTACGTTACGACAAGGAAAATTTACGTTTGATAAAGAAAATAATTCCTTCGGGAAAGTATTAAATTGGAATTATTTGAACGAATTATCGCCCGAATTTCGCTACTTCCTGAACTGATCTCAAACAACGTTCCTCTTGTGTAACAAGGGTTACTGGAATAAACGATGGGATAAGGATAAAAGATAGAATGACAGAGCGGTTAAGCTTAGGTTTCGGATGAGATATGTCATTGGAGTTTATGACGCCTCTGACAGAAGGGTTTAGGTTTGCCTTGGCAGAGGGAGAACCGGCCTCGATTGATGTGGGTGGTTTAATAAACGAGATTTACCACTCTTTGTTTTATTCCGTGGATATTTCGAAAGAACCATCAGAAATATCTTATGATCCCTGTCAGAAACGCTTATTAATCATGTTTCTTGTTCACTGTCACATTAGAGCAGAATTTGGAGCAAAATTCATTCGCGTGTCTTCCTTCAACTACGATGATTACGAAGGGTAGGGGAGATATCGATTTTCTTCGTAGAACACGACTGTCGGAACCTTACTGATCGTTCAACTATTTCAGTCATGGTCTCAGTATTCGAACATTAAAAACATAAAAAATACATCACGTGTATTATATATAAATACTTCCAAATTTTATTAATACCGCAATATATGATGTTCGACTGTCTTAATTATATTGGCAAGGGTTTCAAAATTAATCAGAAAATGTACAGGATGTTTGCAAATACTCTCAGAAATCAAAAAAATTATTTTTCACATTAGTAATAACCACGATATTTAGTAAAATTATCTTTAATTCTTATTACACGTTTAATGTGCCCATGAAATACACTTTTATTGTATAAATTATTATTGTATAAAATACTCTTTTAAAAAATTATAGATTTTCTCTGTCATCCGTCTGAATTATCTTTATGCAATTCTAACATCAGAATATCACCGACAGCATTCAATAATCTGTTCTATTATGAATGTTACGCTGCGTGATGAGATTAACTCGCAATTTTATTTGTATTAGAATTTCATGAAAAATTTGACCTGACAAGTTAAGGATCGCGATAATATTGCCTCCGGGCGAACGGTGGCAATTATAGTCGTGAAAGGCTTATACCGCGGGTATTAACTTATCATTTTCTTGTCAGAACTTTGGTCTTCGTAACTCGCCGATCCCCGTTCATCTTTTTATTGTTCGTAGAATTTTTCTTGCCCGAACGAATAAAGTTCGATCAAACCTGGCCCGCTGTCATTTCGAAAAGTTCGCGTGGTATTAAATCATTACGCTCGTTAAAATTCGCCTTAACGAACGCGGGCTCTTTATGAACGAAAGTCTTCTTCATCCGATTTGACTGCCTGTATACAACATTTCCGCGAGTGGTAATTGTTTTATATAATTATTTTCGGATTGAAGTTGAAAATTTTTAACCAGTTTCTTTTTATCATCCAATTAAAAGTCACTGGCGCAATAATTACGATACAGACGAAGACGTATCCATTTTGTTATATTACTATAAGACAATTTCGTTACTTTGTTACATTGTTCGCAACAAAATTTATTTTGTCGTTCAAGTTAAGCAAGAATTTCTTTTAGATGTATTTTCTTATAAGAAACGAAATCCTTGTTACAACGCAATAGAATAACAAACACGGGAGCGTAATACTTAAAGCGTAATAAGCGCAAGATATTTGCATAATTTTAGTACTTAACGCGTCCCGTCGTATTTCGCATTTTACATTTTCCCCCAGTAAAAACATCCTTATTTTATTCTCTTAATCCTTACGTCGTCTGCAATTTCAACTCTGCAATTTATAATTCCGTTTGCATAAAGGTACGTTTGTATTAAATTTACTTTTATCGCCTGCTGCGTTTATCAGGTGTTCGCAATTCATTCGCGAGAGAGAAGCGCAGAGCCGACGGAGGAGCGAAGAGG
The DNA here is from genome assembly GCA_030673865.1 of Melipona bicolor. Taxonomy (NCBI): domain Eukaryota; kingdom Metazoa; phylum Arthropoda; class Insecta; order Hymenoptera; family Apidae; genus Melipona; species Melipona bicolor. The sequence continues at coordinate 2,701,172 of JAHYIQ010000001.1, forward strand.
GCAGATTTATCACCGACAAGGAGCAGGTATTTATACAATAATCCAGGTAGAACGAAAGACATTTTCGCAGTGTAAAGCAATTACGAAATTGTCAAGAAACTTCGAGTGTATACCCACTTGATGAAATAATCCCCGTTTGCTCGGGGAAACGATTCTTTTCGACCACTTTGATAAGGCAAGTCCGAATAATAACAACTGTAGCTACTGGCTAGTAGCTACTGCGATTATTAATCAGACGGCGGACGAATTCATGCAAATTCGTCATTTTTACGAACGGAGGCGAACAAAGGGAGAACGGCAGTTTAAATGGAAGTTTGTTTCACTGTTTGCTGAACATTACGCGCGCTGAACTTTGCATAATTCACGTACTTTGGCATATTACGCGCATAATGCACGCATAAATGCAGAGGGATCCGTATTCTAATAATGATACTATTACGGAACTGAATAATATTAGCACGGTGGTTTACTTAGAGAAAAACACGGGCTAGTCTTGGGAAACTTGGCTCGGGCTGCTTGTAAACACGTCCGTATTCACTGATGGCTCGAAGCGAACTAAAGTGTTATTATCTCGTCAAGGATTTATGACAGCTGGCCACACGCGTTCGCGGCATTGAATTTTGTTTCGGAATTATTCACCAGGCTAACTGTTGTAATTTTGCAAAGAGAAATCGATAGAATACGATAACATATAATACTTGGGGTCATTTTTGAAGCTTTTACTTTAAAAATTCGTTATTTATTTTATTCTAAGATGTTTTTACACTGAACAGCAGATGGCGAAGACGTTATTTTTTTCTTTGAAAAATTGAAACGTTGAAAAATTTGTTTCGTGACAGAATTTACAGTGGTTTCGAAGATTAAATTCTTCTCTTCGCAATGACCTAACCTCAAAGTTTGACGCACGACTTTTTCATCGCCAATTTATTGAATTTTGAATATCAGGCGAAAATGTTCCTTGAACTTTTGTCACTCAACCCGAATATTCAAAATTGAGCATTGAAAAATTTGTTTCGTGACAGAATTTACAGTGGTTTCGAAGATTACATTCTTCTCTTTGCAATAACCTAACCTTAAAGTTTGACGCACGACTTTTTCATCGCCAATTTATTGAATTTTGAATATCAGGCGAAAATGTTTCTTGAACTTTCGCCACTCAACCCGAATATTCAAAATCGAGCATTGAAAAATTTGTTTCGTGACAAAATTTACAGTGGTTTCGAAGATTAAATTCTTCTCTTTGCAATGACCTAACCTTAAAATTTGACGCACGACTTTTTCATCGTCAATTTATTGAATTTTGAATATCAGGCGAAAATGTTTCTTGAACTTTCGCCACTCAACCCGAATATTCAAAATCCTTCCAGAGCGATATAAAATGAACGATATTTATAAAAAACAAAATGAACGATAGAGCTTCGTGCTCTAGAATGAGCCCAGATTTATTGTTACGTGGTTTCTTTTTTTTTGACAAAATTATGAGAATTCAAAGCATCAATAAAAAAATCACTGTAATAAAATTTCACAGAGATCCTCGTCCGGATAGCCCAACGAACCGAGTTTCATCAAGATCTCACACGAATGTCAACACGAATTACGAATATAACAGAACATCGAAACGCGTTTCCCCATAAAATTCACAACCGTTCATCATTCTGATTAAGAACAAAGAAACGTATAAAATGTCACGAGAATCCGAGCCGGCCAAATCCAACGAATTAAAAACTCATCGAAATACTGTCGATGATACGCGAGTAGCCAACAGCGTGACATCATAACGCGCGTTATCTGGGTATCCAAAAACCCAATAAACTGGCTCATTCAACAGACTGTGGCCCGTTATTTTCGAGACACCTATAATCGTGACAATGACATTTCCATCGACTGGCAGCAGGGATATCGCGTTCCTCTATTTCAGTTCGGTACTTTACAACTGTCGATGAAAAAAAAAAAAAAAAAAAAGGAAAAAGAAAAAAGAATACGCGTCAAATATTTTTTTCGAAAACTACATTTGTACCAAATTTCATCGAAATCGGTGACTGACACCACGGTGTGTTTTCGAGTGTCAAGTGGCCTACATCTGCGAGTTCTAAACACAAACGTTTGGACACATTTCTAATTTGACGCGTTGCGTACGAGGACATCCTCGTCACGAGTGATACGTCGATGCCAACGGTACGAAAAAACGATATGCTTTCGTCGTCGAGGAGGGAGTCGCGGAGATTCGCGATCGTAAAATCACGGTTTACGAATTTATAGCTCTGTCTCGTTTCCAAGCGTATCGTTGATCGTGCGGAAAAAAAGAAGCGGGACTGCTCCGCTCGCTTTCGCGTAATCAAAAGCTTGTCGCTCGTTCTCGTCGCGTTCAATTTACACGCGTGTTGTATTAAAATAATATATATATCCGGGTGCAATTACTAGGTCCGCAATGGTAAAAAAACGAGTTTTTTTCTAATCGAATCGCGCAGACGGGCGTTTGTTAGCGCGAAATTCCTCCGCTGATATTTTTTCATCGAGTGCGATCTGTTGCATTGGCGGAATTCGTTCGTTACGTATCCCTCTCGAACAGACGGGCTTGATAATTTTTTTATTGAATCGGCAATATTTGGAGTAGACGCGCGGAGTTTGTTAGGATTATACTCGGCACCGATCGACGATCGGTTTTTCGTTTCCACAAAGACTACGATTTTCGAGGTATTTTTCCGTTCAATTCGACGAATTGAAAAGATAAAATTGATTTCGATAAAATATAATTCTACAACGCTAACTAGAAAATAGTCATTAAGTATATAATCATTTTTAGTTGGAAATTGAAGAATTCTTGCGAGGAACAATGATCAATAGCGAAATTAACGAAATTAAAAAAACGGCGTTGATCGTTTTGGTCTCATCGTCGAATAAAGATTCTTATTAAATTCTTAAGAAAATTGTGAAAATATTTTCACCGAAAACAGACGAGAGTGTATGATCGAAGGAAACACGACGAACGCACCTTTCTATTTTTCACTTTTTCGCTGTTATCTAGCTGATGAAAAAAAAGAAAAAAAAGAAAACAAAGAAGTTAATATGACAGAAGAGTAGAGAAATAACCTGTCAAATCGAAAGGCGTACATATCTCTTAAAAAGAAAAAAGAAAAAAAAAGAGTTTGGGTGACAGATTCGCGGAATTTTGCGAAACGAACAGGAGCATAACCAATCCTACGACGATCGATATTTTTGAAATGTTCAAGAGGATGGCAAAAGCACGAATGTCGCCCGAAAATCGAAAAAAAAAATCGGCGATGGATTCGTCGTGGACGTTTCGGGCTCTCAAATTGCCTTTCCGCGAAATGCCGGAAAATATGCTTTATCGTGTATATTTCCCCCGTGGATCGTCGTACATTATTATGCTCGTTTTATTTCTTTTTCACGACAGCCACCGACACCGTCGAGATTCGCGACGATCTCGTGATTTCATCCGACACCCGTTTTCCACGGAGGTTACATAATGGTCCGTTTTATTCGTCGAATCGAAGACTGGAAACGCGATTGCACCGACTACCGTTTCTCGCAACGACGTCGTGATCCCCGAGAGACGTTCGAGCGAAGATCAAGACGAAGATCTCCAAAATTTCTCCGAGTAATCTCGCCAGCGTCAATGGCCGGACCATTAGAGTGCTATCTGCAGTTTCTTTGTTTTACAATGAAAGGGTTGCACGCTTTATGAAAGCGTTCTGCCAGAATTTCGATCGCCGTCGATCGAACTTCAAATAAACGATGATCACAACGCGACTGGTGCAGTTCCGTCGATTCTCTGATTTTAACGACAGATGTTTTTGATCAGACGAGGGAATTTTAATATTATTTAATGTTGTTAAAGATGATTGATTGACGAAGCTTTTGTGGAAATAAAATGACAATATTTTAATAGTATCAAGGAATGAGAAGACAATTTTAGCAACGTGGGATTCATTGATAAGAATTAATATCGAATTTTGAAACTTTTGTAAGAACATGACTTGTTACGGTCTTCTCCTCCTGTAATTTTAAAACTAAATGCGAAAATACACAGTTTTCAAGTAATAAATGATTTTCACTGCTATTAATTTTACCCTGTAAAAATATGTAAATCGTAACAATTATTGCCGTAATAAACGAAGAGATCGTAATATGTAACACTTACTCGAACCTGTCATAAAATTCCAAAAATTATGAAATTATTCACTGTAAAAATGGAGAAACTATTTTTCAAAGAATTCGCAAAGATTCTGTTACTTCTCTCTACCAAAAAATCGTAGTGAATTTATATGCAATACCAAGTTGAGCACTGATCGAATGATTTTGAATAAATATTCATCTAAAATAATTATTCGAATATATTATATATCTTTAGTGGAATATTTTATTTATTATTCATTATTCGCAATAACTTGTTCTTTCTATTTATTGCTTTGTTCAAATAGTAATATACGTGTATTCATACAGTTTTGAAAAAAAGGATCGTTGTAAACGCCAATATGAACAGAATTGCACAATGAAATGTGAAAAGTTACTTCATATATATATATATATTAAACACGTTTCGAAAAGTAACTTTTTCTACCAACTCTGTAAATCGAATTTCAGTTTGTTGATCCTCTGATGCTCGAAAACTCGGTTTGACAAAACCTCGACAGCTCTCTCTCTCTCTCGTCATTCAATATGCCATTTTCCATTTCCAACGTTTCGACTCCGTGAGTAATTATACCATTCGATAAAAAGATTTCCTCGATTCCCTGTCTCCCGCGAATTCTATTCCTCTGCAACTTTCTGCCGATAACGCGTTAATAAAACATCGTTTACACTATCAAAGTGTACTTTACGGGCACAAGAGACGATATATCACGCACGACAGATTACCATCGCGAGTGACTCCTGAGCCGAACACTCGTTCATCAGTTGCTCGTTCAACGTAACGTTCAACTTTCCCGGGAACGTGATAGACACGTAATTATGCTTCTTGTTGGACACAGTCTTTCAACTTTTATCGCCGGCTCGCGTTTCTCCTTTATTTCTCTCTATTTCTCCTTTCCCGTTTTTATCCCTCCGCCTCGCCGGAACTCTCAATGTTGGTAATTCCACTGTTTCATCGGCTGCCAACGGAGTTAATGGACTAGGGTTAAAAACGTATTCGCCCTCGGCACCGTCATTACGATGTTTTGTTATCGTCGAAACTTCGATAAATGACGAAGTTTCTTGCGCGGCACTCGCGACTTCCGCCGCGGTCCGATATAAAATTCCGGAACACCGCGAGCAGAAATCACTGGCAACGATATATATCGCGAATTCGAGCAAAAACCCGAGCTAATTACGCCGCGGCATTTAATTAACCGGTTAATGACAATGGCCGAATGGTTCGATTCGCAGCTGAATTTTCTGATGCTTCTTCGTCCATTTTCTTGTCCACTATATATATTATATTCTTCCTCTGATTTCGATTTCATTGGATATTCAACCTCTAATTACTCGACACTTTGAGAAGTTCTTTTCACGCTTTGCAGAGTTATTTGTAAATTGAAGAAGAAGTTCGATGCTTTAACACTAGCGATGATCTCCTGCTTTTTGATTTAATTTTAGTTACAAACAAAGACGGATGAAAAAAAGGTTAGGATGAATATGGCATATGGGATATTTCAGTTTCCCTCGCAACTCTCTGACAAAGCGTTTACAATGAAAACTCTTCGTATAATGAAATATTTCTCCCCCCGTTGTATGGAAAAATACGAATCTATGCTTCTCCCGTTAAAAAATGAAATTTCCAATTGGAAAATTGTTTATTGCGAGAGTTACTAATACTCGTACGCACGAGCGCCAATATTAAACTTTCCTTTATCCTGCGTGCTACATGGTTTTTATACAAAAGTTTCGTCGATAATAAATTTGGACACGATTTAAAGTGATTAAACATTCGACGTGAAAATAAAGGAAGATCAACAGGACTTACCAAGATTGAAAGTCTATAGAACGTATAAGAAGGAGGGCGAGGTGGAGAGTCACTGCTTACCTGAAACAAAGAAATAAAAAGTATTGATACTAAGTTCAGAACATGTTGAATATGTTGAATTTGATGAAAATTTGAAGGAGCTTTTGCGCGAGATCGTTCAACTTTCGAGAGGCTAATTTTTCCAAGGAAATGCGGGGATAAACGGCGAGCGGATGTTTTCAACAACCGTGTAACAGCCGCATGATCATACTTACGAGTTTAGTTCGCCTCGCGTTTGTATTCGCCATGCCTCCCCGGAGAAAATAATAATAGTTCACCAACTGCATTGAACTACAGTCGTTCTCGCAAATTTTCGGCTCACCCTCGCCGCTTTCAACGACCTCGCGCACAAAGGCAACCATTCCGGCGCAACTTTGGTTGGCAAATGGCAGTTGACGTTCGTTCTATCCAACAGTAGCCAGATATAACGAAAAAAAAAAACAGAATCGACGCAAAGTTAGGTGATTTTTGTCTTTGTTGTTTGTCAAAATCACATCCAATCAACTACACGCTGAATATAAATCATAGAATCTTTAGAACATTTAAGATTTAGAACATTTGAAATTGGAAACTTTATATATATTTTGTAACGGTCTGAATGATTTTTAGTAAAATATATAAATAAAAGAACGCGTATTTTTTTTCTGTTTCTTGCTACAAATTTTGCGCTTTGCGCTTTTGTTTTATCACTGAAAGTGATTTAACGGGGGTAACCCAGAAAGTCGGGTGCAACGCTGATGCAACGAAAATTAGCGATTGGTTAATTTGGGTCACGTGACTCGCGAGTGGGCGCAGAGTAGACTTCGAGTAGGAGTGGCGTTGTCTGGCATTACTGAGCGATCGCGCCTGTAATTTGTTTTTTATCGATTCAAACGTTTGCATATCGATAAAATTTTATGGCAAAAATGTCGTCTTTATTTCCTAGTCAGAACAGTTGCTTCTGGGCCTTTCAGTGAGACGAATCGTACTGTGAAAAATAATAAAAAGGGAATCTTTGAAGCTTCTCAACATTAAAAAGCAATCTAATTATTTAAACGAATAATCTAATTTAATTAAACGAATCTTTGAAGCTTCTCAACATTAAAAAGCAAACAAAAAAAAAAAGAAAATACTAGAATTCATCGGAAAGAATTGCGAATGAAAAGTGTCGAGTTAATGCAATTTCTTTGTCCTGTTGACGCAAAATCGTTGTTTCATACTCGAGATATCCTTTAATGTTGAAAAGAAAAAAAAAGACAAAATTGCATGGGAAAAACTGAAAGAACGCGACACGATCGAATTAGCAACTATCTCGCGATTCATGGACGAGATAATTAGTCACGAGCGTATAGCGTGTGCTTCGTGAGAATACACTTTGACGTATTGTGCAGCTTCGATGTATCGGAACCTCTGCAAATGGATTCAACGACAAAGTGTTCCTTCGATTCGTTTCTCCAGGTGGAATTAATATTTTATTTAGAGAGAAAATACGGACGCGCATCTTGCGTGTTTACATTTAATTCGCGGCCACGCGCAGCTCATGTGTCCATTTTGTACTTGTTCCACGTCTTTCGACGAGAACGCGCTTGTTGTTACTCAACTGTATATACGAGACGTATAATATTTCTTGCTTGTTTGGATACTTCCGTTTACAGAGGAGATGGAGGCTCCAGCTTGAAACAATCGTACACGATTTTCCGTAAGATCAACCGAACGAGATGGAATCGAGAAATAGGGATTCTGCACTTTTGGCGCACGACCGGAGAAAGGTGATCAATACGCCTTTCGTTCCGACATGAAATGAAAAGTCGAAGCTTGTTTATTCGATTTATCACGTTTGAAATTCATCTCATCTTCGTTTCTTTGTTTCTCTTAATTATTTTGAAATTTATCCGCTGAATTGTAAATTACGCAGTGTTTTTATTGCTTATTATTGTTGCTGAGATATTCATGGAATTTTGTTACACAACAAACAACGCTTTTCACATTTCTATCGTTTCAATGGAAATACGGTTAAAATACTCGACAGTTGTTGCTATGTTTAATTCTCTTACCGATTTGCTGATATTCTGAAAGTGTTTCTTAATTATTTTCCACATAATTTGATTAACTTCCGTTAAACGATACAGTTGTTCGATGGATTATTTCATAATTAAGAATAAAGTAGGCACAATCAAGAGTAGAATTTTTCTAGAGAAAAAAGGGGAGGAAAATAAAATTATTTCGTTTATCATCGACTCGCGTTTGCTTGTGAAATTAGTTTCTAATTAACTTGTACAGCGAGAGGGGGGGGGAGTGGAAATGCCCATAGAATTAGGAACGGTTGCGGGGGGTCGAGGCGATTCGCGGCCGCGTGGACATTAAAATGTAAAGTAAGCCTTGGTGGCGAGAAACGAGCGTCGCCGTGCAGAGCACCTGCAGATAACGACGTCCTATCACGGTGCCCGAAAAACTTATCGACCCCGGATGCTGCGACGTCCCGTGTGCTTAACCCGTTTCGGAATTATACAAATTGCGAGCGCATTAGCATACGGACCGACCGGGGACACACACAGCCGCGCCGCCCCCCCTGGCAGAATGTAGAATAAAACTCGGTTGAACGATGAATCCGAAAAAGGTGAATATCGACAATAAATAAAATTTATGGTGGAATTTTTGGGTTTTCGCGAAAATGTGGGGCGAACAGAGGAACGAGTAAGGTGGCCATTATGGTTGCAAAAAAAAAAAAGAAAAATGTCAGCAAGGTGGCTACGTACATTTGGATACTCGAGGAAAAATTAAGTAACTCTTAATTAGGGAAATTATTGGGGGGCTGCAACTTCACGAAATTTCAAAATGACTGTGTGTATCGTTGTTCGTATGCAATATTTAAGAAAAAAATTCAAGAAAATTGTTGGCGAATTATGACATTAATCTCGATTTGCTTCCTAGTGTAATATTACAAATATGACTCGATGAAAACAGCACAAGCGAATCTATTGAAAATAAACGATTGAAGTCTTCGTTGTTCATGTTTCCACTTTAAAAAACGAAAGAAAATTATCGACGTGATATTTTCGTGATATTATTTCAATCACCATCGATAGACATCGTAGAAATGATTTTGTAAACAGATAAATATTTGATAGAAAATGAAGCGATCCTCCGATCGAGCGCTCAGTTACAAAAAGAACGGCGGATAAACGAAAAATTGTATTGTCCGTAAACGCAAGCGGATTAGTCTCGTATAATTGAACGAAGGGAAATTGAGAAGGGACGATGAATCTCCTCGATCGATTGAAAATGGACAATAATTTATCCTCGCGTCGATGGATTAATAATTCGAAACGTTATTACCACGGCCGGTTAGGTCTCTGATTGTCGCAAACCGATTCGCAGTGGATATTACCCCATTTCCAGCTCGTCCGCGGCGAAACACTCGATATTAATACGAAAATCGAAACGGCTCTGCAAGAATTATCTTAGAAATAACACCGGCCTGTCCCGAGTTTCCTGCTCTTGATTGAACGCTGAACAAACGAAAATTAATACGGCCCACTCGTTCTCCCGCGAATTGCTTCGGCATTTAACCAGCAATTCTCCAACGACGACACAGAGATTTTCACGCCCGAGGATACTCTATTGAACGACATTCCCTGCTACTGACACACACACACACACACACACGTTGCGTCGCTTCAATCATCTCTCTAATCGTGTTGGTGCGCTCCAATAAAAATAAATATTTTTGAAGGTGATGAACAGTGCGTTGGAACGAATGTTATCACCTGGCGCGGAGAGGAACAACAGGGCTGGTGTAACTGCATTTTTTAAACAATGAACGAGTGAAAGTCTTTGCTTAACTAGAGTTAAAAAAGATGGCTGGAATAATTTAACGTATCTGTTAACACGCGAATACATTCGTAATGCTTATTCGCTTAAACAACCAACATTTTTTAGACTTTTCAGAGTCAGAGTGGAAAATTTTTCGCAATGATCTCAATAATCTCGTGTATAATAAAATATATAATATATAATAAATAGTCTATAATCTGTTATTATCTAAAATATAAAATATATAATTACATAAAAATATGTAATAAAATTTATCAAAACTTTTCAAACGCTTGAATTATCAACATCCATCAATTATGATACTAAAGCAGCTAATACTGAACATTCCAAACCTGCTCGACTACTACCAGAATATTTAACAAAATATGATTTACCAACCAACTTACTACTTAATTTTTAATTCTTCGAGCACAGTTCGTCACGCTCGGTCCAAGTATATTTGACCGCCACCGAAATAAACGTAGCTGTATCCCTGGTTCCCCCGATCGGCTCGATACAACCGAGCGTGCTCGTGATCGCGTTAAAATCGCATCAGCGGCACAGCACCGGATCACGTTCGAAACGGAACGAACGAAATTCGAGTGAAAAGCCGCCGAGGAAAGTAATCGAAGCGCTATCATCGCGAGTCGCATTTGAACCGTGCCATTGAGAATCCGATGGAAACGATGGCCGAGGGTGGATGAAACAGGAAGGGGGAGAGAGCGAGAGAACGAACGTGAATAAAACCGCCTCTATTCGCCTCCACGTTCGATTCACCGCTCCGTGGTCGCTCGATTGCTCGTTGATACATATTCTGCTAACGAGTTTATCGACGTGGCGCCATACGGCCAAGACGATTGGCGCAATTAAATGTTAATGGAGCGCCGAACACCGTGCCACCCCCCAATCGCCTTTTATCTACTAATCGTCTCTTCTCTACATAGGTACCCTCTCTCTCTCTCTCTGTCTTTGTTCGATCGAGCACGGCAATTGCACGCTGTAACGCGATTAAATAAGACGTTTCGCAGCGGTGTTTTACGATAAAAGGAACTCCGGTGACGATTTCAACGAGGGGTGGAGTTCCTCGAGTTCTCCCCCCTCCCAGCTGGCAAAGTGATTCTTAAAGTTCGCGGGTGTCTCACGGCCGGCTAACTCGAGGATTTTGCATTTTCGTTTGAAATTCAAGTAATTGTGAGAGATAGGAAGCTCGAGACAGGCTGAGATGCAGAGAAAAGCGTACGTACTTGTTCTCTATTTTTCTTTCTTTCTTTCTTTTTTTCTAGTTTGCATTCTGTTCTTTCTTTCTTCGCTTTTATCTTTCCGGGAGGAAAAATATGCTGGAGGTAAGTCAGTAATCATGTTGATCAACTGCGCAAATCGATAAATATAAAAATGTAATGTCTCTTTTTTAAATCTGTCTGTTATTATCTGTGTAAGGTAAATCAGTGATTTATACGTAATGGAATCGAGAAATTAATAAGAAATGAAGCTGATCAGTTCGATGTCGACTGATCTCACGCGTCACTAGAATTTTATGTACGCAAAACTGTGAAAGAAAATGTACATCGAACGAGTATTGGTGAGCTGACAATGTGATTTATCGAGATGCATAAAAAATGAAATGAATTTTGCAGAGTAACGCATTCAATCTTTTATTAAATGTCGGTCCTGCATCGATATTTAATAATTATCGTTGATCGTCGACGTTTATCATAATCGAATGAACGTCACATTTAATGCAATGACGCATTTCTGCATCATAAAATTAGTAAAAAAGAAAAAAGAGAAAATGTAAATACACAATTAAGGAAAATACTTGAGAAAATAATTTGTATCAAATCGCAAGTTGCATAACCCTTCATTACGCTACGAGTTTTTTGAGTTTACAGGAAATTTTGAAGTCTACAATTACAGAGAATGCGCGCATGAAAAAATATACAAATCCAGCAGAACGCTGCTCTTTGAAACATTCAGTAAGTAAAAAAGCTGCATGACTTGTACCCCAGCACGATTCGTCTCACTGAAAGGCCCAGAAGAAACTGTTTTGACTGGGAAATAAAGACGACCTTTTAGCCATAAAATTTTATCGATATGCAAATATTTGAATCGATAGAAAACAAATTGCAGGCGCGATCGCTCAGTATCAGACAACGCCACTCCTACTCGAGGTCTACTCCACGCCCCCTCACGAATCACGTGACCCAAATCAACCAATCACTAATTTTCGTTGCATTAGCGTTGCACCTGAAGAGGCCCGATTTTCTGGGTTACCCCCGCTAAAATCACTTTCAGTGATAAAAAAAAGAAACTCCCCGCCAGTTGTTACTTTTTTAATCACATTCTTCAACTTTGTGTGAACTTGCACAAAAATCCGTCCATCGTTGTACATTTTTGTTGCAATGTCGTTTCTTTTCCGAAGAAATCTCGGATAAGTGGGATTCCGTGTCTCCCGTTTGAAAGCGATTCAACCGAACTCGAAGCAACAGATAGACGTGTTTGCAAACTTGTTTCATGTATTAATTAGCGAAATGTCTTTAAAAGGGGAGAGGAACACTCGAGAGGCTTATTGGGAATTTAAACGCGAAGCCTCTTCGGGCTTCGCTGTTAAAGGAAGCAGGGCCACCCGCAGCGTTATTAGACATCGTAACTCACTGCTGATATTTTACACTCCCCGTATACTTTTCACGCACCAATTCGTTCTTTCCACTTAGGATCCACTGAAGAATAATTAAAGAAGCTACCCTTGCTGGGTTTCTGGTCCCTTACGGAAAGGAAATTATATCCCTGCCGCGGTAACAAGTTGCGACAAAAGACTCGGTACTTACTCCAGAGACCGTCTTTTTAAGAACCTTGCCCTTTTTATGAACTAGGTTGTTACGAACTAGTTTTAGTTACTTTTTAGTTTTAACATTGTGATATCATTTTTCAAAAACGATCCAATATATGACAAAGTCGATCATATAGTACGATTAAATTTAAGTTAGGTTTAGATTTATTTGACACACTTTTGTTATTCGAGTCTCTCATAATTTACGAGAGTTCGATGAATTCCGAATTTATCACACTTTGAGAAAAAAGAAATCACACGACATCTCGAGTGTATATCGAAACCTATGAAATTCTGAGAAATTCTGAGAAATGGCTAGAAATTTCTTTTAACGGGTCCCTGCTCGCATTTTTCTTTTTTTTTTACCAGCGTATGAAATATTGATAAATCAAAGGGAAAGACAGTCCGGTAAAACAGGGCATAGTAATCAAAAACCAAGCTTACGTACAACGGCCGCGATTAAAAATGTAATTTATTCGCGCGAGCCAGGATCAGCATGATTTATTCAAGGGAATTACACGATCGATACGCTGTGCCCCGCGAATTTTGTAACGAGCAATAAACGGATCGGACACGCTGTATTTACATTTCGATTTCGCTCGAGGCTGGCGAATTACGAAAACAACGAGTAGTTAAGTGGATGAAAATGATTAAACGACGAAATATTGCCTGTTTATCACCGTTGTCCCGGTGTTTCGATCCCGGGGAGAAAATAACCGCGTCTAAGCCGTTTGCTGGTCCGCCGGTCGAGCAGTTTTTCAGGCGAAGCTTAAATCTAAGCTCGAGGGAATTTCCCTGTGTCCAGATCGTACGAATCGGTGAAATCCTGCACGCCAACTGAAATTGATCTTTATTCGCGAATCGGTAATGGCGGCTCGCGTAAATATTCCGGATTCGAGAGACGATTTCTTTTTTTTCTTTTCTTTTTTTTTTTTTTTTGGCCAGTAGACACTGGTGCTCGATTATATTTTTGCTTCACGTGGATTTACGTATCTCTCTGTTTCGATTCGATACTGGATACCACAGAAGCGCGTAATACTACGACTGGGCTTTCTCCTGAAATTTATTAACATAATGTCGAGTCGCCGGTGGATTTTCAAATTATTTTCGTCTGCACGGTACACGTGCAGAATAATCGCGTGACCCTGTTTTCCGCGTAACAAGTGCCTAATTAATTGTGGACTTTGCTACAGGGAATACGTACATCGCGCTTGTAACGTAAATTCGATTAACGTTTCAGTTTATTTTGCGGATTTTCTCTCTCTCTCTCTCTCTTTTTTTAATAATATTTGATTCTTCAGAGTCTCGAAATTTCAGAATCAGAATCGGACATCAAATAAATGTGAATGAGTATTTCACTCGTACAAGTGAAACATTAGTTAATTATATTTAGAAATATTATATTACTCTATTTCTCTATTTGATTTTAGTATATTATGTTGATATATATTTAGAAATCAAAATAATGATTGTTATATTTTTATCTCTGAGAACAATGCAGGAGAAAGTTTATTTCAGAAAATAAAGTTCAGTTTGTTCCAAATTGGGAAAAAAATGAATATTAATCCAATCAATCTTAATCTCTCCAATCTTAAAATCTACATATTTAATTTAATTCTATTCCAAGTTCTTATTTTCACTATTTAAATCTTCACTATCGAAAAAATGCCAACCGAAAATTAAATTAAATATCTCGGACAACTTGAAATCTCGATCTGTTTTTCTTTTGTTTTTATAACACAGCCTCCGAAATTAAGCAGATCGCAAGAACAGCCGAGTTCATGATTTCCCAATTTCCCTGCAGGCGCCAGAGAATCAAAAAAACAGCACGACTTGTACGACAGTACGATTCGTTCTCACTGAACGGCCCAGAAGCAACTGTTCTGACTAGGAAATGAAGACGACTTTTTTGCGCGATCGTTCAGTACCAGACAACGCTACTACTGCTGAAATCTACGCCACGCCCCTTCGCGAATCACGTGACCCAAATCAACCAATCGCTAATTTTCGTTGCATCAGCGTTGCACCTGAAGAGGCCCGATCTTCTGAGTTACCCTCGCTAAAATCACTTTCAGTGATAAAATGGATTTTCTATGAATTTTGAAGAAAATATCGCTACAATATCGGGTCTCAGTACAAAGATTTCCCGAGAAAAAAGGAACGAGAAGCACACGATCGAGACAGAGCACGAGCGAGTTGACCTGCAGCGGCCCAATAAACGAGATTATTATTTGTGGCGGGGCGCGTCGAACAAAGAGCTGCATTCTTCGCGACGATTCGATCGCTGATAAATCTCGTTCCACTCCCCCCTTTGAGAAGAAACACATTTCCGTCATCAACTCCGCGTCTCCTTTCACGTTAGACGCCGCGATTCCGGACGTGAAAGGACAATACACACCGCTTTGCCTTGCTATTGATCGGCTGCATACTTTACAGTCATCCCTTTTGTGCTCCTTCATTCCGCTTTCGCGCGCCTCTCCGCGACCGTATAAAAAGAAACTGCACGTACACATGCTGCCACGTGTGTCCATGTGTGCGTGCATACCGTGTGTCCTGCGAGGAAGTTGTTTGCCAATTCAAATCGAGACGGACATGTAGATTACAAGTGTAATAATTTCGTATTTCAGAAAACAGATTTCGCGTGTAATTAAGCAGAGAAATAGTACCTCTTTTAGAATTTTTTGACAAGTTGAGGAGTCTCTCTGTTTGTTGAAAATTTAGTGGAAAGCAAAAGAAAAAGTATACAAATGAAATATAAATATCTTTTAAATATATAATAGATATTTTGAATTTTATAGCAATACAATGTTACAATATTATAATGATACAATATTAAATTTGTAAATGTGTATTAAATAATTTTGAGGAATTTTTCTTATTTTTTAAGGAATTTATATTTTTTATGTAACGGAGCCTTTCTTATAACAGTTAAAAGTATATTTTTCCAAATATATTACGGCGATTATTAAATTCATGTCTATTAAGACACAAGCAACAATAAGTAATTTTATGAAATTTCTCGAAATGAGAGAAACAACGAGTTTTTCATCGTTTGTTCATTTTCGTTTCAAGGCTCGAGAAATCGTCCTAGGATTTGAGACGCTCTGCTATCAGCGTTGTTAATCTCTGAAACGAATGAACCTACAAACCTACATTTTACGTAAATCTTTTCAATTCAGAGCAAGTTACCGGTGACACGCTGACAAAATTTTCTCCCGGGACACCCTATGTATCACGGTATACGTGGCTTTACTTGGAGGGCAGTGGCGCGCTTGCACGAGGTCGAAGAAAGCGCTGGAACGATTCTACTCCCCCGACAGGATATTAGGCCGCGATGATGTAAACGTTGAAAGGGTGTTCGTTCGCGCCTCGCTCTAATTTCCAACCCAATTTTTCCAAAGGTGTATTCATCGAGTTAAAAGGATTAAGAAAAATGAGCTCGAATAGGATCGTGCCGTCAGAAACCAGAGAAAACACGAACTTCTTTCACTCGCTTCTTTGCCGAAAGCTTCGTCGTATCTCTCTCTCTTTTTCCGTGATACAATGACGAGGAAATGAGGAATTTGATGGGATTTAAGTGAAAACGATTGTTGGAGATATAACGAACACGCGACACTGATGAAAGCCGGGAATTTCGACGGGAACTTCGTCAATTAATAACAAACTTTAATATTAATATTTTGAAGTGACATATATGACGATGCAATCGACTGCATTTTCGAAATGACAGATTCCAGCACTTCTCCCTCGGCAAAACGCTTTTCGATAGAATTAATGCTGACTTTTATGGAGATTGAAATATTGTTGTACAATTTTAATTACAATTATTCACCTGAAAGTTCGAGTACACTTTTGCCGCATTTTGTTAATTCCTGCATACCGTGTTACTACAAAGATACGTGTAGTAGTAAAATACTAGTTTCCTTGACGAGGAAAAATCACTGTCGATAGCAGACGTACGAATTGATATTTTAAGACCAATTTCACCGAAATTTTTAATCGATGGTACATATATATACGTTAGTTATTCCAGTGTTAAGCTGGAATTATTATTATTACAATTCGTTGAAATAACTCATTTAATTTAATTTCACAAAACTCGTTTCGTTATTAGATTTCGTTTTTTTGACATTTTTCTTATGTCACTTGATCTTTCTACTTAGATCAAACGTAATTCATATTTTGTCATCGATCATGTCATACTTTTTTTTAATCGTTTCCTGCCATAAGAGAATCCTTAATTGTCTTTCATTGCTTCTAATTCCAGGATTGTTCTCTACTCTATAATAACGCATCAAAACAGCTTTTAAAGTTTTAATATCCCTTCAACGAAATTGTCAGAAATTTTTCAAATTTCAATTCGTTTCGGAAGCAATTGTCCCAAATTCGATCTTGTCGAACGCGCAGAATCGTCCAGAGACAAGTATCGCGGGGAAATTCTTTTCGTCGACCTCATGCTTCGTCCCTCCACCCGCAATTTGGATCTAAAAATCCAAGAATCGTAACGTCACGATGTCCCGATGGTAAAAGCGACGAGCGTTTCCCTTTGACGTGATCGAAGCGTAAAAATTCGGGAAATGTTCGACTGGAAATGATGACACATTTCGATAAAGTCTCGCGACAGGCGGTAACACGTAATATTTTCTTCCTCTCGGCTCCGCGAAACGTAAGAACTCTTCTCGCGGGACTGTCAATCTTTCTTTGTAGGTCCGACGGTACTCTCGCGATACAGATATGCAAAATATTGAGATCGAAAATGACTATGAACGTCATTGTTGTTTGTACATAAATTATACGAGTGGTTTAATTTATCTCTGAATGATGGGATTCGAGGACAGCCAATTAGTGAACGTTTAAAATCGCTGATCGAAGTGAAATCTACGTGAAATTTGTAAAGTCTTTGTATACCGTACGTCGAGAAACTGTCGCTAAAAGAAAACATTCGAAACATCCAGGGACACTTGAAGCGATGTAAAACTTCGAAAGCCATCTCGAACTTTTTTGGGAAAGAATTTTTGGAACTGATGAATCTTTGATGAACTTTTGGAACAGCGGAACTTTTGTAACAAATATAGAATTTCATCGCAGAGACATTTCGAGAATTTGAGATAGGAACATTCAACGAATTGGAAATATTATATATATACTCCAATGATCGAAGTATTCGAAATGCTCTTCACATTTCCTTTAAAGATATCTGCTATAAGTATATATGTTTCTTTTCGTTCGCCATTTCACAGGTAATGAAATACTTTAATATCGGAACGCGCATAGCGCCGGGTGTGTTTTTCTTTCATTTTTAACACGTATATAACATTTTATGAACCCTCCACGTCAGTTCATGAAAAAAAAGCACAAATCTCCCGAGCAGTCTATCAGGAAACACGATTTCCCTTGCAGAAACACGCGATATTGCGTCGCGATGTGGGAGCCATGACTCAAAAAGAAGTCAACAGAGTCGGTCCACGTGCTTTATTATTAATTTTAATCTGGTAGTCTCATCCAAGCAGTTTAAAAGAAAGACGACTAACTCATTTTTATTTTTCTGCTCCCTCGAGAATAATCGTTCGTTCGATATTTATGAAATTTCATGGATTAAACTCCACCGCCAAGACACCATATTTTGTGACCCAAAGTTGCTGAGACTTCACTTCCATGTTAATTTGGAACGCACATAAATACAAAGTATTTCTAATAATTCTTCCTATCGATTTATCTTTATCAGATTGTGGATCTTTACATGCATGATCTTCGAAAATATAATTTTGACAGAAGATAGTGTTTTAATACGTAACACTGTGCTTTTGATATTATCACTGAAAGTGATTTTAACCCAGAAAATCGGGCTTCTTCAGGTGCAACGCTGATGCAACGAAAATTAGCGATTGGTTGATTTGGGTCACGTGATTCGCGAGGGGGCGTGGCGTAGACCTCGAGTAGGAGTGGCATTGTCTCTACTGAGCGATCGCGCCTGTAATTTATTTTGTATCAATTCAAATGTTTGCACATCGATAACATTTTATGGCAAAAAAGTCGGAGTTGCTTCTGAACCTTCCAGTGAGACGAATCGTACTGGGATACAAATCGTGCAGTTTTTTTATCTTACATGTATTCTGTGTACTTAAAAATATTTTTACGTATGCATTAAAATCTGTAGTGTGTTATACGGTTTCCTAACAAACTCAACGGAACAAAAATAATCCGTTGTGTTAACTTCATTTTGATTTATATTAATAAAACTAAATGTAGAATCAGGGAAGTCTGAAAGAATTTACCTCGATAATTTTCTATAATCTTATAGTTTGAAAGTTTGTCTAATAAATTGATAATTTTATTTCGTTCGTTTGCTATTTTCCATTAATGTGCTTGATCAGCACAATATTACTAAAATGACGGACGATTTATTCGCGATGTCGTTAGCCAGGACCAATAACAATCTTCTCGCGAAATTCTGGTTACAGAGAGTTAATCAATACCGGGCGACGCGAATATTTCGGGAACATGTCATTGGCATAGAGGTCTTGGAAATTGCGAGGTGCAATTTTCGACTTGGTGAAATATTATGGAGCGGGACGAAAAAAAAAAAAAGAAAAAATGGATGAGAATAAAAATGACTGCGCGCGGAGGGAAGAGCATTTTTACGAGTTACAAATACGTTATTTGAAGGAACGTGCATCCTGGATGTAATGCAAAAATATGCGGGATAAAGAAAGGCGCTTTTCTTGCATAAAATCGTCTGTCGAATAAGTTATGAAAAAACGGCAGAACGTGTGATAAATAAATTTTCCGGATTGCGAGACAACGAGATGATGCGTATGATTTGATTCTCTGACCGTGTGACAGAATGACGAGGAATTCGTAACGATCGTTTCTTTTTCCACGAGATTCTTCAACTTATAAGCAAGCAGTAAATACAACGATCGATCGTTATGTAAATTTATACTTCTGTAAGTACGCTTCAAAAGAAATGACAACTTCTTCAAGTAATGAAGTACGCTGTAAAGTCACATCAAGCGTACTATAAGAAAATAATGACATCATTTCCAATTTGACATTATAATTATTTATAACTATTATGTTATAAATATAATAAATTCATAACTATTACAATTAATTATAATAATGATATTTCAATCAATAACGTGTAAAAATCAAAGTTACGAAAAAAGTCATGAAATTTAAATGAAGATTCGTTTCATCAATTAAACGTCAAATAATTTGAATCTGAATACCTCGTATCAATTTATCTCATAAATTTCTACATTTTTCAGTCTCTTCACGACAATATCATAGTCCCGCGAGTGCAACTGAAGAAACACAGCCGAAATTTTCTAACGAGCGCTTTTGTCCGATATTCCTAGAAATATTTCTCTTCCGGAGGAGAAGAGAAGAGAAGAGAAGAGACGGGAAGAGGGGAGGACACTTCTCGTAGCGAGGAGATCTAAAAATCTACGTATCTAAAAATCAGCGGAAAAAGTCGCGGCGCATGGAAATTTTATCCAAATTCGGGAAATATGCGAGCGTTCCGCGGTGAAAAATCGCGCGGTTCTATTTACATGGGATTTCTGCAGTCGCGTCGCTGGCGCGTGAATTATTGACGCGCGCGCGGATGCACGCGCGGGGCTGTTCGAAATGTCATCAGGCGCGAAGTGATGCGACAAGCATTTCCCCCCCCCCCAGGGAGAGGGAAAAACTTTATTAACTGCGTAATGGAAATTAATAGTAAAATTGCCGGTCAAAGAGAAAGCATTATAGTCGGCTCTCGAATAAATTGGAGTGCGCCCGCTGCGAAAAGGCCCGCTGCATAAAAGCCTTATTAGCGTAATACTTGGGCATTAACGGCCGATCGAACCGGAAATTTTATCACTCGCGCCGCGTTAAAATCGCGCGCCTCTCTCCGCGCTTTCTTTTTTTTTCACGGCATTTACCCAAAGCTGTTTACGACACGTAGCGGCGTGTTAAATTGGCGTTGAATTCTTCGTAATTCCTCCGATCGATTTTCCAGCGACGTTTGTTTGCTAAAATTTTTCGACAAAAATTCAAAGCGACGGCGGTGGTTCGATCGATGGAAAGATTTGACAACTTTTGGGAAACGAGGAGAGACATTGGAATAACTATACATTATCCGTATCATGTTTGTATAAATTTGTAATAAAAATATTTATAAATGTATCGAATCGAGGTGAAATTAATAATCAATAACTGTGAGAAGAAGTAATCAACGATATAACAGTAAAAATTCAACTGAATTGTAAATTGAAAAGAAAATAAATTGATGGATCAAATCTTGTATAAAACAAATTTAAAAAAGAACAACAGTATATAGCGTCGATCATTCATCAATCTCATTGTTCAAACTTTTGTTTATCGCTACCCACGAGCATCCAAATTTAACGAAAGAAAAATAAAGAAAAGTTGCATTAGGTATCGTGACGGAATTCAACATAAGAGAAATAAATACCACTCGCATTCTCGAAACTTTTATATTCACCGCGAAACGCGAGGTCTCGCGTTACGCGCGAGGATGGCTTCCCGAGGTTGCTTCTCATTTCTCATCCAAAAAATTGAAACACAGTTTCATTTTCCGGGTCGCGTGGCTTTCCCCGGACAACAGACTCGCAAGAACAGAAACGGATTCCGGTTTGCGGAAGGGGATCGGAGTCAGATTCAGAACGCACGTAGCCGAGGGGGGGTCCTCGCCGTTAGCAAACGGAGCTGGTTACGCCGGCTGAAAAATCTTCCCGGGCACGTTTCCTAACGTGAACGAATATCTCTCCCGATGTCTTCCGCCGACAATAAGTCACGCGTCGCGAGCGATAACTCGACGTCTGTTTGCTTTGGGGACAACGTTTCACCGGTGCCTCCGTGAAAAACTCTTCGGCTTGTCGTTTATAAATTTCGGCTGACGCGCGAGGAATCCCCTACACGAGAACAGAGAAAGAGAGAGAGAAAGAACTTTTCTTGATTCCTGATTCACTTTCGCGCGCAGCTCCTCGTTCTCGTTCATTCAAGCTTTCGCGGTTGTCAAAGCTTGTTTGCTATTTGTCAATCAACGACATTACGATTATTAGTCACGTTGTAAATTTACGTTGTAAATTTTTAATTTGCAAATTCTCGCGGAATTTTGGAAAATTTATTCGCTCGTGCTGTTTATTGAAACGTGAAACGTCGTTCTTCTCTTTGTCGTTATTTCAATATTTACACGTGGATCGTTTATCTTTTCATATTTTTATATTTGTGTGCAGTGTTTTTTTACGTTTTATATTTATACAGAGATATAAATATATTTTGTACTTTATGTTTTTTATATTTATACAGAAATATTTATATTTTTCATGTTTATACATATGTTCCCGACACTGGCGACAATTTCATATTTCCCTCAGGAAATCATTAAAGAAAATCAACTTCCAAATCAACCTGCTTCTAAAATCTTTGGCTACTTTGTCTTCCTCGTAATATTTTACACGTAACTAAAAACGTGAGATACGAAAAGAACGTGTTTCTCATATTTTTAACGCCTGTCTCCTCAATTCTATCTCTGACATTTGGCTAGAAAATATTACCAAAGAAAATGCTGCGAAATTTTTCAAGCTTATCTACCCGGAAGGATAAGGGAGGGATACTTTGGTAAACGCACTTTGTTTCACATCGATATCTCGATTGGTTCTCGAGACACTGGGCTTGAAAGTACTACGTTCGATATACACGTGTGTATATACGTAGCGCGTTACCGAATAACGATGGTCGAAATTCCCAAAAATACCACGACCCACTTTTCTTTCCTTTCCTTTTCTTTTCTTTCTCTTCTTGAAAATACGCACGTCGCGAGTAATAGCAATAGCAAAGAGGACGCTGACTCAGTTCGTCATTGACCATCGTGCAGCCAGCCCTGAAGTGGGGTAGGTCAATGGTGGTCAGGCGAGCGAGCGAGCGAGAGATCCGATCGATCGAGTGAGAAACGCACAACCGCATACTCGTGGCCATTCCCTTCTTTGAAACGCGATATCTCGGTAACCAAAAGTCGCATCGCGACGAAATACAGAAGAGTTTCAAAGGGAAGGATCGCTGCCTTTAACAGTGTGAGTTTTGGTAGTTTTATTCAAGACGTATTGTAACTGATTAGTGATTTTTGAATATTTGAACTAACTTGCTGTTATTTGCTATTACTGTGAAAATAATTAGAATTGTAAACACATTCGCGAGGAAGAATGAAAATGATTAATGCTTATTAATAGAAATATACATGTGCAACAATACAGATAAAAACAGGAATGATATACAAATGAATTTTTATCGAATTGTAATTGGTTTTCAAGAGCTGGTGCAATTCAAGTCCGTGGAACAATTTCTTCTCGTACCTATTTTTTTGTTATTCACACGTGACGTGACATTCCACAGAAGCCCAATTTTCATTCGATCGAGAAAGAACACGATCCAGAATGAACACAGAAAGTGTCTATTTTATCCGCAATACCAATGTAATTTTCATATTGAAATTAGCTTCTGGTGATAATCGTACACTCGCTAGATGGATACTAATTGCTAATTGAAAACACGTGTCTCAATAGTAACTACGAATTATCGTCTCGAACGAAACACACTTTCCTTACTGTTTCCATTAATTTCAATAAAAAATTCATCTTGCCATATTATAGTACCTTATTTCCTCAGTTTCTTTCTCTGTTAAATTGTTGCACTTTTTTCGATACCATCATAAAATAATCATTATAATATATAATAAATGACTCGAAAGCTAATTAAAATCTACGATGAACTGGTTAATCATACAAATGATATCGTACAGTTGTCTAATTTAAAAACATAATTCTGAACTTCACCTTCGTACTTAATAACGACTCATGAATCAACGCGTACTATTGGCCCCAACACACAAAAATTAATTAAATATTTGTCAGTTACACGTCCAATTACACAAAATTCCCACAAATTGGATCGATTTTTAAGAAACACGACCCAAATCTATGCAAACGTGACATCAGAGATCTTCCAAAAGCTTCTCCGGTAACACCATTCGTTCCGTAACATCTCCCCTTCCTCCCCCTCTCTCACGACGTTGGCAATTTCGTTGAAACTACAGTCATTATTTATTTCAGCTTATTAATTCCGCGCCAGACACGCGAACATCGATTGTTAAACCGTAGTGCCGGAGGACAGCCGAGTATCCGGCTGTCTCTCTCCCCGATTTCTTCCCTCTCTCGTGCTTTCTCCACCGCGTCGGAGAGAAACTCCGAGGGAAGCCGGCGAATTATTGAGAGGTTGGCTCCGCCGGGTCCTCCGGTTCGAAGAAATTGCGAAAACCGCTCGTCGAACCGGTGAAATATCACGGGGGCCGAGGATTAATGGCCGCAAATTTCTCTACAAAAATTTCATTCGGCCGCGCGCGAGCAGATAACGAGAGGACGTTACCACACCGATGCCAAGAGCTCCCCGTGTATATTTCCTCCGCGGCTGAGAATTTCCTCGCTCATTGCCGGGCAAAAACCAGCGAAAGGGGAGGGAAAAAGAAAGGGGCGAGCGACTGGCGTAGAAACGATTTCCTTACCGGCGGACACCGAGATTCTGAGAAATTATCGGTCGTTCGTTCGTGGCGGCCGAGCTGCACGAAGCTCGTTGATACTGCTGAATCTATCGCTCTGAATCCTCCTCGGGAACCGGAGGAGTCGGGGGATCTTCTTTGTTTCATTGTTCCAAAGTGTAGATCGCGATAACGAAGCCCGGGCTAGGTGAAGTTTCGTGAAATGAAAGGAGTCTACGGTGAATTATTGAATCGTGGAGATAATGTTGGCCAAAGTTGGCCGAAAAAAAGTGTCGGATCGCTCTGTGCAAAGTCGCAAAGCAAGAGGAAATAAATAGAGAGGACAACTTTGGTTTGAAAATAAGGGAGAGTACGAGCGATTGTATTTGAGAAATATCTCATCGCCGAGAGATTCCTCAAGCGTTGGATGACAAGGACGTCGAGTCGCGTCCATTTTATATTTTAGTTCGCGAATTCACCCTTTCGTTCGTCCCACCAATTCGCACGTTCCCTCGTGAAATATCCCGGAAATGCACCGTTTAATTACTTCCACACTCCCGTTCTTGCCGTATCTACCATTTAGATGTACCTCGCGTCTTATCTGAGCTCGTAAAAATTTCTCCTTAACGAATGTTTCTTTCGCAGCGCGAGTGTATAGTTACATAATCACACGAAGCTTTCTCTGGAAGAAAGAGATTCTATCTTCGTTTCGAGATCGAGGCTTTATATCTTCAACTAATAGCGCCCTTGTTTAAAGATAGATACTCGAGACGTGCGTAGATTTTTATGACTGATCAGTATCAAGTAACATTTGAATAACAATTATTAGACTAAACAATTCGAATGACAATTATTAAAATTATTACGTTATTGGTTTCTTCTTTTGAACTGAATTAATATTTCACGTTCTTAATTATTTGCTCTTTTAGAATCACAAATTTGTAGATTTTTATGACTGACCAATAACAAGTAACACTATTGTTAAATGATTATTAAATAATTTTAATAATAATTTTACTTTATATGGAAGCTTCCTTCTGTCAGTTGAGTTAATATTTCACATTCTTAATTATTTGCTCTTTTAGAATCATAAATTTGTAGATTTTTATGACTGACCAATATGAAGTAACACTATTGTTAAATAATTATTAAATAATTTTACTTTATATGGAAGCTTCCTTCTGTCAGTTGAGTTAATATTTCACATTCTTAATTATTCACTCTTTTAGAATCACAAATTTGTAGATTTTTATGACTGACCAATAACAAGTAACATTATTATTAAATAATTTATTATCTTACTTTATATGAAGGCTTTCTCTGTCAGTTGAATTAATATTTCACATTCTTAATTATTCACTCTTTTAGAATCATAAATTCGTAGACTTTTATGTCCGACTAATATGAAGTAACATTATTATTAATTTATTATTTTAGTAATAATTTTACTTTATGTGAAAGCTTCCTCTGTCAGTTGAATTAATATTTCACACTCTTAATTATTTAGAATCATAAATTCGTAGAATTTCATGACTGAAAAATATGAAGTAACATTCAGACAACAATTATTATTTCCACCGTGTCTATTAATTAAAATTCGAATTCTTCCTTCTCTCAACCGAGATTAATATTTCTTAATTACCTGCTCTCTCACAGTCGTTTCAAAATTTTAGTTTAACCTAAATTCAGGTGCAATTAAGTTATTAAATCAAATTTATTCACAGGCACAGGTGTACGTCGCCAACTTCGGCCGACCTCGATCGACAGGATGTCCAGTGGAATCGAGCTTCGAACAACACACGCTGTACAAGATGTACACTCGTTGAAACAACGTCGCGCGCGATATCTACACACCTCGGCACGTCCCCGGGAACTCAAATTACACGGAATAAATTCTGCGGCTCGTTCCTCCCAGACGGTACAACGTCGAGATAGCGGCGGCAGCACAGGTTTACGATAGCAGAGTTTCAAGAGACGGGGGGAAGGTTTCTAACTCGCCTCGCCCGGGCGAGCGAGAAGATATACGAAGGCAAATTCATAAAAAAGCTGAGGATCCGAGGAGGAGGGGGTTCTAAGCAACCGCGGCGCTGGCCCAGAAAACTCAAGTCTCGCGTACTAGACGATGTTTTCTACTTTCCTGGCGACACGCTTTTATTGTTTTCCATTTCTCCGTGAGTTCCATTATCCTCCCTATCTCCGTTGGAGGGATTTTATTACGGAACCCATCCGGGGGCTGCCGTCCGAAACGTTAGGCGGAGATTAGCGTCCCGATAAACGGGGAGCATCGGTTTTTGCAGAAAGCTGTTACGCGCCGGTAATTAGGAAAATTTTATGCGAACGACACCGGCCAGCGAGAGTTTTAATTTCGATAAGGGGAACGTTTAATTAAATGTAAATGGAGCCTGACGCCTGCTACCATTTTCGGGCAAATGTTTATAAATCTCGTTTGCCATACTAATTTTCCACGGTAATATCTTTTCCTTTTCTTCTTCTTCTTCTTCTTCTTCTTCTTCAGAAAGAGATAAACAAGGGGAAGCGAGATTTTTATTTCGCGGATCGTGTGGAAAATTGAGAATAATATATTTGAAACAGCTTGTGCTTTTCCTTGGATTTCGTGTACGATGTGTGCACACGTTAGGAGGCCTTTTAAACAAAGTAGATGAATTTAATTAACCATCGCGTGCTGTTGACGGTAATTTTTTAATACACACGGATCGTTTACGATACCACGCTGTTGTATATTATATATTATGCTACGTTGAAGTGGAAATTGAAATCGAGTTAATTAATTGCTGCGGATAAAAGACCGTTTATTCGTCTTCGAGAATATGGTCGTTTTAAATAAACCGACGTTTAAATAACTGACGCTCATTTTGCACGCGAAGAAGTGGAGTGACATATCCACAAGCGGCTTTAATACCGTTTAGCTCTGCTCTTCGAGAATCGTTTAAAAATCGCGCTGCAATTCCGAGAGTCACTCGCTTTGATCTCTCAGCCGCGGACGGAACACGCGCAAGTAGAAACAGCGCGTAATGATCAGACGCGTTTGTTGAATCGGCGGGCTCAAGTGGAAGAGGATTTAAAGAAACGACATGCGTGGCATGCATCCCTCTTCTATGGAATTCATAAAATTTATCTTTCAACGTTCGTTGAAAAATAAATTTCGCAATACTATAAGGAAATTTATATTGTTATATCTTGCGAAGAGAGTCGTTTTTTAATCTCAAATAATACCTCGTTGTAATTTTCGAAAATTACAAACTGGTCCTTTTGACTATCTTTGTTATTGCACTGTTAACTGGCTTGAATCGGCAGCTTGAATTTAATTATATAAACTCATTCTCGAGAGAGAGAGAGAGCATAATTTGTCAACCTACAATAATCTTTACGCAAACTATGATTTGTGATTTTTGTGAACGCGAACCCACTTTATATATTATATATTACGTGCGTGCTTTGCGTTTTCCTCTCAAACGCACGAAAATCCAGAGTCTAATTATAATACACTGCTTTAGTCTGTTCTACGATACGCTTATGATTTTTTATGACAATGAAACAAAAATGGCCACCGTGAGCCAGCCTTTCAGCCGACGTTTAATTACGCACGCGTTCCTTCTATTGTTGCGGATAAACAACGAGAGATGAAAGCTAGAAAATTTAATTATGAAGACCGAGTCGCAGACGTGACGGACGAGGAGAATTTTGTATTAGCTGTTTAAAAACGCCGATCGAAAAGTTTCAGGCGGAACATCGGACGAGTAAATACGTATCGACGAAATTAATTCCATCGCCGGTCTATCATGATATTAATTTCGCGGCGGAATTGGCTCGCTTTGATTGCTCGAGAATTTCGATCAGAGTTCGCATTATAAAACTGAAATCGGTTGTGCCCTGATATACGCGCCCGGGCACGGTTCATTTTTCTCGTCAAAGAAACGGGGAAATTGTTATTATCGCGTTGCGTGTATCGAACAACGTTGATTTAGATCGTTTTCATATTCGGAAAATAATATCGTTTCTACCTGTTCGAGTCCTTTTCCTCGACATTTTAATTTCGTCTTCTTTTTTCTTTTTTTCTCCAATCACGCCATTTTACAGTTGCCACGACTTACAAAAGTATTAGAATATATTTTAAGAATATTAAAAATACACAAAGTGGGGAGGGGTTGATGGGGGTAATTAAAAAAATTAATCGAAGAGTGGAAAAAATGTTTTTTTTTGTAAGAGGCTTTCTTCTCGAGGAATTTAGCTAATTCTAGACAAGAAACAATAATCGACAGAAGGTTATTTTGTAAAATTAGGGTTAAGGTGTGAAAATAAATTGAAAATGTAGAATAATATTTTTCTTACGAGATGCTTCGTTTTCGAGTTTGAAAATTCATCGATTGCACGTGGAAATTTTTAACGAACCAAAAATCTGAAATTTTGTTTAAACGTCTGCAAGAGCAGAGAAGGACACACAGGTGTTTTCGAAAAATTAAAGCGACGGGAGATATTGAAATATACTCGCGAACAACAAAATTGATTTCGATTTGACAGAAGAATTTTCGTTACGCGACGTAAAATTTGTACATTAATTTTTCCACAAATTTCACGAACAGTTAACGCACACAACGACAAATTGACGTTTGCGAAAACGTGTTTTTAAAAAGTTCTCCAGAGATTAATCCAGACTAAATCGTACACGAGTGAAACAAATAGAACTAAAGGCTGCAAAAAGGGCAGAAGAAAAAAATTCGCGTATTTATAGAAAATTGAAATACGCGAAAATACGAACATACTTCCATAATCTTCGCAGGATAAAATGAATCTCCATTTAAATTCCATTTTTTTATATTTCATTCTATATCGTACTCTGATGAAAATATTGCTCTATTTACAAAATTTGCGCGCAAAATTTTCGGTAAACGTCGACATTAACGATCAACGGAGGAAAAAAAAAAAAAAAAGAAAATGCAAATCTAATGGAACAATCTCAAACAAATTACCTCGATAATTCACCGGCGTGTTCCACGTTTCAAATAAATTTAATTTCAGCGTTTGCCATTCGCCGGCGAGCTTCACGGCCGATTGAAAAATCGAGTTGTTTAAAGTAAAATTAGAGTACAATTCCCTAGCATTTTTCAAAATCGAAAAGTAAATCCGCTCGAATCGGATTCGCCGATGACGTGTGCATCGAAATTGTTTGCCGGATAGAATTTGTTCGCGAACCGATCGGAATTACGGTTTAAATGAGAAATTTTCATTTGAATTTACGGCGAAGGATAAATAGTTTGACCAATTCTTTTTCTCTTTCGTTCTGCAATTAAATTCCGCGCGATTAATCCGAAAGAGCTTTTTATCGCGTTATTTTATCGTCCTGAAAATTGTAATTACAAGCTCGTTGAAGATGTTTTTATTTTAATGTCGTCTGTTATTAATAAAAACCGCTCGAAATTGGTTCGCGAACGAAAATTATAAATATCATTTCATGAAAGAATTCGCGTGTTCGGTAATGCTATTTATAAATTACTATCCAAGGACCTTTGTAATTTATTGCAATTTCTGTAAATATTATCGTAAATATCGTTGTGTTATTTGACTGCGGATTTTTATGCATTCATAAGAGAGATTAGAGATTTCAAACACATTAACACACATTTGTTATTATTACATATATTTAAAGTATTAAAGTAACACAGTTAACACATATTACGATGTTAATAAAATTTCAAAATGTTTTTCACGCACAATATTCATAATCACACTTTGCACAATAGTGCAAAAATATTTTTTATTATAATTGCACGAATACCTTTGTGACCCTATAAAAACCATTTAATGTGTGTGTGTGTGTATATATATATAATATATAAAACACATATATTAATATACATTTTAATTATATATATTAATATATATTATATATAATAATAATAATAATAATATATATATATATATATAATGAATATTATATTGAATATAATATTATTATATATATATAATAATGAATATATGTATATTCATTATTAATCTTAACAAAACTGGGATCGATAACTTGAAAGTGCACGGAACAAACGCTAAAACGAGCGATAAAATTGAAGGTTAAGCAAAGAACAGCTCCACGTGATTCGACTCGCAATTTGCGTCATACATAAAAATTCATAGAAAAAAAAAAAAAAAGAACGGTGCATCATAAATATTTATATTGGAACGCGTGCAAATCTAGATAAACGCGGCTATGAAGTTATTGTGAAATGGCATGAAATGGATACTCGAAACAGAAGAAACGTAACACGCGGGTATATTACGCGCAGAAAACAGGGATAGGCACAAATGTTACAGATGCAGCGAAGTAGAATGGTTACACGCATTCATGGATTCACGTTTAAGAATCTTCGTGATGGAATATAGTCGGTGACGAATATTTTATACACTTTCCTGACTCATCGTTATTCTTCATTATAAATATCGACTGATGCATTGTAATTACGTTTTAATAAAGATAAGTGTGGTATAATTATAGTTCTACTTTCATTGAAACGTTGGAATTCATTCGAACGATGAAACGTGCGTATTCGTAGAATTACCGGACATTGACATGTATCGGAATTATTATGGATTTTGTACAATTATTGAGTTTATTATTATTATTATTATTATTACGCCTGTCATTGAGATTAGAAGTTCCAAATATGACACGCTGGGCTTTGAACAGATCCCTGTCAGAAGCGTTATGTTCCATCAGCCTCAACAGCCACAAACAGAACGAAAACTTTCTTCGCCAAACACAGCCGGACAAGTTCATCGAGTCAGTGTCACGATTCGAACAGCGTGTCGACTGTCTTTCGTTCGATCCGCTCGTTTCACAGCAATCAAACTCGCTCCGACAGGAGTTATCCAATTGAAGAATCTTGCTTTAATTCCGCTGTTTTCGCAAGAGAGAGAGAGAAAGAGAGCGGAACACTAACGAGGAAAAGTAGAGATCCGCTTAAACGCTTCGCGCCAGATATTAAACGTTTCTCAGGAAGTCGGTTCGAGCACGGCGATTATGATAACGAGGATGAATCCGGTGGAACATAAAGCTAAGACGATCGTGTCAAGTCCACGAATTACCAATCTCCGTAATTTAATATCCAAAGCTCGTAAGGGATGGTTTGTTTCGGCGTTTTACGTCTCTTCTACCCGAGAGATTTCACTCTCTCTCTCTCTTTATCGCCAAATAGAGGATTCGCCAAAGTGATCAAACTTTTTCCACCACTTGAAAAGATATACACGTTCCTCCCCTGCCGGCTTGCCACTTCAGAAAGAAGCGTTTCTTCTTTGATCGTTCGCGTGGCTTATTTTGCGTAATTACAAGTTACTGGCTCTTTCTGGAGTGGAAGATGCTCTTACCTAGGATCGCGAATATAAGCGAAAACGTAAGAAGGCTAATGAGTAATGAGTAGTAACTTTTATGCAGTTAGCTGCATTTTAAGCGGACCGCTCCTCCCCATCCTCCGGAGTTTTCATCGATTTTTGGAAACTCGTGAAAGTTTGTGACACGTACGTTAATTGGTATCGAGATACGAGCATGGAGAAGAAGAAGAAGAATTACGTTTTGTAAATAGATGTAACATTCCCCTCACGGAGAAGTATTTTATTTAAATTATTTGAAACTTTTCGTGTCACCAGTTGCAATTGCAAGTGGTAAATGGTTACTCTCGAAATTAGGTCGTTAGATTGATAAGAAATACCGTGTTTGCAATACGATGAATGATTCACTGTGTAATGTGATCTTTCAGAAATATAGAAATAGAAGCTAAAAAACTGCACGACTTGTACCCCAATACGATTCGTCTCACTGAAAGGCCCAGAAGCAAATGAAGACGACTTTGTTGTCATAAAATTTTATTGATATGCAAACATTTGAATCGATAGAAAACAAATTACAGGTCGCCACTCCTACTCGAGGTCTACTCCACGCCCCCTCGCGAATCACGTGACCAAAATCAACCAATCGTTAATTTTCGTTGCATTAGCGTTGCACCTGAAGAGGCCCGATTTTCTGGGTTAGATTACAATACTGTCCGTCAATGGCTTTTTTTGAAGAATATTTTCATATCGCGCAACAGATAGCAAGGATACTTTCATTATCGAAAATTGTATAAATTTAAATTGTTTCAAAGTTGCTGAAAAATTTCTTTCGTCTCTAGATCTACCATGATCACGAAGTTTGAAGTCTCTCCTCTTCACGTCAACCTTTGTACGATTTTCTGTCGTCACTTTATATAAACCTCGAACTTCAGAGTTAAACGACGAAAATTCGTTCAATGTTTAAAGTTTAATAACATGACGAAGAAAAAGAAAATAGTAGAGCAAGTTTTAAGAAAGGTCGTTGCAGAGAGTAGACTTCAATCTTCTAGACTATGGATGATCCAGTCGCGAGAAAGATTTTTTTCAAGAAGCATTTAAATTTTTACAATTTTCGAGCTTTTCCACTTTCTACGTGATACAAAAACATGATTGATTGTGGCTAACACGATTGTTATACGTTTCTTAGAAAGTTACTATATAGTTTAATTATAATAACTCGATTCTTCGTCGAGTGTGCGAGTACAAAATTTCAACAACTTTCGTACAAAACACACGACGCAAGAATTCCCCTGCATATTAATTTCGCGAGCCACACTCTTGTCCACGAGTCTTGTATTGAGTATTCTTCAAAAAAAAAAAAAAAAAAAAAATTTGAATTCCAGAATATACGCGTCAATTGCGATGATCTCTCGGCGACGAAACCTCTCCTCCCCGTTCTTTGACCCAGACCATACATTTTGATTCTGTTCCCGGCGATTGAACGATCTTAATTGGCTTCGACCTCATTCCATTCCAGCGCGTAACGCCGCAATCCTATGCACTATATAATGTGGTTTCCGATATATCTCGGTATCGTTGACCATCGAGCCTGCACACGTCGTGAATGAATGTTTTTTTTTTTCTCCTACGGGTTCGCCATGGCATCGGCTCGAAACCTCTGTCAATTGGTTCCTCGATTTTGAGGTCCGTCGACGGATTGTTCAATTTCGAGGCTCGCCCGTCGAATTCCCAATACACGGCGGTACATACTTATTTTTCCCGATCAAAACCCAGATCAGAGCGATCGTCGCAGTGAAAATTTTCGCGTCTAGAAGAAAGAACTCCGTTTTCTGAAATATATTCTTAAATTTGGATTTCAAGAATTTTTTTGATATTTTTCGCGGCTATCTTCAATTCTGGGCAATAACCTGTAGATTTTAGCGGCCTTTCGCGTAAATTCTTTTTCAAATAGTAGAGAAAGTTTTAAATTGAATTGATGAATTTGAATTTATTGCGAGGATAAAAATCCTTTTTTCTTTTTTTTTATGAATATAGTTGAAAAATTAGGAAAGAATTGCACTTCTTGAATGAAATACTTTTTCACCGAATTCCGTTGTTGCTTCAATTGCTTGCGAATGAATTTTTGTACACTTTTGATTTTATTCGTTTGGCAGATAGTTTTAATTGCTTCCACGAGTGTTCGAAATTTTGTCGATAATTGACAAACTTCGCGAAGCTCCTGTGTGGAATCAATTGATTTATTGCGATTATGGCTGTTTCTACGAGGCAAAAACATTGAAAAATATTCGATTCGTCGTTCTAACCGGAATAGCATTACGAAAGAGAATTGTAACTATTCTTAGACAATAATTAATTCTAAAGCTGGATATAAAAAAAAAAGAAATTAATTCAATCAATTCAAAAGTAGATTTTTAGAAAATTTCACTTCTTCGAAAAGTATTTTCATTTTTATTCGATGTCGTTTAACATTTCCATTAACGTTTGACTCGACGAACAATTGTAAAACGCTCGCAATGAAGACGCTGATGAATATTCTACAGTTCTTTCTTCCTTTTGCGAAAAGTTTCGAACAGCAAAGAATTGCGATTCTCAAATGAGTCCCCGTTCGCCCGTGGAAAGTCGAGCTCCCCTGCTTATGCAGAAAACAATTTGCGAAGAAAACCTGATAACGCTGAATTTATTTTCAGCAAAGGAAGTGACGTATCCGATGGAAAATAATGCAGAATCAGTAAGTCGAGGACTTGCATTTAAGAGCATGTATCCCGACGGAAAACGGTAACATCGTTAGATTCGAGTTTCCAGCTGGAGATTTATTCTAGGCTGCCTCCTTCTCCGAGCAAGAGCCTTGAAACATTATACAGCAGCTTTAGAATGATGCTCCCGTTAAATAAAATTATGTTCGGAAGAATTCCTTTCGTTTTACTATCGTGTCTCTCCCTCGCTACCGTGACTACGGGATACGTGGAGATAAAACGGTGATGCAGAAATTTCAAGCGATACCTAGAAATTGTTACTCGCGATACAAGTGTGATACAGGTTATTTGAAATATAGATGAACTTCGTTTCTCTTTAAATTTATCGAGAATCAATAAAGCGCGCGATAATACGATAATTAATTATTGAGTTTTTGCGTGTTCATACCCGTTAGAAATAAAGTGGAGTGAAATTTTCAATATTTCGCATACTAGTAAAAGTAATTACAAAGTCTTTTTCCTATTTTCTATATATATATATGTACGTATCAAATTGATCGTATTTAGTTACACTTTAATTTGAAACCAAGTAATTATCATTTACCGCTAGTACTAGTAGCAAAGCTCGACGATAAACGAGCCTCAGGCTTACAACTGCAGTTCGCAGTAGTGCAGACCAAGCATACGTGCGCCGTGAAAGCAATCGCCAAACGTAAAACTACGTTGGAAACATTGTTGCTCGCCGATTACGCAACATCGTTAAAGATTACATTGCCCAGTTGTTGCTTGAAACGTTAATTTTTAAACAATAATATCCCGTAGACGTTCACGATGGATCTCGAAAGAGTTTCAAATACCTTTACATTTTATAGTGTCGTCCGCAAGTTGGATCAAAAAGTGGTGTTAAGAGAACGAAATGAAAAAAAGAAAAAAAACATAGAAAAAAAATAAAAAAACGTAGCATGAGTTTCCTTTCGGCGAACAAAGTCAATGGGGAATGTCCGTACGCATGGCAATCAGATTAACAACTGTCGAAGGAGATTGCGAGCGGGCGTCATAGCGGCTTTTGAGTACAAAGCTGGCTGGCGCTCGATCACATTTTATTCAACTTGAACATCCGGAAAATTCAAAGGAACAGCAGGCTCATCGTTGCACGCGCGCGGGGCTCGCCGCTCGGGCGCGAATTAATTGGATAAAAAAATCTTTTAGCTGCGAGGGGGAAAAAAGCTTTCCGACGATTGAGCAGCGCCATTCTTTCGCGACGCCGCGGAAAATGCATTCTCCCCCTCTCTCCACCCCCCTACCTCCCTCCCTCCCTCATCGGGAAATGCAATTAATGCGCCGCCCCGTTCAATGGAATCACGAAGAAAGACGTTCACGGTTAAACGCCGCTTCAACTTGTGTTTGTGCTGATACTGTTTCTTTCTAGAAAAAAAAGAGAGAAAAAGGAACGCAATGGCGATGAAACAAAAATGCTATTCTCTTGGAATTCGATGCAATCTTCTTCTTCGACTAATTGTTTTTTTTACCACTGTACTCTCTCTTTCTCTCTCTCTCTCTTTCTTTCCTCGTGCAATTTTCTTTTCTTTTTCTCTGGAAAAGGTCGCAGTTGAAATTTTAATGAGGGAAGGAGTTTGATTTTAGCGTTCGATCTGAACCAAAGCCGGAATAATTCAATTATTCCATTTCCGTGCAGCGGTTCGATACTGTGCGCTTATCAGCGCGCTGTCATTCATTAGCTCGAGCCTTTTTACACTCTTTCGTAAATTCGAACGTTGGAATGTGTAAATAGTTAGTATAAAATATAGCAATAATAAATTGTAGATAGTTTATCGAAATGTAGATTTGAAGAGGAAGAATCAGAGAAACAATTCAATTTGGGGATAAATTCCAACAAGTATTTGAACACTAAACGTTTTTAAGCTTTAAATGTTATATAATAATATTTAATATAAATTATATAAGATAATAATACTTAATATACAATATTAAATATTATTATATTATACTATCACTTTCAGAGGAGATACAGTAGTAAAACTCGGTCATAAGTCAACCGTGTGTCTACTATTCTTACACTTTAGTGAACGTTTTCAAAACAGGTATCAATGAAACAATACCTTCGCTGCAAACGAAAACTAACAATTACACACTCGTGCATATCTGCAACGATTACAAAGAACAAAATTATCATAAACTTCTCCCTCTAATTTCGAAATTAAATTACACTCTATCAACGGTGATTAAACATCCAGATAATACCAAGCGATCGTGCTCTAATAACACGGCAAAACATACAAACCGCGATAAACTCACACCTCCGCACCAACGTGCTGTCCGCGAGTTTTCACATCCAGCCCTCTGCGATTCGACCGGTTCGATTTTTCCGCGGTCAGCTGCCGATAATCATTGGACTCGGATACGGCAGACACGATCGCGCTTGGCCACCGGTATTTCGGCCGCTTATTAATCCAGAAAGTAAGCTGATTCTACTAATAATAAAGGCCGTAATAATAAACGTAACGAGGCTCCGTATCACCGATCGTAATTACACTGGTGCCCGATTCCATGGATTTTATTTAAAAAGAAGAACGATCGAGAAAAACTCACAAGGGAACATACCGAGCTGTGGATTTCGATGAAATCTGGCGTATGAAAACTGTAGTTTGGTGAAGGGTGAAAACTATCTTTGGACGTGTTTTGTCGAGTATCTCGGGAATTATTGAAGATACAGTTTTCGTGTAAATGGACGAAACTTAATCTTTCGGAAGAAACTATTTTTTTGAACAATATATTCGTCGAGAGGGGAATTCTATCACGGCAAGGAAGTTTCGAGTACGAGAAAGTCGCAGCCTCGCGCTCGAAAGGAAAACACGCGCGAAGGGACTGGATCTCCCATTACTCGTAAAATAGATGTAATACACATTCGTCGTATCGTCCTTTTCTCCATTTTCCCCCGCGAAAGGGGAAACAGTCTGTTATCGAGCATTGTTCGATCGTTCTCCACCGGCGTGCATCGTCCCCCAAGCGTCGTTCGAGATCCGCCAATAACTTCGATACACTGTCTCTGAATGGGGAAAGCTTCTTGGAACGTATCCATCCGAGATACGTTCTCCATGGAGAGGCGAGATGGTAAGGTGGCCATCGAGAAACTGGCAACGGAAAGAGCTGCTTGGAAACGAAAGAGGTGCGGTCGCTGCTTCAACCAGCATTCGTGAATTTATTGGCTTGGAACATCGACGACTATCGGGCCGGCCCGATGGGATAAAACTGGGAGAGATCGTTGAACTCTGGTTGATGGCTGAGGAAAATTATTTCATTCTGTCTTGTTTTATTTTGTGTGTTCGTTGCTGATGTTTCGGCGGTTGAGAAAATTCGACGTCGCGAAGATGAAAGTGTACAGTGGCTCGCAAAAGTGTTTCCACAATTATCGTGGATTATATACTTAGTATGTATAAAAAATTGCACGATTTGTATCCCAGTATGATTGAAAGGCCCAAAGGCAACTGTTCTGACTAGGAAATGAAGACGACTCTTTTGCCAAAAAATTTTATCGATATGCAAACATCATAAACAAATTACTGACGCGATCGCTCAGTACCAGACAACGCCACGCCCCCTCACGAATCACGTGACCCAAATCAGCCAATCGCTAATTTTCGTTGCATCAGCGTTGCATCTGAAGAAGTCCAATTTTCTGGGCTACCCTTGCTAAAATATCACTTTCAGTGATAAAACATCAAAATGTTTCGTTTGATACACACTGTAGAACTTGGTAAGAAAAATCGCGTCGTTAAAAAGAGTACAGGTAGGTATTTCCTCCAGGTGAGTTTGTATTTCTCTTTTTCCCACGACCCGGACGAATCGTTCGAATTGGCGTGTTACCAGGTTTGAAGAATACCGGGCGCCGTTGGATTTGAAGAAGCGATCTCGATTATTAAAGACGCGCCTCGATTCCTTGGTAAGCGAGACCGTGAATAATTCGCCGCGCTTCAACGTTCTCAGGCGGTGAGTCTCCCGCTCGTCGCTCGTCGAGACGAGCCAGCAGAAAAATATCGTCACTGGTAAGACGCTGTTATCGTTCTTCTCGCCCCTCTCGAACGAACCGAGCGCCGTTTTCTCACGATTTTTATTCGCGAGCGTGCAAAGCAGAGGAGAGAAAGAGACGAGACCCTCGAGTTCCTCGAGTTTCTTCGCGTTGCAGAGAGAAGAATAACTCGAGTCGGCGAGATAATTCGACCAACTCGAACTGCAATTTATACGGTATAGGAACGCGGCTGCGAACGCTTGCTCGTAATTGTGACTCGTAATCGAAATAACTTCGAATTGGGAAAGCCGCGGCTGGTCTGTCATCGCACGCAAATAGACGTGGCCCGCGGAACGTAGCTGCGTTTATATTTACACGAACGACGAGAAATTTACAAACTCCATCGAATATCGCCATCAGCGGCATTTTAAGCGGCACGCCGTAATGCTGGATAAACGGGAAAACACCGAGACCTCTGAATAATAACGCGGCGAATGGAATTTACTCGCGTTTGCACGTACATACATACGTTCTCGAACTGGGTCGCCCGTTGTTGCCTTCGCCTCGCCTGATAATAAACGAAGGAAAATTTCGGGGGAAGGGGGGATTTGTTTAAATGTAAATAGAGGAACGTCCTCGCTCGCGGTTCTCGCGGAATATTTTTTTCAACGACGCGGCTCGTCCAGTCGTTTCGCTCGTTTTTGCTCGTTGCTTCTCGCGATTATTTGAAGGGAAATTTTTGGAAATTCGTTGAAACGTGAATAGAAAAAAAAAAACGTTGCCCGTAATTTTTTGGGATTCTCTTTTTCAGCCGATGGAATTTCCCACTCGGGTTTATCCGTTTTTCGAGCCAGGCTCTGTTATCTTTGCCTCGCGACGATTCGGAGGGAAATTTTCGGAATATAATTTTTTAAAACGATTCTCCTTTTAACGACGAAAGTTCATTTTTCGCTTGTCTGATAATAATACTTCGAGGGAAATTTTTGGAAACTTTTGGCAATTACCTGAATATTATTCTCAATCTTTAGGATTTCTTAGCGACAGAAATCAGTGAATAATAATTTGGAGACCTATGACTAGAATCGAAGAGGTAATTCAGTTCAAGCAAATTAAGATAGTGACGGATTGTGTAAATCAGGTTAATAAAAGAGAAATTTGTTCCGCGTGGAATTATCGTAAGTGTGGTACATTTACGCGTGTATGTGGAAGATTTAAATTACAATGGATATTCATGGGTGTATGAATTATACATTTTACACATGCACGTATCCACATCCAACATGTATGAATCGTATATTCATGAGCGAGACATGGATTGAAAAGTCTGAATAATAACGTTTATTAATTTTCTTAACTTTTCCTCCCAAATCATACGAAAGAAAAGAGAAAAAAAAAATAATTAAATAGGATCAGTGCGCGATCGCACACTTCACTCGACTCGCTGCTAGTAGAAAATGACGTGCTAGTCAGACGACGTTAAATGCGTGAACCGCGAATATTTTATTCCTCCCTTTTCAGCGTTGTGATATTGTACAAGGTATATGTGATTTTGCGAGATACGTTTTTTAATATTTAAGGGTGGCAAGATTCATTCGTTCTATCACGGATGAAAAATTTCGGTGCAGTTTTATTCAGAATGCAGAGAATTTCAAGTCTCTGCGTACTCTCGACGTAGGTAACTGACGTGTCGTAAATTTGCACGAACAGTAGAACTGTTAAAGCAGGATTTTAAAACTTAAATTTTTACAAAATTAAATATATTTACGGAAGCTTTGAAATATTATTGAAACTCAATAACACGCGCGACAATGTGATTTATCGAGTTTCGAATCTATCGTGTCTCGCGAAAGTGTCTGAATGAACGAAACTTTTGCAACACACTTTGAAATATTATTAACATTATAACAGGATACGACTGTCGATGATTTATATTGGCAAAATTTGAAATTGATTTGAAAAATCGATACGTACAAATTGCGGGATATTTATTACGAATGTGTATTTTTTATAAAAAAAAATTTGTACACGATACGATATAGCTATTTGAAGCTATATGACAACTGATAAATGATCGGAATAGATAATTGATAGTATTTTTTTCACACAGATTTTTCTTTTTTCAATATAATATAATATAAAATAATATATATTTAT
Source organism: Melipona bicolor (assembly GCA_030673865.1). Taxonomy (NCBI): domain Eukaryota; kingdom Metazoa; phylum Arthropoda; class Insecta; order Hymenoptera; family Apidae; genus Melipona; species Melipona bicolor. The sequence continues at coordinate 2,741,540 of JAHYIQ010000001.1, forward strand.
AGTATCTTGTAATCTCTATACATTCTTTCATCTTTCTCCATCTTCATATTCTAATTTGTAATTTTCCAATTGTTATCTTTATAATCGTTTGAACTTCACCGATATTTTCCAAGCAAGTATAAAAACGAAGTTCCAACAAGAAATCAAAAATATAACACGAGCTTCCAACAAGTAATAAAATTATACAAAAATAAGAAATATTTAACGTATATATTACGCGCGTTGCGTGCATTTTTATAACTTTCTATAAATTCACAAAAATTCGCGGTATATTTATAATACGTTCATAAAAAAACATCTACAAGTACTTTCATGAGCTTATGTCTTATCCTCTTAGTTACAAGGTATTTCGCCAAAACCAGGCCACCTGAATATCTTTTCTCGTTACTTAAACTGGCGTAACTTGAATTGGTTGAAGAGACGAATCAGAGATGAAAAAGTATTATTCTTCAATGTTTCTTTTCAAGATCATTGATACTTTTTACGTAGGAAACATGTATTTTTTTCTATTGCATCGCGTAGCTCGTGAAAGAAATTCAGGTACGATGATCATCGACAAGATCGCGTCGAACGATTGTCACTGGCAAATCACGGAGAACTCTCGCCGCAGAAATGACGAGAATGTATTTATAATCGCGGATGGAGGATCGTCGCTCGCTCCTCCGACGCGGCCTCTCGCTCGCTTTATAATTCTCCTTTTGCAGTCACGTTACGGGCCGTCCGCTTTGTGCACGAAAATGAATCCCATCGGTATTGCTTTTGGCCGGGAGGGTCGCGGATATACGATTACTTGGCTCTCAAAGGGTCGAGGAACGAGAAGGGAAGAAACGGACGGGCGGAGGAGCGACGAACGAGAAGAGGCCGCGAGCAGGATGAATTTCGAGAGTTTCGGTAAATAGAAAAATTCCCCCTTTTGCCGGGCGCGCGAATCGATCGCGAATCGAGGCAAACGCGAAAGCGAGCGTGAAAAATCACGCGCCGCGATAAATGTTAATGAGATCGTTTGTAATTTCTCGACGGGCTCCGGCGCTGCGAAAATTGAAACGGCGGCAGCGCCGGTTGAAAAGTCGCCGGTGTCAAAGCAAATGCGCGTGAAATTTACTGCTTGTATTTGTATTTTGTTCCTCTGTCACAACTCCACGGTAATTGAGTCTCGACTTTGTCGAACGTTTCAGCAGCCGGGTACACACTCCGCGGATGATATTTTCGAAAATGAGGGCGATCTTCCTCTCTGGCTGTCCTCGCGGAAAAGCGGCGCACCAGCGTCGAGGGGACGATTCTCGAATTCCTCGAAGCAACGCTCGAGGTGTGTTTGCCTTTCGGGACGTTCACTTTGTCGGCCGTGGCCTTTCAACCGTTCCCTTTTGAAAATGACGATCTTTCGGATGATTTTCCACTCTGAGAAGGGAAACGAAGAACGCCGGGGAACGTTCAATCTTTTCGCAGCTGAAATTTTCGTCTCCCGGCTTTTTTTTTTTCAAAGTTCTTGATCGATTGCTCGCTCGCCTAATTTCCAGACATTTATACCGGGCGTGTTTCTCTTTTTCTTTTCTCTTTTCGCTGATTTTCAATTTTCGTCGATATCCGCGTGAAGAAAGTTTGGCGAAGCAAGTTTCGCCCAAAACTGAGTTTCCGCCGCGAGATCCGCGGTGTAGGTCGGACGTGTAAGTTGTAAGTGCGTCTTGCCGATTTGAAACTCAAAACCCTCGTCAATTCCCGAAAGGGATACTGACGCGGGCAAATCCTTCGGAGTTAATGCACGAGCGAATTGCCAAACCGAACCAGCTGCTTGAACAACCAAGCGCTCGGTGGAGATCTTCGTACAGAAACGACGTCATAAATCACGTCCAAAGGTGAACCATGCAGAATTTCTGCCGTGACACGGCGGTATATCGCCAACTACAATCATCGTTTCGTTCGTTGGTTCAACCAACTATCTCGAATCGGTCTCCGATCCGTAGCGAATCGGCGTAGAAGCTGATATACGTACATGTATATTATGCCCGCGACGAAACGTAAAATTTTAGAGGAGAATCCAAATCCAATTCCACTATAAAGTTTTATTTTACTCTAAAGTTTACACTTGGCGCGTGTTCTGAATTTCACGTTCCACGCGTGTTTCAATAAAACTGCGGTCATTTACAAATTTTCAACCTGATCTTGCGTACGATCACGTTCGAGAAATATCAATTCGATGGTTGCCTGCAATTTGCACAAACTTTGTGTAACATTTTCTTTTCTTTTCTTTTCTTTTTTTTTTCGCTCGTAGGTTACGTTCCCTTTGCTGGAAAATAGGAAATGTTCAAATACCTACACTGTGTGTATATGTGTATAAATCCACGGAAACGTTGCCAATCGCTCGCGTGTTCGATTCGATTCGAGCAAAACCGCGAATCCGAGGTCTCCTTTGCAAAAGACACGATGCTGGAAACCACGAAACTCTCGCCAAACGATGCACGATTTCTAACACGTCGCGCAACGTACAAAGCGGCGTTAAACATCGTCGATAAACACGCGAGCGAGACCGATCTGTTTCAACCCCGGCGCTGTAACCGAGGAATCATCCCCCCATGCGGCCCCGTCAATATTTACCTGCGTCTTGTTACGAATAAAGCCGATGTTTACGGAGCGTCAACATAAAATAAAGGAGATGCGCATGAATTCATCGCCTAGAGATTCTGTCCCTTTTCTTTTCTGCGAAGAACAAGCTGAAGAAGACGAAAGTAAAACGAAGCCGGTATCGTATCACCGTGTTTCGCTCAGGAAAAAAACTGCACGACTTGTACCCCAGCACGATTCGTCTCACTGAAAGTTGCTCAGAGGCAACTGTTCTGACTAGGAAACGAAGACGACTTTTTTGCCATAAAATTTTATCGACATGCAAACGTATGAATCGATATAAATTACAGACGCGATCGTTCAGTATCAGACAACGCCACTCCTACTCGAGGTTTACGCCACGCCCCCTCACGAATCACGTGACCCAAATCAACCAATCGCTAATTTTCGTTGCATTAGCGTTGCATGCAAAAAAAGATAAAGAGAGAGCAACGAGAGCCAAATAACAAACACGCCCTATCCTCTTGTTGAAAATGCGCTCGATCGGCAAGAGAGAAGAGCAGACGAATGATTTAACAGGATTTATCAATTATTAGGAGAGACTGTTTCCGGGCGGAGAGGCAGCGAAGTGGAGGTAATAACGCGAGTGGGGTCGGAGGATGAGGGCATCGTGGAAATTTTACTAAAACTACCTTTTCAGAGTGCGTCGGTTCAAGTATTGAGAACTCTCGGAACGTCTCCTCCTCCGTCGCGTGCCATCGAAATTTCTGGCCAACTTGCTTCAACTTCGAAGGGTCAATCAGTGATGAAACGGTGGAAGAGATCTTTCATGTTCGTTCGACTATTAACCGAAAGCAAAGGATTCGCGTGTTACTCTAAATTGTGACATAACCGTGGTTTGTACGGTGGTTCGAATATTTTTCTCATGGAAATTAGCTGACGTAATTAGACATTTAGATGCTTTGGAGCTAACACCATTTAACGTTAATTCTGCACTATACTTTATTTGTAATATAATAATATTCTATACTATATTTATAATTTGTAATATTTTATTTTATTTTAAACATTCTACGTGTACGTAGATATTTTTAATTATATTATTATGTTGATATAGTGTAATAATAATTATTAATATTATATATTATAATAGTTATATATTATATAATAATAATTATTAATATTACATTATTTTTAAAAAAGTATTACTATGAATAAACATTACTTTACATATTATTTTTACGTTTCATATATATTTAACAGGGAACTGGTTGGCGAACGTTGAAACAGCTTTCCCGTATAAAATAGAAAATGCATCTATCGCATCATTCTTCTCTCGCCGAGGTCCTCTTACAGTTCCGCGCGTATTGTAATATCGCTTTTTGCTTAGAAACACAATGATTCCTCGATTATGATTTCCTCTGTTCGGCAAACAAGATTTTCATCCTTCGAACTGCGGACGCGAGTCGCACTGAAATTCAGAGAGAGATACGTTCTTTCATATGTAGCAGCAGGATATTTCATATCTTCCTGTGCTTTATACGAAATGTCAGATTCCCCTTTGTTGCGCGAGATCTGCATCCGAAAAGGAACGTAATATAATACAAAAGCGTTACGTTTTCAGAGACAGGATATGGAAACAGGGATTCCGCGTGTTTCTTAAGCTTTGTAATTACTTTTCGAAGAATAAGGAAACTGTAATTACAGAGACACGTGTTTCTTCTATAGATTAGACAGCAGCGTTTAAACGTTACGCAGACGCAAGAAATTCATTCGTTGCCTCTCTTCTTTGACAAATTTATACCAACGATAAAACATCATTTTCTTTATTCGCTCCGAGTAACGAGCAAAATTCCTACGCAAATTTTTATGTAAATGTAAAAGTGTTCCTCTTTTTTAAATTAAATTATAATTAAGAAATACGAGCTTGGTATTTCTTACACGTTTACGTACCAAATATTACAGAAAGCATTACATTTTCCAATTTCAGTAGTAGCAAATTTCGCGCTTTTTATGCAAAATGGATAGAACTCTGCGGTATAATGATGAAACAAGTTCCCGTTGAGCTTGAGTAGTGTTCCTTCTCACTTCCAAGTGTTCTCTAATTGTCCAGTGTGTTCAAAAGATTGAAACCAAATCCATTTTTTTAAATACGTCGTCACACTTTTGTCGTCGAGACAAAACAAATTATAATCCTCGACAACATTTTTCTTCGATTGTATGTTTGTACAAGCGAAACTAGTACTAATACTATACTACTGTGTTTTATACACATTAAAATCCCAAAGTGACGAGAAAATATCGTACACAGTTGTAAGTAAAAGAAAAAAAAAAAAAAATCGTTTTACTAATTTCCCTCTTCCGAGTCCTCCACACCAGGAACAAACTTCCCTTTGGGAGAGAGGCAGCCAGTGAAAAATTGGGGAGTCTTCAGCAGCCGGCGCGAACTTAAACGCAGATGCAGAAGGCGAATTGACACGGAACACGTACGCGTATTGTGGCGCATTTGCAATTCCGAAAGTTCGAGTCGATCTCACGAGGTTATGTACGCATGCCGTCAGAACTCAGACGTCTTAAAAGCGAACTTTGGGGCGGTGCTCACCCTCTCGTTCCTCCCCCGACTTCCAGTTTAAAAGAAATTATATTGGCTGGCCTGCCTCTCCGCGGACGCGCTCGTCTGGCCTCGCTCTATCTGATTTCACTTGCGTGCGTTGATTAAATTCTTCGGTGTTCTTCTTTGAAGACCACAAGTGATTAAAAAAAAAAGAAAATAGGAAAACAAGTCAAGTCGTATTTCTCGCAAAAAGCAGGAATTTTTTTAAATTCATCAATTCATTCTTTAAAACGTGAACTATTAGCTGAAATAAAATTATGTAACGTGGAAGTATTTGTATAATTTTCTGTACTAATAAGAAAAGAAAGGATTCATTGCGAATACTTTGAAAACTGGTTGAAAAAGTGCAGAGATATTGTTGAAAGGATCGATAAAATCCAGTGATTATTCCAGTGATTATTCCCTGTAATTACGCGATGTCAAAGGGAACGAAATTTGGGACTTCCTGGCCATTTCTCGTTTCAGATTAAATATAAATAATTAAAAATAAATAATAATTATTTAATAATTATTAAAATCATTCTAATCTATCGTCAATGGATCAATTTGTAAAGTGCATTGCAGAAAGATTCATGATATATTAATCAATAGAATCTGATAGGAAGCAGAGTCTGAAAGTTTCGTTCAGCAGTCGAATGCCTCTGTAATTAAATCACACTATCCACAAATGATTTCTCTCTGAACTTAATAATCAAATTATCCTATTACGGCGACATTACTCTCAAACCATTGAATCGAATAAACCGTATCGAAAACATACTATATCAGCTGCGACAATGCGAACTGAATTTAATTTACTTACTATAATAATACTAATTTCTAATCTCTGCGTTAACGTGATTGAAAAAAAATAAAAATCCTGGTTTACCACAAATTCGCTCGTTGTCGATTCTTTTTAAATCTATAACCAAATAAAATAACAAAGAAAGGTTCGAATTTAATTTAATTTAATCCAATGCTCATTTCGTTAATAAATAAGATTTGAAGCTGTTAGTGTCTATTATTTCGTGAAATACATTCAGACGCACGAAATAACACAACGCTAAAATAAACCATCGCTTGAAATTACATTTATAAAAATATGAAAATTAATTACTTTCCAATTCTTCCATTTTAACTCGAACAACACGAGTAATTACGCGAAATACAAATTGATCAAACTATTTGTAATCCTTTCGCTATTCCATTCAGCTCAATTTTCACAATAACAGCACTGTGATAAATTACCGCTTGCAACCTTGAAAGTTCCCGATTTTTAAGTTCAGATTTCCCAGACGTTCCCTGCGATCTACGATGACCTAGGTTGATCAACCTATTTTTAATCTCGCACTGGTTCTTCTCCGCGCGACGCGCATCGAACGATCCGCGAGCCGTCAAACAACTCGGTCAATCCGAGGCAACGTAGCGGGGTAATCGCACTCGCAGCAAGTTCGTCTTTCACTGCGACGTCCATTCATCCATTGTTACGTAATCTCCCGAAACGGTGGTTTAGATGAACAATCGCATCGGGCCGGCGGAACGATAAATATTGCCGCTCTGAACGGTTCCCTGTGTTTGCCGATCCGTTTAAGACGGCCGCGATTAACGATCACGTGCAAACCGGCGATTAAAGTCCCCACGCGGACGAATCTCGATGTTCATCGGGACGGGTTTTTCGTTGGCCTCTGAAAATAATCTGCTTCAAAGCGGGATTTAAATCGAAACTATAGATTTTCAATTGGGACGAAAGAGTTTATGACGTCGTCATTATTTAATCGGTAGCAAAATTTTGAAGAACTGACGAACTTTTTGAATTAAGAGTGTGCTTTTAACGTGCTTTTAGTTACTTGGGAAATAATTAAATTCGAATGAATTTTCTTGGCAAATTAGAATTAACGTTTCAGTGTTACATTAACGTTGCAGTTGAAATGGCCGAAATGAACAATTTAGAATTTTTCATATTTTATATAAGAAATTTTATATATTTTATATAATTTTTTCCTTTCATTTTCATTTCTTCGTCAGAAATTTTATATTCCAGCGATCGATCGATCACCACTCGAATTGGAATAAATTTTTCAATCCAAATCTGCAATTATCAGAGTTTCTACAATCTGAAATAAGAACTATTAAACGTACTATTTTTATCAACGAGTTTATCAAAGTACAAAGCGTGTCTCGTCGTAGAAAAATTCGAGGGGTTGTTTTAGAAACGACGAGCTTCTCGGAGGGATGTTTCGAGCAACTTCTTGGCCCGTCTTACAGATTTTCTTTCCCAAGAAGTTATCTATCAAGAAATGAGTTGTTTTTGTCGTGGCGGGGGAAGAAGAGCAGAGTACACCTCGTAACGAGCAGTTTTTACTTTTCTGAGGTTCATGGAGTCAAGCATTCTCCCGGAGTTGTTATATCTCTCTTCAATTTCTTCCAGATGATTAGAGACTACTTTGTTACTTGCACGACTTTTTCACAAATGGATATACCAGTCCTCTCGCTTAAGATTTTATTCCGTGACTGTTTGTTCCCTTTCTAAGGCCGCAGTTAAAACGTGAAGCCAGAGTTATGTCAATAATAAATAATAAAGTATGTTTCGACAGCGGTGTATCGTTCAAAATTTCTAATCTAAAACACGCGTGTAACATACCGACTAAATAAAAAAGATGGCGTGGTTCGCAAAAACGAATCGCACATTGCAACTTTGTTAGAAAGAAAAGAAAGATTCGTGAGAAACGTATGCGGCGCGGCAAATCTCTTTATTCTTTCAAAGGGGATATTTTTGCAGAACAGAGAGAATTTTTAATTAAATTTTAAACCTTCCTGTCTACACGTTAAACTTGGAATTTTTAAATTTCACATTGTTTCTTCTTCTATCCAACGCAAGGCTCGATACTTTGAAATTTCGATCCATTTTTCTCCCGAATTTTCAAAACACTAACTTCTCAGCACTTTCCCGGTATTTTTAAATCTCGATAATTAAAAAGAGAACCAGTCGATATTTTTAAACTTCGATCTCGTTATCCTACGGAGTGTAACTCGAAGAGCGTAAAAGGGAAACTTCTCTCGGAGACTGCAGTTCCACGGCCTCGGAAACGTGGAACTCGATCAGTCCGAATCCTGCGTGCATTTTATCAAGATTCCGCCGATGAGACTTACGAGGAGCCGTTCGTTTCCGCGCCACGCCAGCCTCGACTTTGATCTAACGACCGATCTTCCGATCGCGATAACGGCTTATCCAATTTCCTGCCGCAATTCGGATCAGGCACCCATTATCATCGACCTCCGACGCGTCCAGGCTCCTCGCAGGATTTCAGTTACTTCCGCTTTTCAACGCAAAACTCATGGAATCCAAACGGCGCGCGTTCGTGCCTCGGCGCATTTGCTGAACCGCATTGAACAGGTTTCACTATCGCGACACGATTAATAATTTCCTGTCGGGAGAATTGACGAAGATTGACACCGAGATTATTCTAGTCCAGACAGTACCCGATTATTCTACGACAGCCAAAGAAACACTCCCATAATGAATAATAATTTCACGAAACAGTGTTGCACTCACATTCTCGAATTTTTTTCCTGAAATTTGGACTGTGAAATTTGTTCTTTAACGCTGCGGCGAGTATACAGGAAACTACGAAGTTTCTTTTAGTTAGAAATTGATGCAAGATGCAAGTTTCTTCGTTGATTGTAACAAAATGTTGCGTTTTTCGAAATGCACAGTAAGTGGTTCCATCGTTCGAAGAGAGAATTTTGAAGAACGTCTCAAACGAATTTCAGGACCTGCTTTTTAAGCAGCATTCGGCGAATTACTTTTCCAAACTAGATTAAAAACATCTCCTGATTTCGTGGTATTTTCAGGTCACAAAGCGTTCTTAAAATACCGTCAAACGATAAGCGAGGTACGTAATCACGCGTGATCATTTATAATACGGTATAACAGTTTCGTTTCGACACGAGTGCCCGTAAGGCGTTTGTAGAATGTTGTTAAGTAAATTCTGATAAAGGTAGTGCTAGTAACAACGACCAGAGGCAATATATCAAATTTTATCGTACTTTCGCGATATAAATCTCGCATAATTTTGGTTACTTTGTTAAATTACACGTGAGTTGACAGAAAACGTCTACACTTCTCGATAAGAGGAATTAGTAGATTCTGAATTAAATTAAATTAAATTAAACAAATGATCAACGTTTTTCCAATTTTAATATCATTTGTTGAGAAATTCGCGATTCCAGGCATTTACGTCATCAATGAATTTTATTACAAAATTCCTCAATTAAGATATTTATAAAATTGTAGATTCGAAATCCAAATAGAATAAATGACGATAGAATAAGTATAGTCGAACTGTAAAAAAGCAAAAAATTTCGCAACGCAGATCTCTTAATGGGTTAATCTTCGAACGAGAAACAACGAGGGACAATTTCCACTTTGACGTTATTCGATTTAGCTCTCTGCCCCGTTGTACAAAATGTACAAAGCAAACACAAACAGGAAGGAAGGAAGAAAACGAAACAGAGTGGGAAGAACAACCAAACAACGGATTACAAGCGTAATTCGCGCGATCGCATGCCGGCCAACATCGGCACAGCCAGCGAAGTTCACGCTGAAAAATCGCGGACGCAGCTCGGTTATCGTTCAAACGGGCTCGTCGCGAATTAATAACAGCAGCGCTTTTAACCACAGATAAAAACTGCTTTTCGATTCGGAGATTACACGCTGAAAATACACGATCCACGTCCTCCTAGATACGATCTTCACCACGTGAAATCCATTTCCAGATAAAGCCGCGCACAAAAGCTTCTCGTTCTGCTCTCATCCTGGCTGGAGTCACCTGTATCGATGCGAGAGGCAAGAAAATCCAAAAATAACCTCGCCTCTTGAAATGAACCGCGTGCTCAAAGGTAAATGGATACACCACACACACACACACACACACACACACACACACACATACACAGACACAGACACACACATGCATACACGCAGGCGGGAAATTAACGAAATTGAAACGAAGGATAGATAGCGCGTACGAACATGCGAGATAATGTACATCATACCCGGTTATTTTACTGCATAATCAAATCCACTCGAGCTCTTGAAATTTTTTCGCATCGACGCGATGTATAAATTTCTCTGTCTTTGTGGACAAATATATTTCCCACTGTCTACTTTTAGTTTTTTTAGTCTGCTCGAAGATACCCTATATATCATAGTATAATAATATAGTCTGAAATATAATTTATTTGATACCCTATGATACAGTCTGAAATATAATTTTATTTTCAATTTTTAATCTTCGAATGAAGGATTTATTATTTTCTTCCTAAAGCTCTGTTGACAATTTCTGTGTCTTCCTACAGTCTGTGACAATTTCAATTTTCATAGATTACTACTCTCGCTTAGAGTACACTCATTTACCTGAGAGTTTACACCGAGATACTTTTCGCACCGTGCCGCGAGAGCGAGTCGTCAATTTTAATTTGAAAAGTTTCGGACACGTTTTCAGATTTCCTTGTGTTCCTCCGGAAAACCTGTCCCGTGACGTTGAATCAATGTAAAAGAAACGAATTTTATTTTTCACGCGACTGTACGCGAGATTTTCTTTATGCCTTTCCTTTCTTCCAGCTCCTCGCATAACCGTTACGCCGAGACAAGTTTTCGAAAGTCTCGGAACATTGCTTTAACTTAATAACGCTTGGTTCCTGTGCTGAATTCCTCGGAAAGTTGGATGTGAAATGAAAGTGCCAAGATTGTAATTTCAACGCCGGAGAAAGCAAATATAATGGCGGGAGTCCAATCGAAAAATTATCGCGACTCCTTGCGATGTAATTACAACTCAATTTTCAAATCCGCTTGCAAGCCTCAGAACGTCTCAGTAAAATTACGTTATGATTGAAAAACTTGAAGATCAATCGGATTAGATCAGACTTTGTAAAATCTGAATCCGTGGACAGATTTTATATCAAATTATTGTCGTTGTTCTCTGCAATTCGACATCATCGTTCTCCACAATTCTCAAAAATGAAATAACAATTCCCAAAAGTGTCGATAATTCTCCATTCACGTTTCAGGTATACTCAAATTTTCGTGCAAGCTTCTCTAATACCCGTGAACCGTGGTGATTGGGTTTCGGTAATACCGTCCCGAAGAAACAAAAGAGAGAACGTATATCGCTGATATTCGCCCGGCACAATGGTACAGATTTGCGAATTGATTTGCGCATTAGTCGGATTATAGAGAATCGATGCAATTTCTGATATCAATCGGGCTATTTCCACCTTGTTTTGATTACCCCTGTCCAAGAGGCAGCCTGCGCAATTTTCCTGACATCCTGTTGCTACGTGTTCTCCAATATCGACGAGCATGCAATTACCCGTATTGTCTGCTTAATTATAACTGTCTAAGCCAGCGGGGCGGCGTTATTAAAGATCGAATTCGCTCCCGGGCTCCTCCGCGAAATGAATTTTTTTTGGACACATTGTCTGTGTCTCTTCTTTCTTTTTTTTTTCCGAATGAGAAACACCGTTTTATTACCAGTTAGCTGGATGAACTCGCTCCTTCGCGAGTAAGTGCCATTAAAGACAGGGATTTGCTGTTGACACGATTCGCGCTTTCGATGCAATTGAACCGCCTCTCGAAATCGTCGATCCATCGGGAGATCTTTCCAGCCGCTTAGAATGCAAACATTCACGTGTTCCCTCTCACTCAAAGAATTTCGAGGTACTTATTTCACATTCCTTTTTATCACTGAGAGTGATTTTAGCGGGGGTAAGCCAGAAAATCGAGCCTCAGGTGCAACGCTGATGCAACGAAAATTAGCGATTGGTTGATTTGGGTCACGTGATTCGCGAGGGGGCGTGGCGTTGTCTGGTACTGAGCGATCGCGCCTGTAATTTGTTTTCTATCGACTCAAATTCAGTGAGACGAATCGTACTGGGGTACAAGTCGTGCAGTTTTTTCTTTCTTTGATGGATTGATCAAACATTTCACATATCAATCTTTTTATTACGAAGATGTAGGATTATGGAACAAATCACGTTTCTTGTAACATTGTAGGAATAATTGAAAAAGTACTAATGTTTTAAATAATTCCCTTCGCAAGTACTGTGATGTCTGAATTTTACAGGCGAATTTTATACAATGCTTGTATAAATAATATTTTCTGATTTAAAAAAATTTCCAATTTTTTTAAAAAACGCACGTCCACCTATCAAAAGGAAAATTTTTCAATCGACCAGCGCGTATAATTGTTTCCGTGTCACGTCATTCAATTTCACGTTTAATTGAGACGGTACAAATATAAACATTGAAGTTTCTACTTTAAACTGTATGTAGGTTAACTTCAGGCGAGGAGCAGCAACGGTCATAAATATTTCGAATGCCGCGATATTATTTGAAGAGAAATCAAAACATAGCCAAAGTGTCTGCACCGCGGGAAACAGCGAGTACTGTGATAATATAACATCTACAGTCGAAGTGGATCGTGTATATATTTTGAATAAATACCCGCGGAATTTATACACGCGAGGGGGAAGGGGGGAAACGAATGTAATTGCCACGAGATTTATGCGAGGCAGGTGAAACGTAGCATACTCCGTGCAATTGTGAGCAGATAATCTTTTAATTCATTGTTCAATACGTGTGTAAATCATCGGAGTTTACACGAGCAATTAACAATGCTAGATAAAATTTCGAAAAACCATTTCAACGCGTCGAAATCTATCGAAAGAAATTCAGATGAACGAACGAAACAAATATTGCCATAAAATTCCAATAACTTCAAATCTTCGTCCAATAATCGATTCGCACCTTTGTTTGAGTCATTTTTCATCAAATCATTGCCTTCTTTTTCTCTTTTACCAAAAACTCTACTAAATGGGACAATTTAATTACGTTGTAATAAATTGTTACGATCGTATCGTAATGATTAAATTGTATCGTCGAGTTTAATTGGTTCAATTAATTAACACAGGAACTACCAAAATAACCAATTGATCATTTCTCATCCAAGTTTCATAGATCGACAACGATATATTTTTAGAGAGTCCATTGATTTTTCTTTTTTCGTGAAATTTCTTGCATTTTAATTTCTACGGTATAAATTTTAGCCAGTTCTATTATTTTTACATAGAACATGTTGTTCTCGGTAAATCTCTCGATCGACGTTCCTTCGACGAACCTCGTAATACGCAAAATCGCTTCATCGTTCGAAATTCAATCAATATATCGAATATTTGCTAATATTCACTTCGATCACACACACGCGACCGGATGTTCTATGAATATTCAGCGTTGCACTCAACATTACGAAGTCAAATGGCCGCCGCGTAATTCCCCGACGAGTCGAGCGTCCCCCGTAGCCGCTGGAGATTGAAACAAAGGTTGGAAAATCGAGAAATATTCGTACGTTCCGAGGCGGGACGCGGCCGTGAATCAAAAAGGTTAGAATCCCTCGATCGGTTATAAATTCCTATTCGATCGGGCCGCGATTTTAAGTGGCTGGAAGAGGGGCCCCGGGACCTCGAGACTTTACGACTGGATTCGATCGTAACGGCCACGTGACTGAACGGGGAACGGCGAAATTAATTGTACGAGCATTGTGGACAGCTCTTTAGAACTTGGTAGGTACATACACACCGATAAATTCTTTCACGAGCGCGCTCCGGCTGGTTCTCATTTTTCTTGAGACTCCCCTTTTCTTCTCCTACCTCCGACTCGTCTCTCCTTTTTCTCGTCGACGCCTCGGATCTATACAATCACGATTCGTCCGTCAATCTATCACTCTTATCGATCGGCGCCCTCCTCCTCCCGCGATATCACTTCCAACGGTGCCCCCTTTTTCTTTCGACAATTGTCGCTATCCGAGAGCGGCAGCTTTCGACCTCTTATACGTTGGTTTACGAACGATTTCGAAAGCCCGTTTCAAATGCTACGTTCGAACCACTTCCACATTCGTCGATTTAATATCTTCACGAGAATAATTAACCATCAGATGATCGATATCTTTTCTATTAGAGAATCTTAACAACGAAATTAAACGAAATTGAAAATTAACGTAGGATGTAGCGAAACTGTTACTGCTCTGAAATAAACAGAAAACGGAATCTTTATCAGGTAGAAATTGTACTTTGAATATTTTCCACAAGTGTATAAAAATCCGCAAATAATGTCCTTTTCGAGATAAAAAGTAGTCTTTCTGTGTTTCAAAGACAAGTTTCGTGAGAAACTGTCCTCATTAAGACCCAGCAATGTCGACTCAACGCAAATGAAAATTTCATCGCGAAAATGTTCCATAAATCGCCGTCCTCGCCATTATTAGCTCTTCTGAACCGTTTAGACAGCAACAACAGCATCGTCGTCGGAATACACGGTCCGCAGCACGGTTCGAATTAATTTTCGAGGTCGAAATTATGGCACGGGGTCGAGTAATTGCAACAGAGATAAGAAGTTAAGTTGCTTAGTAAGAGGGGCCGCCGCCGGATCGAAATGATTAATTCACTCGAAATATTTAACGGCGGCTTAATTGACTTTAATCCATGTAAATGATACACCGCGGCCGGTAATTGGTATCTTTATACGCGACGCCGAAAGGGGAGGGGGATATAAATGGCAAACAAAAACGATTTCGCGTTATCTCGAAACTGACAAGCTATTAAAAAGACTGATGAACGCGAACAACGCGAGGCGTTTCACGTTCGCATTTTCCGCCCTCATCCTTGTTGCGGCTACAGCCAAGAATCTGCGATGCCCCCCTTCCCCCCGGCCGCTTTAAACATTGCTCTTCCTTCCCACCTCGCGTCTTCATTTCGCATTTTATCGTCCCGCCCGGAAGAAAACGCCTTTCCACCCTCTGCTTTGCAATTTTCGCAGAAACGCAGAGAATTTATCAGCGTTTTAAACAGCATTGTTGTTGCACGTACGCGAGCTATTACGGATTTATCGCGGATTCACCACGATCATCGACGGAATATTGTTTTTTAGAATGGCATTTAGAAGCGTATCTAGAAGAATCTTTTTCGAGACAATTATTGTCACGTTTATTTTTTTTTTAATAAATAATTTAATTTTAATTAGGGATAAAGAAAAATTGCAGATCATTTTAGATCGTTTCAGAAATCGTTGAAAAGTCCTACCTGATAAAATTTTGTAGAAATACGCGTGTCAGACGAGTTAATACAGAACTTTTAGAAACCTTTCTTCCCTTCCTATAGGTTAATTAAGTTCCACGAGAGATTTTTCTTTTTCTTCGTTCCTTTCTCGAAGTTTCACGTGCGAAATTACGGAATGCAACTGGAAACCAGTCAAGCACGAACTTTCAGAATCTAGAACCTTTAGATCGAAGATACAAATAAATCACTTTTTCCAAATTCCGCTTGGTACATATTAACTCTTTAAACTTGTACCGATTTCAAGGTAAATTCAATGTTTTTTAATTTATTTTTATTACAATATAATTCATTTTTTATAATTTTAGACAACGGTAAAATTCAATGTTTTTTGATTTATTTTTTATAATTTTTTTATAGGAAACTTGTATTGTCACCTCTCAAATGTAAAAATAAAAGAAATAAAAAGTGACTATAAAAGTAACCAGCATATACACGTTATAACCGTTTAAATCGATACCGAAGAATAGCACTCAGATATTCAGATCCGTTTCTCCAATTCGACGAGGAATTGGAAGATCCGGTGGAAAAAGTACCGCCGTCTATCAAACAGACGCGTCTGGACGGCTCGATAGGTATCGTTTTCAGCGCGGATGCTCGAGAAAAGCATTCCATCTAAGAACAGTTATCACCGTTTACCGAGCATTATGTCACCGTCGCGGAAACGGAGACGCTCCACAGCGCAGAAAACGTAGCCAGCGCCGAAGAGAGCTCGCCGAAGTAGAAGAGTATTAACAATTCACGTAGGAGTATCATCGCTTCGGTCGACCGACAGCTAATAAATCATCCGCGAATACGCCACGGCACCGTTTCAATATTTCCCCATCCGCTTGGTAACCAATCCTCACGAGAGGATTCGTTACGTCCCGATCGTTAACGGAGCTCCGGCGCTTATGTGTACGGCCCCTGGCTGTTGAATTAGGATCACTCGCGATTCTCGACGTTTCTGTTTCTACTGGAAATTTTAACTTTTAACTTTCAACTCTTTAGTTCCTTTTTTTTGTTTTTTTAGTAAAGTTGAAAATACTCTTCCGAGACAACTTACAATTAACGACGTTAGAAATTTGAAAATTGAGGAATTAACTAACTATACTTTGAAATACAGTCAAGTATGCTCTGAAATGTTAACGCGTCTTCTTTTATAATTAGTTATATACAGTTATATAGTATTATATTATTATATACTTTAGGGAACTGTAAAGAATTTAAAGACCCTGGATGCTGCTGGGAAGGAGAGAAGGAGTGTGTGAGAGAAAGTGAGAAGAAAGGCGCGATTGTGTTTCGTCTCGGAGTCACTGCCTAGACTCATCATCAGTGGGGTTGATGGCAGCGACTCCTTACCCCAGACGCTTGTTGTTATAACTACTCCGCGCTAGGCTAGCCCCCGCCGGCCACCCCTCCTAGCGGGGTTCCGCACGCTGCTTGCTTAACATCGAAGATCGGTAGGACCTCGACGCTAGGCGCGCAGCCACTTGCGGCTTGTGCTAGTCGAGTGTTCGAAACTCGTAGTCGAGGAATCGTAGGGCCGCTACATATACAGTTTATATTACTATTATTATTATACAGTATTATATTATTATATACAGTTATATATAGTATTATATTAATTATATTAATTATATAGTTATATACAGAGAAGGGTCGTTTGATTATTTTACAAAAAGCAATCTCGTGAATGAAAAATAAAAGTAAAAGTAAATGTAAAAGTAGCGGAGAGAAGAATTAAGAAAATTAAAAAATTTGGTCAGACGAATCGGAAGAAACGTACGAAAATTGCAAACAGTGCTGACGATTCAACAAATTATAACGCGTTCAGGGCCGAAATTTTTCCCGCCAACAAAACGCGCGTGGCAGCAGCGCCGAAGAACAATTTCATTAACCGACAACTACGTCGTAAATCGTGGCTACTTTAATCCGCGTGCTTCGTTTCCTCTTGTTTATAGCCTGCCGCCCGGCAACGTGACGATTTAACGCATTGAGCGAGACGAGACGATTGGTTAAAACTCCGTTCGCCGTGGAATTTAATAGGTTTTTGCATCTTTACGAGTTCCATTATAAAAACACGATGAAATCATCTTACATATACTGCGAAAATTTAAGCCTCTCCGAGCAACAAACACTCCCCATTCTGAACAAAATTCGTTAAATTGAGAAAGATTCGACGATCCGGAGATTTTAAATTGAAACGACTGGAAATTCAATTTTTGAAGCTTTGATATTTGAAAGGTTAGAGACGTATTTTCTATCGGGAGGGATCGTAATCGAAACCTCGATTGACATTTTTGACCTGGAAAGCTCTGGGTACGTGGGCGACGCGATCGTGACGCGATCGTCCCACGAAAGAAAGTCACGCTCGTTCCGTCCCATTTTGAAAAAGACGATTTTTGAGCGTTCGACATCGAGAACAATACCGCGTTTATTGGCCACTTGTATTCTGCGCGGTGCTTCGGTTGACAGAGTATAAGCCTTTTCCGACCATGCGATCGATTCACGTGTATACTCGCGTCATCGTCATGAATAGAACACCTGCATGATTTCTCCTCAGCATTAGAATATGGGTCACAGATTTCGCGAAAATCTCCCGGTAAGCAGACAAAGACTAATTTTTCAGTTTACAGTGTTCGTATTGTGCATAAAACGTATACGCAGTAACAATTATTAAGTGTTAATTGTTACAATTCGTGGCATTTCAAAGGACCATTATTGAATCTAACTTTAATTTATAAATTCGAATCTTTAATTTGTCGAACGAAAATTTTCAGACTTCTGACCTTTGAACTGAAAAATTTGACTTTTGTATTTCATTACGAGTTCGAGTACTTGAATTGAATAATTTTGTCCGTTCCACCGATCCTCGCGTGGTCTTGTTAAAACTGTGCATGATATCAGCCGTTCTTATTAAAATTTGTTACTCTTACGAATCAGGACAGGAGCATTTCCCGAAGTTTTTACCCCACATATGCACCCGTGGTTATCACGCAGAAAGTATAAAAGTTTTATCTGAAAACTTTCTTTTGTTTCTCTAATAGTCTCGAAGGAGCGAAACGCTGGATGAGCAGAAATTTCCACTCGAGGCTCTGCTCGTTTTTAGGGAAGGAAGTTGATATAAGTTGGTCGAGAGAAATACATGAAGTTTAATTACACTCCCCGTAAAATCGTAACGGACGAGCTTTTAATCTTGTTTTAAACATGGACTACTTGCACGTCACAAAATACAAGTTATTCTATATGACAAAAAATACGGAATGCAACAAAGTAATATTTGAGTATTCTTAATTGTCGTTGGAAGAATAAAGTTCCATTTAAAAAAAAAACAGATGAATAAGAGCACGTGAAATTAATTTTAGAAATGCCGACACACCTAACATTCTTTACTTAAATTATGCTAATGAGATAGGGATTTAAATTTAGAAATCTACAATCCATAATTAATAGTATAATATAAAAATAAATCTACAATTAATAGAAACTTATCTGAAATTAAACGGCGACGTTCGTTTACATATTTGCTTCAAAAGATAGAGAGATCTTTTAGTTGAACACGGCGTGTTGTTAATTCGACGACACGCCAGGCACGGTTTAATGGCAAGAATAAACGGAATCGCTGATCGATTTGTAATTCGGACCTATTTCACTGTGCCGTTTCGTGTGCCGATCGTGTTACGATTACATCGACCTCACATTATTAAAACGTAACGTTCGTACGAAACAACCGGTCGTTACGCGATCGTGCGAGAATACTAAATAGCAATAATCAACAGAGTCACTGTCTTTGTCGACACCTGTATGTTGTTTAATTATCCACCGTGTTAATAACCAATATCACAATAACTGTTGAATTCTACGCCTTTGATTTGATACAGAAACGTGTAAAGAATCTGTCTCGACTTTGAATTTCAAGACGAAAAAATTTCTTTTTTTTTATCACTGAAAGTGATTTTTAGCGAGGGTAACTTAGAAAATCGGGCCTCTTCAGATGCAACGCTAATGCAACGAAAATTAGCGATTGGTTGATTTGGGTCACGTGATTCGTGAGGGGGCGTGGCGTAGATCTCGAGTAGGAGTGGCGTTGTTTGGTACTGAACGATTGCGCCTGTAATTTGTTTCCTATCGATTCAAACGTTTGCATATCGATAAAATTTTATGGCAAAAATGTCGTCTTCATTTACTAGTCAGAACGGTTGCTTTCAGTGGGACGAATCGGACTGGGGTACAAGTCGTGCAGTTTTTTTGTTTAGATTATATTCCACTCAAACTTCTCCAAGGAATCATAGCTCGCAACCTAAAAAAGTTCTCCCGAAGAATGGCAGGTTTTGAAGAAATTTTTCTATTCGAACGTGCAATTTGAAGAGAACGAGTTAGAAAACGTGCAATTTGACGCAGAACGAGTTAGAAAACTAGTTCGCTGAGAGAAACGAAAATTGGCGAGAAACGAGTTGCGTTTTCCGTCGACGTTCGACGTTCGCGTTCACGCGGGACCGGATCGTAATAAATACGAGCTGCAACGCGCGCTTTTCTATTATTGGTTTGCAAAATATCCGCCGGGAGAACGTGGTTATCTGATTTTGGAACGAAATTCGCGAGAATGGCCCACGTGCCGATCGAACCGTTCCGCGTTTCTAATTATAAAAACGATTTTGAATTTAATTATCGAGACAGTCGCGAGAGTTGACCGACACGGCCGGACTTTTGTTTAACCTTCCGCGGGACGCCGATTTTCAAGCGATCGCGACAATGTTCGCGATACAGCGCGGCGAACGTTATTGAATTCGACGTCGATTGCCCAACTCGGGCTCAGAACCATCCATTAAAACAAATATTCACGCGACGCAGTGAAACGTACGCGAAATGCGGAGAATTTCTGAGAAATTACAAATGATAATAAATGTGTATGCTCTCCAATTTGCTCTTTCTTTTTTTCTTTTTTTCGCAGATGTATATTTTATAATACGTTTTACGATTGCAATTGAACGAAGAGAAATTAAGATATAAGTAATAATATATAACAATAAGCGATAAAAATTCTTTTTACTAGCGTTTGAGTCATTATTTCACATTTGTTGTATCGTATTTACTAGTGTTTAGCAAAACCACCCTGATGCAATTATTTTCAATTTACCAGCTCGAATCTATCTGAGGACACGCTGATCAACTCTGCTAATTGTTAATTTTCCAATTTCGTCAGTTAAATATGCCACCGATGTTCAATTGTCAAGAAATAAATTACTTGCTTCGGTAAGTTTATTTGTCAAAATATAATAATAAATTCTATGGCAAATTTAAATAACAGTTCAAGAAAACGATGCTAGATT
Organism: Melipona bicolor; assembly: GCA_030673865.1. Lineage (NCBI taxonomy): Eukaryota > Metazoa > Arthropoda > Insecta > Hymenoptera > Apidae > Melipona > Melipona bicolor. The sequence continues at coordinate 2,762,168 of JAHYIQ010000001.1, forward strand.
GATTTTAGATATGTTTTGTATGCTTTTTAATTGACGAGGTCGATGAATACAGTTTTCAATCGACACAGCGGAATAATTCACGATAAACAATGGAAATTAATACGTTCTGAATTAAAGTCTTCTAAATATTCAACCACATCCACCAATTGTGCAAGTGACAACAAATTCTCTTTCAATAAGTTCAATCCCCGGAAGAATTCCAACTCCTCCCTTTTTCCTTTCAACCTTCTTTATATTCCCTACCTTTCTTCTCGGTTTCTTCCGCTCTTTATCTCTCCCAACCCCCATCCCTTCTATCCCTCTTCTCGTTTCTTACTCTCACTCCCCCTCTCCTCTTTTCTCACTCGGTCCTTCCCTTTCCTTTTCTACGCCTTTCCCAGTTAATACGTCCTATCTGTTATTAGCATTATCTCATTTCTCAAGGTGCGTTGAATCACTTAAACCGTACTGCTTTCCCAGCCTCCGAAATAAAGATATATTACAGAATCCGTTGCAAGGGACGACCGGACAATTTTAAACGAACGAAAAGAAGGAATGATAGATCGGAAATGATAGATCGCGATATACTTTAATCTCGGAGGAGTGGTATTCTCAGAGTTGGGTGAGGAAATTTCTCTCAGGAAGAGGAATCGACAAAAACGTCGATCCGAGTCTCAATTTTCATTAGAGAAGAGTGAAAGAGAAAGGAAAGAAACAATCGTCGATAATAAATGACTGTCAACCTACAATTGCCGCCATAGAAAATGCACGGGCAATTATTTTTTGATTTGCAATTATACACGTCACTCAACGACGCAATATTTCACGATAAACCGTGAACAACCTCGGCTCGTTAATTTCATTCTTTCCGCGGTGTTCACCGAGCTGGCCGGATAAATCATCGGCATCGATGTGTCCCGATAAATTGGAAACGTTCCGCAAAAATGGCAGGTACCCACGGAGGGACGGGAGAAGGGGGAGACGAGGGGGGACGAGGGGAGACGACCGTAACAGGCAAACGATAAAACGCCTGGCCCGTCGTCCATTGTGTTTCGTTACACGTCGAGTAAACGCGAATAACAGCGACGGCGTTATCACAGGCCGGGCTTAATGAGCCGGAAGCAGTCGAAATCACGTTTGAGCGCGACGCCTGGGTAAAAAGGGGACGACTCGAATACTCGCGAATACGTCGCTCCGAAACAAGCTACTCGCGAGCCTCGACGAACCATTTGACGAACGTCTAAAAATAATCGAAGGCGTCCAATACCGTACAAATTCTCCGTTCTCTTCGTATCACCTTCGACTGTCGCTCCGTGCATCGGGGACGTTTTTCCTTTTTGGAAATTTCCTTTTTTCCTCGCGTTGCTCGAGCTACGCGACGTGGGAATTCCACTCTTTGACCTTTTTTCTCGTTCTCGTCTGATTTTCCCGAGTCTAACAGCGTTCGCTTTCTCTCTTTCTCTCTCTCTCTCTCTCTCTACAACGTGAAATTTTCTATTTAGAGATCGAGAATTCCAGGCATAAATAATTACCGCGAGTTTTCGTTTCGGAGATGGAGCTTTAAACGAATTTCGGATTAACGCTCTCGGGGCTGTTGACTGATCCTTGTTTCGGCAATTTCAGCGTTGTCGCATTGGACAAAATTTTTAATCTTCAGTGTGAAACGTAACGAGAGCTAACGTTTATAACTGTATATTGAAAATATCGAGATGATCGTGTCATATGTGAATGTTACACGACTCTACAAAATTTCGTTAATTGAACTCCGAAGAACTAATTTCATTGTCTCCAAACTTTTGATTGATATTTATAACGATTGCAATTAATATTGCAACTTCAAAATCAATGAAACATAATTGTAATTTGAAGTTAATGAAACGTACCGTGCAATAAATTTCAATCACTCTTTTACGTTAACTAGTAAAAGAAAAAGAAAACAAAAGAAAAATGAAAGGGCCAGAAGCAACTCTTCTGACTTTTTGCCATAAAATTTTATCGATGTGCAAACATTTGAATCGATACAAAACGAATTACAGACGCGATCGCTCAGTACCAGACAACGCCACTCCTACTCGAGGTCTACTCCACGCCCCCTCGCGAATCACGTGACCCAAATCAACCAATCGCTAATTTTCGTTGCATAGCGTTGCACCTGAAGAGGCTCGATTTTCTGGTTACCCCCGCTAAAATCACTTTCAGTGGTAAAAAGAAATGAGAGAACCGCAGTTACAAATTTCCCAATACTTTCTCTCCCTTCTTCGCGCGACTACGGTTTTCCACCGTTGAGCGATGTAATCGAGTAGCTGTTGAAAACTCTTCGATGCCTCTTCTAAACACCTAGAAATAGTTCCATTAAAAATTCAAAGAGCCGTTCTCATAATTCCCCGGCGCTACAAAAATGTCCGAGTCGATCCGGCCGCGGCGTATAATCAATATTCCACTTCACACACACAAAGGGATTGAAAGCGGTAACGTGGCACACTGACTTTTCGAGTGTTTAAAAATGAAAATGTTCAGAACCATTTCCATCGACGACTCAAGATCCCCCTTCGGCCGCCAACTAGGTGCATTGTTATCGTACGTGAAAGTTCACCCTCTTTCAGCATTCCGCGCCACTTCTGAATGAAAATTCGTGATAAAAATTCCTTCATTGCTCGACTCGATGAATTTTTCAATAATTTTCACGAAGAGTCGCTGGAAGACTTCTCCGCGAAATTTCATTAGCATAAAAATGGGAGTAACGCAACGTGGAACGTTACTTGAGACAAATAAAAATATGACTCTTACTGTTCTCACTGCTCTGATTGTTATTCCCCTTTTCATTTTTCGTTTGTGTGTCGTAATTTTGTCGATGTAAATAATATCATTTATCACAGCTATTGCTTGATATTTTCAACGCATCTCTGATCTACATTTTCATTTTTAATATAGTGTCAGAAATCATCTTTACAAATGAAAATTGATCGTTACTTAATTCAACGTCTGCTTCAATTGATTTATAATTAATTTATAATTGACTGATCGATTCGATTTCTGATTATTACTTGATGCAACTTGTACGTAAATTGTCCGAAAGACATGGAAATAATGCCACTTGATATTCTGCATTCGCGAATGTACGAAATTGAATCAACGTTTTTACTCGGCACCTGGCAAGCCCGTGAAACGAAAATGAAACGGAGTTGCAAGCCTAGGTGAGGCAAAAGAAATTCCATCTCGTCGAGCCAAACGTTAACAAACCAAGCCACCGATCGTAGAAACCAATTAAAATACGCGAGTCTGCGTGTTTGATTGTCGACGTACGTACGCACCATCGTTCTTCGTTTAATTTTCGTGAGAAGAAGAATCGCGGAACGAGATTCCGGCAAGAGTCGACTTAATCTGCCGAAGCTCGATCAATTAGTTACACCCTTGTTTCGATTTTCAAATGACACCGCGACGCTATTCTTTGTTAATGAAATTACTTCCAGCCGAGAATCCACGAAGAGTTCTTCTTTTTTTTCCCTTTCTCTTTTATTGGTCTCGATCCACGGCCAAAGACGATTAGTTACAGCGGATAAAAGCGAATGAAAGCGAATGAAAAGTTCTTGACTCGGCGCTTTCTCACCCCCGCGGTTCGTTCACGGTTCAGTTGGCTCGAATTTTTTAGAAAATCACTCAGCCATCGGTGTTAAATCCTTTAAAACCTTTTTGTTTGGCCAGCTCCTCGAATGTGATTTCAGATTATAAAATTCAGGTCGCGGGGCAGGAACTTTATTCGTTCGTAGATCAACGAAATTAATACGAGCGTGGAATGAAAATTAATGTTCCAACAGTGATATTAAACGTTACTATACTTATATATTTTGCTAGATTGTGAGATGTAATTGGTAGAAACACGGATTTTGTGAAACGTGACACAAAGAACACCACAACGTGACACACTAGGTGTCACAATTTTAAAAACACAAGTTACTCGTAATAACTGTTTAATCAAGTGACAATTATATTCTACGATATATTTAACTAGTGTTTCAATTTTAATTTAAGTAATAGTTATATTTTATATCAAAACGTCAAGTTACGTTTGCACAAATTAACAACGAGTAAAATTAACGTAAAAACACTGCGAAACGATTACAGTTGTCAGCCGCTGTGGATAATTAGCAAAATTGAAAAGCCAAATTAACCGTAAATTACGGAAACGGAAGGTTTCGGCGGACGAACGGCAACGCGAGGGATTTCAGAGAACGACAACTGGTCGGGCAAGAATGGAAGAGTCTCTCGTTACCGACGAGAGCGTACGGTGACCAAAATGCTTCGGGATAATTTAGAGCTACTTACAGAGCAACTCCGGGACGTGTAACGTGCGACTTGGTTACTTCGAGACTTCGCAACGTTAATTACAAACTTGGGGAAGTTCGCGCGGGGCACACTCGTCGACGAGTGGAAACTTTTCGCAAAATCCCGCGAACGTCGGTAAATCTAGCGAGAGCGAAACTGCGTGCACGCGAGTTCGAAGGGCGAGGTGACGCGAACGCAGATTCCTAGCTGCCAGTTGCCATTTATACACCACCTTCGTCACCTTCGCGCGTGTCGCGTCTTCCTCCGTCTTCGCCTTCTTTCGCCCATTGGTGAAATCGAACAATCCCTTTTGCTTATTATTACCAGGCGACTGCAACGTCCGACTGTACGTGCCTTTATTTCGAAATTATCCTTCAGCTCGCCCCGCCGCACTCGACGCTGCGTGTGGCATTTATTAGCGACGCGGTAAAAACGGGGGGCGGGGGAGGGCAGGGGGCTCTGAAGCGTTCCGATGTTTCGTCGCTCGACTGGAAATTATGGCGACCCATCAAAGATGCATAAAACTACGAACGTTTCTGTAATAATAATTCGTCGACCCGCGTTTCCGTTATTTCCTTCGGTACCTTTGACCGTGCCATTTTAATTTCACGGGATAAAAATTGGAAAACTTGCGAGAAAGGGGGATCCCCTCGCTGTTGACGATTTTTTTAATAAAATTTTTATAACAGCGCTTTGTTATTCTCCGACCTGTCACTTTGTCGTTTAATTTAGAAAGAGTGGAATAAAAATTGACGATTTCTTCGTGGAATTTCTATAATTTTTGAAAAGAGCGTAAACTGAAAAGTTACGATGATGTTTAATTTCTCATCAACTATTCAGATATGTCTATACAGCGTATGTGACTCCTGTGCAACCATTATCGGAGAATATTAAACGAAATTATTATCAAATAATATTAAATTTTACGATAATCACGTGCACAGTATATCAACACGTACTGCTATTATTTAAAGCTACAAAAATTATTCAACTTGTGTAATTATCGTTATTGACGTATTGTTTCAATTTGTGTAAATTATTAAAATATCTGAATTACCAGCGTCGTTGTTCTCGAAAGGTCAAAGACAAATAATTGCTTTCGCGAAATAATATTTCGTTTCCGTGGATGGATTCGTTTTAAAATAATATCAGAGTACGAGATTGAAATATTCAAAATCAATTTCCCGTGTATAATAAATAGAGTGAAAGAAGGATCGAAGGAATAATTAAAGAAACGAACTCGTTTCGATGAATTTCACATTCTACTCAATGCGTGAATGCAATATATATTACAACGTCGACTGTCAAACTCAAAGTATCGACACAGTTACGAATATTTCGACGCGCTTTCGTAATTATGGTGATGCGATAATGATCCCCTGCGATTACTCGATAATGTAAATAATGGGTAAATATGTTCGTAATGCCAGTGATTATTTTAACATGCGTTAAACCAAGTGCGCGTTTGCAGATAAGCATCTCTGCACGCTACGCGCGTGTCGAACAGCGAAGATCACGAAACGGAGAAGAATTCACAGTTTAGCTTATGCTTTTCTCCTGAGAACTTTCCACTTTGATTACACGATTAAAATTTTGCTTCTTTCGTTTCTCGCACTGGAGCTTTTCTTTCTCAATTTATAATTTGTAATTGAACTCTCTCTCAATTTTGAAACAAACCTACGAACTTGTGATAAAGGATTCGATGATAAACTGAAAAACACGCAGATACGCATGCTCTGTCGATTTTTTCCTTCCACGTTCGACCACGTGAATGCAATTTCACCCGCACGTTCGATGATTAAACCCATCCAAAAGAGAACGCGCCACGTACATACATACATACATATTGTACATATATATATATATATATATTCCCGCGCGCGAATAAGAGAATAAAAAATTAAAATAAAAGTCCCTTGTCAGGGGCGTGTCGTTTGAAAATCGTAATCATCGTAACGCAACGAGAGGCTTTGAAAAATTTAATAAAACTACAACCCGCCCTCCGATATCGATTTTAAATCTAGCCGAGGGCACCGTGGGAGGGGAGGGGGTTCAATAAAAAACTTTCCTTTTGATCTTATCTCGCGATTATTAATACCGCGTCCCTTGTTTCGCGCCACTTGCCAACGTGACAATTATTAATTCGCCGGTTCGAAATCTCGTCCGCTTCGATCGAAAATCCGAAAGATTCGCGATGACGGGTCCTCGGACGAAATATCGAGGGAGGATCGTCGGCGCGACAGAGAACCGACGATCGAGAGAAGGTCCGATCGCCGGGACGTTTGGACGTTTGTAGCCGATTTACGCAAACTGAGGGACAACGAACTCGGTGGAAATTTAACGAGGAGGACAGGGATCGCCTTGCAAGTAATGCAATTCACATTTCCTCTCTTCGGTCGAGCGACAACGCTTTGAACCGGGAGGGGTGGGGGGGAGAGACTTTTGATGGTCACGTTCCAATCCTTGTAGCATTTCGAGGAAAGCTTTACAACTTCCCATGGAAACGTTCACCTTCCACTGGCCAGTGAACGCGTCGCGATTGGACTACTTCCAAACCGTCTGCACTAATTCTGCCCGACTTACAAACCACCGACGTCGCCGGGATCTGCTGAGAATTTCCGGTAAACGCGGCCGATCGACACGTCGCCGCCATTGTGCCCGACGGACACGTTGTGCAATCGAAGCCAGTTGGAATCTCGGGCTAACAAGCCGATTTCTGTTCCGCGCTAATGACGTGCTCGATCCGTTTCCCGGAAACTTTCGGAAAGTCGGTTAATTCGTGGTAAATCGCAAATAATCAACGAGGGATACGACGTTCCGTCTAGATTTCATCTTCTTCCGGTGGATCGGAGAGTTGCAGAAAAGTACGAATCTCAAAAAGAAAAAATTTCTTTATCACTGAAAGTGATTTTAGCGGGGGTAACGCAGAAAATCGGGCCTCTTCAGGTGCAACGCTGATGCAACGAAAATTAGCGATTGGTTGATTTGGGTCACGTGATTCGCGAGGGGGCGTGGCGTATACCTCGAGTAGGAGTGGCCTTTAACTTACAAATGTACGAAAATAATAAAAATTTAAGAACTATCCTATTACAATTGGCATTGATTATTCGATTTATTTGAATCTAATTGAACCGATTTGTCGTGGGGACTTTTTAACGTCAACAAACGTCATTGGCGCTCGATTTAGCCGTGGACATTCGTTTCGCTGCAAAACGTAACAGCGTCGCGGAATATATTGCGGCGATTGTTTCGACGATTGCGTTAGAAATTCGAGCGGAAACCAGCACCACCAATGGGAAATCTCGATTATCCGAATGTGATTGAGGACACTTTCGGATATCGGTACTTCCATTAAGCCAACTTTCTATTATCTGCACGCGCAATAAAACGCTAACGATCGATTATCCGCGAATAAATTCGCGTATTAACGTCTGTAATAATATGCGTCCACCCGGCTGATAAGTAATACCAGTGCGCGAATTTTAATTGTTAATTACGTTCCTAATTAGTTCAACGTTTCGGCAGACAATGCCGATATTCATCTCGCGATAATTACACTTAGTAATTGAGTGTCGTTGTATTTTACGCGACGTATCGATTGTTGGGCACAATAAGTGACAGAAGCCCAATGTATCTAACTAAACATTATCCAATTATGAGAGCTCATTATAACTACCGTTAGAGAAACACAGAGCTAGATTTGTTATTCGAATTCATTCCTGCTTTTAACTTTCGAGAAACTAAAAATCTTCAAAAAAAAATGTAGGAAAATATCAACACATGTATCTGAATGAAAGTTAAAGCTCTTCTTTTCGCTACGTAGACGGTACACATTTTGGAGATAAATTTTCGAATATGCGTATTTGGAATATCATCGATCAATAATTTTCGTTATAATAAATATTAAAGAAACTATTACCTCCGAGAGATATTCGAGATGTTAACAATTCAACAATACCAACGATTCAATTCGGGTTTCTCAGTTAATATTTACATTGCACAGACACGTATTTTAGCCGACTGTACGTAGCATTACCGAAACTAATAATCCGCAACGATCTCCAGAAAGGAACTTGCGGAAGATCAAAGATATCTCTAAGCTTGTTTCCCGAATTTAGATCGGGAACTATCAAGATATAACGGGGCGGCCGGGGATAAATATATACGTTCAGCTTCAGACGCTCGGAGAGAGAGAGAAAGGAGAAGGAGAAAGAGAGAGAGAAGCCTCGAGGCACTCTGGAATTTTCTTCGACGAGAAGGGATCCTAAAAAGCTGCATCGTCGTTCTGAATCGTCGAATTGTAAGGAAAGAAATTGCGCGGTGCTTCGAAGACGATTAAAATTTCCAACTACTTCCATCGTACATAAACTTTCCGCATTATTCATCGCTGCTTCGACTGGTACCTTGCCTCCCTTGTAAAGGAGGTGAAAAAAAGAAAGGAAAAAAAAAGAGAGAAAAATTGAAGACACAAGACAAAGACCGTGGAAAAAAAAGTGAAAGAAAGCGTTGTAAAATGCTTCCTCTGCTACATATTATTCCTTTGCTGCCGTGAAAAAGGTCCGAACATGAACTCCAACCGACTCGTAAAGAGGATCCCGCGAAAGAAGAAATAACGAACTCGAGCGCTATTGCGACAGGAAGAATGTTGCCGAGTGCTTAATTTCTTGCATGGTAAATGCACGCGTCGAGCGAGATCATTGGATCATTTTTTATACAAGTTTGAATAAAATAAGGAATTTTGACTCAAGTCTAGAATGAATCGAGGTTGAAATTAAATGAGATTGAAATTTAATTAATTTGTAGGTGAAACAACGAGACCTTAGTAATTAAACGATTAAGCTTGTATCTCAAGTTCGATAGCGTGGATTCACTGACCGAGTCGATGCGCAAAAATACAAAAATTATTCAACCATACGAAATCAATAAAACCTTAAAACTTGTCACGTTCTTCTGCCGTGATGCTCGACTATGGCCGCGTCCCTGGTGGGATTCATTAACAGCTACAAATGGCGACAGTGGCAACGTAAGGTCCCGGGGCCTGTAAAGCACGCCAACCTAATAAATGCACACGAGGCCAGACGGGACGTTGAAACGGCCATAAATCGGGATGCGCAACCGGAAGACGTTCGAACGTTATTTCTCCGGTTAACAAGCGTCGGCGAGCGCGCGGCGACGAATTGCACTCCGGCGGTCAAACAAAGGAGGGGGCGCGTTCGTCATTCGCGAATGGAGGATGGCCGACGCCCGTATGAAATAATCGTTTCGCCCCGTAACGCGGCGACTCCCCGGTTAACCGTATATAAGGGCAAGTAATTACCCGTTTCGCATCCACAACTCCATTAATCCAGGAAGGAGAAGCAATTACTAGGGAGAGTAAGGCGGCGACCAACTTCCAGCACTTTACGCCGCCCTACTAAACACCAACTCCGAATTACTTTCGTATTATTATGCCTTTGTGGCGCGTGGTAATTAATCCTCTCCGCGGGGTCAACTTCGACCCAGCTCAGTCCGGCGAGCCGAGAGAGAGACTACCAAGATGGAAAAATGTTGGTCCACGAGCACACGGATGAAGAGACTTCAAGGGTTGAGAAAGAAAATTCCATCGTGGAGAGAGAGAGAGAGAGAGAAGATCCTCTTCACAGAGATGTTACACGTTTGTGGATTAAAGCGAAGGAAAATTTCAATAGAAAAGGGATTCCTATTTCTTGGATGAAACATCACGCCGCGATCGATCACCTGTCTTTAAACGGGGCAAAGAGTGAGTTGCGTTCGTAATGGTAATTGATCTTTTTTGTATTTTTGGATCAGCTACGTTGAATTAATCAACTGATTTACAGTTTATCGATCAATTTCTTGTCCAATTCTTGAACTCTTCGCGGAATTAGATTACGATATAATTTCGTCTCGCGCTGCATCGTGATTGAAATCAGGAGACAAGGTGGAGGAGATACAATTGGTAGTCCATTGTTCTCCGGAACTTTCAAACTCTCGGCACTCTTATCTAGCTTGAGATTTAATTTCAAACGACGTCCAAGAGTTTCCCATTAATTTGCGGTTAATTTCAACTTAAAGCGAGCTTAATGATCCGCGAATATCTGGCGACGATCTTCGCCGGAGTATATATTTTCGATACTGTCGTAAGGAACTGTTTTAAATTGTAAAAGTTTAACACCACGAACATGTACGGTTGACCGGAAGCCGTACGAGTTTGAGGAATTTCTTTTTCGGTCACGAGTAAATTGAAACGAATGAAGCGTTTAATCTCCAAATGACTTCATCCGCAAGCAACTGTTTCCACAGAAAGATCTTCTCCACCTCGTGAAAATTACTTGTCCTTCTACAATTACATTTCAGCCACTAAAATGAAATTCTCCCCCTTCACTCCACGCTCTCATTCTTTCCCCTTAATTCGTAATTTCGTTTGCAATTCCAACTATAGTGCGGTGGCGTGATTTACCCCTAATAAACTGCAGCAGCTTCACTGTGCGACTTTCGTCGAATTCCGAATTTGAATTTACACTAATTTCTCAAAGATCAGCGTGCTATTTTTCACATATATATCAAAAACTTAAAATACCAAGCTAGTCGATTGTTTCTCGCGTTTCTATCGGTGTTTTAATTGTTTATATTGGATGAAACAAAACATTCCATGTGATATAGTATATTCTATGGAAAATTTAACGAATTGAAGATATCACGATGTTAAATTTAACTCTGGAAAGAGTTTCCTTTTTATCTCGTAACTTTCTTTACAATAAAAGCACATTTTTATATTAAAGAAAATGTAGCGAACCAGAGCTTCGTCCACTCGTAGTTTCACCAGAAATAAAATTTACATTTGTCGATTAAGGAAATACTCGTTGAAGGCATAAGTTGAATCTCTAAATAAACTCAAATTAAAATAATAACTCTGACTATCTTCCAAGTTACAAACAACGTCCAAATAAATCTTCCCACCTCCCTAACAAGTTCTGAACACGGAGCAATCTCCAACATTCATAATTAACAACATGTACCAGCTCTACACATTCTACTTGTACAAGTCTACATCACCTGTCTAGACATTCGTTCCCCCGTTTTGTTTTCCTCTCTTTCCCAGTTTCTCTCTGGAATCTTCTCGCCAGATAGTGTACGTACGTTACCCGCGAAACGTAGCGTCGTTCTTTGTTTCATTTTCGCATCTGAATCTGGCGATTGTTTCTCGCGTCCCTATCGTCTTCCCCGAGTATGCCGATCGACCCCGTTCGATCCACGCTTTTAGCTCTCTTTACCTTCTTGCATTGTTCCGCGCTTTGTGCACGCGCGCCACTCTAGATTGCATTCGATGCACCATCATACTCTTCACTTTTCCCTCGTTTGCTGCATCGACATTCCGTTTTTCTCGCAGATTCGTTTCCATTCGGTTATTTTCGTCCGCGTGTCTTCGCGATTTCAACGGGAGGGGCCGAGAGTATCGAGAATAGGACGTTGAGAATGACGCGACGCAATCCAATGCGCGTGCCCCCCTCGTTTAACCCCCGGACGAACGGTTTCAACGAGGCAGATGTTAAATCGAAACTGGATCCAGCGGCGAAATGTTTCTCCGGATCTCTCGACGTCCCTCCGAATACGAAACACATTTGGAACGTTATCGTTAGACTGCGGATTTTCAGTCATTCAATTTCATTTTGTCGCGCAGTTATGAAAGTGTAAAAAATTGTTTTCACGTGTAAAAAGCATTGCGTTTCAGATATTTTGTACTCTGCGCTTCACAATTTTCTACAAACGCGTAAAAATCCACAGGCTATCTGCTACATTTGTCCAACAAAAAATTAGCCAGCTTTACTGTCATTACGGGAAATTAATTTCTAACTTTGGTGCAAGCAAACTAAGTACTATTTGTCATTCATTTTATTTTGTTTAATTCCTCATTCTTCAGAGATTCCAAACAAAAGTTATTTTGTTATTATCACTGAAAGTGATTTTAGTGGGGGTAAACAGCTAATGCAACGAAAATTAGCGATTGGTTGATTTGGGTCACGTGATTCGCGAGGGGGCGTGGGGTAGACCTCGAGTAGGAGTGGCGGTATTGAGCGATCGCGTCTGTAATTTGTTTTCTATCGATAAATATTTGCATGTCGATAAAATTTTATGGCAAAAAAGTCGTCAGAACAATTGCTTCTGGGTCTTTCAGTGAGACGAATCGTACTGGGGTACAAGTCGTGCTAGTTTACTTCAGATGTAAGTTCTTTATTTTTAATAAATTTCTTTGTTCTCCTGCCGAAACTGTGTCTGGTCTGCGCTGAGACCACTCCCCGAATAACTAGCTCCTCTTTTTTCGCTAAATCGAATTCACAAAGAAAGCACGGAGTAGTTAATTAATTCTCGCGAGCTTAACGATCGTCCCGACCTAGAAACCTTGATTTTTAGGGGAACCTGAACGAAAGTGGTTCACGTTTTGTGAAAGGATTATGAATGAGAAATATTGTCGATAGGTTGGAGCAGGATAAATGGATAAATTTTAGCAGTTCACGGCGTTCTATTTGTAGCTCGCAGCTACTTTCCAATTTTTGTTTTTAATGCACTCTCGTCACGAAATTCTAGATTTTTCCCCCGCGATACACCAATCATCACGTTCGCGTTTTATTTCAAAATGTAAATTCCTGGAATATGCTTTATGTAGATAAAATAGATAAAAGTGAAGAGAAATGATGGAAGGGCCGTTTCGAAAATTCTTGAAAAAACGATACTGGACAAAAATCCTGTTTATAATTGAGTGCATCAATCATCTACCGTACAATAAACAATTAGTTGATAATTTTCTGTCTGACGCTATCGAGCAATTACAGAAATGATCTCTGTATTCTCTGTTAGGTTTAGAATGTTCGAATATCTCGTCAGTGTATCATAAACTTGTCGTAAAACTAACGACTGCTAACGACTCGATTAATTCATCTCGCATTTGGGCTCAAAGTTCGATCGCGCATTTATTGGGAATTTTTCGCGAATTTCGCGATTTATTCCGCGCCACGTATCGCGGCGAATTTAAATTAGACGAAAAAGGAGAAAGAAGAATATGAAAATAAAAATCGCAGGCAGTGAATAAAAAAAAAGAGATACAGGTACACAGAGTGAAAAAGAGAGAGGGGGGGAAAATGGAAATCGGTGTGAACGCAACAAACAATTCGCACGACCGAATACTTCTCGCCGGTTCTCCATAAACGTCCGCTTAATCCGCTTGGCAATCCGCTTTTTTGTTCATGCAAATGGGATTACACGAAATTATGCCTCGTTTAACAGACTTTATTTGTTGTCTCTATACGCGTAAAAATGGTCGAGCGCGAGCGCAAGCCGCAACTAAATGCCGCAACCCTCTCCCTCACCCCCATTTTCTCCTCTTTTTTACTTTCAACGGATGCTCCGTCCGCGAATTGACGCATCGACCATTCGAGACTCGCGGCTCTCCATTATCGGGGGTTGATCGTTATCATTTTTGTAGCGCGATAAAACTCTTTTACGATCCTCCAGCTACACACCGGTGGCTAATTCTTAAATCGAGCCGCGCGAATAAACTTCCATCGTCGCCATTCGCGTTGCCCTGTGTGAAATATACGTGCATAAACACCGGGTTGGAAATTTTGATCACACGGCTCAACGCAGAAACTGTTGCACGTTTCCATTCCGCACCTGTGCCTGTTCCCACAGCAAATTCACTTTCCCATTCCTCATCTCGCCTCATCTATTCTTTCCTCTATTTTGTCTCCCGTTTTGCTACAACCGGCTGATAATTTCGATCACGACACGCAACGCGCGAAACACACGCGCGCGTTTGCTTCTGTTCCGGGAGCTTATTCTGGCAGGATTATTTTGAACTATGGCCCGCTCGTTTAATTAATCATTGCCCGCTTTTGGGAGTGCGCGTTCGGTCAATAAATAAATCCAAATTGCGAGGGTACTGTCGGAGAATTTTTGAGCGTGGAAGATGAGGGATTTTGAATGAAAAAAAGTATTCAAACTTGGCGAACCAAGTTCGTTATCCGTCATACTTGGTAACTGTCAGATTAGCAAATCACGTTCAATTTTTCCACCGGCGAAAAATTTTCGATAAAAAGAAACTCCATTATTTCGCGGTCACGCATACCTTCGAAGATTCCTGGGATTTCCTGCCGAGGTGAAAGTAACGTTCACTTTCGCCGCGGTCACCACGCAAAAGTGGGTGAGTAAAAGAGAGAGAGAGAGAGAGAGAGGACGTGAATCCGTGACCACGTTCATGGGTTACTGCCGAAAAATACTTGACCCGTGAGTAAGCAAAGACAATTGCACCGCAAGGTTGGCCGCTCAGCTCGTACGGTTACTTAAGCCACTGGTAGTAGGGGTAGTTTTATGGCGCGTGTCTGCCGGACCATGGGGAGAAGAGCAAATATTCCTCTGCCTTCGCGCTCGTGCCCTAGAACGTGTTTCTTGTAACCGAAGCCTCACGGAAATCCCGATCCGCGACAGTGTTTGCTCGCCCGGCGTACCCTAGCAATTTTCGGCACACAGCACGAGAGCCTTGTATTTGTTTCGCTGTTTAATTGCCCTGTTTCCCTTTGTTAATTGGCCGGAACATGCATTTAATTGATGACAGCCAAGTTTGCCAAGGGAATTACAAAGCATCGCGAACGAACGGTATTTTTCCTTGTTTACGGGACTGGCGAACGCTAGATTATGTTAAGTTTCGAGATCTTACTTAGGAACTGTTAGGAGCGTCGCTGGCTCACCAAGATTTACAACCAAAGTTCGCCGATTATTTACGTCGCGCCCGCGTTGCCTCCGCTGTATTATTAATCTTCGCAACGGAGAAACACGCGTGCATATAGATTTATGGGTACGATTCGAGAAGCGCGCAGTACGCGTTTCGTTTCCACCAAACGCGTCGGATGGTCGAGGTGGAATTAGTTCTACGAATTATTGATACCGGCTCGCTTTTCCATAAAGTCTCTCTCCGCGAGACGAGTCGACTCGTTTCGAATTCACAAAGAAATTCGTTTTAGAATTCGCTGTTTCGATCCGGCTCTTTTATTTCAACTCGTCGATTCGATATTATTATCCTCTCGCCTTGGAATTTTTATTCCGCCATGCTCGCGATGTGAATCGTGGTCTCAACGCGAGAGGAGGAAAACAAATTTAAAACTGAGTTTAAAATTTCAATTCTCCAAACCGAGGAGACGCGATATAACGATCAATGTCTATTCAAGAAGATTGAAAACGAAATCATGAGGCAAGGAGTTTCGTCTTCGTCAGTTTTATCTCTGAATTTCTTACTAGTATCCGTTCTTATATAAAAATTGCAAAGAACAAAGAATCGTGATGGAAACGTATTCCTCCAATTCCAACAATCTCTCTTTCCAGAATACTCGCCATTCGTGTTCCCCTAGAGCCTAAACAACGTCCTCAACCCCCCACACTTCAACCACGTCAGACCCTCTTTCAACCAACCGCATCCTTCTCCAAAAAACGATTTTTTTCTACGAGTGTGCAAACACTCGAAGTATCTGTCGTCAGAGAGTTCTCTCACTCGTCCCTAGAAACTGCCAAATACACGTCGTCTCCACGGTCCCCCCTGTCTCGGCTTAAAGTTAATCTAACTTAACGTTACTTAACCAAACTTGTCCGTAGTCGTACTTCTCTCTACATGTACATCGTGCAATGTTGATGCATTCGTGTGATATTTAATGAAATTTAACTTTCAAGTGCAGAGACCACTTTTGAGACCACTGGCAGTTTTCATTCGTCCCTACTCTTTTTTCTGCGTAACTTTTTATTTTTATTTGATACTTTTTACTAGTGCAAGTATATCAGTTCTGATGTTCAATTAGGCTTGAAGTTGTTTGAACATCTTCATCGCTACTGATATGTGCAGTCTGTGAGACTCTTTATAACTGTTGTCTAAATTATTGTCTCCATTATTTTTAAGGGTTAATTAAAATCCAATTTTATCAACACACGGTCTTAAAGTAGTTTTAAGATATTCCTTCAAGTCATTAGTACCATTGCACGTTTACTTGTTAACGAGACGATCTCGAGATTGTTCAAAGGCAGACAGTCCATCGCTATTTAGTTCTCCATAGTTTGTGACAGAATTGAGTTCTCGATAAATTTGGGAAATCCCAGCAAATGTTTAGAAAGATAATTTTGTAATAAAAAGAACATGTGGCCATGGAGTGGGGAGATAACCACCTCGCAAGAAGATTGTACTCTAAATAAAATCCAAAACCATCGAATCGAAAAGATCGTGAGGAACCCCCTAACTACCATTCACAGCTTATTAAAAATAGGCGAGTTTAAGGTTTATCAAAGTTTGTTAAAAATAGGTTAGTCTAAGGGCGTCGTCTGCCTCGCGCAGATTATGTCTGGAAAACTGAATTCTCGGAGAATATCGTTCGGTATAGAGATCCGAGGCTCGTTCGAATTCCGCCGACACTTGGCCGAATGGAAACGCGATGCTTTATAACTCGATCCCCGGTATTGTGGCAAAATATTAGCGCGAAATGGTATTGTGGCCTTCGGGTCGATGCACTTTTGGCACGCGGGCCTGCGTCGCGCAGCTTGGGATCGTTACCACCCACACGTTCTATACGTACACGGGCCACGCCGGGGCTTAACAGCCAAACTTTGTCGATGTGTTCCGTGGATATAATCGAGAGAAAATTTTTATTTAAATGTAGGTCGTTTAAAGTTCCTAGAATGCGAAACAGAAAAGAGACACCCACAGATTCACGATTGACTTATTCTATAAATGGACCTTTATACGTTTCTGTTTATGTTCATGAGATACCTAGTAGTTCGTGAAGATATAAAATTGCACAATCGTCCACAGTGTAAAAAATATTAACAATATTCTGATTTTGTTCCACGTGATACTCGTTCCAAAATTTTTTTTTTAAATTATCCATGTGCAAGCTACCGAATATTGAAGGCAAATGTTAGATAGCAAAGTGTCCCCTTGTTGTAATTCCCCTTGAACTTTATTTCTATTATATTACATCTTTCTTGCTTCATTCTATTCGTACGTTGACAAAGTTTGGTTGTTAAACTCCACGACACGTTGTGTATGTGGCCAAGAGAGAAATACCTGTACACGTAGCCTAGTCGAGAGTAACAGAGCGGAGACTGACAATGAATAAGTGCATACCCGGCCAATGTTTGCTGCGCATTTGTCGCCTCGCGACATTGGCACACCGTCTTGCGGCTTGAGCAATCTCGATGAAACAGTACTCGCGTCGCTTAGGGGTGGGATTCCTTTTGGGTCTGGTTCGTGAGTGGTTCGCTTGTACGAAAGATTTTGCCGATGAAAGTTGGCTGTATCTCGCGGACTTGACTTTTTTCTCATTCGGGAAATTGCTGGAGAAGAATGGCAGCGTTGAATCATTAGGAACGGAGAGTTTCTCAGATTAAAATTAAATTTAAAGGGTCGTTTAATTAAAATTAAAATTTGTTGAAATCAAAAAAAATGTTTATAAGAAAAGAAGAAAATTTTGAAATACAACAGAAAGTACGATATGTAACCCAGAATATTGCTCTACACTTTTTGGAAATTTAAAACTTTGAAAAATTTAGACTTGGACACAAAGGGGATCTTCTCGGTCTGTCAACAAAATGTGGGTTAAAAACTAACACTCGCATAAGCTCTTCATCAGGAATAGTAAAAAATGAAACAAAATTCAACGTGAACGTTAAATTTCTCCATCTCCGTTACTCTCATACGCTAGGCTTTCGTAAATGATCATGAACTAATTACGTTTAACGGTTTAACTACCTCTGCCAACAGTATAGTAAGAGCAAATGTTTCCAATTCGACACCGCGCTTGCAGTATTTAACAACCGCAGATTCTAATCAAGATCCCCGATTTTCCAAGAGACGACGATGGTATTGTAAAGCTACTATAACATCGGAATTCAGACAGGGACTATGGAATCGTGGATTAGTTTCCTGAATGAAAGGGTGTGTACAATATCCCTGCATCGCATACCTGTATGTTCTATGCAGTAGGTTTGCGCGGGACATATGCAAAATTCAGGAATTCCCTGCGAACGTGTTCACCATCATCGATGAATTCCCGCTTCTTCGACGCAAACGGAACACTTTCCAGGAAGCAGCCGGAAGTCTAATATGGCATTAGATATCGAGATTAAATTATTCAGACGGAGAATTGAATTATTCAAATTCTCGGATTTAGACGCGCTTCGGTCAGTTTTGAAAATTGCACGATCTTCTTTCTTCGAACGTTCGATTCGGATTGTAGAGAATTGTGTTCATAGAGAGTCTTAAAACGATGAAAGTTTTTTTATCTCAATTATATCTAGATTTAATTACATTGAATTTTAAATAAGAAAAATTTGCAGAAAAATTGACTCAAAGTTTCAAGTACCTAAAGTGTTTTACAAACCTTTGTACCTTGACGATCGATACTTTGTTAATATTTTCAAGTTTCCTTCCAGCGTCTGTTGAATCTTCGAAATTGGAAAATTCTTCGACATTCGAAAGCTTTTACGAGGAATTCGCAGCGGAAGTGTCTTACCGACCGAGAAGTCGCGTTCTTTCGTTCGATGGAACTTTCGCAGACTCGCAGACGACTCGCGCGCAGGTGAAGAATAGCCGTTCGTCTAGCCGTAAATCGACCGTGTGTCTTCCCGGTTCGGTATTTCGAGGAAATTTGCCGGCTACCCGAGTATAAATACGGCGACATTTGTTATGTAAATAACTCGCTTTATTCGAAAAGCTGGTGTACGCTCGCGGCGGGGCTTTCAAGGGAATTAAGTACATATTTCTGTCTGTTACGAATGACTGAAGTCCGACAGGGCCTCGCCGGTGACGGAGTCACGTTGATCGATTGTCAGCGCAGTTAATTCAACTACGTGACAAGAGATATAGTTTAATCCTCGATCAATCTTGCAACGTACATAACAGTCAATTACCCGCCGCGTCTACCTTAAATACGTCGGACGAGGAAGCCTCGTTACTCGGAACTTCTTCCCGCGTGATCCAAGAGCGAGGCAACTATCGCCTGCCGTGCGCCTGACGCGAAAAATACCAGATTTGCGACTGTTTGTGTAATCTTGTGCGTATGAAGAGAAAATTTTCTTTAGATGATATATCGAGTCGTAACAGCGTGCAGATTTCAGTTTTCCTCAATTGACAAACTTTGTATTAAGAACCACTTGGTTTAAATTAATTTTTTCCCCCCACAAATATTATACATACGTACTTAAAAACGTTTCTCAATTCGCGGAAGCACAAGAAACGCCCTCCGACGAGCCACCTCTCCATCGTTAATCAAAAACAATACGTCCCGCGGGATAATTAATCTTTAGAAAAAGCGGGACTCATCGAAGGCTCGATAACAGGGCACGGCTAATCGAAACGTCACACGCCGGATTCGAAACACTTGGACCGTGGACGAACGCGGGCGGTGGAGAAATAAAACGCGAAATAGAAACACACGCGCGTGCGAGGAATTTTCAATGTTCCACCCGCCGGCGGGTAATTAGCGACAAAGGAAAAAAAGGAAAAGAACAACGACCGTCGATCGATCGTAAAATACACGGCGAATATTCGGCTCGATATATGTACGGATTTCGAGAAGCAACGAACGTCGCCGGTAATTTCCTACGCGACATTGTGTCGATCCGGGGTGAAATTGTATCGCGCGACGCCGGTTTTTTAATCGAATCACGCCTGCAGTTACTCACCGAAAAAAAAAAGTCGCGAAATTATAATATTTTTGGAGCGCAGACGTGCGAGAAACTGGCTGGCGCCGAATTTCCCACGTAAAACGAATCCGGCTCCGAGCCGCTAATTTCATCGATCACCACCGCGTACCGCGTGCTGCTCCCCGCGATACATAAAAGCCTGGTAATGATTTTTCGCCGGCCGCGCGGAGAATTGAAACCGTCTCCCCCTTCGGGTTCGTCCCCGAATCGAAATTTTCGATCTCGCGGATTAATCGCCGCGCGACGTTTACGCGTCACGAGTTCAACGATCGCGTCGCGCGCGTGAATTCCCCCTCATCCCGCGACGACGACGCGAAAATCGAAAATCGCGTTTGACGGGGCACCGAACGGAGGTTGTTCAAGCGACAGGAATGGTATTTTCGCTTGATTATCGGTGACGAGGTGAAAGGAACGGTTTGTCGAAAATCCGGGACGTTAATCGAGATGTTAATTCGTTCTGATGTAGCTCGTAACAACGGTTAAGGATGAATTGCGTTGTCACGTGCGAATGTGATTGCGAGTTATTGCTTCCAACAGAATTTGTACAATTTGTTTTTGGTAGTATTTGTAACAGGAATTGTTAATCGTTTGAGAGATTTAAAAGAAAACCCACGAAATTTCAATTTTAAGACTTTTAAATTTAACTTCGTTAAGCTGAAGATAAATTGCATATGACGTTTCAACACTTTCAGTATTCCGAACTAATTTTACGATTTCAACAAGTAACGCTTACCTCTTAAAACTGAAAAGAAAAGTCATAAAGCGTTAAAGGGGATCAATTGTTAACACGTTAAGTGCGACGCACTTGCATATTTTAGCGCTCGGATGATTTATCGAATTATCACTGTGAACAGAAATTAACGACAGTAGTAAAGCATAGTAGCAACGAACAATTTTACGTAACTCGATTTTTCGCGAATTTTGCATTTGCCTTACATTTTGCCTATTATTAATTTTCATAATATATACAATAATATTATAATATTATATATTATATATTATAATATTATAATATTAATATTTTATAATATATCATTGATTTTTACGAAATATTATAATGCATATGAGCGAAAACGCATCTTCCGTTTTATGGTATTATTCGGTCATTTATCTTTGGTTATGGTATTATTTGGACATTTCCTCGTCGATGATAGTCATTTAATCATTCTGAAATATTTACAGGCGACCGCGGCCAACGTGCTAAAGCATAAAATCTGACACGATCTAATAAATGTTAGTTTACGTATAATTTGATATTATTTGCGTTGTTCTGAATTTCGTTCATGCTTGCAACATATTTAAAAATCGAAACTTATTATTCGCGTCAAATAAATTTGTTCATTCGATGTAACATCTTACGCAACGTGATTTCATTTTCCGAGAAAGGTTGAAGCCGAGATTTTTTAAAATATTTAAATTTAGAGTAAGAGGCTACCAGTGTAAAGTAAGTTGGAAGAACGTAGCAATTAAGAGGCATTAAATCGTAAATCGCAAATTGATTTGCAAAAATTTACAAGTCTCCGAGGGCGCAATGATCCACTGCTGTAAAAAAAAGAGAGAGAGAGAAAAGGGGGAAAAAAGAAGTATCCGAAGAAGAGACTTAGAAGTTGGACCGAATGGAATTTTAATTCGTCTCCTTCATTTTAAAGCGAGGAGCTTTACGCTACTTACCAAAGAAAGCAAACTCGTTTAATGCAAATTATTCCAACATCGATCGGTCCCTTTACTCGAATCCAACTTTAAAGACGCTGAGAGTTCTCTGAGAGAGACGTCTGTACTCGCTTCTTTTCGATAAATTTCAAGTTTTTTCAATTACCAAACGTTGTCGATACATACTGTGTGTCAAGAGCTAGGAAAAAATTTCGAAAATTGCGCGAGTATCTTCAGATACTTGGTGATTATTTCGGAATAAATTTAACACGATGTATATTTTGTAATAAAACAAATTGTTAAAGAAAAAATAGTGATAATTCAACGTGAAATTAATTGTTTCAGGGAGGATCTCCATCAGTTGAAACGGAAAGTTATGAAAGTGTGCATTTATTATTCATTCTATGATAATAAAGTCGAAAGAATCACGAAAGAACCCAGGATTCAACATTAATTCTGAACCTACTTTTTTCTAAACAGCAGCACTCTTCGTTTAATTTAAAACTTGACACAAACTTTCGTTTCCTATCTATAATAAAAAAAAAATTAAAAGAATAATAGTTATCTAAGATTCGTCATTAATACTCTCACTTTGATTAAATTAATTCAACTGACAAATCACAGTTTAATTTCAGAATTAATTTTAAGTCATTTCGCGCAACTAATTCAGTTGACAATCCATTTTCTACAATCCAAACAATCTTTAACCTCTTCCTTGAATCGCACTTCTCTGCAACAATGACGATTCACGATCAATCGAAGATCCGCTTCGAAACGCGAGTCAAACGACGTCCAACACGAATTTCATTCAATCGATGCTCACACAGTCGTTCGCAAAATTACCGAAACTTTGATCAAAGAATGCTCGCGCGCAGCTCGGCTTCTCGGTAAATCTTTTCAAATGGGTTGCATTAATTTCCAAGGGTGCGATACAGAGATGCAGCTACGATTCTCTGTTTGGAGAGCGAGCGCGGGAACGTCTAACAAACGAGCACCAGTGCGTTCCACGCGGTTGAATATTAATTTATTAACGGATCGCGCGTGTATTCCAGCTGGAGATTAAAATCGAGCAACTGCCCGCGATACGGAAATTCTTGCTTCTATTCGTTTTTGCCTGACAAGGGAATTGTAATTCGAATATTCAACGGCGAGGTTGGGGGAAAGGGTGGTTCGACAGGGTCGGAATTATGTAGATCCGTATTGGGAGTAATTTGATCATCCGTTCGATTTCCTATATC
This sequence comes from Melipona bicolor, assembly GCA_030673865.1. Lineage (NCBI taxonomy): Eukaryota > Metazoa > Arthropoda > Insecta > Hymenoptera > Apidae > Melipona > Melipona bicolor. The sequence continues at coordinate 2,785,090 of JAHYIQ010000001.1, forward strand.
GCTTCAGAGACTGATAAGTGTTTTTCTTTCTGGACTCGATCGACGACAAATTCTTTCGTTGGTCAATTCTATACGATCTTAGCTTTCAATTACGATTCCAATTTTCGTTTTCTATTTGTAAAAAAAAAGAAAAGTTTAGGTTAGGTTAGGTTTAGGTTAGGTTATAAGATGATACTATTTATAATATACTAAATTGTAAAATCTTTTTTAAAACTAATTTTAACAAACTTTTGCACGATGTTATCAAATTACTCGTAACCTTTTGTATGAAAGCAACGGAATTACCAATAATTCAATAAAATCGGTTTAGGTTATGTTTAGGTTAAGTTTAGCTTAGGTTTAGGTTAAGTTTAGCTTAGGTTTAACTTAGGTTTAGGTTAAGTTTAGGTTAGGTTTAGGTAAGGTTTAGGTTAGGTTAGGTTTAGGTTTAGGTTTAGGTTTAGGTTTAGGTTTAGGTTAGGTTTAGGTTAGGTTAGGTTTAGGTTATAAGATGATACTATTAAATTGTAAAATCTTTCCAGAAACTATCCAAGCCTAATTTTAACAAACTTTTGCAGCCACTATGTTAGCAAATTACTCGTAACATTTGCATTAAAGCGACGGAATTACCAATAATTCAATAAAATCGGTTTAATTTACTTTTGAATGCCTACAATGCAAACCCGTGAATTTATTAGGGAAAAAACACCTGTCGCGCGAATCAAGCGCGAAATATCGAATAAACTTCTTATCGAAATAAATTCGACGGTCCGATTCTCCCGATGAAACTCTGCATTTCACGTTTCTAGCACTTGAAGAAGAGTTATCGCCGCCAACGCGTCCCGCCGAAATGAAATTCATAAATCGACGAGGCGAACAATTCATTAATTCGTTCGATAGTAACGTCTCCGTAAATAATAATTATTCAACGCGAGCCTTCCACTCGGAGTGTATTCAATATTCATTCGCGATTAAATCCTGATGCAAACACATGGACATTTTTCTTCCGTGCGATACGTATCGTTTTAAGACTGAAAAGAAAAAAAAAAGAAATAACAGTTGTACGGAGGAGTATTTTACTGTCACATTCGTTCGGCACGAAATACGATCGGGAAACCGATTTCTCGTCTCTGACAACTAACAAATAACATATCGTCCTTTAGCTGCTACATGAGTCGGAAAATGTTTCTCCATTGGTCGCGGAATGTTACCGAGTTATCATTTTATGAGATTCGTACTTTGACAGTAAATTGAGATCAAGGTTGTGTTCGTTGATACGCCGAGTAGGCTCTTGGATTCTTTATGATTAAATTTCCCGCGATACGTGTCATTGCAAGAACGACTTTTTCATATAATTCGTAACCAGCGTCGTAAATCAGATAATCGTAATTTTCAAATTATTTAAAACTTTCTGGAAGATGTTAAGATTTATTTTACTCACTTGAGTTTGAACGTTTTACGATTGAAAAATGATGATGACACGTTCTAACAAACAGAGCGGAATTCAAAAATTAATTGATTTTGTAAGATTCGCGATTGAATTGAATTGAATCTAATATAGTTCTTCTATGACTACGATATGATAATAATTAAATTCATAAGAATTACGTAATCCAATGAATATTCGGTTCAATATTTAAATATATTATTAATTATTATCAATTAATCAATAATATTAATTGAAACGCGTCGAATCTACGCGGTCAAATGTATTTTTCGCAACATCCGTGGCCAATCTGGGTCGTTTATTATCACGACTGATTTGTTTACTGCTTCCGATTCTTTAAAAAATCTGAAAATATCCTGAGATACTTATTGAATTCTCTCTCTATATATATAATCGGATTCGAATCAAATATTTGGAGGAATAATTCGCAAACATAAGAATTCACTTTGAGAAAATTCAATGACGAAAGACATGGAATATAAATATAAACTAGCATCCAGATGGTTAAAAATACTAAAATCATCCTACATTCCCGGAGATTTCTGAACTCTTCAGTAATTGTACAAGTTATACATAGTTTTCAAAAAAATCTCCCTTACCAATTCACGTGGACAGGAGACATAGCGTGCACACGGACCATCACTCACCTGAAATAGAAAAATTAACGTTAATCTCAATGTTTCAATAAACAATCGATGTCGGTGTATGAATATACATTATGCGCGTTTTATCGATTCATAAAATAGTGATACGGCGTTCGATAACGTCACTGTTACCGAGATCGCTTGAATAACGGGCGTATAGATATATGCAATGCTGAACGATGCATCGGGAATCTGTTTGATAAACTTTGCCAACGAATGATATCAGTCAATCGACGATTCAAAAACATTACCGCGGAATTTCGTATCGCGTGAAACGACAGTTGTCTCGTCTTTTATTCGTCAAATAAAATAATTCTTTTCTCTTCTCATTCGGTCGGTTTGAATTTTCTTCTCCGTGATCTGCATGCTAGCTGACTAAATTCAGCGTGCACCAGCGTTATAGCAGAGATTTCTCGCGATTCTACGCGCTAGGTTCGAATTGTGAGAGAGAAAAATGGAAAGTATAGCATTGGGGGGAAGCGGTAATGCAAAGCTTTTTGTTGCAAACCTTGTTTGCTACTTTGCCATTAGTCGTGTTCCCCGCAAGTGTAACAACGCGGGCTTCAAATTGCAAGTTCGTTTCCACTTTCGAATTCCTCTCTTTGTCGGTGGATTTCGCTGTTACCGTGAAAAACGTGCGTGCACACAATCGTGCAGCATTAGCGCGAAATAGTGTACGGCATTTGCGTCATATTGTACGCCGTGTGTCCTAGATATGCACTAAATTCGAAATATCGCGATTTTGTCACTGTGCACAATCGGATGCCTCGGAATATTTGATCGCGAGATCGTGGATTTTTGTTCGTTTATAGAAAATTCAAGAGTGCATGAACGTAGAAAATAGTTTCAGTGTAATACCGAGTTGCTGTAGTACTCGACGGATGGAAAATAATTTTGTTACCTGAGTTCATTTTTTTTTCAAATTTCGTCGTTTACTGCGTAATAGTATAGTTAGAGAAATAGAATTTTTCTGCGCACGTTTGCAATTCTGACAAAAATGTTGACGTGAAAACATACAAAACTACATCACCTGTGATTTAGGATGTCACGCATTTCCAGAAATATCATACGTTTCACGCGGTCAATTACGCGGATATGCAAGTAGGTATTACTTTCGTTTTATCTTACAGCGCTATACTTTGTTCGATCGAGAGAAGATTGTTTAGAATAATTTGAAATTCCTTAGTCTTTTCTAAAGAGTTATATTTACTGATGCTTTAAAAGTTATAGAAAAATATTTAATTATATTTTATATGTATTATATTACGCAGAGTTATACACATATCATGTATATTGCGTTTTGTATTTTTCTTCATACATCGATGAAGAATCTTATCAGAGATTTCTAAACTTTTAACGTCAATATCGACAATACTGGGAAAACAGAAAATGTAAAATAAATTCCGGCCTGGTGATGATCAATAAAAAGCACCTAACAGACTCGTGAAAAAATTTGTTCCTTCTCCTCTTTTTCCACTCAGAATCACACCACATGGCCACGATTTCACTCTGTACAGCAGTTACAACAGTAGCGTAAATAATATGTTGGAAAGCTTCCCCTCAACAGAGCGGGCAAAGCGATATCCTCCGAAAAGAGAAGAGAGCCGCTTCGATCTTCAGTTGCTCAAAAATCACGCGGGGAAACAAAGAAGGAGGGAAATCCCTCACGTTCGGAGCAGAGCCGAAAGGGGAAGAAAGTCAGAGGGGCGAAGAAGAATAATGCAAGCCATGTTCGGAAAGGCGAACCGAGGGGACCAACCGAGGCCGGATCGGCGAGGGGAAATGGAATTAAAAGTCGCTATCTTACTCGCGAATCGAATTTTTCACTTAACCCCGGAAGTCGGGAATCGGGTCCACGCTTCCTCGAGGAATCCACCTCGCATTTATGAATTCCCTCGCGGAAGAAAAAACTTCCGACGGGGATTATAACGAAAAGTTAGAAGAAGGAGATTAGTTCTGCCCGGTTTCGCCGTGATTCCCTCCTTGGTTCGGGACAGAGAGAAACCGAGGCGGCAAGTTATGACGGGGAGGAACGAACCCTCGTAACCCTGTAACCCCCGGACGATTTCTACCCGCTTCACCCGTTTCACGTGTCAATTAACGCGAACTTGTTAGCGCAACGTGCAATCTGGTTTTCACCGTGTCGTGCGACCGTGGCAGCGTTGCTCGTTGCTCGTTGCTCGCTGCGCGCGCGCGCGCGCTCGTACATCGTCACGAAAGACACGGAAGAACGAATGGGTCGCGTGGAATGGTAACAACTTCTTCGAAACGCGGAACACCGGGCAAGAAATGAAATTCGGTCGAGGAGGTAATTAGCGAGATTGGCAAGCAGAAGTGCTTACGTACGCTGATGAGAACGATGATAGTAATACAAGTTGCGATAACTTTCGCGTATTGCGTGCAGCGAGCTTCGCGCATACGGTAATTTATAAATGGCGTTCGAAGCGCCATTCGATACGGCTGGCGTCGTATTGTGAAGTCTCAAAGAACCAGAGATATCTCGCGCGGGTGCATCCACTTCGAGGATATAAGCAGCGAGGAATGCAACCGAGGCTAGGTAGCACATGGTCGAGAGTGAGACTTTCTGCGTTGCACGTGAGATGGTTGTTAAATGCAATTGCACAGTTGCTCGCGAAAGTGTGTAGTGGACATTTATGGCAAAGCGTGTTGGAACATTTTGAAATTTCATTAACGCTTCGTTAATGATACACGAGTATCGTAATTATATATATATATTAGTGAGGTTTAAATCAAATTTGGAAATTATAAAACGTGTATTACATGGATTAATAATGGATAGCCCCACAGTCCATTGTTACCAATAAATCTCAATATCCAGTGAGATCACGGATTATTTATTACTCGCGCTGAATACTAATTTTTCTATATTCTCAATAAACGTCTTCTAGCTTTTCAGATTTATTTCAAATCTTACCAATGTACCTCATTGATTTAAAAATATTTTATGCAACACACTTTACGTACGATGATAACAACGAAACGAAGGAGACAAAAATACATTTTGAAAATATAACGACGTGATATATTTGAGAAATAACGATATGCACGCTTGAAAATATCTCAATACTACTCGAAAGAAAACAGGGAGCAATTTCGAAGGCAGCGTCTGACCTCGACCAGAGCTACCGACTTCGAACGAGAGCGACAGAAGTCTTCGCCGCTGATTCCGCGTCTTGCCAAGGCATCCACGCAACTGGATCGGCATCCAATCACACGCTCGATCAACCAAACCGACGCTATCGGTTTAATTATTGCACTTGCGACGGAGTATTGTGCCCGATGCAACGACGTCCCCCATTCGAGTCCTTTGTATCGGCAACCGTTCCGGAAGTTCTGCCTTCGAGGCACTCGGCTCTCTATCTTGCCGCGCTCGGACGTTCCACCGATTTCGAGGCACCGGTTTTGCGTTACACCGGGGCCAAATCCCAAACCAATTTGGAAAATCCCGCAAATCGGTGCTGCGTCCAGTGGCCGCGCCATCGGGATTCCGGATCCTCTGTGGATTCGAACGACGAACGCTACACCGATAAGCCCATTACGTCGACGCGTACCTCGTCTTCCAGTTAATGAACCAGCCCCCGAGTCTACAACGACTCCTCCTTTCGCTTAAATGTCGACTCGATGCGAGGCCGTTGCTTTCGGTTGCTCGTCAAACCTAATGTAGCTGTATTTTCTTCTTTATATTTTTGTGGGATCCGAGTTACGAGGGCTGAGTTTTATTTGTGATTTCGAGGATCCGCTTATGTGTTTCGATTGCTAATGAAATTTTAAAAAATCAAAGTGTTTGAAATATTATGGTAGATTACTGCTTGGTAGATTACTACTTAACAGATTAATGGAATCTAAAAAAAGAGTACGATAGCGAGTGGAACGTGTAAAATTTGTAACTCTAGGAAAACTGAGCTTATTTACAACTGAAAGAAAATTTACCCTTTCAATTAATGTTCAATGTTGACTCGCGTCAACAGCGAGTTTGTCAAAAGATAAATGTAATTTAGTTCTCTTGATAAATATATACATTAACGAGTCGTTATATAAATTTGTCTTTAAAATTATTTTTGAGCTTCTAACTTATATTTTTCAGAAAGCGAAATTTCTCTAGATTTCTACTCTTTGCTACTTTTCCATTTTCTTTTCTTTTCTTTTTCTGTTTTAAAAACTGTGAAACTTACGAAATAACGAATTTCTCTATAACGCAACACAACTATTGGTACAAAGAAATTTTTGTTTGTAATTATTCCTACTTTATGTATACGTAATCCAGTTTCTCAGACGATCGAAGATATACTACTACATCCAAAGATACAGTCTCAATGTTGCCGATTGCGTGCACGTATTTTAATTTCGCTTCAACATCACGTTCATCCGAACGTTCACAATGACATGGCAAATGATTCTGTTTTTCTTTATTTCATCAAAGTTCCACTCTGACGAATCAGATCTGCGGATGATTAAGTATCGGTAATATTATAAATTATTTTTCAAATTTCCATATTGTCTGCTTTGACGAAATAATAAATACGAGCGCGTGTTACCGAAACGTTATTAAAAATTGTTTTGTCCAATTTTGACAAAAAAAAAAAAAACATACGCCATAAAGGAACAAAAGAGAACAAATTCTGCGCGCGAAACTTTAAAATAAATTCAAAATTGAAAAATATTAAAGGAGACTGAAGAATATTAAAAAACTACGCGGATAAATTATTAACATGAGACGTTTGTCTGTAATTTACTTGAAAGATGTGCAAGCTTCAAGTAAAAAAGTATTTATTTATCGAAAATTTCGATTACTTTTCAATTTTAAGAAACTTATTATACCGATTATTCGCCATCTCGCACTTAAAGAAATATTCAAATATTCTAAACACATACTTTCACCATCTCTATTACTCCTCCCATCATCCAAGAGTACAGTATTAACTCTACAGCAGAATGTAACTTCAATCATTTTCATACGGAATAGGATTCTCGCGATCTGACGGATGTGCATGAATGATATCACGAAATGGAGGTTCGTGGCGAAGGTCGTTCGCTCGTCTTCATAAAGGAGCGGGAGAGGGGATGATACTCATAAAGGAAAAGAATTCCTGTACGCCATCTCCCGCGTAATTTTCATTAACCTCGGATGCCGATGATAACTTCTTCCGCGCGCAGACGACTCTTCCCGTACGTTGAAACGAGCAGAGATCGTTAGGTGCATTGAACCAACGTACAAAAAAAAAAAAAAAAAAAGGAAGGAAGGAAGAAAGAAAAAGGGAAAATTAAAGAAAATGAATCACAAAATAATGAATGGAAAAGTAAAAATAAAATAGAGAAAGGGAATAAAAAATAAGGTGACAACGTGATTTTAGCTGGGATAACCTAGAAAATCGGGCCTCTTCAGGTGCAACGCCGATGCAACGAAAATTAGCGATTGGTTGATTTGGGTCACGTGATTCGTGAGGAGGCGTGGCGTTGTCTGGTGAATGACGAATCGTGCCGGGGTACAATCGTGCAGTATTTTTGATCTCTGTTTCTCTTTTTTGTCCCTATCTTTTTCCTTTTTTTCTTTTTCATCATATATATAATAAGAGAAGTAAAGGGATTAAAGCACAAAGAAGTAACTAAAAAAGAGGCGATGGAAAGGTAGGAAAAGAATAGCAAGAAAACAAAGTGACAACGCGATCCTCCAAGGATCTCTGATTGTTCACAGCTCTTCGTTCCCCCTTTTTCCCCTCCCTCTATTTCTTATTCCTTTCTATCTCTATATATTTCGCGTCGTGCGCGAAAACGATCAAAAATTGAAGACTTTTGCGTCTGTTCTGTCGCGTGACAATATTGTTACTCGTTTCGACTCGTCCCTCGTGCAATGCACGTTGTATCAGAGCCAGTCGGCCAGCCGAGCGCGTTCGGCTCAAACGCTCTGTTCTTTGATCAGGAAAACTGTCACGTGTTTGCCCGTGCTCGCGAAAGGAGGAATCAAATTTTCTGGCTTTTCTGACGCCAAGTTTCCAATCATTGGATAAATCCGCAGACCGTCGCACAAACGACCCTCTTCCACCCTGTCACCTTCCCCTTTCCCGCCCCCCTCATCCCCGTTTTCCGTCTTCGTTGTCCTCCCCTCGTTTTCCAGTTACAGGAAGCCCGGTGCCGTTTCATCCAGCGTGACGTGTTACGTTCAAAGCAAGACCCGATACTCGCGATAATGATTATAGAAAGAGGCACACTCGCATTTCGCGTTCGGGGAAATAATGTTTTCGAAAGGGGAGGTTTATCGCTTAACACGCGAGATTCATTCCACCATATATTTTTATGTAGAGGACATTTTCGACGTAATCTTTGAAATACTCTGTGATTTTATACATGAAACGAATTGAAAAATGGTATCGAAACATTCCAAAGAAGATTCGGAATCTAGGTGTAATAGGAATTGAGTTGAAAATTAATAAGATATCAATAAAGGTTACTAAGAAACGTTATATAGAAAAATGGGAAAGCAGAAGGTAGAAAATAGAAATATAGAAATATTTCAAAAATATTAAAATATTAAAATAACATTTCAATAATAAAGTAAAACTAAATTCGCAGAAATTTTATATTCCTTGTTACAATTATATTATATATTAGAATTTAATTAATTCTTCAAACATAATTTGGGCAGTTTCTTTAAATTCTTAAATTAACTCCATGGCTTATTTATTCAAATCTGCAAACCGCAGAAAATGGAAGGTAGAGCCGAACGTTCGCCAGCAGGACGAAATAATTAACGCAAACTTCTCTAATCCCCATAACGGCGAAATAAAACAATTAAAGCAAACTTGTCCGTGTCTATTAATTACCAAGACAACTGTCACGGATTTTCGGTTCTATAATAACTAGGTACTATAATAACTGAAACCGAATAACTGAAGGGAGCATAGATTCGCTAAATGCAAAAGAAAAAGAGAAAAAATTAGAAACGATTCTCTTTCGAAGTTTTTTTCAATATCTTTTAATATCCTTATTTTATTAAAATAATAATTTTTATTATTTTAAAGAACTGAACATTGATCGTGTGCTTACGTAACAAAATCAAGAGATCGAAGTGAATTCTGAGTAGCTCGAGAAAAACCTTACATATATATATATCGAATAATTGCATATTTTATTAATCAACATTGGAACGAGTCCTCTATAACACTCGCTAAGGAGTAAAAATAAAAATCGCGACCAACTAGCAACCCTTTCCAGCGAAGAGCACGTTAATTGTCAAGAGATGAATTCTCCGAACCTACAATACTTCCGCGCACAGTGATAACAACGACGTGCGAAAAACAATGGTCGCCCGAAGAAACAATGCGAATGCCACCATTCTGGGTATCTTAACCGCGGTGAATCTGCGCGCTACGCATCGCGAATATTCGACAAAGCTCGCCGACGAAGGCTAAGGTGCACCGGAAAACGGAAGAATTCAACGCGCCGTGTACGCCTCGAATTCCGCGAGCGTATATACAAGGGGAGCATATTCCCTTTAATCTCGCGGCTCATAAATTTTCCATTAACAAAATCATATCACGCCGCATCGCGTCTCGGTCCAGCCCAACCCTTTCACGGAGAAAACCGGGCTCCGACCGGAGGGGGGGAAACGTACACATTTATATGTAATCGATCGTCTGCCTTATACAGTAAGTGGTTAATAAATCATGGCGCGGCTGAATGCAACGGCACCTGGTCGTCCATATTGACTGGCTGGTTTCGTGCTTCTCTAATTCGTCTTCCATTCCCCGGTCACGATATATATATATATATATATATATATATATATATATATATGTGTGTGTACATACACACACACACATTCACACATACACATTTTATTTGCCGTATTTTTTTTTTTTTTTTTTTTTTTTGGAAATTCGCCTCTCTATTCCCTCGGCGTATTACGATACTAATGGTCTCCATTGTGCCGATGTTGCAACGCTCGTTGAAAAATATCGCCAGCTTTATTTATGATTGTCCCACGGATGACTTAACCCACTTTGTCTCTCCCTCTCTCTCTCTCTCTCTCTCTTTTTTACTGCTTGCTTTCTCGCTCGCTCCACTCTTGTTCGATTCCCTCCGGTTTTACTCTCGCTGGCGACCGGAATCGAACGGGAAAGTCACGGATTTCGGATTAAGACGGAAAATCAAAAGGGCATCCGCAGTTCTCCGGCAATCTGGAGATCCTTGCCACCTGCGCTCGCGGGAAATTACTCTTCGATGGAAGTGATTTTTGCGTTATTGGAATTTCCCCGCGAGTCGGAGGAACGTCCGCGCGACTCCGTTTTATTTCGTCCGATCGCAAATGATATCGCGATATCGAGTGGCTGGAAAATTTTTCATTCGTGAAATTGATATTCCACGACAGCGGCATTGTCCACGGGTTTTGGGGTGTACGCAGTTTCACTCTCGTTTCACGATAAATTTGGATGTAATCGACGCTTTAGTTTTAATCGAAACATTCAAGAATATTCAAGCTACCGTTTAAATTGATGAGAGCGCTCCTCCGTCTTCTTCTTTCGCGAATTTTCCTTGATCGATTGCCATTTCGCAGCGTACACGCTCGTTTAACCACCACAGATATACGGTTTTTCGGGGGATTAACAACGTCGTCTAAAGCCATCTAGAATTAATTAAGGGTAGCGATGTTTTACATTTGGGGGGATGGTTTCGGCTAAACTTGCCGCTAAAAAATAACCGATTTGACTCTAAGGTAGATAAAATACACAACTGTAACACTTGGGTGGAATTCATTTAATTACTGATGGAAATAAGCGAGATTAATCTATCTAGATTAAAGTTAAATTCACGTAACGGAATAGAGTGTTGTACGTGAGTCTGAAACTTTCATCCTGCTAATTTTCACTTGAAATAATAACGTAAAAAAGAGAAAGAAAAAAAGAAACGTGACTAGCGATAAAGAATTTCTACGGGAATATACTTTAAGTGATATGAAAGCGCGTATAGTCAGACACTGCGATATACCAATCGCTGCCTGGTTCTGCGTACAACTTAAATATTTATGTCGCAGTAATGGTCAGTTTGATGTAAATTATTTTTATTACCCGAGATTTTTAAACAATAACGAAAGTCAATATAACACTTGTATAAAGAGAATGTAATTAACACAAATAATTTCGGTATTTAGACTGCTGGAACAGTCAGTTTGTAACAAATAAACTATTTGCATTATTAGCATCGTTTAAACAACAATTGAAATCAACCCAAAAATTCTACAAAGATAATATTATACAATTGCTTTGATTGAAACAACTTCAAGATTGAAACTTTACTTTACGTACTATGTTTCAAAATCTTGAAAATCTAAGAGAGAATCTAAACCAACGAAATCTGACCCAGTGGCAAAATAACGAACAACAAAATAAAACGACGAAACGGTCTAAACAACGAAATGCAAACGTTGCGCGAGGCAACAAACGAAAATTGAATCACACCGCGTGTGAGTCGGGCTTTCAAAATTAGACCAGCAACCAGATTAGCGGTCAGCTAACTCTGATCGTGTCACTGTCACCGTCCAGTGTCACACGTATCAAACCAATTAAACGATAGCATCTTCCGAGCGATACAGGCGTTCTCCAAACACGCTCGATAACGAATTTTTCTTTTTTCTCGCCCTTTATCCCCGAGTTATCTTGAAATACACGTCACGTGTAAAAAGTTGTGAACAGCCGCGAGATTACATCGTTGGGCGTTAGACAGAGGAAATATGTGTTTGGCAAGGGAGCGGAAGTTGGTGAAGAATTCTAGCGGCACGATCCATTCGGCTCGCAGTTTGAATTTAAAACACGTCCAACTAATGACTTATTTCGCACCACGCCCTCTTATTGCCGCTATTGCGCCGAGCTAGTCAGCGAATTAATCGCCTCGGATTTCGTTTGCGATGACTTTAAAACGGACCAGCTTTTACGAGGCTCCGTTCAGTCGGTGCCTTCTTTATTACCGACATAGTAGCTACGAACTTTATTGCCCGTCTGGATAGTTCAAAGCTCTCTTTCTTTCTTCGACCTGCGATTAATTGAGATAAAAAAAAAAAAAAAGAAATTGTGGGATTTGAAGAAGGAGTGGAAATTGAGCAACGTAGATTGTGGTATTTTGGGACTCCAATTCTAGCACCGTGCTTTAAATAAGGATTATATTCGTGAAATTCGATGAATAATATCGATTTCGAAGGAACTGTATAATATTTCAAGATTCCAATTTTCCAGCAATCAAGGTATAATTCCATTTTAGAGTAATATCAATTTCAACGACAGATTCTAAGTGAAAAGATACTAAATAAGGATCACCAGTTGAAAGTGTGCACAATTGAGATGGTCGAAAATTCATTCACAAATGTGTGTAATTAATCTTTGGGGGACACTCTCTCTTTCTCTAAACTTTAAAAAGTTCTTTTAAAAACCCCTAACTCAACATCTGACGTAACTAAAAAGGACTTTTATTTATAAATAGCTGCAGCGGTATATTTTGTACCGGAAAGTTTACTGAAAATAGCTTCAAACCAGCTAGCGTTGTACATTTACAAGTAGAAAAGGAAGTTTATTATCGGACACTTTTTATCATCGACGTGACAGAAATAGATTTGCATAGATATTACTTGTTACAGTACCGTCGATAGAATTTATTACTATCGAAATGAAGAAGGTGTTGATACAATGCGGAGAATTTATAATTCACCGTGTGCAACGAACATGTAAAGGAATTCATTACACCTTTCTTCTCGCTAATGAAAGAGATTTCGTAATACGTGCCCTTTACGGAAGATTTTGCGTTTACGTGTCCCTCTAACACGCGTTTCCATATTTATACGCGTTTACACGCGGCGGCATAAAATAGTGAAACGTTCAAATTCTCAGTCGTGCGCTCGCCGAGCATAGAGCAAATTAATGATGCAAACGTGACTTTGCCACTTTCGCGCGAAATGAAATTTTTATTCTCGTATTACCCCGATAGAAATTTTAATTATGACGAGGCGATTTTCGAGACCTCTCCTCCCGAATGCCAATCAACGGAAGTAACAGATGACGCGACCTGTCCATTTTTGTCAATCCCGCCATGTCGAGGAAAATTTTTAGAGCAAAAATCGATCGAAGAAGCGATTTTTTCTACATACAAGAGACAGGAAATTGTCTCTCATGTAACAAGAAATACAAACTTCTACTTTTACAGAAGTATTTACAGTGCCCCATTTTAATCTATAATGCAATTATCGTCATTTTTAAATGATGAGTAATTTCGAAAATAATTGTATTTATAGATTAAAATGGGACATCCTGTATATATATATATATATATATACTACAAAAAATTGTCTTATAGACTCATCAATTGTTCCCCTCCACGGAAATCTTTAATAAAAGACAAAAGATTTATACGTGATTTGAAGGGAAACCAAAGTATACACACACAGACACACACACAAAAGATCATGAAAGAGAGAGATTCCTACGAAAAGTTGCAAGTCGGTTATTTAGATTTGACATTAGCTGTAGCGTCAAGAGGATCAACTCGAGTACTTGAATGCTACTTTTGCTTTTTGCTTCTTAACTCGTTCAGAATGCGATTCTGATTAGACAATTCGTTGCATAAAATTACAGACTCGGAACTCGAGGTAACACCTAGTTTCGTACGAGTTGGCCGACCTTCGATCAGTTGGCAAATTCTTCCGACGCTGAACCTTTGTCACGCCATTAATCATCCCCGCAAATACTACCGTCGCACTCGTACGAGCGTTTCTAATAATACCGGTAGTAACAGTTGCTCGACATTCCTCGCGACTCAATGTCCCATAACCCTCACAGTCAGACGGCAGAAGTTACCAAAGCCCGAGCAGCTCCGGCCAATGGCTGACCTCTGTCAGGTCAAGTCACCGCAAGAGTCGGCGAATTCACCGGAGCGAATCCCAACCGATAACGGGGGACCGCCGTATTTCCTCGAGCAGTGAGCATCCTCTGGACACCGGACCATTCGTTCTTCTTATCACATTCGACTCGGTGGAGGGGCTGGGAATTGCTATTCGTCCTCCGCTCACCCCCGTTAAAACGCATGACGAAGCGTGCCGCCTATCATAAATATCGCGACGTACCCGGGGACACGCCATCGTTCTCGAGTTGAAACGTTGCAGCAGCCGAGTTGGACCTCGTACGCGAGAACACGTTGCACCATGCGAGTATGTCTGTTCCAGAAATAACTGAACTTTTTTTCGCGGAGGGCGGAAGGGGATAAAAGAGAAACTCGTAGTAGACGTCTTTATGAAATCTTGCGTTGCCGAGTACTACGTGGATCCTTGGACAATACTTTGTCCAGTTTTTTGGAGCAACACGACGTTCTCAATTAAATAAATATTTTATTTACGACAATATTCTTCTACGTCAATATTCCAATTAATTATATTTGAATTGATCGATACACTCAACAATTAGGGGCACGCTAGAACGACGTTCTCGACTAAAATGATAATATTCCTCCACGTATCTTAAAATTCCTAATTATAGCTAATTATATTTAAAGATGAAAGTGCAATATTCTTATTTGGAAAAATAGCTAATTATATTTAAATATGAAAGTGCAATATTCTTATTTGGAAAAATGTATGAAAAGCAGGAAGTAGTTCTTTTACTCGAAAAATAATTCTCGCGTATAATCACCGCTTGGCTTCAGTTTAAGTATTTTTACAGAATAGAATAAAACTCGGTTTTCAATTTTCACTCTTACGATGGACGAAAAAAAAAAAAAATTATTTGTTCGATTATTTCTCGGACAAAGACCGTATAGAGACTCCATGACAAAGAAGGTGAAGGTCAACGAAGAGTGTAGCGTGGAATAGTCTCGTACTCGTGCGTGTGGAATAGTTCTTCGCGACGAAGAACGACATGGACAAACGCTCGTTTCTTCTGGGAAAGTATAAGAACTGTCGCGAATGGGTGGTGTTCATTGTCCGAGGGAAAGGAAGAGAAAGAGAGAAAGAGAGGCTTGGAAACACGCGACACGCCACTAAATTCCTATAATCCTTTGTCCTTGCGGCGGCAGACGGATCGATCGTCCGCTGATTGATCGTCTCGCTGCCAAGGATATATGGGGTGCTAGGGAAAAAAGGGGGTTGCGAAATTATAGGCTACGCGGATCTCGATTGCGGGGATAGGATAACCGGCGATGTAATTTACCGTGGACGATTGTTACTTAACTGCCGCTTGCGGAGGTAATTTCAGCAGTTGCCAAACGAAAGTGTGGTATTAGAACATTTTAACGGGTTCATTTCGAGATACGTACAGCCCTTTGCCGTCGTCGAGGAATACCTGTGCTTTGAAGACATTTCTGAAACGTGTTTCATTCAGAATTTTGCTTATCTGTCTCGAAAGTATGTAAGTAAGGAAATATTCTATAATATTTCAATCGATAATTCGTCTCGATAAATAGCAATTCTCGCTTAATACTTTTGGATCATGTAATTAGAGCAGTTAGTTCAGATTTGTTTCAATTATGAAGACTACAGGACACCGTTTATTTGAATTTCATTTATTTAAATTAAATTAAACTAATTTAATTTAATTCTTTTTATTTAAAAAAAAACTATTTGTCTGTTTATTGAGTTTTATTCGATTTAATTTTTAACGACATTCTGTATATTTTTCTGACTGATCGATTTATCAACTTTTAAATTTCATTGTGTAAAAAGCCACACGACTGATGGTCAATTAAATCACCAAATGATTTAAAATTACCAATATAAGTATCGTTAATTATTCGCGAATAGTGCGTCATTAAATATTCGCCGCTTCACGCGCGAGATCCGATAATTAACAAATGAGAATACCGGAAATCTGCCGAATGGAGTCCACTAACCGGTCCGGGATGACATTAGCAAATTCGAATCGGGCGGGACAGGAGGAAAAATCGAGGTGAACCGATCGAACCGGCGGATCCCGGACGACAAAGGATTTTCATTAATATTTCACCCGGTCGGACGTTTCTCCGAAACTCGCGATCCGCGCGGAGGCTGATTAATTTCCCGCGAATGAATTATTGTGTTTGAACACGTAGATGTTTTAAATCGGATCTGGCTGACAATGGGGTTACTCTTGGCGATAAGAGGCTTAATATCGCGACCGGCTGAGAAGTTCGCCAAGTCCGCAATTTTTTGTCGCCTTTATCTCCGCGTTGCCGCGGCATTCTCGCGGGCCGAACTGGGTCAGCATTCTCCTCTCTTCCGCTCCCTTTCGGATGCGCCGTCTCTCTCTCTCTCTCTCTCTTTCTCTTGGTCAATTCTTTCGCGTCCGCGAGAACTTGTATCAGTACGGCCAACTGTGCCGCGCCGATTCAACGTTTATCGATACTGTCGCGATACTTCGGCGACACGACGTTCCGGTAAGTAAATCGCTCTCGGTAAGTGCTACTTTGAAATCTACTTTCCGGAAATAACTGCAGAGCTACGACACTGCTGTGGCATTTAGACTGATATAAGATATTCGTTTTTTTCATCACTGAAAGTGATTTTAGCGGGGGTAACCCAGAAAATCGGGCTTCTTTAGGTGCAACGCTAATGCAACGAAAATTAGCGATTGGTTGATTTGGGTCACGTTATTCGCGAGGGGGCGTGGCGTAGACCTCGAGTAGGAGTGGCATTGTCTGGTGCTGAGCGATCGCGCCTGTAATTTGCTTTCTATCGATTCGAATGTTTGCATATCGATAAAATTTTATGGCAAAATGTTTTTTGTAGAGTTAATTTTGGTGGATAAATTTTGAGACGTGTCATATTTGCAAATTAATGATACTTGAAATGTTACGTAATAAGCTTCGTTTACATGAACGAAGCTTGTTGGGGGACAAATAGTTAACGTAATTGGGCAGATCATAATATAATAGAAAACTGATTCACTCCATTATCTGCGACTCTCAATTCTTATAATAGAAAATCTACGTTCAGATAAGTGAATTCAATCGTTCCGTTCAATCATTTAATTGATCATTGGCTACATCTTCGTTCAGATAAATGGAGTACATACAGAAGAAATTCATTAAGAATGGAATTCGTACAAAGCACGTTCATTATTCAACTACCATTTCTTTCGCTTACCAACAACTGGTTGACGAACTAAACTGAACGAATTCCAACCACCTTAGAAGTTTAAAATTTCATGGCTCCAGAGCAACGAAAAATTTTTGACAAAGCCACGGATCTTATGTTATCACATTTCAGAGTTGTAGTGTACTAACGGGGATACAGAGGATTTATATCTCGTCTCGCCAGCCGGCTAAACTAATTAAATAATGAAAATAACTTGCCTAAAGAGTTCAATGGAATAAAGTTTCAGTTCCGTGATTTTGTCGCGATCGATAGTTTTAATGGAACTCTCCGTAATGGAACTCGATGAATTTTCCAAGATTAATGACGATGAAGTTTCCAGCGTGATTTCGTTCAGATCTCTCTTGCGATTGGGCGAGATCATTTAGTCCCGATATCTGACGTGCTCAAATGGTGCTGCTTCGTGAAAAATTATTTTCAAAATTAAAGTCGAAAGTGAATCAGAAGGACGAAAAGTATGTCAAAAAAGTATGCCCCCTAATTATATCGTTCAAGTTTAATTAAAAAGTCATAACATTCTCGGAATAGAACAAAGCGAATCGAATAAAAAGTTGATGCAAGGTTTTGTTTTCTGGCAATTTCACGAACTTTTGCAGCCACGTGGATTAACGATACCACATCTCACGGGTGGATTGCTTTTTCAAAAGCAGCGAAGTTACCGCCACGCAAACATAATTACACCGGTGGCGAAATTTACCCATGCTACCGCCTAACTGTAACAGCAACAAAACTCGCGGTACCGAACGCAATTAGAAAACTACCGAAATTTCGTCAGCTAGAATGACTTTCATTTAGTTGTCGATTCACCTGACCCGTGAAAAAGAAAAACGTAATCGCAACGTCGTTTCTATCTACATTCTCTCGTTCGTCATATTTAAACGAAATTTAGAACATAATTAACTCTCTGTCTTTCTCCCTGCCACTGTCTCGTTTATAAAATAACCACGCCTTCATAAATAGTACATCAACGTCGATCCTCTTTCGACAATGACGAGATTGGAACGCTCGAACGTTCAATTATTCAGTGTAATTAAAGACAACGAGGCCAACTGCGTTGGAAACGATCTTCTTCAATCGAAAATATGATAAATTTATCGTGATAAGCTCGGAGCTTTGAAATTATCGCGTCAAGTTGTTCTGTTCGATAAGGTTCGGAAGTGTATCGAACACGGTTCATACTTCTGTTAATTAATTAAATGACGTTTAAACGATTCGATTGGAATTGTTTGAACTGTTTCCAGCGATCTTACATATAAGATGTGATACTCGCAATAAACTTACAACCTTACAAAAGAGGCAAAAAGGTCTTACGTGCATTTTCTGTAGTGCTTTTATTAACGTGTACAAGTAATATAAATTTAACCTTTTGTAATAGATTTTGTGTTAAAAAAGAAATAGAAATGAACGATATTTTATTTTGTTTGAGTTTTATCGTTTTACTGCTTTCGCGGTGTGTACGCGTTATCACGTTGAAAAATGTACTATTTCCGACAATTCGTGTCGCACACGTGCTAATTTGTTCGACAATCATTTCAATATACTTTTCGCTATTTAATTTTCTTGTAATAAATTTTACTTCAAACTTATCGTAGTAACACCTCCTCAAATCATTGTACCACCGCTTTCCATGGGTCGACGACTCGGAAGTTGTTGCTCCTTTCGTAAATCACGATAGCAGCAATGGAGGCCATCAAGTCCGTCTGAATTGAACCTCTTTTCACCATAAATACGACTCTTCGCCATTTCATATTCATACAAATACGTTCTCCTGCAAATTGCACACGGCACATCTCGTGCTCTTGCTTTAACTAAAATTCTCGTTGCAATTTTCGTCGTTTCAGATGTTCACAATTCTTCGAAAGACGTCGAACATTCCTAACATTTGTCGCAACTTTAGCTTCTTTAGCAGTTTGTCTCTGAGCCAAGCTTGAATTTAACCCGAACTGTTAGACACTGCGTCCACAGCCTCTTCATTTTTCATAATTATCGAAATCTTTCAGTGAATTCATTATCACTTTACGACTTCTGTTAAGTATCTCCCTCGTGTAATTTCGATATCGCGTCAATATCCTTCACCTGGATTTAACTTTCTCCCCAATTATTACAAATTTATTCGCTCATTACGCGCTTGACCGACCGTATTTCGCACGAACGTTACGCTTCCGACAGCTCCAGGACGACTGAGGACAGTAAATACTCGAACTTGTTCGATCCTATTCGCCTCGAGGCTACGGACGATATTTACATTTTCGTTTTTGCATTTACGAGAAATTGCGTGCCACGGTAATAACATTCGACGTAACAGGATAATCCACGCCTAAAGACACTGGCGATGCGATGATCTCTCTACTTTACAATATTTACATTTTCGTTTCTGTATTTCTAGGAAGTTACGTTTTTCGATAATACACGTGGCTAATCCATACTTAAGGATACTGATGCGCAATCTCTCAACTTTACGATACATAATGTAAAGAAAAAGAGAATGTATTATCTTCTTGCATCAGAGTGTACGATATCACACGTATATCATTCTGGAATTTTTATGAAACAGATTTCACTAATCGCGTATGGTGACATACTAGAGTCGAGAAATTTTCTTAGAATAGAACTCATCAGTCGTTTAATTAATCGATATTTCGGTTTGGCAGTCCTCTCCGCTCGAAATGGGTTAAATATCCGGTAAACCTACCGCGTAGCGATAAGCTTTAATTATAATGCACTCAATTTCCGGCTTAGTCCCGTGTATAAATGAAACAGATCAGGAAATGGTACCAAGAAATTTGGATGTTGAAACGTCACGAATTGTTCAATTGACAAATGTGAAATGATGTCAAGGATAACAATGAAATAACGTTTGAACGTTCGTGGGATTTTTTATCCAGAATCGTAAAAGAATGTGTAATAATATATTGTAGGGGACACAACCCAGGCAGCATCATAATTCTGACAATGTGGACCCAAGATGCAGTATCGTCAGGGCCATGAGGTAATTGTCAAAAACCTCTCATGGGCCTGACCATACACACAGCTTTCCAATCCCTTGATGGGAAAGGACACAGTAAGAATCGCGGTATAAAAGGGCTGACTCCAACGCATCAAGGCACCAGTTACCCTAAGTTTGCTATTAGGTGGTCCACGTCTTGTGTTGATAATTATCGTTTGAACATTGTCTTCGTACATACGTCTTGTATATATTTTATTAGTGTAAGTAAAAGGCCTCTGAAAACACTAAATACATTGTGTATAACATAACGTGTGCAACGTGTACGTATAGTCGTGCCCTCGTTACATCGAAGAACTAACGTAACGGACAAATTAGAAAATCAGCATGCCAATAATTGGAGAATTCGATATTAGTGGCATCGACGTTTCCACCGAAAGTAGTTCTTTCGCTCAAGTAGCTATGAATATGCCAACGGCGAATCACTTTGGTTCTCGATCACTAATTGGAGAAATGTATCGAGCCTTTGCCAACTGCTCGGCCTCGCGAATATATCGATTCTATTGTAATAGCACGTATTTATTGCCGACCGCTGTAACGGTACTTCGCATGTCATCCGTGGAAAATACGATGCGAAGAATTAGCAATTCACGATGCAAAGCACTGATCAGCTTTAATTTGAATTTAACCCAGTTATCGAGCGTACCCTCAACCTTTTTCAAACGTGTGTCTACGTCGATGTAGCCTACAAGTTAGATCTCGACAAAGAAAGACGAACAATGAAAGAAAGGAATTAGTTTAATCGAAATTCAGTCTTTCTATTCAGACAAACTGCGCAATCACATTGCCAAAGACGATTAAGCAGCTCTTCACGCGAATCTTCAATTACCAATACAAGGTAACGCTGGTAGTAAATTGATAATTGCTCCTCAAGAAGATATCTGACCTCGTGGTAATATGTATCCTAAAAATACTGTAGCTACTGATAAAAATAAAATTATGTTTCCAACTATTCACGAGTGTGTTAATTTAAATGAACTTGTCTGACGTGAATATGAATTAATAAAAGAACAAAATGACGCTTATACGAATTAATCGAATTATTCATCTTGAAATTAATATCCTTTGTAATATGTGACTACTGCATCGGAACCGAAATTCGTCAGAATCACAAAGCAACGCCTGCGTCTTCCACAGCAAATATCGAGAGAGAGAATCAACGAGCGCAAACGTGCGCACGCTGTTGCCAAATTGAGCGGGACCGGTTCCGACGGAGAAATCCTCGACCGGTCACCGCTGGACGTGATTCGAGAACGCCGGTCGACACGTCGGACACGCGAGGAACGGCAGACCGCGGCGAGCCATCCGCGTAACCTTACACCCGTTGCTCGCAACAATTAAAAAAGAAGAAAAAGGAAATACCGGTGGTCTGTTTCACTTCGACGGCATAATAAGGAGTAAGAAGAACAGGATGAGAGAAGAGGAGCTACGGAGCGTAGTGCCAAGCTACGAAGAAGCGTTCCGCCGCGGTGTATTAAATTTCGTCCGCGGATCGGCCGAGCGTACGACGCACGAAGCCGTGACAGTTTCGCAAAGAGGACGCGCAAAGATATAATACGTAGATAGGAGAGAGGAGAGTGCGCGAACCCGTGGGAAACGAGTAATGTTCCATGGATGAAGAGAGCTCCGACCTGAGAAAATATCGCTTTATTTCGGAACAGAGCCAACGGATATTGCGGACCGTTTACCGGCGCCCCGTTAGCCTTTGTCTTATTGGCTGCGAGGGGAGAAAAAACCGAACTGGAGGACTCTCGATCGACCAACAGTGAAATATTCGTCGGCTTTACGCCATCTCTCCGTTGGATAATGTTCTCTCTCTCTCTCTCTCTTTCTCTCCCCTCTTCGCTTCTTTCTTTTTTCTTGTTTTTTCTGGGTTGTTTGGCTCTGGTCGGAGGGGATTGCGGCGAGGGAGCAGGTTAATTGATTAAGATGCCGTGGTCTGGATTGGGTTTGCGAGAAGGGTAAGGATTGTTTACGGAAACCTTAAATGATCCAGCAGGATGTAGTCGAGCAAGTTGGAGGGCGTCCGACACTTACAAGCCCGAAGACTTGGCGAAAATTGGACGTTGAACGTTATCCCGACTTTTCGGTCGATTTTGTTGTTGTTGATACTTTATATTCTTCTATAGGGAGACTTTGCAGGCCACATTTATCTTTATTCACTTTTTTTCAAAATGATCCTCGTACGCTTGCAAACGTTTTCATTCTCGTATTTTTGTCCATTAAATCTGTTAAATTTCATTCGTTTGCTACGTTTGCTACGAGAATCCATCGAGTTCTTTCCAACGGAGAAACGAGGAAACGCTCGAATGCGTAAATTCAGAATTAACTAAATTGAATCTTTATGCAAATGGTTAATAATTCGCGTATACGTTTCGAAACAATTAATCAACGCGATGCGACGCGAGGGATTTCGAGGGGGCGTGATGCTTGCCGGCGGAGGCTCGCAAAGGAAGGAAAAAAAAACGCAAGGAAGAAAACGGGGGTAGTATTTAACCTCGATTTAAGCTCGCCCGGCTAACGAACAATAAATAATGGCAGGGCACGTGTAAAACGTCGTGCAAAAATTACAAGATGAAAACGCGTAAATTCGAGCGTGTCTCGGGAGAGGGTAACGGAGGCCGACGTAGATAAAAATGATAAACGCGTAACGTAGCAAGAACGCGCAATAAAAATGAAATTCGTTGGTTTCGTGACTGTATTGTAACTTCTCAACGTAGAAACGAGAGAAACCTCTTCCTCCCGAGAGTGTTTCCTGGCTAACTTACCCCCTAATTCCGCGACCGATATTAATTACCAAGCAAATGTAGAAATAACACGTGTTGCTTGTTCGTCAGATTATACATCCGGGGACCTAGTGGCCATACTGGATTAGCCCGACAACCCTCTCCAAACTCGCTAAATTATTCTAAATATTTGGCCAGCAGCGTGTTTTCGTGAAATCGGGAAAGGCTTCTTTCTCGAAAGGATTCTCGCTCGACGACATTACGTACACGCCGGAGAGGAGAAATAACGGGAACGATACAATTAATATCCACATAATAATCGGCACAACATCCGACATGATAATACCACGTTTATTAACGCAACTTCCCCTTACGAACCGTAAAATCGAGCTTGTTTTCGTCGACTGAAATAAAATGGAAATTATTTAAATCGAACGAGATTGCATAATTCGAGCACGGCACACGGCACTTGTAGCCGTGTATAAATTGTGATTTTTTTTATTTTCGTTGCTCGTATGAATTATACCTTTTATTGCGGCCCGTTTTACCAGAGAATTATTGCCAACAGAAGGATTTTGTTTGATTATTTCGAGCATCCGTGCTCCACCATAATTTCCACGGGAGTAAATAACAATTCTATCGTTCGATTTTCGTATCTTTAGATGCGCGAATTTCGTCGGATTTTTACGCAACGATATTCAATTCGATTCGTTAAACTCCGTTTTGTAAGGGCGGGCTCGGTGTTACAGAAAGTATGGAATTAAAATGAGATCAATACACTTTCGAGTGATATTTTGCCGTTTTATCAAATTGTTCAATATTACGGTATTATTGGATTAACGCGTAAAGATTACATTTCTCGCGCTCTCTATCGACACACCGTTTGATGGACTATCGATAAATCGTTTCGTATGTTGCGATCCAACGTAATTCCTGCACTTTAATTTCATGTTTCAAGACGAATCGTTCAGAAGCGATGCTGATCAATTCTGTAAATTAAAGTCGACATTTAGAGATTTCAAAAATGGACATTTGACAATAAAGCATGATTCACCCAAAAATAAAACAACTGTGAGCAGGAACGTGCACCACTATTGTTTCTTCAAATGATTATTACGTCACAACACTGCTTTGCAAATAAATAAATCGTTTGTTTCTTTCCCGAAATGGGAATCAAAATTACACGTACAAATATTAAAAAAAAAAAAAAAAGATGGAAGAATCTGGATTTCGGGAGGATCATCGACGCGAAACTGTCGAAACGATAACGAAGTGGAGCCGTGTCATTCGTCGTGGCAACAGTCATTCTCGTCTGTCGGTTTCGTTTCTTCCGTGCAAAACAGGGGAGTGGGTGGGCAATATGTACGGGTCGTGGAACGCGGCGGATTGTAAATTTCATCGGAACGACGGCACGCCAGCCGCGGCCAATATTCATTCACGGCCGGTGACATTGTAAATGTTCGAAACGCGCGGTACGTCAATGCAATTATGCGTATGGATCTCGCGACCGCGGTGACATCAGTAAACCGTGGCGGGCTCCCCGACGAGGGAAACAATCACGTTAAAGCTCGACACTTCGCGCCTCCATCGGCTGGCACGGTGTCAATACGATGAAAAATAGCTAGCCGCTGCTGGATGCGACTCTACTTGATACCGATGGCCACTGGAACTCGAGCTCACTCCCCCCGCCCCTCTTCGTTGAAAAGTCGCCGCTTATCATCGGCCGGCGAACGTAACAACAGAGAAAGCATAATGACTCGACGCCGCTAAGTAATTTATCGGGCAGCCGATAATTTAGGTAGATAATTCCCTCGTCGATGAAAGTTCATCGCGCGGCTCGTCCCGATAGATTTGCAAACGCTTCGCCGTTTAACGAGTTACAAATAAGAGGGACAATTTGACGGGTAAGTGTCGATACTTCGAAGGCTGTAATTATATCGCGATGAATGGGCACGACAAAGCGTCGCGATCGTAAAAACGAATCGATTTAGATATGAAACTTGGTTAATTAAAGTTTCGGAATTTTGATAATTTAATCTCTTGCGCTGGAATGACGAGAATTTTCTGTCCCAAATTGCGACATTTTCTTAGTTTTAAGTATATTTAAATGTAACCCAGGCAAAACAAATGATAAATTTGTTACTTTTTAATAATTTCTATCCAGTGATAAAGAAAAAGAAAGCGACGAATTATTGTGTACGGTCACTCGTTATGGTCCGCGAAACCAGTTGCCAGCGCAAGGGGTTAAACAAAGGAACAAAATAATAAACAACGACATTAAACGATATTTTCAGTTGAATCGAAGATGTCTTCGATGAGTTAGAATTAATTTCAAAAAATTCACTGCACGTTGTACGTTGCACATAAATTCGTTGTTCATTGTACATTGGGCATGAAATGACATTATACATTGCCAAAACCAAGTGCGAATCTTTCGCTGCGAAGTGGTGGTTAATTAATTTTGGACCGCTGGCGCTACGAGATTATTTCATCCGAGCCACTAAAACGCAGCGCGAAATTCAATCGCGACGCACCTTGAAAAATGCTTGCTCGCAGAAAAGGAACGCTATACGAATATTAAACGCTCTATATTAAAGGTAAAGGTTGCCGGCGACGCGTTTCGGTACGTCGTCAAAGGAAACAAAGAGCCACGAAACTGAAATACACTCGAACGCACGCGTCTTTGCTCGCTCGTCATCCCGAGGAATCAGTCCCCGTGAAATAAAACTACGTTGTACGTTTGCCTGCTGAATCGCAATTGCGATTTACACGAGCGATCTTACTGCACTAACGTCAGAAGAGACGAGAGAGAGAGAAGAGAAGAGAAGAGAAATGAAAAAAGAACTAGGTTAGAAAAGAGAGAAAGAGACAAAGGGAGGAGAGGGAGAATGGGAAATGGAAGAATAAATCAGCTCCTGGATTCACTGGCCTTGTTTCCGACGGCCGTTCGAGCGTAACAGTGCGCATTTAGGCCGAGAACGCGCGTATGACGGTGCAGGATGCTCGATGCGTGCAGCCGGCACGCGCTCGAGTTGAATAATAGCGCAGCCGCTTCGGAATGATGCGATTATTATAGGATGTATCGTGTGTGTAATCAGTTTGACGTGGCTGCTGTTCATCGAGCACTTCGATTCACTACGTCCCGAATCAGGAATATTGTCGATGCTGGAGGGGAAACAATAACTTTATTATTCGGCGAGAAGCGTCGCGAGCGAGGCCGGGAGCGGGCAAGTCACGTTGGATCGTTTTTCTCCGCGACCCCGGGGGCGAAACGGCGCCAACACACACCCGCGATTATGTAATTGTTCCAACATCCACGTTCGTTCCCAACGTTTGATTACACGGGGGGTTGATTGCCGCGTGAAAGTCGATTAATAGGTTCGGCGTGATTTAGAATTGAATTCAGATTCTTCTTGCGTGTTGGTAATTTTATGTTTGGACTGGAATGAAATGGTTTTACGAGTTAATTAACCTAGAAAACAACACTTGAAAACAAGATTTCCTTTTGAAACGTTAAACGAACACTGATGGCAATTTTTTTTTTTTGAATGTTAAATCTGTGTTTCTTTTTTACTTTTGATAAATACAATTTGAACGTCGCAGCAAACACTTGTTTGTGCCAAAAGAGAAGAAGAATAGCAGCGTGAAATCATCTTCGAATTGCCTTGATCATTAACGTCTTCTAGTTTCAATCTATTAGAGAGCGTGGGTCCACTCTCCTTTCAATGTGAATATTTTTAAATAATATTTTCTGATGTCCATTGATCACAGAAACGGCGTACAGAAAATATCAATTGTGCATTCGACATGAATTTGATAAATATATCGTTGGACCTCCGTTGCATTGTACTTTGTGCCGTATCCGTTGCCATTTTCGTTATAAATATCGTATCTCGACTGCATTCATGAATTCTCTGTTCGAATATTAAAATATTCATGATTTACAAATCCACCGCGTGATTCCCGCCTGCTGACTAATTCATGCGTTTAGCTGTTGTAATTGTAAATTTAAATTGAAAATGTTCTCACGGAAACTCAATCGTACAAATAATTTTCTGTATCTTTCTCTTCGTTATTACCATCGTTGCTTTGCTTTTTACAGGTTCAGGTTTTGTAGGTTTACTATACTTAAGGATGTCGAATCTTGTCTCACAAGAAGTCCGACTATTACGATTAAAATATCGAAAGTAAACTACTTATTATAATGTTTAATAAATGACAAATTTCTAAACGTATAAATGATAAATTTCTAAATTTATAACAAATATAAAGTGAGCCCAAAAAAAAATGAAACATCAAAATATAAAAACAAATTAGAATTTTATTAATCTTAAATTATTTATTTTAATAAGAAGTGATCCCATATTTCATAAATTATTGCATTATTGTATTACATACATCCTGGGGATACTTCTGTGTCTTGAAACATGTAAACAGGAGGATCCAACAAGAAATACGAGACAATTCGCCGCATGTCATTACATTTAGGAATAAAATTTCTTTCTCATAGGTACGCGTTCCATGCTTTTAATTAGATTCAAGTTTCACTCGATCGGACATTCGATGCAACAAAAGAGCGACACGATCGGATCGATTACTATGCAAGGCCGGCAGGAAATTGCTACAACACTTTGCAACACATCGCAATGTTCGACGAAACAACGCTGGAAAAACCGTCGAGTTCCTTCGGAATAATTACAAAAGCACCTTGCACGTATAATATTTCTCTTTGGAAAATTAAATTCGAACGTTTGCTCGAATGTACGCGCATTTGTAAGCGCGCGTTCAAAGGACTTCCTGATCTCCTCCCCACCGCCAACCCGTTCGTTTTCTTAATTCTCCGCGCTTCGTCCTTGCAAATAGCTTCGTTCGCCTTTATTTGAAAGTAAAATGGAACTAAATCCATTCTCAAACTAGTTCGGTGTTTTGAACCGCAATTCCGTGCCCGTTCTCTCGTCGTCTTCGAACTATCAATGGGACTACGCTTCCCGAATTCGCTAATTAACGTGGTTTAGCGTCTTCCGGTCAATGCTGGATCCATGTTCCAATAGACATCGGTTGAACAGGTGAGGCAAGAGGAGGGAATAATTTTTTTTCTTTTGTTTTCGTTGCGTTGGAAATTGCCCCCGAGAAATTTGCACGATTATTTTGTGCGTGCAGCGAAAAACTTTTACACGAAACATTTTTAAAATTTTATTAGCAACAGGTAACGAAATGCAGCTATCAGAATGTACGTAGAAATTGCAAAATATTTGTTGCAGTCGTACGTGTACATTTTGTAAAAGATTTTTACGAGTAGCTGTTAAACATGCATTGTTATGGATGTATTATTATAGTAAATAACTGTTTTTCTAAATACACTTTATGATTTTTGTAAAAAATATATGTGCACGATTTGTACCTCAGTACGATTCGTCTCACTGAAAGGCGCAACTGTTCCGACTGGGAAATGAAGACGACTTTTTTGCCATAAAATTTTATCGATATGCAAACATTTGAATCGATACAAAACAAATTAGAGGCGCGATCGCTCGGTACCAGACAACGCCACTCCTACTCGAGGTCTACCCCACGCCCTCTCACGAGTCACGTGACCCAAATCAACCAATCGCTAATTTTCGTTGCATCAGCGTTGCACCTGAAGAGGCCCGATTTTCTGGGTTCCTCCCGCTAAAATCACTTTCAGTGATAATATCTTGTCATTTTTATATATATTTTCAGTTTTGTCTCAAATTTTACTAAATTTAATCACGATGCTCGATTAACTTTCGTTGCAAATTGCAATGTTAATAAGTTTTCAAAACATCATGGCGAGCCACTGCGTAAAATCTGGAAGATTAATAAAGCCCAAAGAATTCGAATTTTCCCTCGTGGAACATTTACAAAGAAAAAGCTTCGTCGTTATCCTTGCGTCCCTTTTGCATTATCTCTCTGAAATTCTCGTGTCCTTGGTTAATAAACTTCTGTACGAATGCAAATGCAGCCAGTTTCCCTGGCAGTCTTTGAAGCCACAGAAATAGAAAGACGATGATCTAATTGACATTACATCTGAAAACCCAGCATCTCGAGTTTAATGAGGTAAAAGAGAAACACCAAAGGGCAACCAGAAGAGGGTAGCAATTTAAAAAGGAACATTGCATCGTGTCCTCGAAATGTATATTCCGACCTCTCCATGGTCCTTGCGTCCTCATTTAGATTTATTTCCTCTCACGACCGAGACATCGTAAATGAAGCTCGAGAGTTTGAGTGTTGTCAGAAAAAATGACGTCAACGTGAACAGAGATGGAAGTTTGTAAAATTAACGCGTATACTATGCTTCCGCGAAAACATTTTTCCGAGAACGCAGCCCCTTATCGATCGAGCGACGAGCCAATTCGCATTCAGTCTAACAATGGTCCTTTATCGAGAGACCCTGCGAGTCGATTCACTCACTTGAACCACCTAAGAAATTTTCCACCGTCTCTTCGCGTAAATATTTCATAACCACCCGGCCAACTGGAAACTTCTCAATATCCAGAAAATACTTGTTTAACATCCTGTTTCTCTGAGGGAGTGTTTCCTGAAAATTTACTTACGTCGGGAGTTAAAAATTTCCAAGAAATTTAACAAAATTCTCATTCTACTCGTCGAACGTACATGACACAAACTTTCGTAATAAAAAAATTAATTTGCAGGAAGATTATATTATATAGAGGGGTGAGACGTCACGTACGACACTTGTCACGCTTTGGAAAAACTGATGTCTAATGTTTAACCATCGTCTCACTTTTTAGATCTTTCTCGGATAATTTCCCCGTTTAAAGAGCATTTAATTTACTCGCTGTCGTAGGTAATCAAATTTTACGGCCTGTGAAATTGCCAGCGACCCCTTAAATACTTTATGACTGCGCGACATTGAGATACTCGGCTCTTCCACCAGGAGATCGTCCAACACTGTTTTTAAAACGTTTGTCGCTTTCCCTTTTCCGCGCAGCTGTTACGTTTAATTTAACCCTAGATAAAATCTTACGGGAAAGCAAATGGCTAACTCAGTTTCTCTGAAAGCTAACCCGTAGGGTTCCACCAGGTCCTACAGAATAATTTCTTCAAATAGAAACACAAAAGTTTTACGAACTATTACGACGAAGGCTACAAATCCTCTGTTTTAAGATTTCAAAAAAATCTTAATCTCCGTATTAATTAAATAAAACCTTGAATTTTCGAGGCTATCGCAGGCTCTCAAAAATCCCAAATTCAAAATGTTTACTATCTGTTTTAACCAAACGAAACGAAACTTCTCTTCAACGATGCGACAAACAGTGATTTCGAGCGGAGAATAATACAATAATTGGATCACCCGCCATGAACAAATAACCATCGATAGCAAACAATCCAGCGAGCATTCCTGAAACGAAGAGAAAGAGTCAAATAATGGGGGAAATAAATCGTAGTTTCGTATACACGTCGTAATGTATTGTAAAATATACGCGTATCGACGTTATTAATGAATGAAGGAGCACGGCGGAAGAGCGGCGACACGCAATCAAGCGCAAAAAACGGTGGCTGTTTGGTAGGGGATAGATTTTCCAGTGGTTTTAATCGCCAGACCTCTGACCCAAGAAACAATTTACTCTTTCATTTTTGCATCCCCGCGGCGACGACCGAGCCGATACAATCCCCCGGTGGTGCCGGTGTGTGTGTGTGTGTGTGAGAACCGCGAATAAATCATAGGTCGCATGATTTAAAGGACGCACTGTAAATTCGCCAATTTATCTATCGCAGATTTTTTTCGCCTGACGCGCACGCATTCGTTACGCGAAAGCTCGTCGTCGGCCGGCTCCGCTCTGCGTGACTTTTAACTTCGCTCATTTTTACCACCCTTTTGCCACCCTGTTACCACCCTTCCACGCCGTTTCGCGCACGAACGACACGAATATAGGAACGCGCGCGAGCCTCTCGAACGAGAAAACGACGAATCTCGGCTTTCGATCTCCAGCGAAAAGAATGCCAACGATCCCTCGCGGTTATTAAATTAACATTTTCGTTTCTTTAACCGAATTCCGCGGCGACATTCGAGTTGAAAATATTTCAATAATCCTTCTATCTCGGCGCGGGATTTTAATGTTTTAATACGAAATTGATACGCGATATCGAGAATGTTACGCGATTCCGTTTGGAAAAAAAGAAGAGAGACGGAATCGAGCTGAAATAAATTTCAGTGGAAATAACGATATCTGTTTGGAAAACATTATTTGTTTATGTTTATCGAAGATGGATATTTTGTTTCGACAAGTTTGCGATGTGGAATTAAATTTTCCTTTCTCTGAACACTGTTCTGGGTCAATTGATTAAATATTCAGTGCAAAGAAAAGATTGCACGCGTGTACGGTAATAAAATAAAATACTTTTATAAAAGGCAAATATAGCGTCAAGACATATTGATACTTTGAATGCTTGCACGTGTCTTATATATTTACACATTTTCCCTACAAAGTGGTAAATATGCAATTGCACTTCTTTAAATGCCTCGTATTTGCAGAATATTTTTCGGCTCCTCTTCCGCGTTCAACGTTCCGATCAATATTGCGTTATTTAATTTCATAACGTTCCGCGTACTATATTTATAATACAACAGTATTTAATTAATTACGACGAAATTATTCGCAGCATGTAATTGAATATTAACATTGCAAATTATACATTTGCAAATACGTTTAATTACGTAACGCTGTGTCGAGCAGTTGTTGAAAGTCTAAATGAATAAAATGCAATATACGAAGACGAAGAAGGAGCGAATGAAGAAAACATCGAGCGAATTGTCGGAAACTGCAGAGCGAATAAAAACGAAATAATATACATTTACAGCCAAAAAGTAGAAATTTCCAAGGCATCGCCCAAAATTCGTAAAATTATTCCTTATTTCGAGTATTGGATCTCCTAATTGTTACGTTAATTCTCGCGTTTGATTCGATTTTCTTCACTTTCTCGTCTACTTTTCACGTGCTGCTCAATTTTTACGTTTGCGAAAAATTCCAATATAAATGCATAAACGGCCGAGAGTGCGAGAGAACGAAGGGGACAGAAGTACCAGGAACTCGCACTTACGTTCGCGATCGTGGTAAAAACGTCGTGCAAACTATCCGGTCCGACGGAAGATTATTTCAAAGCGAAAAGGGGTTGCGGCTGGTAGAAGAACCCTTCTCTCGTTTCGCAAATATCCCGCTTGATTTTCCGGTTTCAAACGGCTGCCCCTGGCAGCCTGGAGAGACCGGTGCCGGCCGTTTCACGACGACGATGGATAACGAAGCTCAAAGGATTTTTGGCAATTCCACGGCCAACCTAAATTCTCGCTCGTTCCCCTGGGGAAACCAACGATGAAAACGGCCGAATGTTTGTGGCGTATTGTCCCGCGTTCCTGCACGGTCCGCCGTTCTCTCGGTCCACGCTGCAGCCTTCGTTCGGCATCGTTAAGGCTGGATTTCCTGCACACGCACGTCAGACGCGTTTCTATCGATGCGATGGAGGAAGCACGTCCGTTTTCCTGCGTTTCTCCATACGTGATTTTCAGACGAGTCCGACCGGCGATACGTTCGAAAATTGCACAATCGGCTAAAGTCCGAGACGAAAACTGACTTTGAATTGGAATTATCGTTATATAGAAATAATTGCAATAATCTGATGTGACAATTTGATATCAAGTAAGAGGTGGAGAAGTAATTATTTTGAAAATCATTTTAGAAACGGGAACTATGTTACATGTGGAATTATTAAGAGGATTATTATTTGTAATAGGAGAAACGTGGAATTACTCTAGGAACAGGAATTACTGTGCAAGTGGAATTACCAGGAGATGAGATAGGAATTGTTGCAAGAATAATGCAATTTAATATTAATATAATGACATGAATTATTAATAATAATAAGGGGAAATTATTGTGAAAAAACTGCACGACTTGTACCCTAGTACGATTCGTCTCACTGAAAGGAATGAAGACTTTTTTGCCATAAAATTTTATCGATGTGCAAACATTTGAATCGATACAAAACAAATTACAGGCGCGATTGCTCAGTAACAGACAACGCCACTCCTACTCGAGGTCTACTCCACGCCCCCTCGCGAATCACGTGACCCAAATCAACCAATCGCTAATTTTCGTTGCATCAGCGTTGCAGCTGAAGAGGCTCGATTTTCTGGGTTACCCTCGCTAAAATCACTTTCAGTGATAAAATTGCACTCTCGCGTACAAAGAAATAAGAACACCGTTAGCTTCGTACTGATGTACACGTCAAAACGTTGATGCCTCTCGGGAATTCATTAAAGACTCACGAGGACGCGCTTCTTCTTCGATCGTCCACGCGTTCTCTTCCGTTGGAAACTGTTGCCTGAATGTTCGCAATCCCGCAGTAGTCGACGAGTCCTTTCAGTTACCAGCTTCCTGTTTCGTCCTTTGGAATCGACCGGAGCCGAGTCGTTTGTCCGAGGAATCTCTGGAGATTCGAGGACTCACCGAACTGCTTAGAGAGATTGCTGGACTGCTTAGAGAATGAACCGCTTGGGATTAAGATTTTCATCGAGCAATTCCTTTCGCGAGTGAAGGGATTCTTAAAACGATCTTTTTTGCAACGTGGCGCCGAAGTAGGAAATTACACGTAAAAATCGAGTTATTTTCCTCGAGTTTACGCCTCCCAGAATATTTCGATATCATTGAAACATAATAATCGTTAAATATCTAATATTAATATAATTTCATCAAGTTATGCGCGTGTATTTCACGCTCTTACGCTCTTTACACAGTGATGATAGATTCGTTCGAACTCGAGTTCAAATCCATACTATCTTCACAAATCCAGGAATTTAATTAGCTCATCTGGTCACTGTGCATACTCCATCTCGCTCATACGGTACTAATAATGCATTCTGTCCATTCTCTCTGTTCGCCGATCCCTTCCTTACAAATGAGTTAATCAAGTTACGTCCTCGCGGCGGAACACGTAATCCTTACAAGGGGGCCAGTAGTACAACTTGCGATTAAGTCAGACACTCGAGACTACAAAGCAAAGCGAGCCTGAATCTCTCGTGCTATTCGAAATATTGTAACTTATTGGATCAAAATTAGAAAAAGAAAGAGAAGAGAGAGAGAGAGAGTATCTAACGGAACGGAAGACGTTTATTAAAATTCGGTTGAGCGTTCTTTGATTGCCAGATGAAAGTTTGGCTGGCCGGCCGTTCAATTAAGTTCGGTAATTTCTGTAAAAACGGACGTTACGCGAGAGATTAAACGCGAGCCTCGGCTCGTTAAACGAAAACAGAACGGGAAACGGAGAAACAAAGTGAAAGAAGGGAAATCGAGGCAACTATGTTCTAATTAAGGCGTACAAAATTGCATTGTGTACAGGGGCCGGGGGGTCTGGTCGGCCGCCGATGGTTCAGCAGCTGTCTTTAAAAGTTTCGATAACTTTGGTCGCGCGGCTCGCAAATTCATTTCATCTCTGTAATTGAAATGGCAAGTTAGTTCGACCTCGAAACAACCCTCCTTGTGTTTCCGTAACGAGCAAGTTTGCGCCGTTATTAAGTAATGCTTTAATGATCGCTCGCGACGCGATCCTTCTTCCTCCTCCGGTTCTTCCTTGCTCTCCTCGACGTCTCTGTCGAAGACGAAAAACGCATTTCCGACGTTGGATTTCGCAGGGCAACTCTGAACTGCTCGACCGTTTGATCTCTGTGCGATACAATTCCACAAAAATGAGAAAATGAGAACGATTAAGCAGGAGTGAAAAAGGAGTTGGCTGTTAGAAATGAAGAAAGATTCGATCACTGAGGTGTTCTTGGTCAGTGTCTACGAAATTGGAGACGAAGCTGATGGAACGTAAAATGTCGAGATCGAATTTGAACGATGATGATTCTAAACTCACGTGATTGTCTTGTCTTTATCCAAGTTATTCGAATTGAGTCGTTTCTCTGAGAAAAATGTGCGTAAGACAGTAATACGTTCAATATTCAAAAATTCTTCGTGTTATTCGTACTCAGTTATACTCAATTGCAAATTTTATGTGTAAAGAAACACTGAAAAATATTTAAATAAATATCGAAGGGATTCAAGCAAATGACCACCCGTTTTACACACGTTTACAGATATTTGATTTAATCAAAGCGATTGTACAGTAAGAATACAGTCTTATTAGAGTTTTATTAATTGAAATAAACAAGAACAAATTGAAACTCAAATCACCTTGGCGAAACTCATCAATTCTCAACGGCCACGGAAAACGGTTCGATGCGAGATCGGTATCTGTCGAAATCGACGCGAGATTAATCCGACGAAACGTCCCGGGGGCACGGTCAGTGAAAACGCGGAAAAAAGAAAGAAAAACACGGTAGAAATTCTTGCGCGTTAAACCTCAATAAAGCATCGAGCTTTTCTGTTTGTCATATTCTCATGCCGTCGGGCGGGAAAAAAGCAATCAAACGGACGTTGCCCATTTACGTAACTCACGATCATCCGGCGTCTCGCAAAAGCGACGTCCCGCAAAAATCACAGCCGATCACGTCTGTGCGAGGCTCGCGCGCATCACCTCTTAGCTTTTAATAAAACGAAACGTTCGTCGCGCTGATCGAAGCGCTGTGGAATCGGTCGTAAAGCGAAACGGAGGCGAAAACGTCGCGGTTTCTTTCTCCCGCAGTTGGACGTCGCCACGTGCTCGTTACAGATTGATAACAGACCGAAACGAATTACAGCAAACCTCGATCGTTTGGCCGCGATTAATACCCGATTCGTAACGTGAGACTTGCGAATTGCAGAAATCGTATCGCGCTCGGAGAAATTCTCTCGATATACTTGGAATATCCAGCGCGTACCCAGAAACCGATTGCCGTCGACGACTGCTTTCCGATTTTTACGCTTGCACGGATTAGCGCGGCACGCCGCTGCAAATGAAACTCGCACTTGAGAGGAAGAGGCGCTTCAGACATTTGCATGGAAAGGTGTCGTTCGAGACATTGATTGAGATGCACGTTCGAGGATTGTGTTACCGGGTTGTTAACGAAGAGGAGGAAATTGTGAGAAAATTTCCATTTGGATTGTGGAATATGTAGATCGATCGAGGAGCCTCGCTCTCAACGCTTCGTTTACACTGCAACTTTCCGTGCTTTCGAAAGTTAAGGATTTCGAGATCAATTTTGGACGATAACGATCGAGTCAAACGTGAATCAGTGCAAGAGACAAGGCAAGAAAAATTTGAAAATTCAAGACTTTGTTTCGTCAATTCAATCGGGTGCCTTCTCGAAGAATTTTCTAAATTGCCTGTCGATTAAATTAAACTTCAGACTGGATGCGAACTGCTTGAAGAGTAATCTTCGACAGACATTATTGAAACCGAAAATTTGAAAACCTTCCGCGTAGTAACTTGACCGGTGTTACCCAAACTGGAATTCTGAAGATGTTCACGCAATCCTCTCGAGCACCATTTTCGAGAACTTTCTTCGCATAAAACTTTGTTACCAGTGTCCCTTAGCCGCAGCACCGTCTCCCAAAGTGAAATCTTATGGCATTTCCATACTCTGTCGAGCGAAATTCATTTCACCACGCGACCGAATTGAAATTAATTAGACGTGAAACACGAAGAAAACTGTGCAAACATTTTCCGAAATTCCCCATTAGCAAAAGTTATTTATTTCCCATTAGTATTTCGTTCGCATCATATTTGGCTGTTTAATTTAGTATCATTAACAGCGTATGCGAATATTCAACGTGGCAATACTACCGGCGTATTTGATTATTTAATTTATAAGGTAACATTGCAACGAAAGCAAACTCGAAACAAAATTAATTTGTTATTTCGGAACAAACAAGCATCCAGCAACTAAATTAACAATGATAATTAAAACATTTCTACTGCGTTATGCAGGGTGTTATTATTTTCCATGAGCGGGAATAATCTTTGCATCTCGAGAAGAAGAATTTCAAAATCACCAAAAAAAAAAAACAACGCGTGACAGATGACTCTGGTTGTTTCCACTGTTTCAAAACTGACTGAAAAAAAAAGATCCGTATCAATTTCAAATTTCAGTGAAAAAAAAAAAAAGAGAGAAAAGGAAGAATAGTCGCTGTCCTACCAAAAAATATTGTCGTCAAATTGGTCCAACCTGAAACCGCCATCGCTCTAAATAAAATTCACTCTTTTCCTTTTTTTTTTTTGTTCGCCTAAAACTGTATTACACCGACACTCGTTTTCAAGCTCACGGCTCCCGGTTACATTTTTCAATCGCTTCCGAGCCTTTTGCGCCGAAAACACTTTGGCGCCGGACAATAGTGTGTCAGTGATACGCCTAAACCGATAGAGAGAATTCGCTCGCGACGGAAACGCCTTGCCTCGCAGTTTTTTTTAAATGTTGAAAAAAAAAAGAAAACGGCGGAAGAGAGGAGGCGGGGAAATTCGGAAAACAAGAGGAAAAGTCAATTTGAATATTCGTCCTCTGGCGCGCGAGACCCCGGAACGTTGATAGAAGAGAGAAAACAGAAAGAGAAAAAGAGTAACAATTTCCGGCGCAGAGCGATACGCGTTTTACTTGTCCGATTGCCTCCCTCCCCTCCGCCTCTCCCACCTCTCCCTGACACCTCGATTCGACGATTTTTTCGAACAAGCTGCCTACACTTTTAATTATAATCGATTTCAGTTGTACCTGCTGTAACTGTGAAAAACTTCGGACGTTATTATTATTTCCTACGCGGTTTGTATCTGATCGATTGTTAAAGTTAATCAATAATCTTGAAACTCGCGATTATTTAAAGGATTCAGTGCAAGAAGAAGAGAAAATTTCAGTCTTTAATATTTTTATATTAAATCATTTCGTTCGCTAGAGGAATTGCAAATAAATTCTTTATTTTATCACTAAAAGTGATTTTAGATTTTGGGTAATCCAGAAAATCGGGCCTCTTCAGATGCAACGCTAATGCAACGAAAATTAGCGATTGGTCGATTTGGGTCACGTGTTCGTGAGGGGGCGTGGAATAGACCTTGAGTAGGCGTGGCGTTGTCTGGTACTGAGCGATCGCGCCCCAGTAATTTGTTTTCTATCGATTCGAATGTTTGCATATCGATAAAATTTTATGGCAAAAAAGTCGTCTTTATTTCCTAGTCAGAACAGTTTTTGAGACGAGTCTTTATACGAAACAAAATTGATCAGCGTGGATTTTGAGAGGTTCGTATTACAAATCCTCTTTTTCTTTTTAAGTGAAATCTGAAATGTATAAAATCGATTTGAAATTGATGAAGAGAGAATGGATAAATTTTCGCCTCGAGATGCACGCGGCGTGTACTTAGTTCTTAAGCATTTCGCGAAGCTTCTTTGTGCCGAAAGTGCAATATATTTATACCCGAGAGTTGGGTGCATTTCCTTGCTAAACTACAACCTGCTTACTTCCCAAAGTTCAACGCGTTTCCTCTCTAACGTACAAAATGCTCTTCCTTCTGCGTTCCACGCGTTTCCTTCTCAAGGATATAGATCGTTTTTCTTTAAGAGTTCAACGCGTCTATCTAAATTTCATCGCTTCCACGCGTGCCTCAAAGTTTCGAGCTTCTCGTTCGAAATTTTACACGATTCCCCTCCCTCTTTCTCTCTCTTCTCTTCGAATTTAAACGCGGTTTTATATTTCGAATATAAAATTTCACTCTCGCGGGAATTTAACAGATTACTCGAAGCGAATTCCATCCACACTTTCCATTTTGTACGTTTTGCTTTCGAACAATTCAGTTCGATTCCAAGTAAAAGTTTAATGACACAGGGGATTCGTTTCGCGTATCTAAATCCCTCGAATTCTATTTCGTTGTTTGCCTCGCTTTTTTCGCAAACCTTGCTACAGGTACTCGCATTTTCCCCCTAAATTTCAACGAGAAATTCCTTCTCAAACTGCAACGTACGCTCCCCTTTAAAATTCATTTCCTCCCTCAGACCTTCCTCGAAATTTTCAACCTTCGTTAAACAACGCTCCTTAAAATTCAGAAGCTACAACCTTTTTTCTCTTTTCTTCCTTTCCGCCCCTTTTGCTCCTTTTTCAATTTTCTTCGTACGCTCTTCCGTGAGAAATCGATACGCCCCATTTCGTAAACTTCCATCATCCTTTTGTCACCGAACTTTCAGAGCTTCTTCAAAAATCAACTCTCAACACCTCGTTCGCGAAACTTCTCGGTTTATCCATTCCAAAAATTTCGCGCGATACCGGCCCTCTCTTGCGAACTCCGGGCGTGAAACTTCGTCCGACGAGCGTCGGCTTTAAAGAAGTCTCCGGTGGCCGAGGCGAAGGATAATCGTTTATCGATCGGAATTTGAATAAACGCGCGACCAGGGCCCCCTCGTAATGAGTACAAACTGCTTCCGTGACGTCGTCGTTCCGACTAAAAATCACTATGGTCGACTTTCAGCACGTGAACACGCTGACTGCCGAGCCTTGAGAGGAAAAGGCCGCCGCTCGATAACGATAACGGTGTCGCACGAAACGCAAGGAAACGCGCGTTTACCGATCGACTGGCGAAATGCAGCGCGAATTTGTCAAAATCAGAGTTTCATCGACACTTTGCAGCTTAAACATCATTTTGAGTGTATTTTAATTTTTTAAAGTGTTCAGAACGCTATATATTTTAGACTCTGACGAATTAAATTTCCTAGAATTTTCATCGCATTTTTATCACGTGTGTACGCGAAGCAAAAAACAAGTATTTCATTTACGTAATTTTACTAACTGCGAGGATAAATTTTCTTTGTCGCAAGGTAGTTCACTATGCATTGAATTTCAAACGAGGCGCGTTAATTATTTCACCGTTTTGAAAATAATGTATGGGGTGACTGATTATTATTCATTACATCTTCAGAAACGTGCACAACGTCGCGTGCGCAATTTCAATAAAAACTGTAACTGCAAGGTTCGGCGAATTGATTGATGCAACTAATGGAAAAAGAAAACGTGCGTAGAAACGTGCATGAAATTAAGGAAATCAATCGATATCAATGTGTAGTTCCAAGAAGGTTAAAAGGTTCCCGAGGTTCTCCCGTTATTCGATTTGCTCTCTCGTCGCGTTTCCAACCCTACAAGGACCCTTGAAAGCCTATATAATAAATATTCATCTAGAACAACGGCGACTGGTGGTGGAGAAAAGAAAAGTCTCTTTCAAATTGAATTTCTCGAACAAGCAACGTCGTTCATTGGTTCTAAATTTGAGATTGTTGGTCGAGTGTACTTTCGCAATTCGTCGAAGAACCATGGTTTATGTTTACACTTTGACCACATCCGGTGGTACAGAATTCGGTAAGAATGTAAATCCAACTACAGTTTAATAAAACGTTCAGATAAAATATGCCCGGTGAATTATCTGCCCGTTATTTAATGCGTTCTTACAGAACGGCGGAATGGCATAAAACTAGCTTTGTATTACGCAACGTCAGGAATAATTAACTCGCGCCATTAAAACCTTCCATGGAAAATAATAACTATCATAAAACATATCCAACAAGCCGGTGCATTAAACATGGTTACGTAAGACGTACATAATGTAACCAACATCAACGACTGCATTATAAACGACAACATTAACCACTCTCCCTCTTTTCACAGGGGAAAACTAGGAGGTTGGAGAAACTAGAAGGGTTTCTTTCCGTTGATTCTCCCTGATTATGATCCAACTACAGAGCGGTGTCGGACACTCTGACTGTAGATCCACGGATGAACGCGGAAGATTTAGACTTTATAGTTTTTTGGACGTACTGATATACTTTTATAAGCCGAAAGAAAAATAACAGAGTTAATAAATACCAATGCAACATCAGTGTATTATAATACTTTTGTAAACCGAAAGAAAAATAACAGAGTTAATAAATACCAGTGTAACATCAGTGTATTATAACACTTTGATATACTTTTATAAACCGAAAGAAAAATAACAGAGTTAATAAATACCAATGTAACATCAGCGTATTATAATACTTTGATATACTTTTATAAACCGAGAGAAAAATAACAGAGTTAATAAATACCAATGTAACATCAGTGTATTATAACACTTTTACAAACCGAAAGAAGAATAACAAAGTTAATAAATACCAATGTAACATCAGCGTATTATAATACTTTGATATACTTTTATAAACTGAAAGAAAAATAACAGAGTTAGAGTTAATAAATACCAGTGTAACATAAGTGTATTATAATACTTTGATATACTTTTATAAACTGAAAGAAAAATAACAGAGTTAGAGTTAATAAATACCAGTGTAACATAAGTGTATTATAATACTTTGATATACTTTTATAAACTGAAAGAAAAATAACAGAGCCAATAAATACCAGTGTAACATGAACATAATTCTTAGTTTCTACAAATATATCACTGTTCGTCATCACGCTATTAACTTATTGTTAGAAATTGTCTAAATAAGTAAATTTAAAGGCAAATTACTCAGCTTGTGTCTGAATGCCACTCGATGTGTATTCGATGATACGTGGTTGTTGCAGCTTGTGAAATCAGTCGGACGATTCGGGATTTTTTATCGGCGCGAAGAAATTTATTGTTCCATTTTTGGACATTCACAACCAAGGGCAACGACTCGTCCGTTTTCATGCTGACAACGTTTCCCGAGTTCTGGCGGGGTTATTGTCCCGGGAGCGTTTTGTTGTTGTCAACCGCGGTCGCTGACCCGATTCGCGGACCTGATTCGACTGGTGTCCTGAAGGAACGATCCTTGGACCGACGTTTGATTCCAACATCATGTGAGTCGAGTCACGGCGATCAACCGTGTTATATTTTGAAATGATTGGCTAATATCGGCTGGCAGCGAAGCTTAAATCAATATCGAGAACAATCGACGAGGAATTCAA
This sequence comes from Melipona bicolor, assembly GCA_030673865.1. Classification (NCBI taxonomy): domain Eukaryota; kingdom Metazoa; phylum Arthropoda; class Insecta; order Hymenoptera; family Apidae; genus Melipona; species Melipona bicolor. The sequence continues at coordinate 2,826,853 of JAHYIQ010000001.1, forward strand.
ATGCAACCCGTGGCAGAGGAGAGAGAAACACAGTCCATTATTCGGGAATCTCGCGATCATTAACCAAGATTTGTTATTCAGAGCCTATCCACATCGCTTCACTAGACCTTCCAATTTAACTTTTAATCTTTGTATAACAACTAATTTCTATGGATAACCTTTATATGAATTTTCCAATAAAGTGATGGAGAAATAATATGAAATCTAAATTTTCAGTCCATTGGCGGCTTTTTACTAAAATGTAAAGCATTCACGCACCTGAAATTTTTTAAATTTTAAAGAGCAGTCTTCTCATTATCTGTTCATTATCCGCCGCGTGAAATTAAGAAACATTGCTTTATGATCGCAGACTCTCGTCGAAAGTCGCGTCGCTGAGGCGTACGCGATGATTTACGAGAACGAACGCGATCATCGATAGAGAAAACCAGCTCAAAGGACGGTCCGCGACGGTCTGTGCATCGTCTGGAACGAAGATATCGAACTCGAGCGAGCGGAAATACCGATGTTTCTATCATCAAACGCGTAACGCGCGGCGACGCCACGATGGAACGAACAAGAGAGGAGAGAGAAAAAAAAAGAGAGGAGAACGAGACCGTATTGCATTTTGCAGGCGAACTGTCGCAGAATGAAAGAAGACAAATGCTCGTAAAAGTTTCCCGGGGAAGCGTTCGGAATTTCAGCTGTCCGATTACGACACGTTTCTTACGAGCACGATGACGGAAAAAGAATTTTTATGTCCGTGAACCAGGAACGCGATGGGACATTTTTATATGCATACAGCGGTACAAGGAACGTTGGAGAATTTAGAGCACCAAGTGAAAAAAAAAAAAAGAAAGAAATAAATGAGAAGTTTAAAGCGTGATGCCGGCCTTTTAGGAGTGCCAAGTTATATTAATAATCACGACAGAAATTTAGAAATTTAGAAATTTAGAGAGAAAGAGTAATACAGTAATGTATGTCGTGTATAGAAAACGAAAAAAATTGACAATACTTGACATGCAGCGATGTTGCAAAGGATGTTGACAAGGGATGTTGCAAAATTCAGAGCAAGCAAAAATTAAATGAGAGTGTTCTAAAGTGTTATGTCAGTATCTTAGGAGTGTCATGTTAAATTAATAATTACGGGGAAAATTTAGAATTGAGTAAGAAAAATGAAAAGTATAGAAATGAAAGTTTCTGTATTGTGTATAAAAATGAGAAAAACTGACAGTATTCATTAGAGATTAATGAAACATTGGGTCAAATGTTTGATTAGTTTCTACGTCAGAAAGAATTTATCAAACGTTTGTCTACGAATTTCATTGATGATACTTAATATTAAATTATATTTTATTAGAGGCTGTTTTATTTTACGAAAGAGCGCTGAGTAATACACTTGCAAATGAAGGTAGCATTCTTGTAAAGGCGCCAATACGTGCATTCTTCGAAGATTACCAGGTTGTTAAAATTAACTGGCTTTACATTTTAATGAACGACTATTTACAATGGTCAAAGAATAAAAAAAAAAAACAGTAATTTGTTGGATGTCGTTCAACAGACGAAAGGCAAATTTACAACGCAACACGAAAACAAGACTTCTTCGTTTCTATAAATAAATACTTGACGCTCGTTTATAATTTAAGAATCCCGTCGTCAAACATCCAAACTAAATTGTCGATGAGTAAAGGACAATTGCCACGAATTTACAAATCAACCCGCAAAGATCTGGGACACGTTTTTCAACGCAACGCCGAATCGAGAAGATTTATTCGTCCCTATGAATATTTTACAATAAACGCATTTATAATTCCGAAACAATTCCCTCGTGAAAAATACAATAATTCCAAAATACATGAAATATGCATACCGTGCGTGTATTTTCAACGAATGAAAGATATTTCCCGTAAATTCGGATATCAGTCGACGATCGAAACACCTGGAACAGGCGTCCTATCCCGGATAGGGCGCATTGTTCTAATTAATCGACGAATTACCAAACATCACGGTATAAGGTTCTCAGTCCCCATACCACTAGTCGGCCGCTCAAAGGGAAGGAGTGGTGGACGTTTAACGATCGCTCGCGAGAAAGAAGAGAGACACGTCCTCCTCCCGAAGGAAGAATCCCAGTCGGTGCACTTTAGTCCCCAAACGAGATTGGTTGCTCTCAACAGAAGCCACCTTCCTGTGGTCGTCTGCTCCGAACGAGATGAAGGGGCGAATGGAGGAGCATCCTGCCTAATTGCCCAATGCTGACATAAACCGCTTCCCTTTCCTCGACGCGAGTGCCACGAACCGCTTCCTCGATGTCTTCGACAAGAGAGAACGAGAGCGAGAGAGAGAGAGAGAGAGAGAGAGAGAGTACGGGCCATTTTCCCGACGTCACAGAAGGAAGTCAATCAAGAGCTATAGAGGACGAGTTATGAGCGAGGGTCGACCGCGACTGATCGGTCCATTTCCACCGTAAAATTCGCGGTACGTTTTATAAAACCGAAAAGAAACTTTACCACCGTCGCTACTTTTCGTCCGCGTAGGTTTGCTGACACTAACGATAAAAACTGCACGACTTGTACCCCAGTACGATTCGTCTCACTGAAAGGCCCAGAAGCAACTGTTCTGACTAGAAAATGAAGACGACTTTTTTGAATCGATACAAAACGAATGACAAGCGCGATCGCTCAGTACCAGACAATGCACTCCTACTCGAGGTCTACGCCACACCCCCTCACGTATCACGTGACCCAAATCAACCAATCGCTAATTTTCGTTGCATCAGCGTTGCACTTGAAGATTTTCTAGGTTACTCCCGCTAAAATCAGTGATAATACATCCGAAGTGAAAAATTAAGTCGGAATTCGTGGAATCAGTATCGTGTTTGCTGCTAACGTGAGAAAGCCTCGCGATGATAAATTCTTATTTTCAGGGTACTTTTTCAAATCGATTTCTTGTGAAGACGTAAATGATATAATAATTACACAGGCACGTCAGTACAATTCTATTAATTCTAATACGGATGTAACTAAAACGCGAACAACGTGAACATGATGTAAACGAGTTATTCACACGAACTTTCTATCAACACGCTGCGTAATCATTAACGAAGAGAGCTCGAGGCTCGCAACCGTTCCGCGCGAAAAATAATAAAAAACGTTCGCGTTCGATCGATTTGCTACGAAGCGAAAAAAAATAGAGAGAGAGAGAGAGAGAGAGAAATTGGTGGAAAGAAAGCAACAACGTGGCACAAAAGGAGAGAAAGAAAGAAAAAGCGTGGGCGGGGAAGGAGGTAAGAGGAGAAAAAGAAAGGAAAAGGAAGCGAGGCACGCGCGGCCGGTGAATCCCTGTCAGAGAGAGTTCAGGGATTGGAAAGCACTTTGGGAACCCATCCATTCACCGATCTGGGTATTATAATTCAAATCGTGCGCGCAGCCCGCGAGCGTCTAATTTAGACGCGCATTGTGAACCCGATAGAACCCGATTCACGTATCGTAGCTTCAATTAAACACGGGGAACGGCCCTCACGGCGGAACCAAGTCGGACGAGCGTGCAATAAAGTTATCCGTAATCCGTTATGCTGCGCCAGGCAGTACCGAACCCGGGGACACGTACGTACTCGATATCGTAAAAATTACCATACGGAAAGGAGAAATGGAACACGAGGGAGAAAAAAATGGAGGGAAGGGCGAGGGAAAAATAGTAGAAGAGAGAGAGAGAGAGAGAGAGAGAGGGAGAAAGAGAGGGAAGGAAAAAAGAGAGGCAAAATCGAATTTTTGATGGTCGGTATTCTGCGTGTTACGTCATTCCATTTGGAAATTAGGGAAATGCCAAGCGTAGTAGCGAGCGTACGAGCGCGGACGCGCGCGCTCGCAGCCACCACCGCCGCGAGAAGAGAGAAGCCTCGAATATGCAGATACGAATTAGCGGTCCCGGTGCTATTTTCACATCTGCGAAATGCAGATGCAGCGTCAGAGAGGCGTTGGCGCCGCTCCAAATCTTCGCTGCGGCCGGCTGCATGCTTGCACACGCGTGCGCGCCACCTTCGAGCGGCGCGCGTGTTGTTTTCGCGGCGTCCGCCACGAGTAACCCGAAACGAGCCTCCATTCCCTCTTTCGAAAAAGAGCCTGGAGAGCCCTTTTAACGCTGTTGGATCTCGCTCTGTGATCTCTGAAAGACCACGTGCTTCCACGAGCTGGTTTTTTTTTATTTTCTCTCCCTCTCTCCCTCTCTCCCTCTCTCGCTTTTCGTTTCTGTTCCACCTCCTCCGCTTCTCCCCTGTCCTTTTTCTTGCTTTTCTCGTTCTTTTTTCCTTTTTTTCTTTTTTTTCTTTTTGCTAGTCGCTTTTCGCGTCTGCGTTTCGAATGCGCGAGGTGTGGATGAGGATCAATGGACAATCTCACGGCTATTTTAATTAAAGAAGAAACAAGCCGTTCAAAGTGGAAGTTGGTCTTAAATCGAGTAAAAATAGAAATTTAAGCTTGGTAGAATTGTTGGATCCTGATGGAAATGCAATTTTACAGAAGTTATAATGAGATTTATGAAAGCAAAAGAATTTACGTCGTCCGAGTTGTAATGCAGTACAACCTACGTGCAACAGTAACTCGAACGTAAATAATAACTAAAAAAGAAATAACGAGGAATGCATTGAAAAAAGGAAGAAATGAGGTGGCCTTCGGAATTCAAGCAACGCAAATAAATATTCGTATCGCTATTTTTTCAGGGATATTTCGTCTCCAAAAAAGTACGAATACGTGGCAGAAATTAAAATATAAATAAAAAATAATTAAAAGAGCATTGAAAGAAAATTTTGAAACAGAAGAATCAACGATATCGATTTCAAGGCAGAAATGACTGTTTTTACTATTTCACGTTTTCTGAACGTACTATCTGGGTCAACAGATACATGAATTAATCAATTGCAAAGACGAAATTGTTAAACGATTGCATCGGATGTATTCTGATTTTTGGCACATTCATTCATACTGAGTTCTAAGAACTCGCTAAGAGAACTGTTTCGTTGAATTCAAAGCACGATATCCTTGAAAGCCTTCAATGAGTCTTTCGATATTCCATTTAGTAAACGAGGCTAGAATTAACTCGGTATTAACCGTGATTATATGCGATTAATAAATTTCATAGTCCACCAATTGATTATTCACTTCTCGTTAATTAAAGTTAATTAAAACACTCGTTCAACGACGCTTGCCTATTTCCAAGTGTTTGGCACGAGTGGCAACGTGCGAGTCGAGAGATTTGGAACGAGAACATAACAGCAGCATTGTCTCACACGAATTGACGAGTTCGAACGCAACAGTGAATAAAGAATAAATAATGTGCCGTCTAGAATTTATACGGTAGTTGACTCTACCAAGGAAACTTTTAAACCAAAACTCGCAAACAGAGGCGGAATATTCGAACAAAACGCGTTGCAATTAACTTGACGAATGGTTAAAGGAAAAAGAAAAGAAAAAAAAAAGGAAAAGAGAAAAAAAAAAAAGAAAGAACGCCGACGCTCGAATTCAAAGTGTAAAACTCTCGACGCTGTTTGAAAACAATGAAGTTTGAGGGCGCATCTCTTATCCGACGACGTAGATTGACGTTGATCCCTTAATGTTACACGTTGCTGCATCGTTTTACGCTCACATCGTGCACGCCCGGATCTGACAATGTTTTTAAAACGTTTCGCAAGAAGGTCCCTCGCGTTTGAAAAGCGAATCAACATCAAAATCGTTTCGTGAAATATCAAAGTCTGTTCGTAACAACGAGAACGAGAGTTCGCGTCGGTTTGGTAGAAAATGCCGTTTCGTACCTACGAATGACGTTGATTGTACGAGATGTAATTGAGAAATTATTCGACGATTCGAGAGCATTATTGCTTATGATAAATATGCATGTACGTTATTATTACCGAAATGCAGCTTGCTTTCTGGCAAAGCCGAATAGAATAAATGTTACCATCGCGAAAACGTTGTTACTGGATACATTCGCAACGATCCTCACGAATGGAATGCTCCAATCCAAACTGTTTTAATTTAGACTGTTCCGTGCCGGAAGTTTCGAAATTAACTGGCATTCTTAAATTAGCACCGAGAACAATTTAATTGAATTCAAGTTTTCGCGAAACATTCTATCGGAATGAATTTGCGCTTGGCCCTATTGTGTATCGCAACTTTTTGTAAGTTAATTGAACAATAAATTTGTTGTTCCTTCCTCTCGCTGATTAGATATAAATTTAATTCTGGCAATTTAATTCGAAATTAAAATTTTAAATTATTTTCCAAATAACAGACAATTCGACAGATTCTATTCGCATGGTATGGGATACATTCTTAGAGATGAGAAAAATAATTTCAACGTTCAGGAGAACGTTGGACGACACCAACATTAAAAGATGTTGCATTTCTCTGTCCATTCTATTCGCGTTTAAACGCTCTTCGAGTTGCTTTAGCATACAGATATCTACGTTTGCTTTTGCTCCATTAGCTCGGTGCGTGCATCGCTGATGTATGCACGAGAAATAATCAAAGAGCTTATTTATACCGCGCAGCGATGACGGCAGCTGTCTTTTCGCGGAACAACGCATCCAACAACGCGCCAAACACAATTTACGAGAAACGTATATCCTGCGCTTTATATCATACCATCTGTAATTTCGCTCGCTTCACGATCAAGTGTTCGTTGAGGAGCGAAAAAAGAGACGGATGATCTACTAGAGAAAATACGGTTCGAGTATCCGATATTAAAAGTTCCTTCTATCACAGTTTGAACGACAGAACCTGAGAACTTTTACACAATAATTTATCAACTGATGACACCATAAACCGACAAGTTACAAATTCTAAATAATAATAAGCTTCTTCTTTAAAATTTCATGATCTTTCGTGATTGAATATAATAATTAGCTTCATATTATAATAATATAATAATAATATTATATAGCAACATATCGTTTAGATATTTTAACGTTAATAACGTTAATAAAATTTCAAAGTACTTTCAAATACTTTTTTTCAATCGTATAAACAAACGTACGAATAATTAAAAATTGAACCAGATATATTCAAACGCGGAGCGTCGAATCTCAGTATACGTACAAACGGAGCGCGAGTAGACAAAGTCCCCCATTTCCTCGAATCTTCGCCGATTGCCTTCCTTAACTTACTTTGATTAACTGCTTCAGGGCAAGCATCCACGAAATTAGGGATATTCAGCGCTCGGGGGGTTAATCGAACAGCGGTTCGGCATATTGCTCAGACTGGAATTACAAGCGACGATATCCAAGCTTACGCGTGGACATCGTAACCTCTGCTCGACGTCACAGACGTCGGTCTCTGGTGGACGATATCCAAGGCAAATCCAACTATAAATACACGAATGTATGGCCGTTCGGTAGAATCGACCCTGCCACTCGTTGCGGCCGATTCTTCGGGGACCGAAGCGTCTCGTTTACGATTCGACACCTATGCCAAATACGTACCACCCTCCCCTCCCTCCTGATTATGTCCGATCTTGTATCTTGGTCACGCTCCCACGTGAAAATCGCGCGCATCGCCGATTATGGCCGATTAAACTGAAAAATATCGGAGGGAGCGCGCAGCGTGTCGCGCTTTTATGACAAAAGTAGACGAGACATCTCCACGGATCGGGAGAAGTACCCTCTCGGCTCGGTGCATCGAAGGATCAAGAGGATCTCTCGAAACGTCAAGGAGATTTTTCGAAACGTCTGGGAGAGGTAGGTGAAATAGATATCTCGAGGTGTATTCGTTTTATGTACCGCAGTTCCGCGTTGTTATCTAACGGTGAAGTTCAAGAGAGACTTTCCGGGGGATTAACCCAGATGTGCTCGAATTTCTCGTTTTCATTTGGCATCGTTGGTCAGTTTTCCGAAAGGACAAAAAGCAAAGGAAGAAACGTGGAATATCTGATTCGAACGTCCTTTCCAAAGAGTTACGTTCGTCGAGGCTAACAATAATAATAATTTGTAAAGGTGCGGGCTTTGGTACACGTCGAACTTTCGATTAAAAATGAAATTGAACGTGTCGAGAGAGGGAGGGAGGGAGGGGACGTGAAATACGTTCGCGAGAGATAAGACCGCAAATAGAGGAGGTTAAAAATGATGTAACCAGTACAAAATGGCAGAGCGTTTACCCGGTGGTATCCGATCAGGCGAGCAAGCTCGAACGTATTTTCTCGGCAAGCAGATTTGTTTCGAATCGATAATGCTAATCGCTTATGCTCTTCCAATATTTCTAACGCAAACACGATTTCGCGCAAGTATCGGGGGATACGAACGCGCCAGCCCTGTGTAAATACATATTTTACGCAATGTCGATGACCTAAGCAGTGCGTCACCCTTCCGACAGATTACGTAATGCAATCAGTTTTAACACTGATCGGTCCCCCTTTACCAATCTCTAGCCAGAATGATAAGAATACGAGTCTCGATAAATTTGCTCACCGGAACGAACTTTGACGATGTTGAAGCCATGCGAACAAAATGTCAATCGTGATAGCCTCTTACCTGCAACAGAAAACAATTTTAAACGTTTGGATGAATAGTTTTGACGAAATCAACTGAAAAAAATATTATAAATTTAATATGAAATAAGAGAGATGATCCACTTTCCAGTTTGGGATTGAAATACGACAAGTAATTAATTATTTGCTGTTAATTTTATTGAAAGAGTGGTAAAGTTTACATTTACAGACATTAATTGCACAAATGGGAATTACTGATTCAGATAAAAATATTTGATAAAACGAAAATATTACATCTACTTCTATAAAATATTCCTATCCCCGAAATCACCCAACTTCGGAGCTGACTTTACGATTTGGGTCGCGACCAACCCAAACGCAAGCTTCATACGACGTTATAAATTAGGCTATATGCAAATGGAAACTGATCTCTATGTTTATGCCCTGCCTGTGTACTATACTATCACCGGCATTTTTCAAGAATTTTTGCTGATAAGGAAATGTACGTTCGATGAAACATTGAAAGATAAAAAAATTAAAAAAAAAAAGATTGAAAGATTAAAATCCACTTTACATATTTTAATAAGAAATTTCAATCAAATTCAATTATACCCTGGGGGAAGTCATTGTGGAATCGATTACACGTAATTATCGATTTCCTCGTGCAGCAGGGAACGTGTAGCGAGATAATGTATGGCAGAAAGTGTAATAACACGTGAAATAATTAACTGAATATGGGACTCATAAAATATTGAAAAGTTTTATTCGTCACGGTCTAGAAGATTAAAATTTACAACAAACTCTTGCTGCACGATCTTTTTGCATTTTATCGATTTTATCGTATTTTAAATATTAGAATTCAAAAAACTGCACGACTTGTACCCCAGTACGATTCGTCTCACTGAAAGACCCAGAAGCAATTGTTCTGGCTAGGAAATGAAGACAACTTTTTTTGTTTGAAGACAAATTTTATTGATACGCAAACATTTGAATCGATACAAAACAAATTACAGGCGCGATCGCTCAGACAACGCTACTCCTACTCGAGATCTACGCCACGCCCCCTCACGAATCACGTGACCCAAATCAACCAATCGCTAATTTTCGTTGCATTAGCGTTGCACCCGATTTTTTGGATTACCCCCGCTAAAATCACTTTCAGTGATAAAAATCCCAACATTTCGACATTCTGCTCTCAATGTTCAAAATTTAATAAAATTGAAAAAAAAATCATACAGCAAGATTTAAGGGATTTCAATTTTCAAGGCCACGATGGATCATATTGCGAGAACTATGTACTCTTACTTTCTCACCTGTTACGTGATGTAAAAATATCTTTGGAAAGTACAAACTCAAAACAGTCAAAGTAGAAGTTTCACGCTTTAAAATGAAATCAGATACATAAATTCTTACACGATTCACAACAGTTTAAAGTGTCGACAATTTTTCATCATGAAAAACGTGTCGAGTTTGTGCATTTTCCTGTATGGCAGCTCATCATTACCCTTAATCTCAAAACAGAATCGCGCTTCAAGTAAGAAAACTGATACCAAAGACTGATTTCTTTCTGAATGACTTAATAGCGTAAATTGCGCGGAATTGTACCATCCCGTTCCGCTCTCGCTACAGCCGCGATTATTGCTGTACAATTGGCAGAAGCCTTTCCGGATGGCAGAGACACACCAAGTAGAACGTTCCTCCGATTATATTAAATGCTAGCTGTTGCTACGTTTGCGAGCTGAAGCGTAAGCAGCCGGGCAAACCACAGGATTGCGGCAGCTTCTGATTATATTGACGGATTAGCATAATATACGTCCGTAGTTGCCTGCCGGAGGATTTAACTTTCCACCCTGCAGCCGGTGTGACTGCCAAATTGCCCCTTATTATCTTAATTTCCAAGTGAAAAGCATGGTAAAGTGTAATGGGAAGCCGCGGATGCATCCGCTACACGCCGCAGATAAACAACCGCTACACGACTTATTTTGGCAAGGGAACGCAAGCAGTTGCCTCGGCTGCATCGTCCTGGGTCCCTGCGATACTCTCGTAAGAATTCCACAGGCGATTTATGGCGGCTGTTAACACGGCAACGCGATATCCTGACGCCTTTTCCGCCCCCTTTTTTCTTTCCCCTCTCTCCGCTGTGTTACATCAATTCGAACAAAAAGACGGATACCACCAGCAGGCTGATGCGAAGCAACGTTGATTTATTTCGCACGTCAAGATTCGTGCGTTTGTATATTTTATCGTGAGTTTTCGGCGAGCAAGGAGAAAGATGACTCGAGAGATGTTCGACATTTTGGTTGATCAGCGAGAGCTGGACTGGTGGAATGGTTTCAGATATTCGAGAAGAACTGAAGAGAGAGGAAAAGAAAGGATTCATTGCTTCGTTTCATAAAGCGTAGACTGTTCATTTTTGGCGAGAGATCTGCTTCAATATTATGGAATTGATTTAATTTTACACGGACCATTTGCTTAACCTCGATGGATGGATATTTTATAAACATCAAGCACTGAAATTTGATTTCTACATATACAGTTGATATAAGTAACATGAATTTGAATGATTAGAAATTATTTTTCGTGAAAATTTGTAACATAGATTGTTTTTCCAACAAACGCGTGCCTCGTGTAACGAGCTTCGTATAACTAGCTGTTTAAAACTTTCCTGTGACCATCTTTCATCATCGTAACGTTATAATGTCACGGAGCAATTCATTTCGTAAAAAAGAGCTTGAGAAATGAACCCACCGTGCGAGGTTTGAGATTTCATCGGATGTAATTTTGTAAGTGGCGGAGTATCGAGGGTCTGGTGGTGGCAAGGATTTATGAAGAGAAAATGTCCAAGAGTGGGACCTCGAATCCGACATATTCTTCGAATTTTTTATCGTGGCAATACACAAAGCGACGCATCTTCTCGGATACTCGCGGAATATATTTTAGGAAGGGTTCTCCACGGGAGAATTCTTTTCTTATTCCGGCAATAAATAAGTCTCGGGAAATATAATGAAACCTAACGCGAACCTCGAGAAGGGAGATTTTAACTTCGGAAAGGGAACTTTGAAGATTATGGTTGATGCAGACTTTGGTTAGTTGCGTTAAACTTTAAATAAACCGCTCGAGAGTTTTGCCTCTTTCAAGTTTTAAAGTATCGCCTGAAAAAATACGCGCACGTACAAGAGAATTCAACGCAATTAAAGCTCTCAGCTCCTTTTAAAAAAAGAAGAAAAAAAGAGAAGAAGAGACGCTGCAAAAATCATGAAAGAGAAACCTGCTATAAGCATCAACTCCATACGTATATAAGGGGCATTAGCCACTTTCGAAAATTGCCGCTTCAATCCAGCCGGACGTTTTACGCGAGAAAATTAAATTCGCGAAAAAAAAGTCGGCGGAATCGGGATAACGGGACAGCGACGAGAAATCCGTACGACCGTGGAGAGAAATGATATTTGGACACGACCTATTTTTCTCCAAGGATGAAACATGATTTTCAATCTGCAAAAGTGCCTCTCTATCTCTCCCGAAACGGCGAACTCGCGACCTTCTTCCTATCAGTCAGGGATATTAGGCTAAAAGGGGTCGTGGTCTCTTCAGGAACAGGTGCTCTCGCGATGCAACCGCCGAATTAGTTTCAAAATTGACCGCGGCACAAAGGAGAACGTTAACAAATTCACCGAAAGTTGTCGAAAGAACGATCGTTAATTCGAAGCAACAGGAGGAGAAACGAGCAAAATTTACAGCGATTCAAAAAAACCAACTGCCTGTTCAGTCGTTTCCGCCGAGTAGCATCTACAAGACGAGCAAACGCATACACTCGGCTCGTTTTATGCAACGACTCTTTTCGTAATAATCGCTCTATTATGCGCATCCATTGTTGGCTGAATTGCAAAGCAACCGGCCGTCTCTGCCGGAATAAAACAATATGAATCGCAAAAGAGACAACGTTCTTAACGGGCCATAACTCCAGGCGGAACCCGTGCACCCCTCTGTGTAAGATAATTCGGTTGTAACAATGCGTCTGTTTGGTAGCAGCTTGTCAAATTACCGTGAAACGAGTGTAGTCGCGTTTCAGGTTCGCCTGGGCAAACTAGGCACAGTGTGGGTGGTCAGGACGCAGTCGTCCTTTGACATTATGTTAATACGTCATCCGCGGATCTTATCGCGGATCGTTCTGCGTAATGCCGCGATACTAGCTAGTAACGTTAGTGAGTCGACAGCAAGATACACGGACTCGGTTGTACGAGCAGTTTCCACACTTTCCTAAGTTCGTGAAATCCTCTCGTCGAACTCTGCTACTCCTCCGCTTTTTTACTCCCAAATTCGTTTTACTCACTGCCATCTTGTTAGTGAATTTACTAGCGCGGGTAACTCGCGACTTTTAATCTCGAGGTGTAACGAACGCGAATCCAAGCGTGTAAGAACGTTATTCTACGCTACTCATCAATCTTATTTTATGTTACGTTACACTCGGTTCTACCGCTGATCATCATCAATCTTGTTTTATGTTACATTCGCACGCGCTACCGATCGTCTCCACTTTACATCAGATTTCGTCAGATTTGTTTCCTCGTGGTCGAGGAATCGAGCCGCAAGTAACTCGCGAATTCTTCTTCGCGCGTGTCGTTCCTTGAATGATATCAAGGAAGGGCGTCAGGCTTAACGAAGCGACGAGCATCGATCGTTCGGGCGCGAGGAGGAAAGAAACGTTTTAAGCGAGGCAGCCGGTGGAATTACGATTATGTTACGGTACGGTATGTCGTCGAGGAACGGTGGCCGGTTGACCGACTCCGTATCGACGTCCCGCGGCGGAAACGGATGTAACCTGCTCGCTGGGTAGCTATTACGTTATATGGGATTTCTGGGCTTTGAAAGGCAAAAACCGGTGATCCAAGGCAGCGCCTTGGTATCGATCCTCGAATACAAATGGCTCTCTCAAGAACACACTCCTTGGATCGACTTGTCGCGTACAAATCGTACAAATAAGGAAGTTAATGGGTTCGATCGTACAGTGTAATATTCTTCTATGGCCCCTCTCCCCCTTCTCAACCGCCATCGCTCGGAGGCGGAGGCAATCGTTTTCCACGATGGAAACTAAGAACGCAATTCGTGAACGTCGGCGTATAGTAATGCGAAATGTTTGCACTCCGAATCGCGTCCCAACGATCCTCGTCTCGTTTCCTTTTTGCGCATCATCGTCCAAGGATGCCTGCAAGAAATGGCCCGGAGCACTCGGTGCGACCGATTTAATTCACCGGTGCCAGTGCCGCGCCGGTCTCCCCTCGTCGGGTCATTCCACTTCGTTTGAGATTCGTGACCCTCTGTTTTCCACTTCGACCAATTTCCATCGTGATTAATACGATTTGTACGAATGGCACGGCCACGGCCGTGAGAGGCAAGCGAACAAAACTGCCTCTATCCGTCCCCCGCGTGTGGGATATGATTATTTCGATGATATAAGTGAGTGTTAATTGACATACGTAGTATCTGGAAACATTAAGTGCAGCTTTATTTAGCTCCATCATTCGAAAGTTATTTTATTATTCTGTCATTCACAGGATTTGGCGCCATTTCGAGCTTCAAGGTTTATTATTGTCACTGAAAATTCGATTTTCTACTATTCTGCGATTTATTTCACTTTATTTACTCAATTGTATACATTGATATGGACGAGACGACGATCTTGAATTAATAGAACTACTCGTGTTGTGTAAATTAGAGACGCAGCAGAATTTGAATCGTTCGAATTTACATCGTCGTGTCAATCTTTAATATTCGCGAGAATCGATTGCAACGTTAAGCTAATTAGAAAGTAATAACGTCGCGGGATTGTTATTAGTCGGCTTTCTGGTCAAGTTAATCACTGTTCTATTTTGGTAATATGCATTTTGCGCCACTTCGCAACACTCCGAGAGCATCCGCGTTAAGAACTTTGTTTAACATTGTATAGGAAGCTCTTGAACCTCGATGGACGTCGGAACTTGACGCACCGACTATTAAACTCGGTGAATTTGATGGTTGAACTACCTCTCCAAAACCCGAAGGATTTCAAATTTTGATAATCGAGATATATATGTTCCAAATAATTCCTGAAACTATCGTGTTGCAGGCTTTTCGTTGCCAGGCAACGCGGCTACTACGTGGCTATTGTTACAAACTCTCTATTTGAAAATACTTTATCCGCGTGGAACGGGTAATCTGAAACATGAAACTTTATCGAACTTTCGATATTCGATAAAGATTTCGATATTCGATAAAGATTTCGATATTCAGAATTATTCATCCTGTTTGTTATTTGTTATGGAATTGAAGAATTGAAACGATAAACGAATTGCAAGCGAATTTCGTTTAAATTTTATCTATTCATTTTCTTATTATTTATCCCCTTACTACTGTTTATCATTTCTGTATCTAGTTTACAACTTTTATCTCCATTTAAAAATAAATCACCTCGCCATTTACAATTATTTTCCATCACCATTAAGATAATTAATAATTCGTACTTAACTTTCAGCTTTTTAACAGAAAAATTGAAATGTTAACCTGTTAAAGTATAAATATAACGTAAACGAACAAATATACGCCAGACTGCTCCTTCTACTTGAACGCAATGTTACTATAAATGCTCAAAAGTCGGAGGTCAAACGAAATTTCTTCCCGGTAAGTGAATTGTCCCTTACAGGTGTCGGGCGAGTTCTCTGCTATACGATCTGTACTTTACCGGAGTCGGACGATTACTCTACTATACGATCTGCACTTCACCGGAGTCAGACGATTACTCTTCGGTACTGAGCCGATGGAAAATTGGGGAAGACTACCTCGTTTCCCTTTCCATCGGTTTCGAAGGTTTCCAAGCCTCGAGGTGGAGGCAAATCGTTGACATCATTTGTCACCTTAGCGTGGAGCGCGATTTGTTTAAATATTTTCGAGAATTTCGACTATGGTACGCTGTAAACTATTGAGATGCGCATAAGCCGAAGGCCTCAATCCTCTTGCTGGGTTTTTTTTTCTTCAAAATATCACGGCACTACTCAAACTTCTCGAACACGTATTACGATGTAGACTGAATTGCAATCATGGTTGTGTAGCGACCTAGGATTCCTCGACTAGAAGTTTCGAACACTGACTAGCACAAGCCGCAAGTGGCTGCGCGCCTAGCGTCGAGGTCCTGCCGATCTCCGACGTTAAGCAAAGCAGTGTGCGGAACCCCGCTAGGATGGGGTGATCGGGCCAACAACAAGCCCCACTGATGAGTCTAGACGAAACGCACAACCTTCGCTTTCTCTCTCTCTCTCAATTACCTCAAATCCTTTCCATGCATTCTTCACATCTTTCATCCCTTCAGTTGCAAATTCACAAACAAATTGTCGAAACAAATAAACAACACATTTACTCGCATTAACAGACATGCGCGTTAGTGAAATCATTCAATATATAATTTAATACAATAATATAAAATCATTTAATATGTATTATAATATGATGTATAATTTAATTTAGCACACGTTCGAGATTCGTGCGATTCGCGTCGCGTTTCACCAATTTCAAACAAATGCAATCACACTATACTAATCGCAACAAATATTTTATTAAGTAAACAATCATTCACGAACCAATGTACGTTATTAAGAAAAATATACAACGAGAGCCACGTTGGCATAAAGTTCCACGCGTTCTACATAAAGATTCACTTTGAAGTGGGACAGGCATGAGAGCAGTTGTCGTCGAGATAGGAGCGGACATGCAACGGCAAGGGGTTAACGTTCACGTTATCAGGCTGTCGTCGCGATACATGCTACCAGGAAGTATTAAAACTTCTTTACAAGCGATATTCAACAGTGATACGATTAATTATCGCTGTCCAATGCGCGATTAATTATTCCCATCTGATATGAAAGCCGATTCTCAAGACTTTGATTAATGATTCGAAAATCCTCGTTCGTTTGTAACTTACTTTAACTTTCGTTTGGCCAAACGTATTCCTGTGTATTCGTAGGTTTTCCGTCGAAATGTACGTAGGTATATCAGCGGCTTGAAAATTGATACCGTTGTACACGCGGGAACAAAGGAATGCGCTTCACGAGGGTTGGTCGCTCTCGTTATCGGACATCGCAATGCAAGCAGTAGGAAACATTGAAACTTCCTCTCTCTGCAGCGATAAAATCGACTATTATTGTTGGCCTTCGCATTCGTTTCGAGGGGAGACGAATACTTACGGTCAGATGTGAAAGTTCGTAACGCGCGATTTAAAACTCGGAACCGAGGGAAACTATGCTTCGAGAAATCCAGCGGAATCCTACGTCGGTATCGCGCTTCTCGTTACGTTTTACAACGTTATTGAATCTCCCGCGTCGGAGTTATTTATTTCGCGGAGTATCCTCTTCGCGTGACCAAGAACCTTTTATATCTTCCGTACGCTTCTTTCTGATTTATAATTGGCCTGAAATGGTGTGTCAGAAATCAAAAGATAGGATGAATATAATTACTGAGGATACGAAAGATCTCTAACTGCGAATAACTTCTAGTTTTAGTAGAGTCCTCTCTTGAATTTCAACCTATTACTATTTATTAATCCGATAACTTGCAAATTTTATGATTTTATGATTTTGAATTTTATGAATCTCTTATATTTTACAACGCAATTGCGTTTTATTTCTGCAATTATAATCGCGAGCACACGAACTTATTTAATTATCCACGTTCTCTCGATTACTCCCCCGAGAAATATCCCTGAAAAGATATAACTGAAAAACTGCACGACTTGTACCCCAGTACGATTCGTCTCACTGAAAGACCCAGAAGCGACTGTTCTGACTAGGAAATAAAGACGACTTTTTTGCCAAACATTTGAATCAATAGAAAACAAATTACAGGCGCGATTGCCCAGTAGATCTATCAGACAACACCACTCCTACTCGAGGTCTACGCCACGCCCCCTCGCGAATCACGTGACCCAAATCAACCAATCGCTAATTTTCGTTGCATCAGCGTTGCACCTAAACAGGCCCGGTTATCTCCGCTAAAATCACTTTCAGTGATTAAAAAAAAAAGAAAAGAGCTATTCAGACGTGGCCCGCCACGCGTACACGGCGCAGTATCAGAGTTCACAGCGGCAGAGAATTTCTCGAAGAAGGCCGACGGTATCGCGAAATGAGGAAGCAGTGGCAGGCAACGTTGTTAAACATTCGAAACTCGCTTCTATCTTAATAAAGTAATTAAAACGCCGCAACAACTAATTCCGTTACATCTTCGTCGTCGCCGAGTTAAAGCCGGCCAAACTTCCAAAACAATTTCAAGCTTCAAAACGTATCTCGACCGACGCGTCAGGCACAATCCGCCGCGATAAACCGGCGTGCAACGTCTTCCAATTATACCAACTTTGCAAACCCGGCCCCCGTTCCCCAGTCCAGAACGACGCTGGATTTCATAAATCGACGAAGCGAGGCACACGCTCCCGCGCTCGGTATTTATAACCGATGATGGAGGAATCAACGACATACACGGCGTGACGTAATCGACGTAACCGTCGACGGGTGTCAGCGACGACGAGCACGCCGGACGATGACAACCACGTACGGATAGGCTGCAGCGCGTTGCGGCTGTGGCTTCATGCCAATTTCTTCCTCTACGAAAATAGGTGGAGGTCGCAGACCAGAGACGGTTTCCTGCCTCGCTGCCAACCTATAGCCCCCTATAGTGTCGTGAAACCGCACAAATGAAGACCGATCGATGTCGAGTCGATGCTGATCCCTCGCGAGCTTCCCCCGTTTGCATGTCGTTCCCCGCTCGTGTTCCCTGCCGAGATTTTCGTCGCCCAGATCGGCCAGATCGCTATTAATTCCCCGTCGGAAAAAACCGTTCACTCGCGGCTCCAACCGTGTCAAAGTCAGCCTTGCGCGAGCTTTGTACGGGCTTTAATTGTAACTGATAGGGTCGCGTTCAACAGAGACGGAGAGCAACGGCATCCCGAGAAAATGAAAATTAATGAAGCCCCGACGTGTCTGTCGTACGCCCCAAACTTCCGAACTGTACAGAGCGATACGAGGTAACTTATATCGCGTTGCTGCAACTTTCTTGGCAGCTCGACGATTCGAAAGTTTGGAAAACGTGCGAATGAAAGGGTATTGAGATCGTACCGTGTCGCTTCGAGTAAGAATAGCGCGGCGTGAATGCGTACGTGATTTGCGTGGTTACGTAAAATTCAAGGTATGTTCAAGCTCAAGAGAGTATAAGATACTTGCTCATTTTCGACGTGGCTTACTTTGACGGCCAAATGATAATATGCTGCCATATTATATCTTTAAATTGAAGTCGGTATAATAAAATTTCGTACAACTTGTTGATAAAATATCTATAATTAGTGCAAACGTATCTATGCAGTGTTTGAACACTTTGGTAGGCAAGTTGTGACACTTTTCAACAATTATTATTCCACATTACGAGAAACGATTGAACGATTTTTCGACGTGTACGCGCGATAGGGTAGAAACGTTTTATACGATATTTTCCAGTGCGAATAAATATTTATCGCACGTGAATCGGTCTGAAATTTATATTAAACCGTGGCCTCTGAAATCGCGGTGAATTTAAAATCTAGCCGTTTCGAAAAGCTCCCCCTGTGTCGATCTCGAACATTTTTTTTTGCAAAATTCATGTCGCCGTGCGTTGTTCAACCGACCTTGATAATTTTAACCATCACCGGAAGCAAACGGGGAACCTTCGTGTAAAATGCAATAAGTTCTGCAACAACGGTTCGAATCTGCCTGAAAAATGAGCAAGTCAAGCGCGTACGCTGGAAATGAAACGCGTTTTCTTGTTTTCTCGTCGCTTTTTGTCAAGTGTGTCGCGAAACGAAACAAACAATCGTAGCTACAAGTGGAGGAGAAGTGACTACGAAAAATCGTGTACGCGCGGGATGATCAAACGTCGACGAAATCTAATTTCCACGAGCGGTGATTTCCGAGTGTAACATAATTTAGACTACTCGATCCAGCCAACCAGATTTATTCTATTAAAGGGCGTTCCTATTTTTAATTTTATTTACAGCGAATCGCTTCGAATTAGGGTGGCCGCGCGATTCATTTTTCCCGTTTTGTTCCTGCCTGAATTATTTTCCGCCGGAGAATAAATCCCGGCGGGAAATCACCGCATAAAAGCTACTTCGTTAACTTCGTTTCGAAATATTTTATCAACTATATATCCCGAAAGTATTAGAAACGCGAACTTCGCGATCGAAAATTGCAGCTCGGTCCATTTCGCTACTGAAATCTCCGAGCTGAGTTAAAAGGAAAAAAAAAATTATATATATACACGTATAACGCGAAATGAAATTTCACGTGAAATTCCATTTCGATTACAATGTGGAACGAAATAACGAAAAACAATTGGAATGGGCGTGCAAACAAAATTGCATTTCAAATGTCAGCGAAAATAATATTTGGAGTGTTCGATGGTAGTTTATAATTAATGGAAACGCTGGAAAAAGCGCGGCGTGCGCGTGACGCGCTTTGATTTAGCAAAAGACTAAGTTTAATCGCTGTAAAACGACACACCCCCGCCCGGAAAGTTACGTTCATCGGTGTCCCGTAAATTAGCCGAATTAAATTAATTCCAGCGACACCGGATCCAGTAAATCCGGCTCGATGAAATTCAATTAATAACCGTAAATGTTGCCCCGATTTAAATTAGAATATCGTTGTCAGCGATTAATAGACATCGCGATTCACGGTGACAAAAAAAAAGAAAAAAAAGAAAGAAAATGCGTGTCGCACGATTAATTTCCAGTAAGCTGAGATTATTCGTACCTTCGATAATATAAACATCGATATCGAAATTCCATTACCTATTAAAACGTGCTCGCGTGCCTTCCTCGACGCAGCCTGCCAACCAAGGAATGCAATAAATCATAATCCCCATCGGCAGAGATAATCTGTGTTTCATCGTGCACGGCCGAAAGGTTCAAAGTTGTCCGAGTTCGGGGAGCAGTCGTACTCGCTGATACGCATTTCTCACGTATTGGCATTGTGTCGGTCGAACGCGCGTTCATTAGGAGAGCTGAGACTGGATAGGGAATCTCCTTAAGCTCCGAAAGCTTAGGCCAACGTTGACCTAACGGGACACCCTCGGACACTGTGATCCTTCGGATGACGCGTACATATCACGTTTCTTATCGCCATCAAGCCCCAAATTAATTACTTGCACCCGGAAAGGAAGGCTCGAAACGAGAAAGTTTGTCGAAAAGAGCGTGAACACAAACGGTTTATTTTTTTTTCGTAAGTATCGGGACACTGAAATGATAGTGATTTTCTACCAATGGCATCTTCCACTTTTCATCAGTTTACATGTACAAATGTAGAAGAAATGTTCTATACAACTTTTCTTATTGATTTATTATACATTTTTTTTATAAATTCGTAAATTTTTCTAATATCTTATATACTTTACAATAAATTTATATATTTTTCTAATAAATGTATCAATTTTATTTTATACCTTAACCGTATTGAAACCGTTCTATACAACTTTTCTCATTGATTTACCTTTATTATACATTTCTTTTATTATAGATTTCTTATATATTTTATGTATAAATTTATATATTTTTCTAATAAACGTATCAATTTTATTTTATTCCTTAACCCTGTTGAACGTAACAATTTACACTAGTTGATTTAGGATTTGAATTTTTCACATTACCTCAATTCTAATAAAATTCTCAATTTGATTTGTTTCTATTACTCTCCCTATCAGAGAGAGGCATCTGCTCAACGCGACTACTAATAAAACTTGCAACCTTGTCGTTAAACGGAGTCAACAAACTCTCTGAGACTCAGTCTCGGAAATTATCAAGAAACGACCAACACGTCGAAGAATTGTCACCGAAGATTTGCATCTTGATGTGAGCGGGCTCGTGAAAAAAATTCGAAAAGACGGGGACAGGAAAGCCGTGCGTTATTTAAAGTTCCAGAGCGGAACCGAGCCCATAGGTCAGAACTGTTTCGAACAACAAACTCCACAGATAGAATCTCTGGTTTACTTACCTTTACCTTCGCAACTCGCGTAATAACACAGCACACCGTCCGGCCAGAATGCTGATAGGTATCGAGATTCGAACTCGCGAAGATTAGTTTCGGAATTGGAAATTCTGCATGGCGGTTCGTAGCGCGGGCGAGCCCAAGCCAGCGAAAAGATACGCTACATTCGACGGACGAACGACGAATCTAGATGCATCGAACGGGGCGGGAACTCGTGACGAAGAATTTAAACGAAGCCTTCGTTAACCTTTCTCGCCGATGGGGAACTCTTTCGATCCGGCCCGTCCGCCCCGCTCCCTTTATTTTCGTTTAATTGCGAATTCGAGGAGGAATTGCTACAGCGAAAGATCAACTCCACGTTCGAACGTGTCGAATGTATATGTAAAATAGACGACAGTCGTTTGAGAAGTCAGAGCGCGCTGGTATAATAAAAATTTGTTCCCTTCGATTCACCGTGCTCGAACTGTCGTAGCCAATGGTTGAACAATGAATCATGGTTCGAGTGACAAGACAAATTATTGCGTTTGAAAGGAAATAATATTTAACTCTGATTATCGAATGACTTTTGATTCTTCTTCCAATTTCCCACTTTAATACAAATTATGAATAATAAAAAATATATAAATAATATACAAATGATATATATAATATGTATAAAGTAATATATATAATGTATATATAAATAATATATAGATAATAAAAATATTTTGATACAGTCCGTAATATTGTAACATTATTACAGAGGCAAATGTACGGATCATTTTTGGCAACAGGAAATTGATTTGAGCAGGGATCTTAAAACTGTGTTTGGCTACGAAACTTCGATCGTCGTATTTCTCGTGATCGACAGCAAGAACAACAACGGCTATTTCAGTTTTTCAATTACGACGTCAGATTAGTAGAGTCGAATCTTTTAATGGAGAAACCTCCATCTTCGCTTTTTCCAATTTTTCAATTATCGCGCGTCGCCATCGATCCGCTCCTACTGTCAAAATCGTTGTCGATCGTTGCAACGTTCGCGACGACGCGGCTCTCTAGCCGACGCGACTATTTATGGAATCACACTGTGAAGCGACACTTTGATTGAACATCTCGCAATGTCACGCGCATTCGGCACGCGTCCTTTATACGAGGACGTCCGTTGTCATCGGAGCCAATAGATATTCATGGGAAGTCAGACATGATACCTGTCGATACACGCAATCAATATCCATCCCGCGTCTTATGGGTTTATTCTCCTACGGAACAGCTAGCCCGTAATTGCACGCGTCTTATCGAGAATTCTCGTTCGCGGAGCAAGAAAATCCAAGACGTGTGTTTGCAACGTTCGACAATTATTCGTCGAATTAATAATACTTTGCGAAAAAATAAATGAATTCCCATACTTTTGTTTTTCTTTTGTCAAGCATTTGAAAACTGGATGAAAATTGTATTCCAATTTTCTAATTTTTTTCGACTGTAAACTGTGTATATTTAGTTTCAGAACTCTATCGTGATACTTGCGACATCACGAGGAATTTTCTGATTAAACATTTTGGCATTTTAATGTAACGTTTTATTTCGCATATAAAATCGACAAAATTTTGCAAAGGATATGAATAAGGCAACTATTCGGGCGAGCAATATTTTTAAAAAACTGCAAAGGCTGAGAACCACGATCGACGCACGCTAAACTGTGAAAAAGCAAATAAAAATTTCTGTCGACGTAGCGAATTTTTAAATTAATATATACGGCTCGTGGTTCCCCTAATCCTAGTAGCGATCCCGTAGCCACGGTGATATTTCGCGTATGTATTAATTTCCATCAAATATTTATATGATGCATTACTGCCCCCGGCAGTATTCCAGTAAACAGCAATAAAATGATATTGCAATAAAAAAAAAAAAAAAAGAAAAAAAATGAAAGAACGTTGTCCCACCGTAGCATAAATATTTTTTCGAAACGTTCGAAAATATTTGTACACCAGCGTTCTCCCGTCCTCGTTCTATATTTATTAAATGGAATTCAATAACGGTACGATGCGCGAAATGCATTTGATATCGAGGCGGTCGACGGCCATTAATTAATTCATGGCAATCCGTTTCTTAAGAGGGAACGGAGGAAACAATAATTGCTATTCCAATAACAATTATCGGAGGCAAACGTTGAGAACTGGTGAGAATGCTCGAATCTTTCGGCGAACGGAGCCCCTCGTAATCATCGGTTCCGAATCGATTCGTTATTGAATAGGGAATCGAGGCAATTTCATGTTCTTAAATAAATATAACTGCTCTCTCTCTCTCTCTCTCTCTCTCTCTCTCTCTCTGTAGGAGCAACAAGAACTTCGTCACAAATGATTATCCTCGGTCGAAGAAGCTTGTTCTCAATTTGCGACACTCGTTCTCATTCAGCGAAGCCATGAAAATGACATTCTCTTTCAATTTCTGAATTGAGAACGAGACACTCTTACCCTCGGTGTCTCGTGCCCGGACAATTTTGGGTTTCGAAACACGAATTACAAACCGAAGATTATTGTAAAGGGAAAACGCGAAGAATATATCTTTCCTTGGGTTTTCTGACTTTAACGTTTGGCTTTCTGATTAAATAAAAGGACTGAAAATGGAACTATTTTTAAATAATTGCTAATAATTAAGTTGACGAAGCTTTGTGCAAGCTGAAGATACAATTACTTTAACAAGTAATTTTAATTGCTAATTTTTTCACTTTGTAATTAAATAAAAGAATCAAAAATGGATTTTTCTTTAATAATAATAGCTTTACAATTAAGTAATATTTTTATAATATTTTCTTTAATAATAATAATAGCTAATAATTAAGTTGTGCAAGCTCAATTTATTTATAATTATTTAAGCAAGCAATGCCGCAATTTTCGTATTTTAGTAGTACTCGATAATAATTAAGTTGTGCAAGCTCAATTTATTTATAATTATTTAAGCAAGCAATGCCGCAATTTTCGTACTTTAACAGTATACTCGATAAGACTGAGATGCAGCAAGTTTGATAAAAATGAAATTTAGAAGCTGAAGAGTAGCATGCCGGCAGGACGTAACGTAACACCTTTCGACTCACAAAAACTTTTCGTGACTTACTTGGAGTGGAAGAAGAGATAAATGAATTTAAATTCAAGGATTGAGATTGCAACTCTTAGAACGTACTATAAATAATGTTACACAAAGCTGGTAAAGTATAATATTCGCGTTACAATTTTGAAACTACATTGAAAAGTTGTTTCTCAAGTTAATCATTCGATCTTGGAAAAACAGCGATGTTTGTCGAAAACAATCGTGCAATTTCTTCAATTTTGCGCTTTATTTGTGGCAACAATTAAATCCTGTTCCTTATTCTCGCAATCAAAAAACGCTCCAACTGTTAAATCACCAAGTGTCGATAAATTGTCAAATTCACTCAGAGAAATAAAATGATCCATAACATCGATCTAGCGCGCTTCGAAATTTTTCGTCGACACAACAGATGTTCAGCGAAACGATCTAACGTTGAGACGAATGCTCGCGCCAACGATAAAACGACCGTGAAATTATACGCGTGCCTTTCCACTTAAACGGCCTCAAACGCAATGCGGCAATTTACCGTATCCATGTGGCTGAAGCAGACACCGTTTACCGGTGGCCATTAAACGAGATTCTGGCCCAAAATGTTGGCGAATATGAGAAGCTTGGCGAACAACCGGATGTCGGAAAAAGCCAAAACCAGTCTCGGGAATGGTCCATTTGTCTTGGAATTACCTTACCTATCGTGAATACCTGCGGACCAAAGTATTCCTCTCCGGTCTCTTCGCGAAAACCCTCCCGAAATTGCACTATCACGGAAACAATCGAAACGCTCCGTGTCGATCTTCCAGCGGAATTCCTTAGAAACGTCCGCCGTAAGGAAAACTCCCTAACGACGCTGAGTTTACACCGCATGAAAATAGGAAAAACGAAACCCCGTATTCGTACGTTTCGTTTCGTCGAAACACACACGTTTGCGCGCTGCTTGTTTAATAGGAGCTTTGTGCTCTCATTTTTGGGTCGGCGGGCACCTCTTTTGAGATTTGGGGCCGGCGTTATTTTACCGCGCAAAGAGAGTGTCACGAATAAAATAGAAAATCCTAGATCTCGTATTTGTTTCCCGTAGCTGAACTCGAAATTTGCTATCTTCTTTTTTTTTTTAGGCGGAAAGAACTTTGCAATTTTTATTGCAAAGGGTAAAATTGAAGAGTTTCTTGTGAAAAGAATCTATAGATCTATGATCAAACTATAATATACTTTGGTCTACATAGAACCATTTTGAGAAATTGGATATCCAAAAGTCTACAGAATTCATATAATATACAAAAATATAAATATAATATTTTAGTCGAAAGAAATTTCTCTGATCAAGTCTTTCTCCATTCGCAAAAATACTCTTTGTTCCTAAAAGTGCAAAATTTTCAATCTCATCGCGATTATGGGAACAGTGAACGTTGCTAGTCAATCGTACATATTCAATGATACCAAATTGTTCAATATTTTCTGCTACCTTTCAGATAACACGATGCCGAAGCACGTTGTTTGCAGCCATGCTCGCCATGAATTAGCAAAGTTTTAAGAAATCCGAAAGTTTCGGGTCGCTAAAGTTCCACCCGAACGAAAGAGTCATGGCATCCGGAGTTTTGTTTCATGAATCTTTCAATGCTTCGAACTTTCCGATTCCTTTTTAAAATCTTGTTCATCTTATATTCCTTTTTATATGCACGCGCCCGGAGCTTTCGAATCCCGCGGAAGTTTCGCGGAAATAAGTACAACTCTCACAGTTTGAAACTCTCCCCTGTAATATTTCATACTTTCATCATCAAGAGTGTCACAGTCGGCGGCTGTTCGCTGCGTTTTAATTATGAACGCGGAATTGAATTAATTTTTCAGTAGACACCTTTATTTAAATAACGCTTAAATTTCATTATCATCGTTACGAAAGTGTAAAAATTGGAGGATATCAACCTTTCGCACTATCAGCGATGAAAAATTTGTCAAACTTTGACGATTGAAAAGAAACATTGCAATATTTTTCAAATCTTTTTCTTTTTCGCTTCTTTTTTTTTTAAATGAGTGTATTATGTCTTTTTCAAAGGATGTGATTATGATTGATCAGAAGATGAAAAACACCCCTCTTCCTCAAATTTAACTTCTTCGCTGAAACTAACGTCACTGTTAAAGCGACTCAAGTTCCTGCAACCTTCGATTAGTCGAAGAAGACCCTGAGGTTCGCTAAAGGAGTTTCCGTCGCAACAAGTAGCAACGTGTTAACTTTGGAATTTAAATCTTGTACTCGCTTCGCTTCGATGGCTTCCTGAATACGAGGTTCAGCGTCCATGCTTCACCCTTTGTTACTTCAACATTCCGTTCACATACAATCTGCGACATCAGTTACCTGGAGACTACGGTACACTGCTCTACAAAAAATCTTATAAACGTCAAACTTTGTAACAAGCTATCAATTTGGCTTCTTTTGTGCCAACAGGAAGATAAATGGCAAATTACTTTGGAAATTTTTTTAGTAACAGATCAATTTCAAATTTGACGATTATAACGTCAGCTAAAAGCAACCGGAGTGAGACAACATTGTGTAAAAATTTGTCGTTTCGAATGTATAAAGTTCCAAAAAAAGGTCAAAGAAATTTTCCGGTAGGTCTAGAACAATCTTACGGGCTGTGTGTAGAAGATTTTAAGAAACATTATAAAAATTGACAATGTCGTCGAATACAATCCCGAGGTGTGTGAGATCTGTTTCAAGCTTGGCTCTTACAACTTTGTCAAATTTTCAGAACATTCCGCTAAAACTTTTACAGAATACACCGTACACTTTAAACTTGTTACAGATGCATTTATAGAAATTT
The DNA here is from genome assembly GCA_030673865.1 of Melipona bicolor. Taxonomy (NCBI): domain Eukaryota; kingdom Metazoa; phylum Arthropoda; class Insecta; order Hymenoptera; family Apidae; genus Melipona; species Melipona bicolor. Next base: position 2,854,202 of record JAHYIQ010000001.1, read on the forward strand.
ACGATCCATTATATTTCACCAGTTGCAAACAAAGAAAGAAAGACCAAACCATTAGTTGGAAAGATTTCGCTCGAACCCAACATCACCCAAATCCATCCGAATATTCACACCTTGTTACACGCCTCCTTTGCGTTCTCAACTATTCTCTTATCGCCAAACTAATCTCGACCAGCATCGACGCTATCGGCCGAACATTTTCAAACTTGAAGCGCAGCGTTACTCGAGCCGCCAAAGGAAGAACGCCAAAGTGAAAGTTGGCCGAGGTGTCGCCCAGTCGCAAGAATCGATGCTGCGCTCGGCGTTGCTCGCAGGTGAATCATCGTTCGTGCGGAAATCGCAATCAGTTGAATCACCGGGTCGCATATCTCATAATCAAACTGGTATCGCCAATTTAAGCGATCAAGCATATGATTGGGCGCGCTCCAATCACGATCACCTGTCATACACGTTGGAAACGAGTAAACAGAGAGAAATGTCCGAGTTGTTCGAAGTTAATCACAATGCCCGGGCATGTTCCCCAATGCGATTACTCGATAAAGCACGGCTAGATACAGAAAGAACACATTGGTGTTCCAGTTGATGAACAGGATTCATGGAACTTTGCTCGACACACCTGGAATGCAGCGTGCATTGTTCGTGCTTCGGGGTTCGCCAGTGCGATTTTTCGTCTGGTGCTCGTTAAGCTGCCTTCTCTCCTTCGTTTGTGAATAGTTTGCGCATTCGTGGGAAATTTAAAGTACACGTATGAATGAAAAAAAAGAAAGAAATTGTTTGCTATGATATTTGACGAGCCAAACTGCAGATTTTATTTCCTTAGTCTTGTTTACGAAAAAACAAGAGTAGTCTAGTTGTGAAAAAGTAGCAAGTCAAGCTGCTATAGAGCAAACGGAGAGAATAAGATTTCTATCGCTAGTGTGTGGATTTTTGAAATTCAAAATTGCACGAAACGTATGAAATAATCAACGTGTAGCGAGACTTTTATGATGTCTGATACGCGAGACAGTTTTTTACATCTTGAAAAGTGTGAATTTGCATAATTCACTGAAACACTAATACTTTAATGGAACATTTGATCGACGAATACTGTATTAAAATGTTTTATATTGCATAAAATTTGCATAGAAATCTATAATCTACCTAGCTAGCACAATTTACCGAAATACTTTAACAGAACGTTTGATTGACGAGTATCGTGCAATTTTTTCACCGTCCGCAAGTATCCCAATACACACGAACAGATTGTCTGGCGAAATTTACAAGTTTTTAATAACGTTTCGCGCACGATTGGAAAAAGTTAAACTTCTAGACCAATTTAACGTGGTTTTTCTTTTCCTCCTCGCGCGAGAGAGAGCCCCGACGAAATCCAGCTTTTAATTCGTTCCCGCGAGACGCAGCGAGGAAATTGTTTTCCCTCCCTCGAAACAAAACGAACGCTCCTCTCGTCTACGTACTAATTATCCGTAGCTGCGCGAAGGAATATTCGCGAGCTCAAAGGCGTAAAAGTCGAGCCGTATGGCGCCCTTTGAAAACTCTCTCGAAAATTATTGCCCTGAGAAACGAAGGAGAACAAACGAAGGAACTTGGAGCAGCGGAACAAGTGCCGCATTGAACTGCAAGCGGCCGTGACGAAGTGCCGTTGGATATTGTTTACTTCGGCGAGAGCGTTAGAATGGTAATCGCGTTAAACATTCTTTCGCCGATATTAACCCTCGACTCCACCTTATTGATCCTTCTTGTAATGCCAGAATTTAATATCGGGGACGGGGCGCTGACGCATCACCCGAAGAAGACGTCGTCGCTTACTGCTGGCTCGAGTTCGACACCGATAACACGACAATGTAGGTTGAAATTTTAATAAAATGTCGTCGTGTTTCGACGTTTGGCCAATGCGTTGGGATTTTAGAATACTTTGAGCAACGATTCCAGCCGAGTTCGACGCAACGAGCAGCCAATTCGAAGAAACATGGCTCGTTAACCACCGCGAAATTGAGAACGACCATAGTCGCCCCGGGGCAAAACCGGTTTATATGGAATGATTACGAACTATAGCCGATGAGAGGAATCATAATCGCTACAGACAGTTTGTTGCAAGTAGAGCTCACAGCGAGCGTGCTTCCGAAATATTTCAGCGATCATCCTTCAACTACCAGTGAGTAGAACGAAACAACAAGTCGACAGAACTGCACACCCAACAGGAATTAAAGTTACACTCGACTCCAGTTATCCATTCCTTCGTTGTCATCCGAAATCTTTTCATTCGGCGATTTGAAATTACGCCGGCTGAAAGTCTGGAAAAGACAGGACATATCGGTACTTCGATCGGTGCGTTATTAAGACCGCGATACGGGAAACGTCGTTATTTGAAGAGGCGCGAGCGAACCGAGGCTCGATTTCAGCCGCCGCAGATTCATAAATCCAACAACTTGCGACGAGAATTTATGCTCGGGACGTGTGGCTGGTGGCGCGCGCGATCAGTTTGCGCGAAACGTATCCACGAACGGGGTAAAAGCGTGCTCGCGCGCAGATTTGCATAAGTCAGCCGATACGGAGCACCGGCGGATGACGGTTCCGTGACACGAGCCGTCGTAACACAGACAGAAACGATTCCCAGTTACTTCTATACGCACACCGGTGCAAACCGGCAACGAAGGCTGCGAAGATTGAATTGCAGATATCGGACGCGCGATAGACTAAACTTCTTGGAGCCCAAGGACTTTGACGCGTACCGTTCCTACCGAGTTCCTACGAAAGATCGACCAACTTCCCTCGTAAACCGTGAATTTATCCGGGCATTAACTTTTTATTTATGATTTCTGTGTGAACTTGCCGGCACTAGGTTCTTAAACAATCGAGAACTTTCAGGATCTTTGACAAGGAGCTGTCGCCTTTCCGAGATCATTGTTCCAAATATTTGGAAGAGGATAATGTCGAGATTGATCTAAACGGATGTGTTTCGAACGTATGTCGGTTCACTTGGAACTTTGAAAGTTTTTTGGAAACGACTAATTCTATCGAATAATGTTCCGACGCAAAATTTGTAAAATTGTAACTTTGTAATTGTTCTTGTTTTAAGTAAAAAATTATGTATATACTCAAATCTTTTTGTTATACCGCACAGAACAATCTACCGAGCTACGTTTTTTTTGTCACTCAAAGTGATTTTAGCGGGGGTAACCCAGAAAATCGGGTCTCTTCAGATGCAACGCTAATGCAACGAAAATTAGCGATAGGTTGATTTGGCTCACGTGATTCGCGAGGGGGCGTGGCGTAGACCTCGAGTAGGAGTGGCGTTGTCTGGTAGATCTACTGAGCGATCGCGCCTGTAATTTGTTTTGCATCGATTCAAATGTTTGCATATCGATAAAATTTTATGGCAAAAAAGTCGTCTTCGTTTCCTAGTCGGAACAGTTGCTTCTGGGCCTTTCAGCGAGACGAATCGTACTGGGGTACAAACTATATCTTCTCACTTTGCGCAAAGAATAATTATTTGATATATTCTTTGTACATACCGAATCGTCACTCTGAAAAGAAATTCGAGAAAGGAGCAAAAATTTACAACCGCGAGAGAGATCAAACAAAATTCTAAATTTGGTTTGGTTTAATTAAAGTTTGTTAGATAACATCGACCGTGTCATACTTGTTCCCTCTCCTCCAACATTCACGCGTTGCGACGAACATTCGCAGAGCTGACGCTCGTACATTACCAAAGTCACGATTTCCGCGTACAACGAACGAGGAAAAACTCGCGCGGAACCGTGAAGCTTGCTCGATCGCGACTCGACAAAGGCAAAATATTACAGCATAAAAACTCCAGCGGATGGAATCTGGTCCCGAACCGGACACGCCTCCGCAGCCTCCCTCGTAAATCGAGTCATCGAAGAACGAGCGTGTCATTCGATCCGCGCGGAAAAGTTACCGCGCAACTGCACGCTGGTTATTACATCCATCGATGTGGCATTGCGGCGTGTGTGCGTGGCACTCGAAGCACGAGTCGAAAAAAGCTCGCAACGAACGGCGAACATCGGCCGACCCATTACCGGGATTGTTCCCGCTTTCTCGTTAAGTCGAAATTCGCGCGCGGGCAAACAGGAAGATTCGGCCCGGGGCCGAAGGTGCGAAGCGCGAGAATTTCGCGGCTAACCTCTCGAATCGGTGTCGAATGATCGGACAACGGGCGTGAAATTGATACACGTGAGCGCGGATCGATTCGCGCGAACGAGCTCTGCCGGAGAATTTTGTGTAACAGACCGCGAGCTTCAAATTACCTGATATGTTCGGTGAACGAGCAGAAGAGAAGAAGTCAAATTTCGATCGAGCTAATACGAGCCATCGTTCGAAGAGGAAAAATGGACTGTGAAACTCATTTCGATTGCGATCGGTCCGTAAAATTTTCCAGATACTGATATTTTTTGAAACTATTGGAAATTTGACAGATTTCGTACAGATCGTGACGCTCGTACAATGTTTTCAACCCATGAAGTCTCATGTTCAAACTGAGAACTTTTAAATATTGATATGGAAATGCAGAGATAGATAGAATAAATGCATGGAATAACGAAAGTACAATACTTGTTCTAATATTTCTATGGCAGAAATGTATAAAATTTTGGTCAAACTACAAATGCGAGTTATTACTCGATCCTTTTAGTAGCTTGCAATTCTTTTTATATATCGTCTGAAACTACAAAGCAGCTCTACTTGTCGTAGAAACGAAACGTGCAAAAATCTCTACAGACATAATATTATTTTATAAAGTACACAAATTATTTTCTCGTAGAAACATTTTATAAAATTAAGTCAAAAATCGCGGAGCCGATATATCTTGAATACTAAAATGGTCAAAAAGAAAATAATTAAATGGTTAAAAAAAGAAAGCAATTTGTATTTGGGAAAATAGTGATGGTAACAAGGTTATAAACCTTTTTTTGGAAAGCCAATATCCTACGAAACGATACACATTTTGTTTTTTTCGTATTTTACATGCAAACACTCGATGAAATATTATTAACACGTTAAAAATCCATATGTGTTTTGCTCATCATTTTACTCTATGTACATTTTGTACACAGAGGCGTGTATTATCAATTTTCACGTTTCAAGTCTGACACTATCATCGCATTGAATTTAAATACTACAAGTATTTCTCTTTTGCGAAACTAAGAATTCAAACCTATCGTGAAGAACGACCTGAAAACAGAGCGTGAAACCTGTCCAGCTCGTTAAGAACAGACATCAGACGATGAACGTCGTTCGCTCACAGACATCACGCGTGATGGACGTCATTCGGAAATGGGAAACAATAAAAGGCGCGGAGGGTGATCGCATAAACCCGGTGCTGTTGGGATTTTGTTAATCCTTCGAGTCGCTTCTGCCATCAAACCCGCTCAGCAAGTTTGTTTAATTTATGTTGTACGTGCGCCGCATGCATATTCATGCTTTGCTAACGAGATATTACAGTGATCTTTCAGAGTTCACGGCTTGCGACGTATTCTTGGCCGTATTTGGATAATTTGTTTGAACGTGCTGATATGTAACAGTGGAACGTTTGAACACGAGAGAAAATTTATTGTTCCAACAGCGATATAAACGAATCAACTATTCCTCAACGTTGCATTACGACAGACTTCTCCAAATACATGTGTATGAAACTAACCTCCCACGTATCAGTTCGCCGTAATAACGTCAAAGTAGAACTTTGTTGCAAGCGCAATTTCGAAATTTCCAGTGAAAGGTATTCACGTTTGATCACTCGTCTTTCAAAGGAAAAATTCGCGAAAGAACGTGAAAACGCGCATCGATAACATCGACTTGCAGACGAGGATGTAAAACTGTAAAAGTCAACGAAAGTAGAATATCCATGAATGCCATAGTTGTACGTCAATCAGTTACAGATACCAAAGACTCGCCAGTTATTGCCAAAGCAAACGCTGTAAAACATATAAAACTTGCTCGAAACAACTTTACGAAAATAAGGAGCAGTTGAAACTGTTGGACGAACGTGGCGAAACTGAGGAAATTGTCCGACGAACCGTATAACGTCGCCGATCTTTTCCGCTGTTCCTCACATTCGGCTTTTCGTTTCCCGGTCGCGCGTTACGATCCACGGCTGATTTGCTTTGACCTTAAGGAAACCGTCGAGGAAAATTTCTCACAGAGAAGAGAGCGAGAGCGACAGCGAGAAAGAGAGAAAGAGAGAAAGAGAGAGAGAGAGAGAGAGAGAGAGAGAGATCTGCGGGTCGCGGAAAGCCGGTAACTTCATAGGTTTCCACGCGGCTTCTCGCGCGCGTCGAATTTAATCCCCTTACTACTTTTTGCCACGAGCATGCTTCCAGAGTCTTTGGTAGTAGGTCTTTTGGAAGCGGCTGAACCGGCACCCGCCAACTTGTCTAACTTTCCTGGGCAGAAAACGTGTTAATTTGATCTACAGCGTCGGGAAACCCCCGGCCAGGATTAACTTGCTCGTCTGATGTATGGACGCGCGACTTTGCCGAGGCGTTCGCCAAACAACCTCGACCACCCCGTTAATTCGCCTGCAGACTTATCAAACATGCGTGACAACGTTTCATCGATTGGCCGGCTCTCGCCGATTCCGCGTAATATCGTGCCATTCTTGATTATTGATCGCGAACACCTCCCGCTGAATGGAAATTGAAGTCTTCGAAATGGTTGCAGCGCCGGTGCTCGACACGGATTTCGGCTTAACGTTCGTGTTCGACATCGTGTGCCTCGGAGTAGTCCTGCCGGGGCATAGAAATAACAGATTGTTTCGCGGTAACAGGTTCGACTGCGGATGTTTAGGCAACCTTTACGAACGTTCCGAGTCTCTAAACAGAGATTTTCTTGGGCGAATTTCGTACGAACGTTGACGTGCGAGTTAACGAGCAAATGGATTTGTTGGAAATTTGTTGGAAAGTTTAATGGAATTGGAAAAATTATGAAAGGTAGACTCGATCGACTCTTGAAGAGCGAGAATATCGATAATGATGTTGAAAATTTTTATTTTATTTAAAGTTTCCGTAATGTGGAATTTGAATGAATTTGATGAACTCGTTTTATCAAACTTTAACACTCATAATTTTCTACTATTTTTATTAAAAAAAAAAAAAAAAAATAGAATCTTTTTAATTTCATCGACCAGTTTCACTTTACCATTCAAACCGAATCCCCTTCCGTCCAAATAATTGCAAAAGCTATCTCACCAGAGCCTAAAAAACCTATTTATTCTATTTACTAACTCCGACTTTACACACGTTATCTGCAATTCAATCTTCATCCGGAATAAAAAAAAAAAAAAACACGGAGAGGAAAAAAAACAAAGTGAATCGAAACAAAACGAATGCACAAAGGCAATATCAACACTAACGCCACGATGTAACATCGAGCAAACTCGATAGAGAAAGATAGATAGATAGATAGACAGAGAGAGAGAGAGAGAAAGAGTAGTCGCTGGCGCCTAGCATAAACGGGAGTCCGTATATTCTATCAATTTCCACGAAACACAGAGAAGAATTCGCTTTGGTGGAATCGACGGTCTGAGAACAAGTGCCAAGAGGCGAAGCTGCGAGAAACGAGGCCAACCAGATATCGGCTGGGGGATGCTGGAAGAAAATTCTTTGTTACGACGCGACTCGTTCGGGATTCGTTTTCGCGGCGACCGACTCTCTCCACGCCGTGATGTTGGAAAAAAGTTTCGAGAGAGACGAGAGAATCCGCGCGTCCTCCCGCGCGTTTAAGATGGAAAATATTTAAACGTACAAGCTGCGATGTAACTCCAAGTATTCCCAAAACGCGTCTTTGACGGCGCGGGCGTATTGTTATCCGTTTGCATTACGCCGCCACGGCGGAACATCACTGAAGGGAATTGGCACGGACGAACTGTAAAGAGAATGGAGTTTCCCTGCGCTTTGCCAGCAACGTGTTTATACGCTTTGCGTTCCGAGTGTCTGACGTCAATAGCACTCCACACCGAGACAACCCTGCCACGCAACGAATTCCTCGATTCTTTGAGCAATTCAGCATCTCCTGACCTGACCACTGTCTAAAGTTTCTGCCTCTCATTTCTCTCTGCATTTTTTTACCATTTCTCTCTCTCTCTCTTTCTCTTTGCATACATTACGGAATATCTCTGTAAATATGGCACTATAGATAGAAGAAAAAAGAGAAAAAACAGCACGACTTGTACCCCAGTACGATTCATCTCACTGAAAGGCCCAGAAACAACTGTTCCGACTTTTTTGTCATAAAATTTTATCGATACGCAAACATTTGAATCGATAGAAAACAAACTACAGGCGCGATCACTCAGTACCAGACAACGCCACTCCTACTCGAGGTCTACGCCACGCCTCCTCACGAATCACGTGACCCAGATCAACCAATCGCTAATTTTCGTTGCATTAGCGTTGCACCTGAAGAGGCCCCCGCTAGAGAGAAGCTTATAAAGTTGCACTTTCGCGAAAAATTGCGTTGAAAATTCGCCAACATTTCTTTGAGCGATTAGCAAAAGCATTCTTTCAACCAGACTACTGTCAAAAGTTTCTGCTCCTCGATCCTTTGTATTTTCTCACCCTCTCCATTACTTCCTCTCTCTATACACATAACCTATATATATAACTTATGTGTATATATACATCTCTTTCTGCAGAGAGCATTCTCTCTCTTCTCGGAATTACCACCGACTCTGTAGACACGTCTCTGTTTCTCCCCGTGTATCCCCCACCGCCTTTCTCTGCAGGCTTTAAATTCGTAACAATATTCGTCAAGGTGGATCGCGGCGCGTACAGGATTCCGTTTTTAGTCTTCTGTGCACCACGTTCTGCGGCTGATATGGATAATTTAATGGCAGCCAGCCGCCACGAAATATTTAATCCTTCTAGGCTGCTCGATTCCGCAACGCATCCAGCAACCGTTGGTTTTCCGAATGATTCATGTACACGACCCGGCCTTATCTTTGAACCGTTTCAGGTGGGAGAGGTGAACGAGAGACAGCGAGTACAACGCGTTTCGATGTATGTTTAATTTCGTCCACTTTCGTAAGGCTCTCCCGTGTGAATCGATGGCGTGAACACAGTCATTGTTCCTTCCCCCTACAACGCGGAATAAAATTTCGCAATATTTCGATCGTAGACGAAATTTATTCAATTTCGCTCCTTTATAAATTTAACTGGAAGGAAATGGAAAGAGAAATGAGATCTAAATAATGGATCGTTTCATTCACTAAATGTTATAATTTGAATATATAGAAAGAGGAAACACGACGGATCTATCTTTCGAGCCTCTGAGTTTAACGTCATTTTATGATTAGGAGAAGGTGGAAGGAAATGAAATTACGAAATTATGAAATTATGAAAACGTGTGATGTATATAATACGAACTATGAACTTTTAATGATATGACTGGCAGTATTTTCTCAAGGTGGAAAGATACGTGTTTAGTTTTTTAACTGCAACGAAACTATTCTTTACATTTCACAATGAAATACGACAAGACTCGTCATATTCTGCAGCTTTCGTATTTTATACACATTCTAGCGATTTTTACTCTTTCGAATTTTCCATAAATATCCACGATCTGCTTGTAATCTCCGTCGCGCGCTTTGAAGTTGAACATTCTTTCGGCAGAAAGTTTTCGTGAAATTTTTATTAAAAGCAGCACACTTTGTCGAGTCTAGTGTCACATAAACGATAAATATTCATAATGTGCAAATATGCAAATGAGTGCTTTTTATCTCACTCTCTTTATGAAAGAGTATTAAATACATTTGAACTTTAGAGGCTGTCACATCGAGACTGAAAAATTGATAAGCTGCGCCGATGGATGGACGATTTTATTCCTTCGAACGTGCACGTAAAAGGACGCGAGATTCTTTCCAACTGTTAGAGCAACGAAACACGAGAGTAATTAGATAATAAATCACGGTGTCGCCGACTCCTTTGTTAGGAGACTCTGTCAAAAATAGAGATTTTATCATCGATGAAAAGCAGCATCAAAACTTTCCGGTAGCTTTTAGCGAAGCCCTTCTAGTTTGGAACTACTTAGTCACGGGTGTCACTTATCGACGAGGTGACTTTGTAAGATGACGGGGCGCGTTTCTGTTTGACGCCTATGTATCAATTTATGGTTTTTGAGATGGTGAAAAGTTCAGACCGGATTACAGGTCCCAGGTAAAAGCACTCATACACTGGATCGCGGAAATATTTGAACAGTCACTGTGCAGAACTTTTTACGTCAACACTGTTATTACCAGATACAATTTTCATAAGAAGTTATTTTACATTAAATTAAAATTAGACTGTGTTATATTAAAATTAATGTTTGAATACTACTTTCGTGCGTCTACGTATGCTCTTAAAGTCTCCAAGTCACTGTGAAACCATAATACCCGAATAGTTCGGTGATCCTTAAAGTAAGAAAGTAATAAATGCCCCGCGACTTTTAGAATTGCTTAATACTTTGAAAACTGTTTGAAACTTCTAGCTGTCCACTCGCATTCCTCCATTCGAAATTTTCCCCCAGTTTCCGCGAAATGAAAGTTGAAATCTCGTTTATTTGATAGGAAACGCACTGGATATTCGTTGCCTCATAAATTTCCACCAAAATCCCTTTCCTCTCGTAAGAGCTTATCGATCCTCCCGCACATTTAAAAGACCTCGTTATATTATTTTTCAAAGACTTCGCTTTACTTTTCAATTTCGTCTGAAGCGTTCTTTCGTCGACCAAGCGTTCCTTCTTCGTCGAAACGCGGAATTACTGTCTTGTAAATTTACGCTCTCCGGATATTTACGTTAACGACGTAATTTATCTATGATACGAATTTTCCGCGTAAAAAACAGAAAATTAGAAATTCATCTATTTTTTTGACAGTCCTCAAGAACTCGAATAAAGTTCTAAAATTCTGCTTGAAAGATTCACAAGAGCAGCGCACACAATTTCCAAGACTTATTACTCCATGTAATGAAACAGAGTTCCGCAAACGAAGCGGGTTGAGTTACTCGAGTTTAAAATTGCAGGATTTCCCCGGGACGGGCACGTTGTTTTTCATTTCACTGCAAACGTCTAAGAATCTTCTCTCGAGCGCGCGGTAAAAAACAACTTCTTCCGAAGGAGGATAACAACAGCGTTGCGAGCACGCTTATTGAAGTGTTCATGTAACAAAGAGAGCGAGTTACACGAACGGCGCGCGAAATGAAACGGAGAAACCGTAGTCGATTGTTTAATCGGCAAAATGTTTCCCAGAGATATAAATTGCCTCGCGGTTCATTGCTCGCACAAAGGGGGTTAAACGTCTGAAAGAAAATGACTGGCGGCCTGCGACATAGCGGAGCTGATTCGCGACGCAGACGTTCGGAAGCTGTGCGATCGAGACGCATCGTTTTCCACGTTGCCTTTTGTACTCGTTGCGTGAAAATGCGCCTCTATCAAATATCGCGAAAATAGGAAATATTTTCCGCTCAAAAGCTCCTCGGAAATCGCGATCTATTTAGCTTCCACGTTCTCAGCGGCCAGTTAAACGAAATATTAAATGGAAAAGACGAATTGCACAATTTATCACAAATATGTTCGACTCGACGAAAATAAAATATTCGACAGAGAAGATAATTTGACAAATTTTTACTGCAAATACGTTCGACTCCTTCGTGCACACTAAAAGTAGGATTTTTATAACGCGTTAGTCGGAAACTGTTTATCAGTCTAGTAACTGTTTTTGTCTCTTTCAATATTTCCATTAAAATATCAGCAACGTATAACGCGAATGTATCTGAAAACGTATGATACTCGAACCGGAAGGAAGGAGCGATCGATTGAAACGAAAATATTGATTTCGCAATGTGGGAGATTCGACGATTTCACAAACTCCGGATCGGGAACGATTTGTAAGAGAATCGCGGCGATAGTGCGACGCCAAAGTGTAAATTCGAAACATCAAATGGGTTATGAAATATTTTTATAGCAAACAAAATACGCTCGGCTATTTCGGGGGGCCAGGCGCCGCTTCAGAAAAAATATAACGAGATTTGTAATTGCGTTCGGCGGGATATAGTTTCCCTGCGAAAATAATGTTTTTATTCGGAGCCCCGGGTGTTTTTTTCGCGAGAGAAAGTAATATAATCGAAATCGAATTTTTCCAACAAGTTTCCCATCAAAATTGCGAGAAATAATGAAAAAAAAATACGCACACGCACGCACATACTATAAATGCACGATGCCACTAAAACTCGGCGTTCTGGAAAATTGTCACAAGCCGCGGACGCTTGCATTCTATTCCGCTCTGTGCCTATTTCTTTCACCGCGTTCTGAAATGGTAAAAGCGCGCGCGGATAGAGCGCGGACGGCGAAGGGAAGGAAAGTGCGCGAAGAAGAGATACAATGAGCAAAGAATGTACAATGAGAGCGACGTAGAGCAAGAATTTGAGGGACGCTGAGAAAGTTGGAACGAGGAGAAAGCGAATGAAACGAGGAAGAGGACTTTATATTGATATTAGGAAAACGCGAGTCAAACATTTCGTTACAAAAGAACGTTGAATTGAAACGTCCCTCTTGCTCTGGCTCTTTATTGTGTCTGCTGTTACATTTACCGGCGGAAGACAGTATATATTCGAATGAACAAAGAGAACTACTTTTATGTCCACGTTGCGTCACTGTTGCACGTTAACATTTACAGAAGAATTAGCAATAGTCGTGGCTCTCGAGTGGTATCGTTGAGTTTATAAGTGACTTGCGTTGGTAATTTGTAGTAGTTTGCGATTAATAAAAATTAAAATGAAGTTAAAATTTTCAAATTTTAGCTCCAAGTTTTAGCGAAAAAATATTTCGTACAGAGAAAGACTTTTACAAGCGACGCTGTATCTCTGCTCGACTACGTCCGTGTTTGAACGAAAGAACATTTATATAGCGGCAGAGGTGTCCCCGTCGTGGACGGGTAAATTGGCACGGAAATAAGCGACAGAACGATGGAGGATAACGAATCTGTAAAACTCGATGAACACGACTGAACTGACTGCCGCGTCGACGCTATCGGCGGTGCTATCGACGCTTCGAATATGTATCTTTTATCTCGTTGAAACAAGAGCACCTACCAGCGAAAGTTCGACGTGGCACCTTTAGACGTTTAATTAAGATAAAAGCCCGCGCCTTTATTCAATTTAACCGAACCCACCGTTACCGAACGAAGAAAATCGAATCTCCGCAATTAAAACGATATTTTTTGAAACATCGATTCCCCGCCGGGAGAGTAAACAGCAAATTAAAAAAAGGAAAAGAATAATATAAAAACGCCGTTTGCCATTTCGTACGAGAAGAAATCGTTTCGAACAAACAAATGTTGGAAACGAATCTCGCGCGAGTACGATCGAATTTTGTTCCGGAAGCGTTTGAAATAAATACACTGATGTTCGGACAAAGCCATCTACTTTTCGCGACAGTTTGAAATTATTCATTCCAAAATAAATACCGACAGACAACATCTACTGCTGCAATTCGATCAAAAAATACGGAAAAAAGGCGAGAACAAAGGAGAGAAAGGTAGAATCTAGCCGCGTTATGATTTCTGGTATGTATGCACATGTTTGCACACGTTGTTTGGAAGTGTCGCGCGCCAGAAGCCGAGACAACGACAAAGATTCGACAAAGCAGCGGCATCTCGACGACGAACGCGCGACTCAGGTGCGCCCTAATAGAAACAATACGGGGGACTACGTGGTACAACGTAGTTTCACGCAGCCAGAAAGCACCGGAAGCCGGCATAAATATTTCAAACTGTCACGGTGTGGGTATGATTCAACCGTGTCGACGCCTTACGACGTCTGGCGAACAGTTTCGCGTACCTCCCCGAATGTTCCGTCCTCCCCCAAAAACACGCATCCCGCCAGTCGCGAATAAATCACAAAAAGCTGTTCCGCGATTTGCACCGGTGCCACTGATGCGAGAATGCGACGCGAAACGCTTTTTCACCGTCCTGAACGCGGATACGGCAGTCGTCTGTTTTTACGAGTTTCTGAATATAGTGCACACCGGCTCGCCAGGAGTATTTGAGCGTTTACCCCGTGGGAAACTTTCGCCCGTTACATTGCGTACGACGTTATAGAAAACATCGCGAAAATTCGTCGCAATTACGACGCGAAACGTGGAAATTGGAAATTATTTATTTGCATGAGAGCAAAATGTTCAAACTGCAGTTGAAACTGATGAACGGAAAGAGAAGAAATGAGAGATCACGGTACGAAGCGTTTGCCTGTTGCTTGAATAATTTACGATCCTTAAAAATTGAATAGGAACACGGAACAGAGAAAAAAGAACGGCGCTGTTCTGGCGAAGATACTTTTATGAATTCTACAACCTTTTAGTAATTATCTCTCTTTCTCTCTCTCTCTCTCTCTCTCTGAATCTCTGTTAAAAGCGAAATAAATAGTCAGTTGATTTAACGCATAAAGGACCAACAACGTGTGTTAACATGACAATTCTTTCTTTTTATCACTGAAAGTGATTTTGAGGCGAAGGCCTCTTTAGATGCAACGCTAATGCAACGAAAATTAGGGATTGGTTGATTTGGGTCACGTGATTCGTGAGGGGGCGTGGCGTAGACCTCGAGTAGGAGTGGCATTGTCTGGTGAGCGATCGCGCCTGTAAATTGTTTTCTATCGATTCAAATGTTTGCGTATCGATAAAATTTTATGGCAAAAAAGTCGGAACAATTGCTTCTGAGCCTTTTAGTGAGACGAATCGTACTGGGGTACAAGTCGTGCAATTTTTAATCTTGTGGTTGCATGAGAGCGGACTGCAGACGTTCGTTTAACATTTCTTTCCTTCACAGTGTCACTGTTCTTTCTTCCATTTGGAATCTACGATTTTATGAAATGTAAAGAAATCGAAGAAATTTCAACAATACCGTGACAAGCTGAGTTTTGATCCTTAATGGGTTAAAGTAAAGTCATTACGTCTTGAAGAAACGACAAATTGGTCCATCCGTGCCTTTGTCGAGATTTTACAAAGTTTTATTAGACGACACGATGGTATACCAGCGCGAGTACAAAGTGGGTGGATATTAAGGTCGAGTTTTTATTCAATAGAAGAGAAAGATAGCGGTAGTTTTATTATTGTTAAATGTCTTCTCTCTTGCGTCCGTGTTTGCCACGGATTATTTACGAATTCTTTGTACTCCGTCGTGTAGTTTAAAAACCAGTGTAATGAGAAAGTTCCGTTCGTACTTCCTTTTCCTCAAACTTTTCTCGTTTCAACAAGATAGACTCGGTACCGCGGAATGGCACTTGAATATTATATCAGGAATATTTTTACTTTATGTATCGAAAATGTCGCGCGGAGGGCAGAACTTACGATCGCCAGTGAATCATGACATGACATTTCACCCATTTATCGATACATAAAAATTACCATAGATGACAGAAAATATCGTGAAAACGCGAAAGCGAACTTCAAGAAAATTCATCTCCTCCAAGACGATATCTACCAATTTTCCACTACTTTTTCACAAAATCATTTATCGTTCGTTCTATTTATTAGTCTGTCGTGTTTCCAACATACACTCACGTTTACATACATATTATACAGAGGTGATTCTAATTCTGTAAAAATGTGTCGAGAAGAGAGAATGAAATTTTTCCATTAAAGCCTTCGTTTCCGAAGAAATCGAATTTGAAGGTAATTTTTCCTTCTCGAGGTAATTTTTAATAAATCATACTCAAAATTCATTTTCTTGAAAATGAGGCGTTAAACAAAAAAATTTTATTCCACGTATTTTTGCGTGTAGAATATCCTCGTAGAATATCCCTGTCTGGTATGAAATTAGCCAAATTCAAGTATGCGATAAATAAATTTTCTTATATTTTCTTCTCGACACATTTTTACACGTAGACTCACCTTCCAGTCGATTGACCACGAGTCGCGGGACGTTCTGTACAATTATCTCGAAAGTAGATTAACCAAACTAACTCAAACACTCCGATACGAATCGATAACGCACCTAACGCTGTGAAATCGTCTTGCCAAGTTGCACGTTGAAAGGCACCCGTTGAGAACTCGGCACTTTCTTTAACCTAGTACTTTATAGCGTAACGTTCGCTTCGTGTCGCGCGTATCGGTTAAATAAACGATAAAAGGCGCGTCGTTATCGCGTTTCTGAGAACGACGCTTTCGCGCCGTTTCGCTCACTGAGGCGGGCAACAAAACGAGCTGCTGCTCCTCAGTGGAAACACTTGCGAAAGAAGCGATTCATTTGCGCCGTGGCTTGCAGAGAACCGCGGCGAGAAACGCGAGCTCTTTGCGCTCGCGGTCTTCTCCACGAGTCGTAACGATGTCACTGATGCCACTCTATAGAGAGACGAAAGGAAACTGTGTCGACCAACCAATGGCGGCGCTCCCCAGAGAGCGAACCGAGGTCCGATGAATAAATTCATTTTGAAGAAATTTCAGCTGGGCAGAGGGTCGGGTACGTGTCGCGGGCACGGTTAAAGAGAAAGCTCGGGGAACAAGCGTCAGGCGCAGGGGAAACGGGCGAAATTAGTAGCACCGGCTTGGAAGCTGGTTTCCAAGCCAGTCGAGCTAGCCACTGCGTACATTAATTTCGCGAAAGCTGCCGTCTTTATGGAGCTTCTCGAGGATTTCATCCAACGTCGCGGCGCGATATTGCGCTCTCGAGAACATCGCGTCAGAACATCCAGCGTGCAAAGAGAGCGAGCGGGCGCACCTCCAGGCGACGCTTAAAAAGCCACGCGCGTTGTAGCACGCGTTCAGCAGAAAATTGACCGTGTCATCCGTATTACACGGCGAGCTTTTTACAGCTTGCTTCTCTCTCTCTCTCTCTCTTACTCTCTGTCTCTCCCTTTGTCCCAGTTTCACGTCGGAAAGAACGACTTTAATCACCTGGCTCGCGCAGAACTCGCTGGCTCGCTCTCTTCCTCCCGGATCAGCCTCCCGGAATCAGTCCAACTTCATATTCATTACTGTCCATTGTTCGCCACCGGCTGGTCCGATAAAAATTTATCTTCCTATGACCACGATCGATCACCACGCTACCACCGCTACCTTCCACGTCCACGGCCACCCCCACGCCCCTTTTTCCAACCCACGTCTCGCCAACGAATTTTCACCACCGCGCCGTTCGCCCGCCGAATACATATAGGTCGGGCCAAGTTATCGGACAAGCAAAGCTATAGGCTTCGAGAAATCGGAAATTGGAAAATTAGCACGCGCGCGGGCACCGCCGGATCACCGTTGTCTCGAGCGTGTCCAATTTAGAAACATGAGAATGGACCGACCGGTTCGCATCGAGCGCACCTTGTCCCGAGCATGACTAATGGCGACAGCTTTGAATGTGACAGACACCGAATTTGACGACGACTTCGACACGGAGCCGCGCACAAAGCC
Source organism: Melipona bicolor (assembly GCA_030673865.1). Classification (NCBI taxonomy): domain Eukaryota; kingdom Metazoa; phylum Arthropoda; class Insecta; order Hymenoptera; family Apidae; genus Melipona; species Melipona bicolor. The sequence goes on from JAHYIQ010000001.1 coordinate 2,871,581, forward strand.
CCGAGAGATAGGGACCGGGAACGTAATTTCGTTCCACTCGTTCGATCGCGATTTAAGGGCGTGATTGTAATTGGCAACGATAGAACCGGTTGATGGTAATGGCAAATGGTAGATTGCATGGACTTCGTTAGTCTGAGAACATACTTGTGTTTGTGTGTGTATGTGTGTGTGTGTGTGTGTTTGTACATGTTGGATAGCGTGAAGGAAGAAACTTTCGAGAATGTATCACTTTAATGAGATCCAGAATCGCTTTATCTTCCGTTGTGACTTTTAATTCTGTGTTTCCAGGTAACTTTTCTATAAGAAAGTTTCTTCTTAAAGTGCCTCGCCTGAGCAAAGTTTTCGTAACATCTCCGACGAATGTAAAATAACGGAGGCGAGGCCGTAACTCGTTCGTACAACGTTCGAAGGAGCGAAGAAGTAGGAATTTTAAGCGATCGGCAAGCGTTTGATGCGAGATGAATTTTAGACAAATGAAAGACTTGGTTATTGAAAGAAAATGAGACGCGTTTCTACGAATCGAGCACCACCATGAACGCGGATGCAAACGAACTTTCAGATAGCTGTCCCGAAACGCCGGCAAATACATAATTGCGACCAGAGCTATATCCCGGTTCATCTGTTCGTTGGTAAATCTGATAAATTGCCGAGCAAATCTAAACTTCTGCCTTCATAAAAGCGAAACCGAGTCGCGGAAACGATTTAATTAAAATGTCATTTAGTCCGAGACATGTTGTACTTGCTCTGCTATCGTTCCGCTCGTTTCGAGTATTTCGTTCAACTGCCGGGCGTGCACCGGCGGGACAAAGGAATGCAAGACTGGAATGGAAGAAAGACATCGGTGCCGTGGCTCTGCGGAAAGTGTTGCAGCGAACGCTCGTGAATATTATTCGTTGGAGACACGCCATACTTTGCATTGTACCATGCTCGCCGCGATTTATAGCCAACCACGTTAATTTTCATTCCCGATAATTAATCCATCGGCAAATATTTGGGATGCGTCGTCGATGCAATAATTCGTGCGAAATAAGTAAACTCACAGCATGAAAATAAATGAATCGAAAATGTGCATTTTGAAACTCGAAGGTTTTCGACAATACGTATCACGTACGTTGCCGTTTGTTTGAATAGTTTCGCGAAATTGTGCGCACGCGACGGATGTTAGACTGCAACTGCTGGAATTACTTTATCTCACGCTGTTATCGTTTCGTAACGACATAAATTAGTTTGTGATTCTGCTGTTGAAACGTGGTTTCATATCGTGGTGGATTTCGGTGGCGTCTCGTTAAACGAAGACAAACGAAAGCGTCGCAGTTCAGCTCTGATATTCTGACGCTATTTTGTATCAAACGATCGCTTTAACGTCAATTAAGTTGCTAATTGATTAATTGAAATCTTTCAACATCCATATGACGCCTAGAACTATTTTCAAAGATACCTGTCGAACCGAAAATCGTACTGGCGCAACTCAGGGTTTCGAGAATTTCAATTTTCAATCGTCTGCTTCGACTTTTTTAAAATATGAACGACTCGGAAATTAATGAGAAAAAACAATTAATAAGAAAAATTACATAAATTTGAATATACATGAAACGCACATGGACAAGCTTAAATTCTAAAAAGAAGGAATTCGCTCTGTCACATTTGTTAGCTTAAGTGAAGGATTAAAGGGCTAAAGCAACAATCATGCGCGCACAGCACAGCGTCGCTACACCAAGTATCAAATCATTTTTGATCAAGTAACCTCAACTCTAAATCAAGCAAAGGTACATCGGATATCACGAATGACCGCACTATCCACGACATCGAAATTGCATAAATGTTTGGCGAATAGCGACGGGCTCATCATTGGAAGCGCGCGAACGGCTAATCACCGGTTGGAATAATGTAAATTAGGCCGGTCCGACGTGGCCCGGGAATCCATTTTGGCCGCGCGAGCGATCGATTCACGGCGGCACGGCGGATTAATCAATCGATGAGTCTCTGTCGATCGTGAGCGAGAAACTTGCGCGGAAATTCGGAAAAGAGGACACACCTCCCCACCTCCTACCTCCCTTCAGCTTTCGAGTTCCTTTCGAGCGTGTCGCGTAAACGTCGCTTAACTTCAGAGAAAGGAACAAAATGGCGAATCAATCGATCGTGACGAGCGTCTCGCGGGGATACAGCGAGCCGGCGACGTATTTCGGTGACAAATTGGTCCGCCACAAGCAACAAAGGAACAAACGTGGCTGGATATGGTTTGACTGACGTACAGAGATCAACGATTTCAATCCTTCGACGTCGATTTCGATACAAATACACGGTGTTAGCGAAATCTGCCGCTATCGCCGCGCTACTTCGACGATTCGTGCAGAAATTTTGGGAAAAAATTGCGCTACGTTTGACGAGCTATTCGTCAGCACGTCGGCATCCATCGAAACAACGCGTCGAGAGACTCGTCTACTTTCCGTCGCGTCGCGTCGCGTCGCTGATAATGCTGCTCACTTTTGAATGGAGTGTTTGGTTGTAAAGCGAAATGTGAGACAGGTTTGATTGGAGGTTCGAAGGATGAGATGAAAGGGACGTCGGTGGATTTTTTTCGATTTTAAACATTCGACTGTGATGGCATTTCTCTCTGTAATATACTTTCTCTGTTAACCGCCAGTCAAATACAACTGAAAATGTCATTTCTTTGACAGTAAACTCATCAACGCTTGGTCAAATGACCAAGATTTAAAAATCTGATTTAAAATTCTGCATTTGATATCGTTGAAATATCCACGTTCGTTGATCAATGTCCTCAATCATAATCAGTCAACTTTTATTGAGAAATGTACGTGGAAATTGTATCTATTTAGGGGACGCAAAAGTATGTATAAAATTATTTAAACGACGATTGTTTGTTGCGTATAAAATGTAATTGATCCAAAATGGATTCGACGTTTCTGATGACTTCCAATATTATTATTTGATATGCTTTATTCAATCTATCAAGAGATCAAAATCAAAGAGATGAAAAAGAGATTTCATTTTATTGCTCGCTTCAGTGACATATGTCTGAAGTTTCGAATCCTATTTCCATTTCATTACGAATGAAGAATTATCATCAATCGGAAATCATTACGCAGGCATTCGACAAATACGTATTCCACAATAAGTACGAAATTCGCGTCAAATGAGAGTTATAAACCAAGAATCCCAAGTATCCTGTACGGATTTGTCACATGCAGTTCCGCGGTATCAAAGTTAAACTTTTATTCTCGTATTTGAAAATACGAACAAACCAGAGGAAAACCGCGAATCGCAACTCGAACCGGTACGATGTACCATCTAATTGAAACGGAAGTCTATCGTAAAACTATACGGTCCACATAGTGCAGAGGCACCGTGGCGTTTGCATTGCAATAAATGAAGGGAAACGTTGGCGCGCATCTGGGAACGCTGATTTTCACGGCACCGGCGGCCTCGAGACCAGTTGAACTTGACAGGAAAAGTATGAAATTGGATCAGTCGCAAACATCTACGCCCACGACAGGATATTAACTGGGATGCAGGCGGGAAACGAGTCCGGGAGAGATTTTTCTTGCCGCGACAAAACCGATATACACGGCCGAGAGAGATTCTAAATGAGTTGCCAACCTTTTATCGCTCGAACTTCTTTTTACACAATTTTTTTTTTCTTTTTGTTGTTCATTCTTCTCTCTCCCTCTCTCTCAGTCGTACACCATCATTTTCTCTTTTTCCTCCCTACATGCACACGACACGCTCTGTATATTTTCGTCTTATCGAAGAATACTGAATTTCAATTCCCGTCGCGCGACATTCAACCGTCTTTAACATGTTGTCAATTTCCGTGGAAAGATTTGAGACGTTTTGCGATCTCCAGGCTTCTGCGAAAGTTCAGCGGCTCTATCCACTTTTTTTTTTCTTTTTATCACTGAAAGTGATTTTAGCGAAGATAACCAAGAAAATCGGGCCTGTTTAGGTGCAACGCTGATGCAACGAAAATTAGCGATTGGTTGATTTGGGTCACGTGATTCGTGAGGAGGCGTGGCGTAGACCTCGAGTAAGAGTGGCGTTGTCTGTACTGAGCGATCGCGCTTGTAATTTGTTTTCTATCGATTCAAATGTTTGCATATCGATAAAATTTTATGGCAAAAAAGTCGTCTTTATTTCCTAGTCAGAACAGTTGCTTCTTGGCCTTTCAGTAAGACGAATGGTATTAGAGTACAAGTTTTTTTCACATCTGTTTCTCACGCATTCTTTCTCTACTCTCGACTGAAACGGTAAATTTCTGTGTTTCTAGCTGTTCGAACATTTAGTAATTCAGCGTTCTAGCGAACTTCTATTAAACGTTCGTCATTATTTGAAAAACATCTGTCGTCAACGTACTTTTTCACGCGATATGAGAATTTTATGTACGCGAGGTTGTTATTTTTCTCGTGTATTTTTCGTGAAACACCGTGTTCAATCCTGTGTTTAAAAATTCCTTTGGATGTCGATCGGGCTTGTATCGAAAACATTTCTCAGAGAGGAGCGTGCTTAAAACATCAACATGCGTGGCTTTGGCTTTTTCTACTGCTGATGTTTGAGATATTTTTCGAATTCCCAAACGGATTATAAATTCGGAATAACTGAAATCTTCGTTCGTGGAGTTTTTTCTTTTATTCTTTACTATTCAAGTCGTTCTCCTTTACTCGCGCATCAATGCGTGAGTAGTACAAAATATTTGCAAAGCTATTTTGGTATTGATACCACCACTAAGTAGATTACACAGGTATTGATGTGTAATGTTAACATTGTCCAAGATATACTGAATAATAGGATTGAAAATATCGATTTTACAGATAATACGGATTTAAGGGTAACCTGCCTGAATCTATTGGATCGAAGCTACTAGAATGACGTCGACAACACAATGGATGGACCATTCCGAAATGACAAATAGAATAAGCCAAACGAATGGAATAAGTCGTGCAACCTAATCAATTAAAAATTTTATCCACCAGAGAAGTTTGAGACAATTATCAACATATTGAATTTAATTTAGTTTAATTTAAACTATTCCCATTTTTGTACATGTAATATAAATCCCCAAAATTCTTGCCTAACAAATTCAAAACATGAACAGAAATTGTAATTCTTAAAAATTTTCTTTTTTTTTAGAAAAAAAAGAAGAAAAAAAGAAGAAAAGAAAAGAAATTAAAAATCGAAAGAATAATTTTTTGTCAAATGATCATGTTGGAATCACAAAGTGATCACGATCATAATCATGAAATGATAAAGCAACGTACAAACAACCGCAACATCTGTCGAACATATAAATTTCCAGTAATTGCGCTAATGCGAATCCCATGTAAATGCTCGTTTATCTTCCACAAAGGAACAAGATACCAGGTCAATCGTTGGGGGCCAATGTCTCTGGAGAATACTGGCGGAGACGATCTTGCAGTGACATATCGGGCCACTGCAGTGCGCTGCAGTGAACGCATAGATCAGCGTTGGAAGGCAATTCCGGAAGATTCTGGTTTCGAGGGATTGAAGACGCACCAATCTGCGATCATTACGAGCTTTCCCCTCCATTCGGAGATCTCCGAAATTTGTCAATTATTGGCAGGTTAATAGATACAGCCCGATACGTGTAATAGATACAAAGGAACGGTAATTATCTAATTTTAGGTTTCTAATTTTATGACGATTCAACAAAAAAAAAGAACAAAATGAGAAGAAAAATTTGTATCAAGTATAACAAATGATTAAAAGAGATATTTCTGTGATAATGTTGTTTGCCAAATGAATCGTGCAAATCCACGCGTTAATCATTTAAAATTTGTTAAATGCACGAGAATAATGAACAAGTAGGAGCAATTATACATAATAAAAACAGAGTATTGCGAGGCTACGTGAAAATAGAAGCTCATTTTATATAACACGAGATACCACTGTGAGACCGTTGTTTAATTGTAAGTTTAAATCAGTTTAACCTCATGAATATTTATTTGGTACGGCAAAGTAAGTTATCATCAATGCTCATTGATGACACTCTAATTTCCTTTATATTTGAAACAAAATTCGCAATCTACTTTTCAAATTTATGAATTCATTCATTGCGTTTCTATCTAAACGTCGTCGTTATAATTTTAGATAAAATTTCAAAATATTCATCCGCTCGAATGAATCTTCATGATGTCAAATTAGTAATCAACATGTTTAATATTATATTTTAGTAATTATGTCGTGCATTTTAATAATTGCTCTTACCTTTATGACAGCATATTTTAATGGATTTTCACCCTCAACTGAGAAATTGGATCAGAAGAAAAAGCACGTACCTGCGAAAAATGAAAATGTTAATATTAAAAGTTTGCTGTATCTGCGAGCGTTGTGTGAAAATAAGTTTCATTTTGACTTTCAAATGAAGGCGCAAAAATTTGTAATTGCGAGTATTAAGAAGCCCTAGGTAATCAGCATGATCAAACATTTTTATGCGAATATGTATATATATACATTTTTCTTTTTTTTGATAGAAAATTGACAATATGGAAATATATAAGTCTCCAGTTATTTATTTTATTTTACACATCTTTTTAATATAACAATATAACGCATACTTTCATTTCATATGTTTCCAATATATTATATTTATTTTATGAAATTCTATATTATTACAGTGAATTCATGAACCAATTTATTAAGATTGGAAACGTCCACAAATTGTACAGATTACCAAGTAATTATTCACAATTATCAAATGGTAAATTAATGGCTAATAACCAACGTTATTGCAATATTGCAATAACAATTTCTGAATATTAAACATTCTCTCACTGTAATATATATTTCCATATTTCATATGGAAATGAGTTTCGTATGGACCTCGTAGAGTTATTTTTATATATTTAATATATTTTAAAAGTATATACACGATATGAGAAGCTTTTGTGTATTATGTATATACATATATTCACACGCACATGTTCATCTTTGAATATATCCATTGACAATGAAATGCAACACGGTTTTTACGATTATATTGCCATAATTTGAAGTCGTTAAACGCATAATTATAACATACAGAACAATTAAACATACAGAAATGTTCTCACTGAACATCAGAACTTGCTAATACAATGAATAATTGGCTGTATAAATTTTTAAATTATCAGTTTCGTTTTACGAACGATAATAATAAGATTCCATTCGTTCAACTTCTCTACAGCGAGAATGCAATTATTCTAATTATTTGTTCTCCAAAATCGCGCGCGATATTCGCCTCGGTTCCAGAGAAACCAAATCCAATGACTCGCGCGATTAGCCGGCGATTTTCACAAAAAATTCAATTAGGTTCTTATGAAACCGAGGCAGAGGCCATTTGTTACGACGAACGAAAGAGGCGGATTCCCGCGGAGTGGATCCACCGGATGCGGACCGGCGGCGCCATTCGGCCTGGCGGAGTTTCAAACGTTTAAACGGGCGAAAAACTTTCCTGCCATATTGCATTAAAGCCGTGATTAATTCATTGGCGATAGTTATGCATCTCAATGAGGTGGAAAGCTGGTCTGTAACTTTTTCTCCCCCGACCCTCATTTTTCCCCGGTATCCGACGGATATGCGGGTCGCGTAAACGGTTGAAATTCCGTCGAAGATTCGGAGGATGATTGAAGATCGGCTAAAATCGCCAAGATTCGATGTAACGAGAAATTGCGACGAGAAATATCGGTTTTCGTGTGAGCAAGTAACTTGTAAAATTGTTGCTTTGCATTTGATACATGGTACGTTTCATTAATAATAAACAATTAAATTACTTTTATCTTTGTCTATTATTTGAACAACGTCTTTTGCAATTGAATTAATAATATTAGTGAAATGTTGCTCGTAGTAAATGCTTTTTTTAGCATGTAGCAACAATGTAGAAATTCGCAAACAAATTTGCAATTTTGTTTTGTTTGAGAAAAAGAATGTTGTTATAGAATCGTAAAATATAGATTTATAATTTGTAATTTTTCAATTTACTAGTTGATATGTTTAATGAAAAATACTTACTATTATTACCAAAGAGTTTCATTTTTAAGTGTATTTAAATATATCACAATTAACGTTGAGATATTTTACAATCCTGATGTTAGATATTGATGTTGCATAAAAATATTAGATATTAGATTCTATATGCCTACTTATATTTATTGCTTTGTTTATTACAATCTGTCAAATTGCAATGTTTCTACGTGAGTATAAAATAAAATTTATATTCCTGTTGATAAAAGAGATCATATGGAGTACCTAATGCTAGGCAAAGCTACTCACGAACTGTTTACCAACAGCAGTGTGGATAACGTTGCATAACGTATATATCGACTATATCGATAATCGAAACAGTAACGCATATTGTTAGGTTAAAATGATATATCTTTCTTTATATTAAGATATTTAGGTAAAAATTATAAAAACATTCAAAATATAGAATCTAGTACAATATATTATATAAAATTATACATATGTGTGTGTGTATGTGTAAAGTTTGTCCTTATAGAATATTTAAATAAGCAGACGAAATGTATGAAACATCATCTGAGTAATTATATTCCAATTCTATAATATAGTTCCTATTCGTGTAATTTTTATCACAGTTTTCATTTCTATTACTTTTTTTCACAATATCCAGATACACAATATCTCATTTCCGTATAAAATTTCATTTCAATGCAAAGATTGTACAAAGTTAAAGACAAATTGTCAGAATGTCATATATACATAATTTACTTACTTTGCCAGCTTCTTGTCATAAACTGAAGACTTTATGTTAACACAACACATTAATAACAACAATAGTAACACTTGTTTCGATAAAATTGCAAACTTTACAAAAGAAATATAGTAAACTACGGTTTGACAAAAACGACGCGACGTCTACGAACGTTGACGAATTCGAACTGGTAGACTTCGTGGACGATCGTGTAACTTCGTGTTTCGTCGGTAATGGCGGAGAATTAAGGCGCTAAATTTCAAATGTCGGTAACGTGAAAATTATGATTTATGTGGAAAAATATAATTGTTTGAAGAGAAATTTAATTGATATTATGCATTTCTGTAAACTATATACATATTTCATTATTTCATAGATTGGAAAATAATAAAAAAAAGTAATTATTAAAAATAATTAAAAATATAATTTAGAAAATAAAAATCATTACCCTTATCATCGTTTATATAATACAAAATCCTTCTTTTAATACACAAAACTTGCTTTTATACTTTAATTAAATTCAGAAAATTCATAATATGAAAAAATGAAGAATTTCACGCATACTTGACGTAAATATCCATATTCTTACTACAATGGTTGAAACTAAAAAAAGCCTAATGCATTGGAAATTTCAACAGAAATTGTAAAACAGTTTTAACAAATTTAACAATTCTAGTTCAAATGTAGCCGTGTTTAAGGCTTCTATACCGCTTGAACATTAAATCCGCTCGAAACAGACTAGCAAACGTAAAGTACACTCCAAAAGCCACGATCAACAAAGGAAGCACAAGCGAGCGACTCGAGACTGCTGAAATCCCTTCGATTTACTCACAACATCAAAATGCAACTGATCTCGCGGAAAATCAATGGAGCTTGTTCGAAAGCTAAGACTTGTTCCTGACCGTCATGCCAAAGCGTGATACTTAAATACAAAGAAAAAAAGACACTTAAATAGACGTTGAGATCGCGACAGAAGAGTAGTTTCGTGTCGAGGAATTGTCTTGCTTCGCCGTGATTTGTCCTAGTCCTGAAACAAACGATCCTACCCGTATCTTGATGAATAATTCATCGACGAAGCGCATAGTCTGCGATTCGACTAACCGGTGACGCGTTCCGTAAACGTTTCGATAAATCCTTCTTCGTTTGTTTCCGTTTTCTTTTTTCTCTGTATGCATGATTTTTCAACAAACAAACTTATCGATAACAAACTACGATGAAAGCTATTTTATTCTTATACTTCTAGATTTCCATTGACAATATATGACGGAGGACGATGATTCTTACGTTTATTATTTTCTTGAGTTTTTTCATGATTATTTGCAAATACTACTACCTTTTAAATGACATAAATTAATTTAATTTGATCTTGACGAAAGAAGAAACTACACAATAAAAGTTGTAGGAATGAAATACAATATTTGGGAATGTATTGGGTTTTCTCTTTCTTAAATTTCTCTTTATCACGTACTCCGTGATATTCTACAAAACGCAAGTCGACACCGTTTGTTGACTTCTTTTAATATGGTCGAAAATTTCGACTTCCCAACAGATAAATCACAAATATTGAACTCCGTTTGGCGTCCATGGAATCGCCATCGCTGATTTATTAATCACTTAAGAAAGCGTTAGTGTCACGGGAGAGCAGACGTCTTGTCTATTAACCCCTCGGCATCTTTGACTTATTCGATCGAGAGACGGAACGTTTCATCTCATTACCATCCTTGCCGGGTATTAAACGTCAAACGTGTCCGGCCACTTTATGAAATACGATGAATTACGACACGAGAGACTCAGTTTCGATCCGGCGTTACGATCGTCTTTTCATGAATTCTAATTTGCCGCCCCGGCAAGAATTATCGACGCAAGATTAATGCGCCGTCGCGCGCTCGACGGCGCCGGATAACGTTTTTCTCTCCTTGTGCGCTGATCGAATGCGCCGCATTAAGGATAGGATGCGGTGTTTTTCGTTCGGTTTGCATATGGAAATGAAGCATCCGCGAGTTCTTCCGGATGGTCTGGCCACGAAGATGCCTCTTCTTGCGGCTATCTCGCGATCGGCTGAACGCCTCTCGCTCCGGGAACCACTTAGCGGCGGATCGTTTTGCTTCGAATCGTTTCGCCGTTGATCGATCACGTGTATTGTTTTGCTTGTTTGACGCGTCTGCGCGACGTGGTGCGAGAAAATTTTGGGAAATTGACGCGGATGCTTACCTTCCAACCGATCGATCGTGAATTTTCGAGGGAATATTCGAGGGGAAAAACACTCCAGCGTATGGGATGCAAGATGGTGATGTTAAAGCCTTCCTTAAACGTAGTACGTTCTGGACAATCCTATAATTAAGTGCGAGATATTCTCAACGGCAGTCCGGGGGAATTAATTAATTGAAATTGTCTCGGCACACTCTCTGGAAGCGATATTTCTCCTTTGCTATTTTGCATACCGAATCCGCTGAAACTTGACGTGTTCATAGTTAATTATGCCTCAGCTAAAGGTGGCATCCTTTGAAACGAATTACAAGCTTCTTGTTATTAAGCGGGAAATTGTAGTCGATCATCTTACACTTTTTCGGAGGCAGAATATTTTTGTTTCATCAAACGTTCGACACATTCAATTTTTAGTATTTCCGAATCTAAATACTTCCACCTTTGTACAGTTGCGTATAGTTTCTAAAGATATTTTCTACTTAGTTTCAGTGGACGAAGATCGTTTCGTCAAGTTTGTCGAGACAGAGGAGCGGCAATTCGAACGAAGGCGTGAACAACTCTTTAGAAAACTGACTTTTAGGGCATGTCCTTAGAAAAGTGCATGAATAGAAGATCTCAGTCTGTAGGCGACTTAGATATAAATGGCCTGTTATGTACGGTCGTAGAAAAACGTGTTCTTCATAAAAACACGTGTTACATAGTAGACGCGTGCTCTTTTTGAATTTCTTTTCATCTCTCAAGTCTGCAATCTATCTCTTTCTCCCGGCTGCTTTAAATTTGACTTTTCCGTGTATTAAGGTTTTTACTATCTTTTCCCACTTTCGCGCTTATTTTTATTTTCCTCGCATTTCATACCTCTCAATTGAAACGTTGAAAGAAAGAAACTAACGAATAATTGTGATGTAATGTAATTTAATTATAAATAAATCGTGATACAATATATTTCATAAAAGTTCTTCACCGATGGTGTCATCTGAAAACGAGAGGAGATTTCTAGAACAACTTTCGGATTTCCTTAATTTATCAGAAATCATGGGACGAATCCTATTCCGTCAGGAATAAGCCAACGAAACGACAAAATCCTGAAAATCCAGCTTCCGTTCTTTCCGCGTTCGCCTCTTATTTCTAGGACAATTTGCACCAATCCTGTGGTCTTGGTTCTCTCTTCGCAAGGATTATTCGTGATTGACAGATAGCTCTTCCCGCTTCTTCCCGTATCTATCTTGTTTCTCGTATGTAGACGAACCAATGTACGTGTGTCCATCACTGCGCTTTGCTGTTTTGGGCAAAGCTAGCTAAACTTTTATATACTGTCTCTTCAAATATTCATACGCTGTATATAAACTAATTTTTTTACATGTCAAATGTTTGAAACTAACGTAAGTGCATGCAAATCAAAACAAAAGTAAAAGAACACATTCGCCTAATCTTGGCAATTTATCATCTACGAGACATTAAAAAAAGTAAGGAATTCCACGCCAATAGAGTGCGGGCATTGCTCCAACGTAATAACGGCAAGCTACGCAAGTTGGCAAAAATTTAGGGATGAAACTGAGAGATGAAACGCCTCGTTTATCTTTCCATCTAGACTCTCTGCTGAAGACCCATCACTCTATTCGACTGCATATTTTTATTCAAACAGATATTACCAATTTTTAAACACGTATTCTCGACGTCTCCGCAGAGACTTCTCGATACAAATTTATAATATAGAAAGGTCTGTGAAAAAGTTGAGGAAAACTTGAAAATGCGAGCAAATGACGAAACAAAAGCACTCGACGCCTCTTCTAGAAAAATTCCCCGCAATTATCCCCCTTCGAGGTCGAAAATTCCCCCGGCGTTTGCTCGTTTGAAACAAACAAGGCTTAATGAAGCGAAAATAATCGTCGAAGTCGCGAGTTAGAGTTAACGAAGTAACGCGGGATCGAATCTCCTCTCGATAGTTCCCGTTTTGCAATCTTCGCTTATCTTATTACGACGCTCTCCGTTTAACGTTTCGATAAAAAAAGGAAAATCAAGTCGTTCAGTGGACTCGCGTATTAAGACGCGTATTGATTAAAATTCCAGCGTGGAACAACACGCGTTTCGTAGTCGGGGGCACGCAATCTCGTGTGTTCTCGGCGCCGTTGTTTCAATTATTAAGTTTCATCGTCAGTTGAGCGGAGTTGCCGGCGGATTAAAATGTAAACCACGTTATTATAGCCGGCGCGCGAACACACGACCGACCACCGACACGCTAAATCCCCGACTGCGCGAGTCAAAAGGACACAATTTCCAAGCCGCTGTTAACCGCGATCTCAAACTTCTTCCTCCTCCTCCTCTCAAGTGCCTCTCACGCTAGAAAAAAATCCATCGTCGCTGCATTAGTGGCAACGCTTCTGGCAAAAGTGTTGACACTAACCGGTGCCGACATCCTCACCAGCGTTCGTTTTCACACCACCGATGGAATATCCTCGAACAACCGAACACGGGACCAAAAAACGAAAGACAGGGGACGAAAACACGTTGGAAACTTTCTAATAATGCATGACGTTTCGTAAATGTGGGCCAACGAAGAAGCTGGTCTTCAGCCGGAGTTTGACCATCGGGAGATTGTCGAGTTAGGACCATTTCGCGCATGTGTACGGGTTACCGGGGCATCGAATCCCGTCACACGTAATAAAAGTTTCTCCGCTCGCGCTGGGCTTACGAGTCGTGCATACGGCTGAAATACTGCAGGTGCTCGAAAACTCGTCGTCGGTTTGAACTTGGAGTAAAATGACGTTGTATTACGGCCAGCGGGAGAAACTTTGAAAGAGCACCGTTATATATTGGGTTAAATATCAACTTCCAACAGCGCTCGATTCTCGCGGGGATATTTATAGAGTGCCATTTACAAGATTTTTAAATTGGAATTTATCCCATTTTTCCAAAGGAAACATTTATTTGAATTTTCAAACGCGATACGAACGTAACTTTGAAATATTTGAATGGTAATAAGTGAACTCGAGAATTTCTCAACGTTGTGAATATTACTGAAATAATTTAAAATTTGTGCACCAGCCTAATCCGTTTGAGCGCGACGAACCTTTTCCGATTTAAAACGCGCGAAAGAAAGTCCGATTCAATTTTGCGGATATTTCCTACGCTGTAAAAGACTCGAAAAATAAGCGACATGAATCCCCCTGGCTGTGGTAACCCGATTTTATTGAAATGAAAAAGTTCTTCGAAAGCCGATCCTAAAAATGAGTACTTTAAGACACGCTCGAAATTCCGAATATAGTGGTTGGCGATTTTCCATTCCTATGCAAAGCTTGATAACCTTGATAACAAATGTAGCAAAACTCTAGAATCAGTTTCTTTCAAAATCTTATTGACCGCTGGTAAGAAATCTTATAATTTGGAATTTTTTTTCTTCTAGTATAACGTTGACGAAAATTCTTGAAACAATTTCGAGTTTTGGGAGAAAAATTTCAACTCGATCATTAAAATTTTAGCTACTTCATTTTACAAGAGCGTTTACTAAAATAAGAGTGTTGAAATATGTTCGTTTAAATCGCAAAATATAAAATTGCATTAAATGTAATTCTATCCTTTTTTAACTAACCTTCTGTTGTTTGATTTAGGACATCGCGTGACGCAACGAAAATGACACTTGTGCTCTCTAGATCACTGGCAAATAAACTATACAGGTTATGTTTCCATCCAGGAAATAAAAGCGAATTTTCAATGTTGTTAGAGTGTTAGTAATTTAAATGCGGCAATAAGTGATTGTGTAAATTGTTTGTTGAACAAATTGCAAACGCTCTCGTCTGCTTGTCAATCAATTTTCGACCAGGCTAAACCAGCATAATTTTGTCAGCGCACGACGAGCCAGAGACCATTTTCCAACGATGTTTTCGTGCGTCGTAACGTCGTTATTTCGGTCTCGTTCCAGCTCGATTTTCGTTTAAGTTAATAATACAACGTGTAATTTATTTCATCGCGTTCCATTGTATTGTCACAGCGATTTTATTTGTTTCGTGGCTTCGATAATGCCCCGTCGTATAATACATTCATTTAAATTACGTCACGTAGGATTAGATTTCGCGCGAATGCCTCCATTTTACGTCAATACGGCTCCAGTTGTTTTGGGAACAGATGAAATAACGTAATTCCATATCGTCACGCCATTTTTCCATCGGAAACCGCTGCCACCGGAATTATATTGCGAATTGAAAATGTTTTTTTCGCCTTTATACTGCATGACTGAAATTCTAGAATTTCTCGGATTCTACGATACTGTGGCGTTCTTTAAAAATAATTTCCCATTGCGAAGAAATAAATAACAAGATTAACATCAATATTACTGTTACTTGGCTTTAAGATAACTTTCAAATAATTGTAAGAAATGAATGTCGAGTATGAAAAATTGGTCGAGTCAATCGGTCATTTGTTAGAAATGGATCGATATCAGCTCATCATTGTTTCATTTTTGTTGTAATATCCGGCGACAGTCGAGTATGAATAGTACTATCAATAGGAAATTTCAATTTCAATTTGTGCATTGCAATAACGTTTAATGAACGTCGAGAGTTAATGAACATTCGCGAAACGAGTCCCTAGCTAAATTTCTTGATGAAATAATTTTCAGGACGAATAAATAAATAATTTAGAAACCTGCACGACTTGTACCCCACTGAAAGGCGTAGAAAGCAAATGAAAACGACTTTTTTGCCATAAAATTTTATCGATATGCAAACATTTGAATCGATAGAAAACAAATTACAGGCGCGATCCCTCAGTACCAGATCTACGCCACGCCCCCTCACGATTCACATGACCCAAATCAACCAATCGCTAATTTTCGTTGCATCAGCGTTGCACCTGAAGAGGCCCAATTTTCTGAGTTACCCCCGCTAAAATCACTTTCAGTGATAAAAAAACAAAATTAATCAATCTACGCCAACCGGAGAGTCGCAGTTTCTTTTATCTGCGAAAAATTTCATACGCGCGAGACACGATTCCGATTGTTAAATATTCGAGAAATCCTCCAAACCACGTATCGTACGTTCCATCCTCGTCCCTATTCGTATTACTTCGCCGGAGATCCATGCATAACATCTCCGTGTGATTTCCTGCCGAGAGCTAAATCCACCTTCGCAATCTCACTCCTGCCAGCGCGTACCGCCACTTTCTAGGGCAACAAAGATATTGAACCGGCCCCATACGTCGAGTCGCTCTTGACACACCGACGCTCGATTCGCTTCCTTAATTACGAATTCGCGTTTCGGGGGGGACAGGGAAGGGGATGGCCGTTGATTTACAGGCAATTATCGCCAGCACCACGGTTGAATTCGTCGCGACGATAAATGCGAATTCCTGCCAATCGCGACCCCGCCGTAAAACTGCAGCCACGCGGCTCGGTTACATCGTGGCGTGGTAATCGCGCGAGATTAATTGCGTTCCTATCTTGCTTCTGGCTGACTGCGTCGTCCGCCGGTGGAAGAAGGACGAGCGAGCAAAGTGAGTGGAGCGAGAGGAAACGGAGAAGGGAGAATCGCAGGCTCGGTGCATCACAGTTCCTGGAAATCGTATCGGAAAGGGGGAACTGGAAGTGTCTTTCAGTGAGACGGTTGGAGCACGTGGCGCAGCCAGCATACGTAAGCGAAGTATATCACGGAATTCAGAACAGGAGCCTGCCGTACAACCACGGATACAAATCTTCTGGAAAATGGGCAAGGAGAAACGAAGAGAGATACCTAGGGTGCCTGACAATGAACACGGGACGCTCTCTCGAGTGTCTCCCTGCTACGCGAACTTCCGCAAACAGTGGCGAGACGAGTTTTCGGATACACCAGACGCGAGAAGGGGTTGGCCGGGTGGATCCGCAAGGGTGGCAAAGCGAGCGAGGAAAGAATTGATTTCGCAGGACGTCACCAGTTTCTTGGCACTGGCTATTGGCAACTCTGGAAGCTGCTGAGGGAACCGTGGAAGGAAGCGAGGAAAAAAGGGAAAGAAGTGTACGAGTTACGGGGGGGTACGATCTAATTGGAAAACAAATAAGCCTCGGCCGTCTAGTGGACTTGTCGCGATTCCAATTTTCTTCTCCAAGCCACGTGAATTCGTAAACGTGCCACTGCATCGGCAGCGAATCCATGTTCGTTAATAGAAGCAAGGAAATTTGGGAAGAACAGCGATTCGTCTGATGGAAAGTCGATGTGGTACTTGGGTTGTCGATTAACGAATTTCGTTTTTTGCTATAGTATAGTATCAAGATGAATAGGTGTTGGTTCGATGACTGATATTTTTTATCGCGAATGGATTAAAAATTTGAATTTTTAAGCTCGAAACTATAAAGTTATTCCGTTAAATTATCTTTTTCTTTCTGCGAACATGTATTCAGTATGATTTTATTATTTGCAGCAGTGACACGTTCTACACATGGAAAATCTTTTTGCTGTTAATATTTTTGGAGTGAAACCACGCATATTCATTACTGGGAACATAATTCCGCTCTGTGGAACAAAAGAGGGGAAAAAGAGAGCCCCAAGAGAGGGCGATACGAACTTTTAATCTACGAAAATCTCCAGTAGTAGAGGGTGCATTCATCAGATAAAAGACCCTATTGTATTCACACTATCTATATTTAAGTCGCCAAATTTTTATCCGTTGCGCATCACCTTGTTACATTTTAATAAGTCCATTTTGCATTTTAATAGATTCCTTTGTTGAAGGATGCGCTTCATTTTTAATTAAGCTTTGTTACGACGTCGCAACATTTAATCCTACCATTATCCGTAAACAAACCTCTCTCGATAAAAATATATAAAGCTACATATAGAAAAAGATAGAAGCAATATGAAAGTTGCATTAATTTTTTATTCTTTTTTTTTATCGTTTTCACGTTTTACACGATTTTTAAATTTTGATATCAACATTTCACTTACCCAAATCAAGCAATTTATTTTACTAAACGGCTTATTTTTAGAAACTTTGCGACAGATATTTAATAAAACACGTTCAATATTTTGCATTTCGTATAATTCCGTATTTATCGTGTTTCGCATTATTTGTTTTTCTGATTCGTTGTAAACAATTTGATACATGTTCAGTGCTCGATATGTAAATCAAAGCTTCAATCATAATTTATTTATCAAAAATTTGTTTAAACATAAATCATCCACTTCGGAAATGGACTTGTACAATATTTGCCACTGCAAACTCGATGATCCATGTAATGCAAAAAATGTTATATCTTAGAATACCAACGACAGAAATCAGCTACACTCATTTTATTAATGATTTTTGCGTATTAATTTTCCTTCAGTGTTACAAAATCGATCTGCCGCTTCACGAAACTGACAATTTAGGTTCGCGATGACTTCGCGACAGGCGTCGAAAATTATCTGCTCGTCGGAGCAATAGCGTGCAATTAATGTCATTATTACTAGGTAATTGGGGATTTGTTCCGGTAAATTTCTGTTCTGCAAACCGTGAAGTAATATTGACGCCCGATACATGACGACGATAACATCGTTTTCAGCTATATATGCTCGGATTTATGGAACGATTTGTCCCCGCAACTTTTCTTATCCCGAAACTACTCCAACAATACGGTTTCGAAATCTAGATCCATTCGTCATCGTTGATAACTTAATTTCGTACACCGGTGTCGGTGTTATCAAATCTTACCTTGACACAAAAAACATATAGAATCTTACGTGACTATTGCAGATTTATGATTATTATTAAAAACGACCGCAATGAATTATTACTGCATGTTATGCACTGTTATAATATATGCCGACGTAAGAATTATTTATATTTCTCGTGAATATTTTATCTACATTATGCTACTTTAAAATACTTGAAAATTTTGTTAGAACTGAAAGAAACCCGGTTACCTATGATATTTAATGTTAATTACATGTTTTAAACCTATGACTTTTATTCACATTTTCGGAGAGATGTCAAATTTTATCAGTATAAACGTGACGATCATGATGTTTCAAACATTTCACACGTTACACATGTAAAAGTTTCCTATGTTATCCATATGTCAAGTATTATTTTCACGAGTCTATATAAGTAACCACAAACATTTTCAATCGACGACGAAAACGTCCACGATCTTTAATATTAAAAACATCTTAAAACAACTTCTGCAATCCGTGCCGTTCCCCGATCGGATATTCAGAAACGAACGAGAATATTCTCCGATTCTCCAATATTTCTAATTGAATATTAATTATCATCCAACCTGTCGTCTGGGAATCAACGAATTTAGTCGTACTGATTAATCCGCTGTTAGTGTAAAAATACTTTAGGAAAGCAGCACAAAAAAGTTAGTTTTGAAAAAACTGCACGATTTGTACCCCAGTACGATTCGTCTCACTAAAATTGCCCAGAAGCAACTGTTCTGAGACTAGAAAATGAAGACAACCTTTTTGCCATAAAATTTTATTGATATGCAAACTGAATTACAGGCGCGATCGTTCAGTAGCAGACAACGCCACTCCTGCTCGAGATCTACGCCACGCCCCCTCGCGAATCACGTGACCCAAATCAACCAATCGCTAATTTTCGCTGCATTAGCGTTGCACCTGAAGAGGTCCGATTTTCAGGCTTAAATCACTTTCAGTGATAAAAAACAAGACAAGGCTCGCTAACTCGAAAGAAAGAAAGTGGGAAAACTGTTTGACGCGGCCAGGGCAGCAGGCACGTGAGACAGCGTTGTTCGCAGTATGCACAGAAATGATAGCGCGTCGAGCAAGCAGAGCCGTAATTGTCCCGACGCCGTAATAGGGGGATCCTTAAGTAAGTGAGCTACGATGTGTTCCCACGTTTCCTGCGTGTTCTGTATATATTCTGTATATATTCGGACGCAGTCAACGACACGTGAAGTCGCGTCTGGGGTCAGGCCGACGCGGCGCTCCCTCATGCGTGCTTCCTTCGCACGGTTCCCACCCATTGACAAACCAGCAAGGAGTACACCTTTCTCGCCGGACCTTGCTACGTGCAAGGAACTTCCGATGGCCTCCAACGACCCTGCCGAAACTTGAAAAACATCCAAACGAACAGCCAACCGGAACACCCGATCTCCTCGACCCCGGGTGCACGATTGCTCGGGGGAAATCTTACAAGAGTCTTTTTACGGTTTTAACGATCGCCAAGTGTCTTCTCTGTAAACGGTCCCTTTCTTCGGCCGTTTCTTCCCTCCGACGATCGTACGTTCCCACCGAGAAGTATCAGAACGATGTTTGTTCTAAACATTCGCTACTTGTCGCAAGCGACACAAGTTTGAAATTGTTGATGTATTTAATTATATTATAACACGATTGATTATATATTGCAATATGAAAAATCACATGATGACGTCATTGCTGTGTCATGCCGTTGCACATTAAACGCACGGTTAAATTTAAGAATTTGCTGCAGCACGAGACCGGTTATGCTTTATTTGGTATCGACGAAAATCTTGTCAATTGTAGAGCAATTCGTTGGAAGTTGCTCGGGAAAGCTATCGCTTTGTAATGCGTTGGGAAGTTTACCGTGAAAGTTGCTGAATCAAGAAGCACGCTAACTTGGTGCAGCTTGTAAAACTTGAAAAAGAAATTTACTCGAGATTTCCTTGACTGCTGGACGCTTTGGATCTTTCAACTTACATTGTGTAACTTTTGTTGTTTACAATGCTTCCATTATGTACACCCCGGCCCGGGCGATATTCAGCCGGCCCGGGTATCTTGTTACGTTTAATATTGTTATTTCGATATTAAATTCTTCGACTAATAATCCGAAATTAAACGAAACACACGATTCGATAACAACAATTGGCAGTTTTGTTTGAAGTAAAATATTCGCACTCGACAATCGCGAATTTCCCCATCATTTACCTGCATACCTCTCGTATACTTTCGTCCAATTCAATTTGTATCAAACTATTTACTTTCGAATATCTCAAAAAAGCATCGAATTAATTTCACTTCGTCTCGGTGTAATTTCACGATATGGTTTTTCGCACGGGTCTACGAGAATCATCGTTCGATCGTCGTAGTCGGTTTTTTAAAATACTTCTGTCACTATATAATCGTCCATCAGTACAGCATTGCATTTATTATTTTCTTGCGCTGAAATTATCCTCCGAATTCTATGAAATTACGTTTCGACGACTGAATTAATATAATACGTCGAAACGCGATCGACAATGGGTATTCGAGGCAAGTATTGTTATTAGATTTGCTCGTCAAACGAAAAGATGGCAACGTAAACGTGATCTCGTTAATTCTTCGACACAGATGTGACGAGCAGCTCGATACGGGATACCGATCCACTTGGACACTATTCGAGAACAGCCAAGTAGATATTACGCACCGATGTTCCCAGCGCGTACATCTGAGCACCGGAAACGCTCGCCGAACAGACTGCGCCACGGTACAGCAGTTATTAGCGGAATCGCTAGAGCCAACGATGTGAAATTCGAAACCAAATTAGTTGCAAGAAGTAAATGACGCGACGAGCAACTTTGGACAGTGGTGTCGCGATATATGGAAATTATAAACGTAAAATAACAATGGAATCGCTATGGACTTGGCGGCGCGCAATTCGCGGGGGAATTAGTTGCAAAATTTAAATGACACGATGGGAAACTTTGGATGTAGTCATTATTAAAAGTTTGAGATCATCTTGCGGTCCCGCATTAACTGAAACTCGATAAAATATTTGAGTTTGAAGTAATTTCCTATCTATTCTTGTACTTTGACGAGTTTATGCCACTTACATATGCATGACAGTGAGTAAAATTGTCTGAAATTCTAGTGTGCTGTATTTTCTTTGTAAAAATATTCAAAGATTTACAAAGAAAGAAAATTTTTCTATTAAATTAAAAAAAGGATGTGGTAAAAAAAAAAAGAAACTTGGAAGTAGGTACATAATTTCCCTCTGTACGCAGTAGAATTCATTTCTGTGGCTTTCACTTCCAGAGCAAACACTGCACGTACATACAGAGTATATATGTAGAATGTACGTTGGTTTAGAAACCCTATCATCGTCTCATTCATCGTTGAACATGTTTGAGCTAACACAGAAGATAGCAATGTAACGAGCAGGTAACTTGGCGTTTAAAAAATAAACTGGAGAGAAAATAATAGGATATACCACGTTAAACGTTGTTTACGTAACAAGATAACGTTGCAAATATTAGTTTAAATTTGTGTAACTGTCGTTGGATATTTACCTCTTACTATTTAATTTTAAGTTTATTTGTATCATAAGTTGATTCTTTCCATGAAACTTGTGAAATTGATCGACTAACTAAGAGGATCCTCTGGTATAATTAAAAACTGAAGTTAAATTAGTAGCTCGAAGTAATATTACGCGACAATGGCGGTATGATTTATGGCTCCAGGGAATTAATAGAAATGATTAACCCGAAGATCGCGAAGATAAAGCAATCATTTAGATTGACGCGCCATGCAAACAGGAAACACAATTTTTTCATGAAAAGTATCCAACTAGTAAGTAGGTCGCACAGTATGACACGAATAACTCTGGATAATTCTCACGAGTGCTGTCATTTCTTCGCTGAATAGGATAAAAGTTTCTTCTAGCAACAATTGGAATTCAACTAGTAATTAAGCACGACAGAATAGAACGGTAACTTTTCTAATTACACGGGCAATATATTCATAAAATGGTACGTGCAAGAGTTCAAAGTTCAAAGTTCTAATTTATTTATTCAAGCTTAATACTATGTACAGTGAATCCGATTAACATTCGGACGCATGGATATTTTGCTAAACATTTAAACTCTTTGTGAAAAGAAACGGTACAGTAGTAAGCTTGTGCTTACTTTAAAGCCACGTTTTAAACCTTTGTTCCAAAGTCCAATTTCAAATTGTTTTTTAATTAATCGCCCACGTTCTACGTGACGCAAATGAATAACAATTGTCCGCTCACAAATGGCAGAACTCAAACGTAATCGGAATTTCAAGCAGTAGTATCCAAACATTTTCAAACCGTCATCAACTTTCTCAAACTTCTAAATTCTAATTCACATCGACTCCCGAAACGCGTATCAGAAATATATCACGCTGAAAAAAATTGCTTGCCATTTATTTTCTCAATTCAACGTCGAGGCAAGCACCACGGGATTTCTACTCGATCATCGTAGGAACATTCGCGCGCAAACGCCGATGCTTTCACCGTTCGAACGTCAACCACAGAAGCAGTTATTTCAAACCTGATCGACGTAAAATAAAAACTACCGAGGGCGAAACCTTTGTTGCCTTTCGTTCCACGTCAGTTGCGAATTTTACGTTTGCCTATAGTTCCTCCGAAATAATCGTCGCCCGATGTTTCAGCAGCCGCCAGTTCGCATAGCTGCAGATTTTGTTTCGCTTCGCATTCCGGAAACTATTCGTCCCGTTTGTTTAACTTCTTATTTGTATACAGTGTGCAGATGAGTTTCAGCCTGCCTCTTTCCCGTTTCCCCTGTTTGGGAAAGCTGTCGAATTCAATTAAAAGGATTCTACGGATCGGGCCAAGTTTCGCGATCCTCAGCCAGGTTGTTGCAAAGTGCGCAAGACAAATTGCTGGGGTAACTTGTTTTTCGCAAGTTCAAGATCGACGAGGCAAACGAACGTTGGGATTTAATCAAGTGTCGCCGACTCCAATTCGATGCCAATAAATGCGCGGTATGAACGAATCGGATCTTCTTTTTATCGTAGAGGAGCAACGTTAACCACAGCAAAATCATCTTTTTCTATTTGACTCAACGAAATTAACGAAATTAATCTGTCACTATTGAAATTTTTTCACAACTGCTGTGTAACATATAGTGGTCAACGAAAACAGCCCTGTTGTATTTTTACATCGTCATAGTTTCCTAGCCTGTCGAGGGAATATTTAAAATTGTTGCATAAAACACAGCTATCCAAGACTTCGATATGAATATGAACGAATACGGCTGCGTCGAATGGAAAAAGTTGAAAAATATAAAACGAAACAGTGCACGCGCGCAACCACGTATCGACAGAGTCAATCGAAATTCAAAATTGAAATTAATAATCAAGAATCAATGATTGAAAACGCAAAATTGAAAAGAGGAGAGAGTTTTTCACCGCGGCGTGATTGTCATTTGTACGTACTTCGCTGTTCAAACGGAGTTATCGCCGCTTCGTTTGAAATTTCATTCGTTGAAAATTTTAATCGATCAATTTTGGCGAACTTCGACATTTCCACAATGGCGAGATGGCATTAAAACCGGGGAATGTTGCGACCGAAACGATCGAAAGCGATCAGTTAGCGCATCGAACCGTCGCCGAGTAATTTCGTTAGTTTCGCTTTTGTTAATTCCCTCGTTAACCTGTATCGATTTCCATTAGCTAAGAACCTTCAGTTTTAGTTGAACTTGTAACCAACGACGTCAAAAGCACACAGAGTTCTTAGGTGATCACTCATCTAAGCGGAGCTTAAGTACAGTGATCAGACAAGCACCCCCCCGATGCTTTCTGCGCGGCGGTGCCGCGCCGTTGACAAGTCGGTCTTACGTCTGGCTGCGTCTAACCAACTAACTTCCCAAGTTTAGTTTAGTCTAGCTTACCCGAGTCGCAGTACCTTCAACGTTTCGGTCGCTGCGAAATACAACCAGAGTAAACACACCGGAATCTAGTTACTTTCTGTAAATCAATCAATAGTTTTGATTAAAGTAAAGTTCTCAGGTGCGATAACACCTGGCTGAACACAGCATTTTCGCTAGCGTTTTTCAGCTTTGAGAAAAAACGGAACGTAAACATAAAAAGTTCAAAAATTCGAAATGAACAATTGCGAACTGGTGAATGCGATTATGCGAGAGAGGCACATTTTACAGTTAGAATTTGGAACGATTCGTGGTGAAAATCGCAATCGAGCAATTCTGAGAGCTTTTGATGACAACCCCCTGAGATTGTACTTGGTATTCGGCGAGTTTCAACCCTGTCAACTAGGAATATCCAGAACTACCATTTTCTGGAATATGAATTGGTACCAGAGATTTTAGGGGATGTGCCATTGTCCGTTCGACGAAATCTGTGGATACAGTTAGGTAGTGCTTCACATTGTGCGGTAATGGTTAAATCAGCGTTATTCATGAAGACGAATAGGTCGAGAAGGATCAATTTCTTGGTCTCCGTGGTCACCAGACCTCGCACCATTGGATTTCACTTGTTATTGATGTTAATAATTAGGAGAATATATACTAGAAATTCGACAACTAGAAATTCGAGTTATGATACATAAATCCAATTTTTGATAAAAAGGAATTGATAAAAGTGGACAACACTTTGAAATGGAACCAACGTTGACAGTAATAAATTCAATTTCTGATAAAGGAATCGTGAGAAAAGAAAAATTTCTCACTTATTTCAAAGCTTCCCTTCACATCTCTAATCTTCCAGGTCGAATATTGACGAAGCAAAGGCTATTTTCTTGTGTTTATTTTGAAACAGTTCGGTCTTTATAATTATACAACAAAATCTCATTTTAAGCAAAAAACGGTCATCGCAACAGACGTGCTCGCCGATAAATCCATCGAATCGTCGAATGTCCGATCGGAATGTGCGGAAAGTTTGAAATCGCGCATCACGATGACAGATGCCGAAATCTTTTTGCGAGCGGTTCAGTTTCTCGGGGGCTATCAGAAGCAACGTGTGTCGACCGACCGATCGCCGTCCCGCTTTCATTTCGCCGAACGAAAACACTGTCCTCGGCTCCCCAAGGAACAGCGACCCCTTTTTGTCGGAGATGTTGCATCCCCGGGGTGTGAAACAATGTTTCTCGGCGCACGAAGAAAACTGTCCGCGGACCGACACTGTTCGCTCTCTCGTTCGTCGTCAATACCATCCCCGCCACGAGTAGAATAATTCGAAAACGCGAAATTAACTGTCGACTTAAAAAGAAGAGGAAGAAGAAGAAGAAGAAGAAGAAGAAGAAGAAGAAGAAGAAAGAAGAAGAAAACGTTGGAAGGAACGAGCATCGGGGGCTCTCCATCTTTTTCAGGGCGCGAAACTGCCACGAAGCCACCCGGGAGACAAATGCGGACAACCGAGTGGGCGGGCTGGGGGCGAGACAACATTTTTATTACACTCCAGGGGTGAGTTTCCGCGTGCAATGAAGCGGCGCGCATCAGAACGGTGTTCATAGATCAGCCGGGGCAAGTGCGGAGGCGACACGCGACACGAACGACGAGAAACGCGAATAGCCGGGCCATTAAGGCTCGCGATGAAAGCGAGATAAGGTAAAGGTCCCCGGTAATGATAATGACGACGAAGACGCGTATGCTTTCGAAAATAGCGCCGGTCGTTCAGTTTTGCGCCGTGAGTTGTGCGCGTTGATAGCGACGAGGAGCATCGATAGCCTGAAACTGAGGGATATTGCGGCTCTGATGAACGTTACGCCTCGGCCATTTCTTACGTTCTCCGCCCAGGTTTCCTGCCCCGTTTGGATCTGATCGCCGGCGTTTTATTTGCTTCTGATAAAAGGTGGAACGTTTGTACAGAGCGATAAGCGAACAGACACGATCTCCACTCTGTCTTTCAATTCCTTTCCTGCAAGTTTATAATCTCACAGTCTTCGTTCGTTCGATATTAATTCTAGTAAGTACACTTTGCTCGAAGCAGAGATAACGCATCAGTCTCCGTTGCAACATGAATAAGAGAGGAGCCAACGTGTGTGGGTCTTGTAATCTGCTGATAAACCACGATATCCCGAGCGTGGACAAAGCTGGGACACACCAGAGCGCAGCGTGAAATCGTGACCTTCTTTCCCGCTGGAGCCATTAGGCGAAACGTGGAAAGAAAGCGTGAAAAGCGGCGCAACGTGGCCAGACAAATATTATGCAAAAGTCGGGAGTGGCGGAGGAGCGAGGGAGGCTCAAGTTGTGGTGGACGTGTTAAATGACACAGAGCGCGGGCAACACGACGACCGGCGAATATCCAGGCGTCGTTAAGCGAAGCACCACGCCTAAAGGTGAATTCTCATTAGGGCCGGCGCAACATGTCGTTACCAGCAACACTGTCGATCTCCACATTACGTCATACGCACACTTGAATTTCAGCTAATCCGTCCTCGAATCTATTACATTGGCCCTTCCCCCCCACCTCTCTCTCTCTCTCTCTCTCTCTCTCTCTCAAATACACATATACACATACACGCACGCACAGAGTTCTCTCTGACAACTTTCAACCCTGAAACAGTTTCGAGGACCGTGTGAACGAAATTTCACCCTCGATGAAAATGTTCGTGGCGAAATAATGGTGGCCCGAACTCAGCTGGTGTCTGAGGCAGATATCGGATTTTCGATGCCGGATTTTCCACGTGATTCCAGACGAAATATGATACAATGTAATCGTATTAAACGCCCGTTCCCTCGGTTTTGATGCGAAGTGCGTTTTATTAAAATTTGTATATCCAAGCACCGAGGGGCGGATCGTGCGGATAGTTTAGTGGATAGTTTAATGGCGCGCAAAGTGTACGGGGCACTTCACCGGCACTATTAGCTAGTTGTATAAATTTGTTCACTTAGTTAGCGTTCGCTGCAAGAGCAGCGTCTGTGATCGCTAAGTAAGGGAAATAAAGGGCGATAATTGGTAACTTGATGCGGAGTAAACGCGAACAGAGGAATTTCTGTGCAGGGAATTTCAATTTATGCCTGGATACAAAAATATCTCGAGTCTCGTCGAAATAACAGAATTTTACTTTGCATACTGCAGTCTCCATGACAGAGATTAGGGTAGTAAAATTTTAATTTCAATGGTCATCGTGCCGACTAAAAGTTAATTGTAGCGAAAATCATAGTTCGCGCTTGCTCCACCAAATTGAAAACGTTATAAAATTGATAAAATTGATCGACTCTATCGGAGAAACTGCAGGTTTATGAGTTCAGCGTCCGGCTTGCCGAATTTTGTTGTCAAAACTGTGCTCCACTTTTTGTTTTCAAACATTACGCCGAAGGGAAACAGCTTCTCACAGTTGTAGTTCAAAGAACAATGGTACACATATTCTTTTTTAGTTGCAACATGTTTTTATACATTTCGAAACAGCAACTGGACCGTGCGGGACTGACAGCCGCGTAACGGCCCGCAGTGCATCATTCTTTTTTGCGATTCAAAACTCCGACACTTTCGAAAATTGCCGATTCTGACCGAGGAAAAAGCAAGAAACTTTCAATCGTTTGTCTTTCCCGCGCAGCCACGCAGAGAGAAAACTGATCGAATTGTTGACATTTGACATTCATGCCATTTATAGCGCGTGTCGCAAAGTATTTCCTTTTTTAATCTGACATTTTATACAAACGTTATACGATGACGTTATATAAAGATAAATTTTGAATTCTAAAATTTTAGATTAATAAAAATTTTGTGGAGATGAAACTGATAATGTTGCACGCTCTCAGCTGGTAGATGCAGTAAAAATAGAAAAAATGATACACCTTACGTTTATAGTAAAACGTTGACGAAGGTTTTGAAAAGTCGTATTTTACAATCCACTAAAATTATACGTAAAGAATCTCACATTTTTAAATATTATAAAGAATCAATAGAAAAAACTGCATGACTTGTACTCCAGTACGACTCGTCTCACTGAAAGGCCCAGAAGCAACTGTTCTGACTAGGACACGAAGATGACTTTTTTGCCATAAAATTTTATCGATATGCAAACATTTGAGTGGATACAAAACAAATTCCAAGCGCGATCACTCAATACCAGACAACGCCACTCCTACTCGAGGTCTACGCCACGCCCCCTCACGAATCACGTGACCCAAATCAACCAATCGCTAATTTTCGTTGCATTAGCGTTGCACCTGAAGAGGCTTGATATGGGTTACTCCCGCTAAAATCACTTCTAATGATAACAAGATAACAAAAACAATTATGACACGAAACGAAAAAAAGGTAAAAACGACTATTTTCTCTGCCAAACAATTTTAATAAACTCTTGACGCGTTGTCACGGAATGCGAACGAGGTATATTTCTCGGCCGTCTGCGAAACGAATTCTCAGCGAGAAGTTGAGAAAGAAACGGAAAGTCAAACAGAACAGGAAGAATAGGGGAATCGCTGGCCATAAGGCGAGCGTTGTCATTCCAAGTAGTTCAAACAATTTCTGCCCTGGCGCGGGCACTTTCATCGAGCATCCACAATTGCCTAGAAGATGCCAGTAAACACTTATCGTAGTTACACTAAGAGGCGGTTTTAGGGCAATTATGCGGTTAACAACTACGATACCGAAGTTGCAAGGTTTCGATTAAACGGAACGACGGCCGCTTGGATTATCGATCGTAGAAACGAACCTCTTGTACCTGCGTACGTGCGTACATTCCCTGACAAATGACCGCGATTCTGGCTCGCGAGCAATTAACACGCTGATTGCCATTGTAGACGTCGATGACCAGTGGTGCTTCTCTGTTTCTATAAATATTTCAGAATAATTGTTATACGTTATTGTTTCTATAAACGCTTCGGTATGATGTTATAAGTATTAATAGTATGATCGTGGGTGTGCCGCAACTATCGAAGTATATCTTATCCTTTGACACGATGGATTTTATCTTTTTATTTCGTACAAAATGAGAGAAATATGTAGGATTGTCAATGAAATTAAATGTTACAAGCAGATATAGATAAATTAATAAGTGTATTTGTATATGAGCTGCAACTCATTATAATATAATATAATATTATAAAACGAAGATCGACAATTTAACAATGTTATAATACTAGACTAGGCGCTTCAACTAGCTTCTATTAATTAATATATTTTATTAAAAGTAAAACTCGAATATCCAAAAACATACTGTTATAGATACATAAAATTTCCATAGAAAATTATAAATTGGTCATTTTGACTACTTTGTTAGTTCTAGCGTTAATTTTGTAGAGCAGTGTATTTTATAAAAATTAAATATTTTGACAGTCAACGTGTTAAGATAATCAGTTCTGCTCAAATTTCGAGAATCAAAATTTATACCGTCACACGTACTGGCTGAGGACAGGAAAAGAGAAAAAACAACAGTAGCCGCGCTCGAAATCGTTTGTTATCGAACTGAAAATCGTATCGAGCCGAGCAGTATCAAGTGGACATAAATCTGCTATGCAAACGGGTGGCTGCGTTAAATAAAACGCGCGACTGACCGACGGCAAATAAATTTCTCGGTTAAATTTGATTGAGAGAAAAAAATGGTCGCCGCTTGATTGTTCCAGTTTGACATGGAATAAATGCCTTCATAAAGAAAACAGAAAATATTTGGAAAGAAATTGCCAGTGGAAAAAAAAAAGGAAAACAAATATTCATCGGAATTGTCGCGAGAGTGATAATTCTTGTTTCGTAGCATAAAGTATCGGAGCGATCTTTCATAAAATTCCTGGGAGTTGTAGCAGCAAATTCTTACAAAAGAATCAGGTAGGAGAGGAACAGCGAAAGAAAGTACTTTCAAAGTTGTCAGCAATTCGCAAATTTGTATTGTGTGATACGTTGAACTTTTGATACAAATTTACATTTTTTTAAAAATACAATCAAGAAAATAGAAGTCTAGGGAATTCTTTCGGACACTTTATCTTCGACATTCTATTCTTCTATTTACCTTGTGCGTTCCAAATCTGCTACTACAAATTTTAATTTCAGGACGCAAGAATCTCTACGGTTTAATCGGAGGAATAAATTCTCTCGCCAGGTTCGAATATATAATACATATATCGGCGAAGCTCACGCGAGACCGGGAATTTTCTCGATAGATTCGCCCTCTCTTTTGTAGACTCTCCTTCCTGCCGTACCTCTTAAAATTACATGAGAAAATAATGCGCGCACGCTCTTACGAGAGCAACGTGCATTACGCTACGCTACGCGAGGTCGTTCCATATCCCCTTCCATTGTCTCCGTTCGATTCGTCGCTTTGAGACACGTCGCGTTTCAAAAGATTGGAGCGCCAACGCGAAAACACGTCGCGCCTTTAATTTGTCGCTCCAGACAGACTGGAGAGAGAGAGAGAGAGAGTAAAATTGTACGATTGGCCGAGTCGAGGTCAAAGGGGCCAGAGGTCCGAGCGCTTTCCAGGATAACGTACGTACGCTCGCTATTTATACATCCTCGGCAACGCGCGCCGAAAGTGGAGGCATCGTCTTCTTAGTTCGTGTCTTCGTCGAGATAACCGAGTTGTCAGAACTGCATCTTGCACGCGTAAACTTATCGGAGGTGCCTCCGCGAAGATAAAAGCAAGCACAAAAGCATTTCTCGAGGGGAGCGTTCCTCTTCTGATATATAATAGTTGCAAAAAGAAAAACGAACGCGCTCTCGTTCCCCTTTCTATTGACGTTGAAAATCAACATCATTAAGAAACTCGAGGGGAACCGTTGAAAGTTAGTTTCTTGCGTTTCTGGGTGGAATACGAAACTTGTCGGTTTTGACGTCGGGGATAAAAACGATTCTACTCGGGTCGAATGAGCGTAACTTTGTAAAAATACGTGTTTCGTCTACGTTCTGTAATCCAGGTGAGAAATAATTTCCACTTATTTATCTCTATTAGTTTATTAAATTAATATTTCAGTGTTTCAATGGATCTTTACAGAATGGTAAAGAACGTCAACGAACGAGAATAGTTTAATTCTACGATTGGAAACGCGATTAAGTAGAGTCAGGTAAATTAAGACAGACAACTCGGATGGAAAGGTGCGGCGCTGTCTGACTGGGAACCGTTCGACTCAACCATTTTCTACTGGAAACTCTCCAAATCTACTTCTACACGTTCTGTAGAATCAATGATCCGCAGATTAAAATAACAGAAAATAATCCAAGCGGTGTTTTAATTCATACAATATCTCAGACTAAGTTTTTAGTTTAATATAATAATTGAAAAATTACTTATTGTGGAGTTATTTTCGTCGAGCAAAAAGATACAAGTTTTCTTTAGTACAATTTCTACACGTTTCAACTTTGACAGTTTCAGTACTCGACTTTGATTTATGCAAAATCATATTTTTAAATATAATTTGAAAGAAAGTGGAAACTAGATAGAGAATTTCTTTGCGTACTAAATATTATACTAATAAAAATAAAAAACACTGCACTGTGAGTGTTTCATACATTTTCTCATATTGCGCGCAATTTCTGTGCAATTTCGTATTTCTAAATTTCCCAGAAGCGCATAAAACACCTGCAGTCTAGCTGTTACGAACTGTCGTTGAACAACAACGTGCGAATTTTATTTATTTTACATTCTAACCTCGATGGTTTCGACAGTGGAATAATTTCGATAAATTCAATGCAATTAAACCTGCAAACAATCCGTCACTCGTTCCACCAATCGTTCTATCGACGACAAAGAAAGAATCAACGCGAGAGCGACTTTCGCGCAAATGTCGGTCAAGGGTTCGCTCGTTTGAACAAAGGCACGCGCGTCAGCCAGCTACGTGTGTAACTCGCGACTCGTTTAGCTTTCCGCTAAAGTCTCGGGACAACGGAAATTCGATACAGGACAGCCACGTAAATTCCGCGACGAGACGGAGAAGAAAAGAGGAGGGCAATTTCGCGGGCGACGTGGTCGGCAACAGGAAATATGAAGTCGTCGAGGGCGGATACGGTCGGTCGTTGCGCGGCTCGGCGTCCGAATCGGCGAACAATCGGCGAGGAATACGAATGCGATTTCCCGGAGGATGGCCGAGCCACCATCCGGAGAGGGGGGGGGATGATCCTCGCCCTCAATTTCCCCATTTGCAATTATTTCGTGAAACGGATCACGATAAAGTGAACTTTGGTTAAACAAACTTACACCGACCGGGACGTTTCCGTGGGCAAACGTTTGCTCCGTGGCCGAATGTTTATTCGGCCAGGCATCGACCCGGGGCTTCGCCGCTTAATACGCGTCGCCCGATGACGCACCGAGAGATTCTCACCGAATTTTCCACGAAAAGCGCGCGCCTCTTCGAGTCCCGTGGACTACCGGCTGCATTGTCGCAAAGTTAATCGATGGTTTGTCGCTGTTGCGATCGCGCTGAATTATTTCTGCGACGACGTTGCCGTTTGAACCGAGAACCACGAGGTTCTCGAGGTGACTGCGAAGTCTCCCGCATCCGCGGAACCTGATGGATGGAGGTAAAAAGGTTGAGCTGGATTTGACGTTGTTCGGTGGTGTTCGTTTTTGTTGGGAATTAGCAGGGACGTGGAGAACGTTGATCAGAGATTCATGATCGAAGGCTACTTTTCTCAAGAAGGATGAAAATTATTTATTAAAGGGCGATTATCGGAGAGGAAATTACTTGTTTGATTGAAGAAGTGTATTTGGAGAATTCCGAGTTATTTTTTTGTAAAAGACAGAAACTTTTTGCTTGATGCATGATGCACAAGTTGTTTGCTTCAAATCCAAAGAAGTCTAATATTTACACGCGTGCATTAGATTAAGCGCTATAAATCGTTTACTGTGATGAAATACTCGCATAGAGTTAAAAGTGAAAAATAACAGATAACACGGAAATTGCTCGCCAATCTCGCTGATTTTTTCCACACCGTCGAGCTCACTCTTTCTGGAGATAGTTTTCAAATGTAAACGAGACGATCCGCGAGAAACGCATTGACCGTTCGCAAAGAGACAAGAGACCCGAACCTTGTTCGGCGGAAAATAGATGTTTAACGAGAATTATCGATCCACGGAAGAACGAGGCCGCGATCGTCGAGCGGAAAACAGAGAGCGGTTCGGGCACGCGCGTGAAATGTTTTCCGCGAGACGAATTTCAACGTTTCACAATTGGCGTGCTCGCTGCGAGTTTCGTTGTGTCAGCGGCTCGTCTTTTTGCGCCGCGGAACATTTTCATCGTTTAATGACGTACGCCGTGAAATCCTGTAACAAACCACTTTCACGAGCGCGTGCGACTCGTTCGCACTTCCAATATCCATAAGAGCCGGCAGGTTGGACATATTTTTTTTTTTTCTGTTTTCTCGTTTCGCTGAAAAACGCAAACTAATTACGCGAGCCGCGTCACGGTTCAATAAATCCGGATACAGCAGCGAAATCACATGTTGGTTACTTGATTCGCGAACTTTGAAAACATTTAGGAATCACGTTGAAATCTGTATTATTATTTTCTATTTTTTTTTTTTTTTCATATTTCACTGTGCTGAAGGGTAATTTGCACGTTCGTGTGCCGTCGCTTTGAGCTGTTTTGAAATTTTTAAGTTTGTCTCGAAAGATGAGAGAATACGTACAGATTTTCTAAATTTCAAATGACAACCCTCTCAGAGAATAGTTGGACAGGAACAAATTTATAAGCAATAGATGCTATTGAAAAATTGAAACGAATTTGCGTTATAGCGGAAAAAATTATATTACGTTGTAAATTTTTACAGAGCTGCTCAAAACAATAATAATAAATATTACGCGCAAAAGAGATTGCCATTGTTTAAACAAAGTGTCGAAAAATAATTTCGCATCGCGTCTGGTAATGCCTTTAACTCGTCGAGCGACTGCGAGTGTATTATATATCGAGAGTTTGTGCCTCTGCTCGTGACTCTTATGTAAAATCGGCGTGTGTGGAGCAAGCGACTGTCGCGAACAGGCGCAACGATATACCGATCAAGGAGCCGTAGAAAACGTCCGTTCAAAATTCATACGACCTAAAAGCTCTGACATGTAAAAATGGAATTGATGCCTTTAGGATTGACATCGATAAAAGTGTTGAAATAAAAATCGATCGCAAATAACATCCGAATCTACGAGCAGAAGCCGTTTCACTTACTTCAGTCCTCTCTCTCTTTAGTTTATATTTATTTCGATCGTCCAATTATTTTAATTCCAAACGACAGAAAATAAAACAACCAAGAATAATGAGAAACGAGATGAACAGATTATACTTCGAGACATGACATCGTGCTTCTGAAATTAAACATGTATCAAGAAGCAATAAGTTACATTCATTCTGCCTCTAGGTGGTTATCCAGACAAAAGCCGAAAGTAATTGGACGCGACACGACAGCCTCGCCATCTAAACGATTATTTCCTGAAACATCCGCGTCTCGCAAACTGCCGACAGTCCCGATCGACCGTAGAAAGAATTCAATTATCATTGTCTCTATTGCGGTGTTGAAACGAGTCAAAGAGGCTGTCGCGAGTGTACGTGAAATCACGGAAGGCAAGCCTGCCTGCGGATCGCACGCAATCGAGATTCAACGAATCGATGCCAATTAAGGCGAATTACGCGCGCGCGCCCACTTTGCACGATCGCTCGCGAGAACGCAAACAAAACGAAAGAAGAAAAAAAAAAAAGAGGAGTGAGAGAGAAATCAGAGGGAGCAGAAGAGGGAGAGAGAAAAGAGAGGAGGGGAAAGCGAAACCTGCTCGAAAAAAATACCCGCTATTTATGCATTTAATTATGCGGCCGCGATACTCCGCCGAATAAACATCGCGTGTGCAAGTTAGCCCTTGATTAAATCCGGCTTCGACGTAGTGCCAAGAAGC
Source organism: Melipona bicolor (assembly GCA_030673865.1). Taxonomy (NCBI): domain Eukaryota; kingdom Metazoa; phylum Arthropoda; class Insecta; order Hymenoptera; family Apidae; genus Melipona; species Melipona bicolor. Next base: position 2,906,946 of record JAHYIQ010000001.1, read on the forward strand.
TTTATGCGGAGCTACCCGTCTCGAGGAAAAAATGGCGGAAGACGGGGATGAAAGGGTTGTCGACAAGCAGACTGCGAGGGAGGGAGGGGGTGGAAAAAACCTCCCCTTTAGAGTTTCATAAAATGCATGCACATGCGTGAGCGCGGTGCATGACGAAAATCGTGAGACAACGGCGCGACGTTCAACGGGGGGGGCAAGGTGGGGCACGTGTGAAAAACGCGAGGCGAGTCTTTTCTACCTGAAAAATAGAGAAATACGGCCGCCATCGTTATTGGAATATTAAGGAAGAAATTTCGCACGTAAGGAGAAAGCTTGCTCTCGTAGTTAAACTAGCAATTTTAGTTCCTATTATACTCGATACGACGCAATAAAGGAGATAAAAGTGTGGAAAATAGCGTTCTGAATTTTTTTATTGCAACGTGAAGAATGTTGAACATTGGAGATGGACGAGTAATATGAGTAAAGCATCGTTTTGAAAAAAAGGATATGAGAGAATATAAAAATGTAAATTAGAGTAGATGTACGTATGTACAGTTATTGACAAAACTGCGTCAATACTTGTTACAGACGCTGTATAACGCAAATTAATATACAAGTGTTTGATCATTTCATTGACGTTATAACGAGGCACGAGTATTGTGACAGTATCTGGAAATATATGCATAGAACGTAATATCATTTTGAATAAATAAGGGCATCAATTGAACATCGTAATTTACTATTTAACACGATGCATTACGGACTAATCAAATATTTTGACAATCTCTCCAAAGTATTTCAATAAATTTAAATTTCTCTTCAGTAAATATTTCCCAATTCCTATACAAAATTTTAAATTCGTTTCCACGTTATAAAATTTCAAAGTGTTTACACGAGTGTGTCCACATTGTTTTTTGGTAACCGACGTTGTTGAAACCTCTCAGTTTGATTTAAAAGTGAATTTCATTTCAAATTTACATAACAAATACAAAGAGTATCATTTCTGCACACGCATCGTTGAAAATGAAAAAACAAGACGCTCGTCGATCCACACCGAGAGAGAAAGAACGCACTTTGTCTATGTCAAATGATCGCTTCGACTCGTTAACAGTAATTTATCGTAATCCAGACAATTCTATAAACTCGCCTCTGCTCGAACTTTCAAGAAAGCCTCTGAAAGTATACAGCTGGCCATTCTTAAAGCACTCTGGTTAACTTGTTTCGTTTCAAATACCAACCGACTCGACTTCAAGTTGTTGAGCTTTCTACTCGAGGTGCAAACCTAAGGGAAGCGAATTTTCCCACAATGAAGGAATTCTTTGCTTCGACCGTAGTCAATTATTCCGTAACAACCGAAGGAAACTAATTATGTACATACGTTCTTGCGTTTTACGAACTGCGCGAACTGGAGCGAAATTTTGTAGCATTTAACAGAAATAAGAGAGCATTTATGAGCGATAAATTTGTCACTTTAGAAACTCACGATATCGATCGAATTTTATTATATATATATACAATTTTGTTTTTTTTTTTCTTTTTTTGGATCAGAAACGACAATATATTCTTCGATGTTTGTCAATTTCGAAGAATTACAGGTCCTTTGTATTTTTGAAATGACTTTTCCTTTTATATGAAATCACGCCCTTCTTGGCTGTACGTATACTATCAGTTATAGAACATCTCGTGTATTGAATCTTCTCAACTTTCCTGCATTAATAGTCGTTACAGCTGTATTATCAAGCAGTCGAGCAGAAGGAATTTTTATATGCAAAGAAAACAGCCTTTGAATACAACCGTGGATGATCAAGAACTTCGGACAAAGTTTCATAAACTACGCTGGAATCATACAGAAACAGACGTAACTTGAAAATTCTACAGTTTCTAGCTATTGCTGGCAAAAGGACCATCTTGCCCGGTGCTATCTTGCCTGCACCATCATGACTTTGCATCCGCTGCAGAGTAATTTCATTCCGCGAAAGTGATTAAAATTCTACACCCCCCCAGTTAAAATCCACTTGCGAAAGATTGCCTGATTTCTTCTCTCTCTCTCTCTCTCTCTCTCTCTCCTTCTCTTTAACTTTCCTCTCGATTCCTTTCTTCACTCGTACGCTTTCCGCCCTCTCCACGTCCAACCTAGTCTACCTGGCTATTTCAGTTTCACAATCCTTCTTATTGCCAATTCGTTTCGCCCCGCGGAGAAGGCTTCCGATCATCGTCCTGATTGCGCATAATTGAATTCTACAAACAAGCTGGTGCGAAAGCAAGAGAAAAATGATTAGATTCTCTCGCCGGGCGGCTTGATTCGCCGAGGACGGAGCCGGATTCTCTGCTGACGGATACCCAAACATCTGAATCGGACGACACTGATACTCGAACGCGTATCCCGTAAGATTGAATCGTCGCTGTCTATTTCGTTTGCTCGATAAGGTCGCGAAGCGTGGAAACGTGGTCAAGAATTTATTACGTCTCGAAGGATCCTGGCAATTTGTAAATGTTTGTCAATGATGTTCAAACTCGGTACAAAAATTTTGACTCAAATCGACGAGATCGAGATTAAATTTGGTCTGCTCGTTTGTCTGGCTGTCCGGTTAATAAGATCGTGAAACGTGGAGGAAACCTTAAACGAGTTTTCGAGATTAATTTGGTGTTTTAAGAACCGACTGCGCTTGGACAGCTTGCACGAGTAAAAAGGCGAACGGGGTTGCAGGGAGTGTATGTTGCGGAGAATGAAAAATTCCGAGGCGAAGAAAAAGACGTTCCAGTTTGTTCTCGATACCTCTATAAATTACGTGGACTTTAGTTGCGAGTTATTTACACAATCGGAGAACGAGGGAGAATCTTGCAACGTTGCAACGCTTTTTCCGTATGTTTTCCAAGAGCAGGTTTCGAATCTTGACTCTTTGTAATTAATCGATACATCCGGTCGACGACGGTTCGAGTCTTCTTGTTTCCGCCCGAGGTCAAGTGTCTCGCAAAATCTTTCCTCGGTGCTCGTCACGCCTCAGTGATCTCAATTTATAAATGGAAAATGTTGGCGTATTTCTTTCTGTTAAACAGTACACGCGACTTTAGTTTTCCCGAAGTATCGTGTGTCTTCGAGTTTGTCTTTCCGTTGGACGGTTGGATTTTGGTTTCGTTCTTCTTTCATTTACCATTTCCTTTGTTATTACGTTACTTTACGTTGGAGGGAACGTTTCACTTTGTTCCGAACAAAACATGGTTTTGCTCTCTCATTCCGATAATCTTCGATTTTAGATAGAAAAGTATATTGACCCTTGTACGGCGGATAATCTTATTCTTGCATCCATGGTCGCGGAATGGTCACGTTCGATTCAACAGTGGGTATACTTTGCCACGTAAATTTTTTGTCTGGTACACAGCCTTCTTTTCAAGTGTATAATTATTACCTTTTAATCAGCAAGTATCGTCAGATTATCCGAAAACCATAAGAATTCAAAGTTGAGTTCGTATACTAATCGCTGTCATAGAAATTACAAAATACAAAATACAAAGTAAAGTCAAATTTTTGTAATTTAAAGACTCTTCTTCTGTACTATCGTAAAACGATCTCGTCGTCGCCGTCCAAGAGTTATTAAAAAATTATTCAAGCGTGTAATACAATTCGTTATCTCTTAATTGGTAAATATTATCGGACTATCGGAAAGCCATGTGAATTCAAAAATTAAGCTGTTTCAGTTCATTCGCTAATTTCTATCGTAGAAAATGTAGAATGTAAAAAATCAAATATTCCAAGTTTAAATTTAATTCGAAAACTCAACGATGCTATTTGAGAGGTAAATCACTTTTCTTCCATGCTGCCGTAAAATGACCTTGTCGTCGTTAAGTATCCAAATATCTGATCGGATATTTCCACGAGCGGGCATGCAGTGTGCGCGAATATTCTTCCATTCTCCGATATCCCCGGCGGTCGATCTTCTGCAAACGGGTAGATTAAACGTCGAAAAGCACGCGCGTGGATTTTCCAGGCGCCAAACACCGCTTCGAGGGGACGGGGAAGGGGGGGGGCAGAGGTGAGCGAGGAAGGAAATAGAGAAAAAAAAAATAAAATAAAATGCAGCTCCTGCGAGTCCGGGCCCGGACGCGCCGAGGGAAATATCGCTGTGTCTACACACGCTTTAAAAATTTTCCAGTCGTCGTTGCGCATCCTTCGTTGCGCGCCGCTGTTTGTTCAGGATCCGTAAACATCGACAACGCGTCCTCGCGACTAAACTAAATATCAAGGGGGAAACGTGCCGCTGTCCAAGGGGGAGACTCTCTCGGAGCTGTAAAATGGCCGTGCGATTTCCGGCTGCGAAAGAAATCACGCGCGGCCGGGGTAAAAACGAGAGAGAGAGAGAGAGAGAGAGAGAGCTCGCAACCTGACATGCAAATTACTCGGCGAAAATTTCTCCCTCCTCTCGGAGCCACGTCGCCAGGCCAGGTTTCCAACCGGACACGTTGTTTATCGATCGGTCGCACCGCCGATACATACACCGTCTGACGCCGATCGCTCATGAAAATTTCACAAGGGGAAGTTAGGAAAACGAAGCCGACACGCGGAAGCTGGTCGATCCGTGTCGCCGGTGGAATCCCGTTAAAAGGGCTGTTCCCAACCGGCGACGCGCAACGACGTCTCTTTTACTTTCAAATGTAATTTGCGATTGCTCGCGCCTTCTCTCTGGCGCGTTTAATCCCCCGCCTCGCGATTATTTAGCATCGTTTCTGATCAACGTTTGCCCCAAGTTCGCAACCGAGCGAAGAAAGATTTACAAAATAATGGCTGTAGCCGCTGGGTCTCCAGCTTTTCGTACGTTTTCGTACCTGAAGAAGATGAAAAAGGGGGAAATTTAAAATTATACAAAATGTAAGTTTTCACGAGCACGGTAAAGAAAAAATGGAATTTAGAAGGAGACTCGTCGTTTTGCTCGTTAGAAATTTGTCTTTAATATCAAATATTAAATAAAAGAAAGAATTCTGTCCTTCTTTCTTCGAGTTTCGCACGAACGAAACACATCTTGCAATAACGTAATTAGGATTGCGTGCAACAGCAAAGTTTTGTCAGCTTTGTGCAATATTGAATAATTTAAAAATCAATCGCATTGGTATGTGACAAATGTAAGGACAAATTACGGTTCCGTTGAGCAGCGGAAAAATGTGCGGAAGGTTCGAATGGCGTTTATTTCGTCGTTTTATGGAAAAGACTAGACGCTCGCGGTCGCGAGCAACGTTCACTAATTCCCAAGAATCAGCAAACATTCGAATAATTCACGGTTTAGCGATTCCTCCGCCCGTCGTTGGAGGACACGTCCTCCAACGAGCCCCGTCATTAAAAGTATTCCGCGTTGCCTGCGCATTCATAATTTGAAACCTCGTGCCGGAACGCTAAATTATCGTGCATTATTTGCAAGGAGAGCGTTTAACGACGTGGCCCCGTTTATCCTACGGAATACGTCTCGCCGTGATCTTAATTATACACAGGCGCGTGTTCGGAGAAGGAAGAAAAAGAAGTTGGAGCAAATAAACAAAATAAAACCGAATAAATAAATAACGAGGAAGAAACGACTTTTCGCGATTAGAGCCTCGAGTGGTGGCAAGGAGAAAAAAAGAAGAGAGAGAGAGAGAGAGAGAGTGAGAGAGTGACTCGCTCGCTCGTGAGCCGATACGCGGCGACGAAAGTTGCCAAGCAAAAAAAAAAAAAAAAGAAAAAAAAGGAGAAAAAAAAAAGAAAAGAGAAGGAGAAAAAAGAAGAAAAGTCTAAAGCTCTCGCGCTGAAAATGTCTGCCGCGGAACCGGAGCACTTGTCGTTACGCTCGCTAATGAGGGCGAAGCACTCCATTAAGTCAACTGCGCGGTAACTACGATAGAAACGGGGAAAACTCAACGTCAAAGAGGAATACGCTCTCCTACGTTGTCCGTCACATCGCTGCTCCCTTCTCGGCCTGAACTTAGCCAGGTTTGAACGTGACGTGATCACGGGACAGAGCGTCTTCCGTAACTAAGTCGACGAAAATCACCGAACGCACACATATACATACGTGCATAACGCGACGCGAGTGTAAGAGATACATCGTCATCGCTCGAAGAACGCTTCAGATTTAAACTGACATTTTCAGTCTTCGGTGCGTTGTACGATATTAATTTATCATTTAATACATTGATTCGTCGATATATTGGTATATTTCAGTATTGCGAAAAAATAATTTCAAAGAAAAAGCTGAAGCGTATGAATTCTGTCACGTTGTAATCTACATAGTCGACAAAATAAATTATCATTGTTACATTCGACGCTGTATGGTGAAATGTTCCAACTGTCAATAAGACACTGAATTTAATTTCTCTAACGAGCTACCATAGATCCAACGTGGCAACGTGTTAAAGTTTACAGAATAAAAAATAGCCCCGTACCTCGAGGAGCGCGTTGTGGAAATTTCGAGACGATGATTCACCATCGTGCCGTGTTCGATCGGCCGTGCTTTCTTCCAGTTGCTAATTCGACAACCACAGGAGTGTGACTTTGAGGAGCCTCGAGAGCTTCCCGGAACAATCACGAAACAGCCAATCACCACAGTCACCTACCGTTCCTCTCGAACTCCTAACGAACCGTGTCAATTTCGGCAACCGGCTCGATGACTTTTCACGGACCAAACGAGTGGATTAACCGTGGCTTTTTCCGCGTTCGCGGCGGCTAAAATAGCAGGACGTTTTAACGAGCGAGAGAAAGTTTCGCGCGCAACCGTTTCGAACACAACGTTCATTTGCAAGAGGAAGAAGCTTCGAGAAACCTTTACGGAGGAATTTGGGAGGTCTTCGGTTAATCAACGAGATGGAATATGTACGTCGTAACGATACAAAAGTTGCGAACGTCGTAAGAACGTGAGAAAGGCGAACGTAAGTTCCGAGCCAGTTTCTAAAGATCAAAGATGCATGCAGCTTTCTCACGTTGCGTGCCTGCATACTGTATGCACGAACGACGTATAAAATTCAGCAAGATGTTTCGAACATGCTCTCTCTGTTCCCGTGTTTTTACATCTCTGTGCCGCTTTGCATTTCCTCCCCCCCTTAAGGAATTTCCACCTACAAAACGGAACGTTAGAATCCAGCCGTTTGGAACTAGCTTTTAGTATAATGATTAAATTACATTTACATCTTTACGCCCGACCCCGCGCGCGGATTAAAATAAGCGCGCATTGGAAATATAATGACGCCGAAGCTCTTCTTGCTCTCTATTTACCCATGTTTTCGGAAGAATAACGCTTCCTTCCAACAGAAATATGTGCACGAACTTGCAATTAGAGAACAGTCATACCCAGCTTAGCCTCGTATCATTTGCGAAAGAATTTTTAAAACGTCGGCTCGCGTGTGTCGGAACTGCAAATTTTTATCGCCAGGAATTTTTTTCCACCATAAAAATGCCGTGTATTTAATACATGGGGGTTCACGAGGGGATATCACAATGGGCTTTTATAATGGAATAAAGTAACGCACACATTCGTGTGTTACAGCGATTTAATTCCGTCGCATTTACCAATATCCGTGCGAGCCTGCGTGTTTTTACCTCCAGATAAGGTCGTTAAAATCACTTTCGCTCGAAAATCCAGAAAAAGCAAAGAAAAGAAGTGAAAAAGAAGAAAATTCCATTCGAACCCCAATGCCCCGTAAGTCATTCGTTGAACCATTATCCGCGAGTGGTTTCACCGTCGAGCGAGCGCACTTAATTCCTCGATAATCGCAAAGCCCGAAAGAGATCTGGAAACCGCTTAAATTCTATCGTTGCGTAACGAATCGGCGAAAATTCATCACGCGCTCGCGAGAAGATCACCGCGGCGGATTAGTCGTGCCTTTATTGCGGCGTAATTACAGAGACGCTATAGATCACTCACGCGCGATGCGACAAGCGGGTTCGAGCGGATTTTTAACGAGGCTCGTACGGAAAATTTCAGGCGATTCTGATTTCCCGGTTAAATTCCACTTTGGCGCGCAATGCGTGCAAGTTTGAATAAACAAATTACAGAAAGCTCGCTCGTGTTGCGAATTGTTCGAATTAATTTTTCCACTGTTTCCAGCCGCGAACGACGTGCCGTGGAATTTTTACGCGGAGCTGCCATTAAAGGTAATCATCAAAAGCAGCTTTGACGAGGTGGACAATTTTTTGGGGCTTCCACACGGCGTGTAGAAATTTTGGAATTTGAAATTTGAAATTTGAGATTTGGAATTGCAGGGTCAGGACATTATAAAATTATTAATGGGATATTACAAAGTTGTTAAAGTTATTAATTTCAAATTTCAGATAGTGAAATGCACACGGAATAGTGAGGTATCACGCGGTATAATGAAGATACGGATATCAACTGCAATATGAATTATAATGACGATAGCTTTGAACGTTGCGTGAATGCCATCTAAATTGTTCAAAGTACCATGCAGGGTACATTAGAAATTACGTTCGTTAACCAAACAACAGCCAACAGTTGCTCAACAATTATCCAGTACTTGAAACTATCTAAGTGAAACAAATTGCTCAGCGATCTGCGTGCTTCGAATTTAACAGCTTATGAATTTAATCCGCCGATTATCCTTCGGAATTCAATTGCTTTCTCGCACAATGACTCGCTTTTTATCGACGATTCGCTCTCACTACGTAAAAAGAAGAAAAAGAAGAAGAAGAAGAAGAAGAAGAAAAATAGTAAAAAGTGGAAGAGGAAAGTTTTCTTCACGGTTGCCGAGCGGTCGTTTTTGGAGAAAAGATGCAACGTCCTTTCAATGCGTTTGTCCTTTTCAGCGCTGGACGAAAGTTTGGCAACGATACAGAATCCTTTCTAGACTCTCAAAATCTTCCGTCAGACACGGCGACTCCAGGATTTCGTAAAAACTAATCTCTTTCCTTTGCTTCTGAAATTACTGGATAATAGTGAAAGAGATGGAAAGAAACTGAATGCAGAAACTCACAATCGGTGCAGTTGTATGTAATGATATTTTATACAGCTGGTACAAAGTGTATCTCTGAATACTGATGTGAACAATGATGTTCGGACAATATAAAGTATATCTTTTACGTCTAATTTCCTAAATCGAATTCTATAGTTTCCAGCTTCACTGATCGATCGTCGAAAATTAATTTCATTTTATTTCATTCCATCTCTAAATCCAATAATTCCATGCAACGTTCAATAAACTAAAAAAAAAATAAAATTTCCATTGCAAACTGCATCTTTTATTTTTTTTAAATATCAAACTGAATATGAATTTCTAATTTCTATAATGGAACTGTAGGCTTCATCAACGAAAAATGTATCGTTGTCCGTTTCATGCAGCGGAAAAATTCGTCAAAATTCGCGAAACAAAGAAAAAGTCGTCCCACAGCTGATGAAATAACAAAGAGAGAGCAGGGAACGATTTCAAACTTCAGACCGGTGGTGCAGATTGCGATCAATGCTGCGTATTCTAATTAAACAAGCCCCGTACGGCTTGCCCCAAATTTTATGCCAAATATCACGCCGCCATGCTTCTTCGCCTCGTCGGGCGTTTAATTCGATTTTTAATCCCATCCAACGAAAATTTCTTTCCCCGCCGTGTATTGCCATCACAGCTCGCTCTGGCTGGCTGATTACGCGAATTAGCGGTGACGTTTATTGCTAACCGGACAGTTTTTCATTTCGACCTGTCACGAAAACGGGATGGACGGGGGCGAGTCTCGTCGCACGAGGCAATGCACTCGCGTTCACCGTATTCGGATAATTGTGCCCCGCCGTGAACCTGGAAACGTTGCACGTTGCACGTTGGACGTCGCGTGCAAACAGCCGCATTGATTGCAGAATACGTAAATATGTACCTTCAAGGAAATCAGCCGCATCCAGCAGAAAAATTCCAACTGTGCGCGACTGTGCCCGCGACCGTGTCGCGTATTTCGTGCATTCTTTTCGCCGTCTCGCGAATTTGCTCCTCGTGCAACTCGACGCTCGAGGGTGGTTCGTTGATTAGAGCGACGTGATGATGATTGATCGACGAGTTGGAGAGTTTTGGGAAATTTAGGGAAAATTATCGTGGAGAGTACACTACGGCTTTGGTTAATTTTGTGGGATTTTCTGGTAATATAAAGTGTGTTTTTTAAGTCTGGTGTAAACGAAGGGATACAATGAGACAATAATATAGGAACGTTTCATCTTCTGTTGGAAGATACGAATGGTATTATGTTTTCTATTCATACGTATTATTTCTTTTCTTAGTTAGGGAATTGGAAGATCGATAAAGTACGAACATAACGTAGAAATTCCTGCGTCAGAGGAATATTCATCGACTTTCATTAGTGTTGCATAAAATATAACAATCAGCTACGTTCCGGAAATCAAGTTTAAAAATTTTAAAAAGATCTTTACACTAGGTACAATTAACATCCGAAGTATCGATCGACAGAAAGTTCAAAATAATTGAGAAAGTAATTCCAAACTTTCGACCGATCGAAATTTACACTGCAAGTACTTAATAAATCCGCTTAATAACATCCGCGAGCGACGCGATACGCAATACGCGTGCGTAAACTGTAGATTTAAACAAAACTGCAAAGTTAAATGAAATTGCAGCTCCTGCGATATTGCACGTGTACATTCGACACGAAACAATCGGAAATAGTTTCTTACTTGGCGGTGCGGACGCGAATAAATTGAATTATTTCGGAAGAAAAGTTGGGGGCGAGCAGAGTGTCGCAGAGCGTCGCACTGCGCGAAATTATAAGCGTGTTCGCAGGATCGAAGGAAAACTCACGCGGAACGAGGTCGTCGAACAGAAACGGAGAGAAACAAGGGCTGCGACAGAGCGCAAGAGCCGGCAGAGCACTTCGAAAGAACTCGAGTGCCACGCGAAAATCAGCCTCGACACGTGTGTGTGTGTGTGTAAGAAACGTCGGCGGTTTTACTCGCGGCGGAGATCTCGCCGCGGGGAAAATTCCGTCGGGCTCGGAGTTTAACGCAATTAATCACTCCCGCTAAAGAGAAAAATTCATCCGTCTGTAATTTGCACGATCATTCGATTTATCACTCGCGGATCCGGTAAAATAAATATGTTACGTCCGCGTCGTTCGGCGCGACTATTTTTACACTATTTTCTATTAATAAAAAGCAAAGTAGTCGAGGAATATTAAAAAATTTGGAACTTTGGAAGTTCAGAAACTTGGAAAGTTTCACTAAAGTTATGACCAAAGGAATTTACTTGTTAATTTCTTCGTGACAACGCGATGTTTCTCAACTGCGTGAAAATTACGATTTATACGATAGAATACAATTCTGTAATATAAAATCAAACGAAACAAATAAGAATGAATAATAATGAATTTAGAATTCAATTTTTCCAATTACGGTGGCGATCCAATAATTTCGCGAGAAACAGGCGAATGCTCGTTTCGAAGAAGACTAAGGGACTCGGCGCTCTTCTACTCGCATTCGCGCTTTAATTGTGCGTCGAGTAATTTTTAAAGACGCCGGGGAAAAAGAAATTGCTCGCAACTGTTGTTTAATCGATTCAACGTTTGCGCGAGACAAACGGTAATGAGAGTAAATGAATTTCTGTAACGTCGCGTGTAAATGAATTAACGTCAGTCAAGCGCTCGAGACGAGCGAAAGAGAACGAGCAAATCGATGGATCTGAACGTAAGGGTACGTTCTCCAATGAATGGAAGATTCGTCTGAATGAATTTTAGGAATTCGTCGAAGTTTCGATTGAAAGCAGCTGTACGAAATCGAGGAGCGAGTTTAGCTTCCGGTCGCGGGTCAAAGGGTGAAAAAGAACGAGCGAGGAGAACACAGGGCGAGATTAAAATCAAACAGCGATAAGATTGAACCGGTTACGATTTACGCGAGTAAATTCCCCCGAGAGGGATATTGTTCTTTTAAGATGCAAATGTATTTCGTTTAGTGCTGGAATATAATGGATCGGGAATAGATAGAAGAATTAGGAGAATAAATTATTGTTACTATCCAAATTTTTAAAAATAATTATTATCTCGATTGGAGACATAATTTATACATTAAATTATATATTAATTTATATATCAAAATTAAAATATTAAATTAATTTTAATTTTAATATATATTATTAATAAAATTCAATTTAAATCTCTCTATTTCTATTTACTACATTTCTCGATCAATGTAATTGCATTGGATCAAACATAAATGTGCCAAGTTTCAAACTGTTCGTTTGAATGAGAAATTCAATCGTAATGCATTATTTTTGCAAAGACTGGGAAGAAAAACGGAATAAAATATTTGAGAAAATGGTACGAGTCAACTTTACTCTGGATCGTACTACCTCGCTACCTCGCGCGGAGAACCGGCAATTAAGCGTTATGTACGAGGCTTCCTTTCCTGCTGAACGTTCTGGATGTTATAAATACGACGCAGTCCGTCATGGCTGTCTTATCAAAAAACATTATCTCGCACTCCGTTTTCACAATACATTCGACCTTAAATAGTTCTCATTTTGCGATCAAGATCTAGGCAATACGACGTCGGGTTATCCATCATGCACACCGAAGCAAATGCAGACTACTCGTCATGAAAGTGGTTAAATGACGCAGATGACCGTGCTTGATGTCGACGGTGCTAGATTAAGTTGCCGCGAGGCTTAATGTCCAAAACCGAAGTCCGTAGTCGCAATCGCCCGTATTATCATAAAATTTCCATTAGATGCTAGAATTAATTGCCGCGATCAAGCGTGACACAAGGTTAGACGAGAGCTGTTCGTCACACCACGTCGGTTTTATCGCGGCGAACACGACGTTATCGAAGAATTGAGTGATACCTCTGCTCCTGAGGGACCGTGTCAATCGAAGAAGAGTAACGCAGAGTGAATATGGAAACTAGAAAGGTTCAGGCGATTTTCTCTTGTTCGAGAAAAAATCACACGATTTACTTGCATGAACGAGTATCAACTACCGAATGAAGTTTATTAATTCCTACAACGAACATGTTTGTCGAATCGTTTCGTTTGTTTCGTGAGAGAAGGAAAAGTACAAAAATCACAAAAATATTTCAAGTGAGATTTCTTTTATATCTAAATATGATACGTTTACGATGTACATTCAGACGAGTTTCAAAACTAATATAATATAGTCACAGCAGTCTTGCGTGAAATTCCAAATTATTTATAGTAATACACGTGCGAAATATTTCCACGAACCTTGTCATACTCATCTTCGCGTGGCAATCAACTTTAAAAGTCAAGCAGTCAGTCGAAATGACAAAGATCGTGGCATAGAAAATTCCCATAAGAAACGAAACCGTTCGCGCTTAAAAAAAACTGCAATTCCCTCTAAAGAACGACGCTACACAGCAGAACATTAACAGAAACTCTCGCGAAACTCTCGTTACCCGATCGCGTTTGTTATTTATTTGGATAATTAGTTCCTCGTAAATCCAATTATTCGAAATCGTTTCCGGCGTGAAACATGTTACACTCGGATTCATAATTCTTTATCCGAGTCGCGATAAATTAGCGGATTCGTTAAGCGCCCGGCCGCGGTGATAAATTAGAAAGTTCTGTTGTAAAATACGCGTGCTCCGCGAGAACGAGAGCGAGGAGAGAGCTCCCCGCCGCTCTACCTGTGACAGTTTTCACGACAGTTTTTAACTGCCCGGTGCAAAGCGGACATCTCACTCCGCGAAACTTTCGTTTCAATTAATTATGCAAATGTAATTCTCGTCTCGTTTCTTATCCACCGTTTCAATTCTCCCCGACGTCGCACTCAAACGGGACTTACGCGCTCGTTAGCCCTTCCGATCCCAGCGAGTCGCGTAAATATTGTATCAATTTGCTACATTTCGACTCGGGTATCGATGGAACGTTTCAAGTCATACACGATTAACACACGAATTCGTAGTGAAAATTTTCTTTTCTTGCTATCTTCTCAATCTCTTAGCCAAATACAGTTCTATCGATACTTATTCATCTCCAATTCGATTGAAATTTCAAATTCTATGGAACTGCAATTTGCTTCCCCTTTCGAGTCGAAATTCGTATCGCGAACGTGACTCAAAGGCTGTTGAAACAGCCAACGAGAGTAACAGGGATAGAAAAATGCAACAAAAATTTTACATTCTTTCTCCGTGTATTATTCTCGTATATTACATTTCGTATGTTCATTCTATTATTTATGTACCTTGCGGTACAAATAGAAATTTGAAGATTCCTTTTATTCGTATTGAAAGATTCAAAACAGCGCAAAGGAAATAGATATCATCCGATTTGGTTTCCGATTTCTCGGGCTAGTTACAACTAGTAACATCAGACCATTGCGGGTTGAATGACAGGTATATATCGAATAAGCGGTGAATTAAGTTGGAGAAAATGACATTCTCCCCAGAGTGCAGTATTAATTTTCGGCTGTTGTTTGGGTCAATTTCAGCTGACACGAAAATTACACGTTAAACAACTTTTTATCCAAATATTCCATGCATGTGAAATTTGCCAACTTCTGCCAGTCTGTTGAGCAACTGCCATACGTTAGCTACAACTTTTCTACAAAGCTTTTAAGAACTTTTATTTGTGCGAGACTTTCATTTTATTGCCACTGTCGCGACAGTAACATGTTTTAGAACATTCTCTGTTTAGTCAGAACTGCGACTAATTAAAATTACGACGGTTTGCGTTACTGCGACTGCTATTTAATTGTATAATTTTTATCCGATCTATCGGGAGATGCGTCGAATAAAAAATGGCCCTAACTCGAGAACAAGGTCGAACGTGGCGCATATATTTGCACGAATTTTTTTCGGCGCTTTTGTGTCCCTCATCCATCATTGAAGTGGATACCACACGTTACCGGGCACACTCTATAATTCAAGAATTTCTCTCTCGACACAAATGACAATATCTACACAGCGACACCATTCATAAATCTAGACAACCAGCCGTCAGAAATCCTGGTGTCCATCCGAAGCTACGAGTGACCATTTACAAAGGGACAACGTATAAAAAAACGTTATTCGCATTATTATCGAGTGTTTAAACATAAATCGATCCAATTATTATATAGTAACAGAGAATATTTTCCTTTCTCTTACGTATTGATTTCTACAGCAATGGTAAAGAAAATTAGTCCTATGATCTTGAAATTTCTACATTTCAATCTCTAGTAGATACAGTTTAGCAAACGAACAGATTTTAAACATAAATTTAATCCTCAGAAAATTTTGCTTTTTTCTATTATTTCTACTATTTTAGTTGGCAATAAAACAATGCCGAGATAACAACAAGGAGAGCTTGAGCAGCAGGCAAGATTCGATATCTGACCAATCGAGAGAGAATTCTTTTCACATTCAAACTTGAGACATTTTTCGCTGTTAAAGAAATATAAATGGAGAAAGAAGACTGAAAGGATTAAATTAATGGAATTATATTTCGCAGTAAAGATACGAATATATTACCGACGCAAGTGACCAACAACTTTCAACCGAGGGATCAGTCGAGGTCGAATATCGGACACCAGGATGACCACGGAATTTTACAGCTTCCAGTCACGCAGCGTCGAATCGTTCGGCGGGTCGATTTTACCACGAAACGATCAATGTCTCCGATAAAACAAAAAAAAAAAAAGAAAAAAGAAGAAAAGAAGAAAACACGGGTCAAAAGATCTCGCGAGCGAAAGCAACGCCCCGAAACCCTCAATCGGCCTCGAAAATGTTTACGATCCATTATCGTAACTACATGCGAACATCCTGACGACGTGCATGAGATATGCAACGGATATTACATTTCCGGTCGCTAGATTGATATTCAACCGGCTCCATCGGCCGGTTGTCCGTCTCTTTCTCGCGCCTGTGCGCACCTGCACGGATATTTCATGAACCAGGGGATCTCGTGCGCAGATTGAGAAGGCGGGTCGGAGTATGTGTCTAACGTTTTCGACACGGCCCCCCGATATAACCGTATATTTATTTATGACCGTGCGCCACGTGACCAGAACGATCCCCAGATTGGCGCGAGAAAACGCCAACGTCCGATCATAGGGAATCGAGCAACTCCGACCGGCCGGCCGTGGTTACTTTAACCATACGGTTTCATCTTTGGCCACCATGACGTCTTCGTTGAACGGGCAGTTTAATCGCGAATACGCTGCCAATAAAATTGGGACAACTGCGACGCGAACGCCACCTTCACCGGATAACGTAACAGTTTGTGGGGTTTAGGGTTTAAAGGATGATGGAAGAACGTATGGACTTGGGGTGGGAAAGAGATGAAAGAAGGTTGCGTTTCGTCTCAGAGTCACTGTCTAGACTCATCAGTGGGGCTGATGGCAGACGCTTGTTGTTGTAACTACCCGCTAGGCTGGCCCGATCACCCATCCTAGCGATGTTCCACACACTGCTTTTACTTAACGTCGGAGATCGGCAGGCGTGCAGCCACTTGCGGCTTGTGCTAGTCAGTATTTGGAACTCGTAATTGAGGAATCCTAGGCTGCTACAAGTTAAATTTTGTCGTGCAACGTAACGAATTGGTGTATAGAAAGTGTATATATGAAAGTGTCGGAAATATATTATAATCGTGGAAGAAAAAAGGATGGATATCAAATGGAAGAGACAATCACAAAAATCTGAAGATGACAATGTTCAATATGAAAATTTTGTAGAAGATAGAAATCTGCGATGGACCTTTTTCAAAACACATGAAAAAAGAACTATAAATCAAATATTTTTCGTACTATTACACAACGCTTGTGCAGAAATATACACTTCTTACAAATTACAAACATGTTGAAGATACACATTCGCGTGTTATTCTTTCAAAATCTCCAATAGAATCGCATCGATAATTCCAAAATAAAAGTGGGGGACCTGTATTTAGACCATCTCCTCGATCCTTTCTCGAAATTTTCTCATCAATGTCCAAAGTAACAGAAAAAAAAAGAGTGAACACGATTTATTCATTCAGTCAATAGAGGTGTCAACGTTGCAATTCCTGCAGAGTCTCGAATTGTTTCGAATTTCTGAATTACCAGAGTTTCGCGTCGAGCTTGATATTAGAGTGCGAAGAGAGAGATTGTATAGCCAGCCAAGGTTTTGGACGGACGTGACGCGGGTAGTTCGTCTGGGCCGAATGAAAGACATTGTAAAGTAGAGAAAGAGAAAATGCGCGGGTGTTGGTACGTGTGTATTGTGCGGGAGGATGCCTGTACGAGGCAGTCGCTCAATGGAATCGAGCGTGTGTCGCCGAGTGATATTGTGCATTCAGTCCTGTATCTAAGGCGTCCGCCGTCCCACCGTATTCATTTTCAAAATGTTGCACGATTCCACTGAATATATCCATTTAGCGAATTTTCCAAACGTCTCGTCTAATTGAAGTTCTAACCTGACGCCTGGCGAGATTAGGAAGAAAGAAGAGGGAAATCAGCTCGCGAAACAGGGAATTCAAACTAGTCCGGAATAAATTGTTGCCGGCAAATGTTGCGACCGGCGGAATTGTCACACGCGGCAGAGTATAGAACTTTGTCATAATGTAGCGAAATTACACACAAAGTTCGCTGCAAACAAGGAACTAAGTTATACTTCACGGGAGGTGTACGTATACGCGCGCGTTTGGACGTGAAGTTTATTTAATAAAATTCGCGGAAAAACGAGTTAACGAAATTCTTCTCCGAGCGGGTAAAATTCCGTCAAAATGACAAACTTGCAAATTTCCAAAAGCGAGAGTGCGACTCGACTGAATCGTCGAAAGGGTAGCGACAGCGAGATCCATCTGTCGCGTGCGACATCGTTCCTCATTCGCTCCTTTCGAACGCGAATACGCTCGAAAAATCTTGGAAACCCCTGTCCGAAGCGCAATCCGCGAGCAGAATTTTCACGGTGATTCGTTTAAGGATCCGTGCACGAAGCTCGACGAGAGCACGTAATTTCGTTCAGATTAGTTATTTCGAAGTTTCTCTCCCCGGGTAGCACCCGGGGATCTAGTCAGTTTCGAGCGTGTTCGTTTGCTGCGGCACGGCTGGCTGGCTGGCTGGCTGGCTGGCTGGCTGGCTGGCTGGCGCGCGTCCGTAAATAACCGCGATTACGGGGATTTCGAAATTTCCGCGTTTATTAGGGGACGAGGGGGGAGGGCGGGCGACCCGCGCATAATACCTCAATGGCTCGAGACCGCCAGAAGAGCTTGACTCTTTAATGAATTCTTCACAAACGTTTTTATGCCGCCCGCGTGCGGAACAATTACGCGGCAATTCATTAAACTACTGAAATGTCGTCCCGTGTTTTTATTCAATTAATTCCTTGCGGTCCTTGTTTTTTTTTCTCTCGTTTTTCTGTTTTTTTTTCCCTCTTTCTCTCTCTCTCTCTCTCTCTCTCTCTCTTTGCTTCCTTCCTTTCTTTTTTTTTCTCCCCCGACCTGCCTGTCGTTGAAGTACCGCGACCTTTTTGTGCTGCATGACTAGAGTGTTCTTTTCCAGCTTTTTCACCCCCGACCACTCCCCTCTAAACCGTTCCTTCGTGGCGTGGCACTCGGACGGTAATTCTCCGGAAGTCGGTGAAAACAAGCGGTTTACAAAAATACATCGCCGCGAATATCAGCGGCCGCGAGCGGTTTTTATTTAACGCACGACGCAGCTCGGTACTTGCGTTCGCCGGAGAACGAAAATCCTCCTACTACTCTCCTTCCCGCCGCGAAGGGAAAGAAACTTTTCTAGCGACTGAAATTTCAATCAAATTAACGCGCGAATTTTCTCCTGTATTCTTGTACTCTTCCGAAGATACTGTTCGACGAATCGTCGGAGAAAGAATCGCGCGAGTTTCAGACTGTTTCAATGTTTGTTGCCTTGTCATTTTCCCAAAAACGTCAAAGGGAAACGTTCGTTCCTTCTGTTTTCTCTTCGTTTAGCTTCAAACTAGCTAACAACGACGATCGACGAGGATCTTCCAACTGCTCGCGTAAAGTCCGTTCCGAGCAACAGACCGATCAAACGGACCACGAAATTCCAAATTCTTCCTAAATAACCACACAAAGAGGGGCGAGCGTGCGAGGTACGAGCAAACGTTTGCCATTGAATTTACAGGACATGCACGTAAGTCTAATTTGCACGATAAAGCTTTTAGTACGTCGTTTTAACACTTTGCGCGAAATATTCACTCGCCGGTGAAATAAATCAGGATTGAGAAGGAAGATTTTCAACGACTGACAATAAATATTCTTTATTGTTTCAATATACATAACAGTCGTTGTAGACTTATCAAATATTTCGCGCGCCTTTTGCACTGCGTGCTTTGTATCGTTTGCAAACAAAGC
Source organism: Melipona bicolor (assembly GCA_030673865.1). Lineage (NCBI taxonomy): Eukaryota > Metazoa > Arthropoda > Insecta > Hymenoptera > Apidae > Melipona > Melipona bicolor. The sequence continues at coordinate 2,926,182 of JAHYIQ010000001.1, forward strand.
AACTTGCCATTGTTTAAACAAAAGCACCGACGTGCTACACCAGCAGTCGAAAAAATATATCCATTTCTCGTTTTTTACCAATACCGTGTCCTTCGTCCTTCGTACACTTTCTACACTTTTTCGATCAAAAATTGAAAAAATACGTGTCTAAAAAGTATACAAATATATATTATACATACATCTTTTTATATAATATGACAAATTTATTTTATTTCATTATTTATATAATAAATTTATGTAGATACACTATTGAGAAAAATTACCGAAATTTACTGAAATTTTACATATTCGAATGTATCCCATAAAACCTACGTACAGTATTGTTCACATGCACTTTTAGTTGAACTTTAACTTTGACAAATCCTTGAAATTTTCAACAGATGTACATTTTAGAAATGTACATGAAATTAACACAATTTTAATGCAATTGACCACTGTCTGACTTATTATCGAGCTTATCACTTACAAAAGATAAGAGGGATTTACATTTTTACTACTAACTGCAGCAACTGTTTCAATGTACTAAAAAATACTTCAATTCAATAACACTGTCATTAAAATATATAATTTTCAAAATACCGCGGTGTTCGAAACTTAACCATCATCAAAATTTCACTGAAATCGTCAAAAAGCGTAGGAAATCAACGAAACGACCGGGGAGATAGTTTGCATTACATTTGAAAAAGAAAAAAGCGAAAAAAAGTGGAGATTTTAAAGAAAGGTTGATCTCGGTCCTGAGCAAAGGCACTTGAGAGGCGATTCGCTCTCGAACGTCGTCGATCGCGAAATTCTATCACCGGGGATGCGACGCAATAAAATATCGACTTTGTCGCGCTCGTCTCTCCAAATAGCCGAGTTGGTGATCGTCGGGCGACCGATTATTACGAATTTCTCTGTCACTGTTGACCTCGAACCCTTTGCTTGGCTGGCCAAGTAAAACTGTCTTATCCGTCGGATGCCAGCGAAATCGATAGCCTTGTTAGCGAGCATTTGCGGTCGAGTGGTTCGCTGGAAAGCTGTCAATGGATTTTCAACGGCTTACCGCGGAATTACAAATTACGGGATATTGCACCGCTTTGCCGCGTGCCACATCTTCTCGCCGGCGTTTCTCCAATGGAACGCGACTCGAATATCATCCCTGACCCTCGCGTGTCCGTCCCTTCGAATCGCGTCACCGTCGTTTCATCTTTTCTCCATCTACTTTCGTCGACGATCGTTCGATTCGTACAATGCTATTCTCAGGCGTGCTATCTTTGAATTTTGCCTGCGTTTAAATTTTCGGAGCGTCCTTGGAAAATTTATTCTCATCTTTGAATAACAGTCAATAGACAGCGTATTTTTATGCATTCGTAAGAAATTTAAGGAAGAAGATGCACAAATATACGTGTAATGTGCAGAAACACAGAAGTGCTCGTGGTTGTAATTTTTAGCAAGCGAGATAAGAAATTCTGATTAAAGTTTTATCTCTGCAGTTGTGTTCTTAAAAAACATAAAATATAAAAAATATTAATTTTTGAAGTTATCATCGTGAAGTTTGGAGCTTTGCCTAATGTGTGGAGCAACATGTGTTCTAATGTCTATTCAAAAGGCGGTATTTTCCTGAATCGGTGCCAATTTTCTAAAAAAATCCAAATCTAATTTTTCATGGATCAGTTCAGCTACCAGCCACAAATACGATTCTCCCGTAAAAATTTGATAGTTTAACACCAGATTTATTTCAAGCAAACCGTCATTCATCTTCTTTTAATATCTTTGAAATCTCATTTCGAAATGTCATTCTTATAAATAAAATTTTTCATCATTTCCAAAAAATGCCATCTGGCGCGAAGGTTCGAGACGTACTATGCATCTTTCAATGCTTTCCTTTTCGTTCGTGTCGTCAAGCTGAAAATTCAATGAGCCATTCAGCGAGGTTGCCAGATTCAGCGAGGTTTGCACCGCCAGCGAAAACTCGGCTCGAGCTAAATTCCAACTATTCGATACCTGATTTACCGGTTCAATTTAATTGGCCGAGAATAAGGCGCAACGGAACACGCGCGTGCCACGTCGAAACGACGGTTTTCCAGCCCGAATAGGCGAAACGATTTGTCAATTAATTAGGGGGATATCGTGGCAGGGGAATTAACGTCTTTCTTCCGCGATATCGACCTGTTGTTTCACCGAAGGCGATTTGTTGTTTCGGCGAAAAGCTGCTCGACAAGGAAATAGGATAGGGGATAAATAGCGTGTACGTTCGTGTAAAAATACAAAGTGTGCGTTGCGATATATTATTTGAGAGGATTTGAAACTCTATGGTCTAGACTTTGTTCAAAGAGAATATTGTACCCGTGGCGCGTATTTCGTACGTTTGAAAATTATATTTAAATCTGACTTTTCAGAATTACAAAATGTAATTCCGGTACGATATAGGCCGTAGTAGGATGTGACAGATGTAAAAAACGCACGTAGTTGGTCGATTCCGCAGTCCAGATTTGATAAAATAAGACACAAAGTAAGATGAAATAGAATCTGACCCGAGTTATTATATTCAGTCCAAAGTTTATTCTGACTTTTAGAACCGCGAACGTCAAATAGAACGTATCAGATACGATGGAGGAAGAGGTTCCCTCTGTATTTTATATATACTTAGTGAGATTACGGGTCACTGGACTGTGAATGTTCGTGCATTTCAAGAAAGTTGATTTTAGAAACTTACAGAATGCATATAATATGCAAAAGTACTTTTAAAATAAAGCACTTACTAATGAAGTAAATTTATTACACACGTTCCATTTGTTCTTGAATTAAAAAAGAATATAAAATTGCGTAAACGTGCGCAGTTCGTTTATCAAGTTTATTTCCATAAAAGTGCTTCATCGTTCGTAGTGATGCACTTGCTAATGAGATAAATTATCACGACGTTTCACTTCTGAATTAAAAAGAAATATATTCGTAAAAATATAAAATTGCGTAAACAGACGCAGTCCATTTATCAGGTTTATCTTCATAAAGCACTTACTAATGAGATAAATCATTACCAACATTCCACTTTGGAAATAAAAAAAAAATTGCGCGATACAGTTTACTCGTCAGATTTATCTCGTTATTCTATTGCATAGAATATACTAAATCGTAAAACAGTCTTAACATTTAGAAACGGCAGTATGAGCAAAGCTCCCAGGAAAATCTCAACTGAGAATTCTACACAAAACGCACCGTAGTTTTCCTTTTATCACTGAAATCGGGTGCACTCTTCTGGTGCAACGCTGATGCAACGAAAATTAGCGATTGGTTGATTTGGGTCACGTGATTCAGGAGGAGTCGTAGGGTAGACCTCGAGTAGGAGTGGCGTTGTCTGGTACTGAGCGATCGCGCCTAATTTGTTTTTTATCGATTCAAATGTTTGCACATCGTTAAAATTTTATGGCAAAAAAGTCGTCTTTATTTCCTAGTCGGAACAGTTGCTTCTGGGCCTTTCAGCGAGACGAATCGTACTGGGGTACAATTCGTGCAGTTTTCTTCCTCGTCGTTTCTTCGTTTTCCGATTCTCTCCTTCGTGCTACTGCAAATGTCACGCAAGTTCTACTTGCGAGGGCACGTTCGATCTCCAAAAGATAATGCTTGATCGTAAAACAGTCGTCGACGTAACTCTTTCGCGTCGTCGAACGTCGCGTTAGAGGGGCAAAGCCAGTTGCGAAGAAGCCAACGTTCTTGCCGGATCGCAACGGATGCGACTTTGAAATTTTAAACGGAAACAAACCTAAAGCCGGGAATTTCAATGCAATCCTCGATCTCCGCAGCCGAGGTCAGGGCGAATAAAGGGATCCAGTTTCCTGCCGAGTTATCCAGCCCGCGATTCTTGTTTCAACACGAAACACGCCCTCGATAAAACGAATTGAAGCGGATTAAATTCTACGACGCGGAAAGCTCGTCGCGTATTCGACTCTTCGGCCCGCCGATTGTACATACCTCAAGACGTTTCACTGTCTAACGCCGCCAGAGAATTTTCATCCCAAATTGAGCGAAATGAATCGTCCCTGGGACGACAAAGTCGTTTCGCCCGTTTTTCTCGAGTTTCACTCGTTTGCAATTTGTTTATTTTCTCTCTCGATCGCGGGGCACGGACGAATCGAAAGGACAAAAATTTGCAAGGATTTTGTTTCGACGCGAAATTGTTAAAGTGAATTGAACGCAATCGGAGATCCCTCGTTTACAGGAAAAACGAGAACAAACAATCTGTCGGTATTTTTTGAGCTCTTAAAATTGTTTTCCAAGATGTTTCACATACTCTAGCATTTATCGCTAAAGTTACTGAATAACTGTTTTTATGAATAAAATTAAAAAGACCTCCTGAAACTTGCTACATGATTCGTTTCTCACCATTTTGCTAAACTTCGAACATTACGGTTGGCGAAATTTGGAGAGTCCCTTAAATTTTTTAATGTCAAGTCCAAATATTCAAAACTTAATAAAGTGGTGTAGAAAAATTATACAGTATTTTAAAGTATCTTAAGAAAAATCTTAAGAATTTTCCACTTTATAGTGTCATTACGTATAGTCGCTTATGTTGTTTAAAATTTTTCCCGCTGACGATATTCGTTTAATTTCAATCACTCCAAAATGAATTAATAGAAATATGGAACGTCGATCGCCTATGATCTCCGTGGCAATCAACGTGCATATTGATAAAAATGTTACCATATACGATGATGTTCAAGCAAACTATCCTTCAGTAACGAATTTCGTAATAAAAAAAAAAAACACATCTCTGTGTTTCGTTCTTCTTCTGATCCTTGTTATACGAAGCAGATAACTCGCGGATAGATAGATATTTATCGGATATCAACTCGGCGGGGAAACAGGAACGATCTCTTCACAGAGGCGCAGGTTGCTTTTCATTAACCAGAGACAAAATATTCATCGACGAAACACGGTTAAATTCGTTAACGATATATCCACGGTGAAGGGATCCCTTTCTGAATCAGTCACGCGTCGATATCATATTTTACGATATCTCCGGGGCATCGGCGAGCAATTTTAGCCGCGTGTTTTAATCAACATAAAAGAGAAGAGGGAGACCCGCGTCCGCGTAAAAACAACGTATCTCCCCGATTCATAGGCCAAAGGGGGAAAAACTCGATTTACGAGCACCGCTTAACTTCGATTTTCGGTTCTGATGGAACTTGCTTTGGCCAGCGATCCGCCAAAATCCACGAACTCTACCTCCTTTTCCCCTCTTTCGCCACGCTCCTTTCTCTTTTTCTGCTTCTTCCTTTTCTTTTCTTTTCTTTTTTTTCATCGCCTGTAATTCGAAACTCCAAAAGAGCGAAACTAACGCAGGCATCAAAGTTTCATCGTTTCCGAGTTACCAGTTCCGAGCAACTGTTCTCGGAAGCTCGATCCGGACCCTTTGAGAATCGTACACTCGATAAAAAGACGGGTCCGTTTCCGTTGGTTTACGCTCGTTAGCGGATCGGTCTCGGCGGTCCACGGTTTCGTCGTTAGAAAACGCAAAGGCTTGATGGGGAGGGGGGGGGGGGGGGGGAAGAGGGGTCGAAAGAGCAATCGGATAATCGATAACGTCGCCGATAACGTTTTCATAATAGTGTCGAGAGACATTAACGAGGTTGCGAGACCGTGAAATAAATCTTCTTCGCCGGACTAGCTCGCGGAGACGACCTGTTACCGAGCGTTACGCGGCGGCCATTTTTCACGCGGGACACCGAGACGCTTCCTCCGCCGAGGAATTATGTAAGACGAGTGACAATTTCATCGCAGCCTCCTCCTACCTCATCGGACGTTGTTCTCTCGCGCCGGTGAAACGAACGTCGTCACCGAGGCTCTTGGAAACCGTACTTTGCGATTCTGCCGCTACTGTTTCCTCCCGAGTCGCTACTTTTCCAGAGATGTATTGTCCTCCGCGTTGAGAGCATTTTTATAGTCACCAGACGCGAAACGTATGGCTGGCCGTGCGTGGACGGTGAAAATGGCGATAGTGCCCGTACGTGAGAGCGACGAGTGATTATTTCAACGTTGCCACGAGCAGATTTACACGATGCCACAGGAGAATTTTCATTATTCTAAACGTACAATGATGGTATCTATATATGCAATAAAAGAATTTTATATGCAATTTACAATGTATAACGTTTTGATTAAAATCTTCAACTGTTGAATAGTGCATTTATTTCATACTGTCGTCTAATTAACTACGATGTTCAAAATTATTTAGTTGACGATGTTTATTTTATTTTATTTATTCGAAACGTTTGAAGCACTTTGGTCTTCAATGACCAACAATCTCAATCACCATGTTAAGACTGTTTGGTATGAAATAATGACAACGTAAGATTTGTCCCATGAATTTTTACCAATTTTCGATGGTCGATAGTTGTTTCATTTGTTTCAGCACACAGCACGATTTGTCGTCTATTCTGCAGTGAATTAAAAGAATTATTACGATTATTTTTTCTGAGAAACTTTTCAACTCTACGAGATCTCTAATTTGCTTCTGTTGATTGTCGATACGTCAAACTTCTTTTATCACTTTGTGTTAAATTTGTTGAAATTACTTTGAAACTACAAAAATTTAGAAACCAGAAGTGCCACTTGGAATTGCTTGCAAGCATTGCACAGCCGTTCGCCAACACTCGGAATTTTAAGAACGGAAAAATTCTAATCTCTTGGGAGGAAGATCGGACTGAGTAGGCGGTTTACAAAACTGGAAACGCAGAGATAACGTTCCCCGCCTACTGTGAACCATTTCTAACGTTCCGTCTGCTCGGTTATGACAGTCACGTCCTGAAGATGTTTCGTTAGTTTACCACTTTAGAGTTCTCGAGTCGCATGTCCTTGGAAACGTACGTGCTTTGCGAGTTTATTGCTTGCAAAATAACCGCTTTTTTAGAAGAACGTGACATTTTCGCGCCTCTCCTAGTCTCGCGACCCTTCTCGAAATATCGTCGCTTATATCGTTTCGTTAATATCCACGAAATGTTCAATCTCGAACTTTATATACATATTTCTACAGTGATATTGCGTATTTATTATAATTTTCTATCGAATCATCGAGGTACGCGCATCCACTGCAATAAATAAAATTTCATTGTACCAAACTAATGAGATTAATTCTAAAACTCGTTTGAAAGTAATTCTAAAATCCTACAATTTTTAAATAAATTGTACTTATAACGTGAATCATATCGATGCATTCAATTATTGTTCGCGAAATATCAGACAGAGTGTTACCTAAATATTATGCGAAATATTTCGAGTCACGTTCGTTGCCTGTTCGCGAAAGAGGCGCAGAGTGATCCAGTGAACGAGCAATTCTTTAACGATACGAGAGAGGCAAAGCAAATTCGACATGGCGCTTAACCGGTGTAATGAATAGGATTTCTCGGAGGAAACGCCGATCGGGTTGAAACAACGAGCAATTTTCAGTCGAGTAGCGCGAAATAGATTCCACGTTATCCGGGAGATGTGCGCTAACGGAAGAGCTTTCGAGAAGATGGCTGATTTCATTGAAACGGCTATTTATAACGATACACCGTGGAATAAATTGCATATTGCCTTAACTCGTCGAATAAATGGAATTTTCCCTCCAAGAAAATCTCGAGGAAATGTTTACCCTCGATCGGTTCCGTGCTGATATTGAGTTAGCATGGCACGACTCAACAAGATCCGAAACTCAATAGACGATGTTATTTGCAAGGAAGAAACAGCAAAGTAGCACGACTTGAAATATAGTTTCAGCACTTGCTTCTCTTCCTTTTCGATAGATTTCCAATATAATTTAGTACCGATCGATATTTTTTTCGGTTCTTCGTTCGTCTTACGTTTATGCTGGTTCAATGAAAATATTTGAACGCTTATCGCAGAAAATTTATTACATGTATTAAATTGCACGTGCATGTGTTCTCAATTACACGTCCAACTGTACGGTGAAATATTATACATTATATCTACTCGTCAGAGGGAGTTTTTACATACACCAAATGTACGTCATGTGTTTTGAAATTTCGTTAGATACGTAGATATTCTCAAACTGCTTTCAAATTTAATATAAAATCACGACAGTGCAAAGTGCTGCCGATAAAGTTTCAAAGTTTTCTCATAACATGTTAAAAAAAATAAATACTTTCGCAAGCCAGTGGTACGTTACACTTTTCCTTCCGTTGAAAAAAAGAAAACTCCGTCCCGTGTTTCATCTTTTTTTTCCTTTTTTTTTTTTTTTAATCGTTCTACGTCCTGTTAGCCGCACGTCCATTTCATCCACTTGCCAAGCCGGTGAAACCTTCGGGCTGTGTCTTCTCGCTTATGCAACGGTGCAACAGAAACGCCAGGCAGAAAGATGGAAATTAAAGCAGCGATCCTCTGCCAAAAGCAGATAGTACGTCGACGTGTCTCTCGTCCCACCACGTGACAATGCGCGCGATAAGAGCGGGCAGATCTCGCGAAGGGTCTCGAAATTAAAGAAGAACCGCGGTCGGTATCTGTATTCACCGGGCGGCCACGGAAATCATACGCCGCATTCATAAATTCGTGATGAACAAACGACTGAGGCTGTTTCGAGCACGCACACACACACACACACACGCGCTACTCCCTCTCTTTTGTGTGTTCCGCTTTTACTTCAACATTCTCGAGATTAACGTGTCCCCGATCACAATGCCCGAAGGAACGCGAAAATAAACGAAACTGAACTGTGCTTCACCGGAGGTACTAGGTAGTCGAAACCTTGTTTCACGATTTCGGCGGAGAAAATGGAATGTCTACGGGATTGCGGAACGAGGCACGAGGATACGGGGAAAGACACTGGGAGAGATTTGATATCGATTCAACATTTACATAGCCGGGTTTCGAGTTAAAACGTTCCGGGTCGCGTTCGGCGTTTCACGTTCTTCCGATAGAGAGATCGAGGTTGGATCTTTTGATTCGCTTTGAATTGACGATGTCGCACGTGCAATTAACTGTTACTGTTTGATGGTTATTCCGTTTAGCGTCTCGCAACTCTCTCGCAATTAATGCCCGTTATATTGCAGTATATTACACGATCATCGTAGTCGAGCAAACTGCGGACCTTAACGAGCGCGATTGAAAAACTGGGATTTAAATGAAAACGTCGGAGTAAGTGCTCGTACGTTTCATACATTTTCACACGTAGTGCACTCTGCATTTTTTTCTTTTTTTTTTTTCTTATCGCCAAATTTACCACAAACGCACAGAATGCGCGGTGCAAACGTCAGCGTTTGTAAAGATAGTACACGCAAACGATCGGTACACGAGCCTCGGCGAGGTTGGTTCCAACGACTTCGATTTATGCGAGTGCCAAGGTGTGCTGACCCTAATGCCGAACATTGGCAACTATCTCTTGGCCGACGACCAGCCGCGCTAGGCATTCGTTTCGCGGTCAGTCTCTTGGTCACTGTCTCCAAAATAATTCGCCGCGACTGCCTAACTATCGCGTACGTTTCTGAGATTCCTCTCTCAGCTACTTTCGCGGCTCGGCTCGGCTCGGCTCGGCTCGGAAAATAATCTGTCACCCAGGGGTTTCGTTTCGGTGCGCCGCTCCGTCCTAAAGCACCGTCTACCGTGCGATGAAATTGGAGCTTAGAAGAATTTCCACACTCGAGGAGGGGGCGATCCCTCCCGCAAGGAAGCTTGCAACGGGGAATTCTTGCAACGAAAGGATCCGTCTCTCAAGAAAGGCGGAATTACGACAATAATAAGAAATACAAGAGCATCAAGAGAGAGGAATTCCAGCAACGTCCAGTAACACAGTGCCAAGCATCGAGGAGGAGTTTCATCCGGTGAAAAAATTGTTTTGGAAATTGGAGACAAACGGGGCGAGCAGTTTCGAGAGGATTGGTTTCGCTTCAAACGATCTTTTAAGTAACATTCAAAAGTGTGCCAGAAATGAACTCGGACGCACAATTCGTACATAGTTGCTTTTTAAACGACGCTTCTACAGAATGTGACCGTTCGTGTTAAAACATTAATAAGAATCGAACATGATAAAGCGAAAAGCCAAACTCATTGACTCTTGTCAGAATTCACTGTGAAACACAGTTCCGTTTATCCGCTGTTTTTGTGTATTCTACGGACAAAGACGAAATTAAAAGTTCATTCCTTTTTGCCCACTTTGTTGCAGAAATTGCACTCTGCGTTCAAAAAGGGCGTATGAATTTTCAATGAAACGCGAATAATCCGAGAAATATAACTATGTAAAAAACAAATACGATAATGTCTCTCCATTGGATAGAAATACAAAGCGGAGAAGTTATATACGCCTAAAAATCAGTTGAATAACAATTTCGATAAAAAGAACAGTAAATGTTAAATAAATAATTTACACGTACATTATGTATTTTGGAAACGTAACATGTGTCGTCAAGAGAAAAGAGAAACAATTAATAATTATAATATCGCGAGAAACGTTAATACGTATAAAATTTATGTGTTTATATCAAAGGTATATCATATTGATATACTATACAAGTAAATTAATATCGTTCGTTGGCGATTCTGCATATTAAAATTATCCAATGCCCGATAGGGAGACTTTGGATTGACTGCGTGCCTCGTAAAATTCTGATTGCTTACAGAAGCGTGCGGAGAAATACTCGAGCTAATCCCGATGCACCTCGCGTGTCGCATATTAATCCACAATTATACCCACGTGTTCCCATCTCTTTCCTTCCGCCGATTCAGCGTTTCCTCACGTTAGAAACTTTGCAAATTACCCCGGCAATCTTCCCGCGAAACAACCGCCGCGTCTCGGTGCTTAACTATTTTCTTTATCTACCAGCCTGAAAGAGCTGAATCGTAAACAAGGGGAAATCCGCAGCAGGAGAGACGTTGGTAACATACTTAAGGGCAAATGAATCGCTTTGCGCTAGAAACAACCCGATTCCAGGGAACTATACGGTTCAGGTTCGCCTAAGAAGCTCCCGGAGCAGCGTTACGAGAGCCCGACTTCCGTTCGAATTAAACGATCACTGCAAATCCTATCCTTTTCGTCGATCGATTTCACTTGGAGAGTAATTTCTCGAAGGTATAACACGTTCTTCATATTTTGTTCGAGAAATCACCCGTGTTTTTATGAAAGTAAAGAAATTTCTTCGCGACAGAGGGACTTCGCCAAGTCGAAAAGAACGCAAAAAAACACGTTTAACAGATTTAAACACACGAAAGAATCCATTTTTACAGTCGCGCCAACAGAATATCGAATCAACAACGATTCAATTTCATCGAAACGATTAAAACGGTCGTCGACAAGGATAAAAATTATTTAAACGATGTAATATATATATCTACCGTCGCTTTCACTCAAAAAAAAAAAAAAAAAGAGAAAAAAAGGGGAAAAAAGGGAAAAGAGAGTATATCGAGCAGCTTATGGAAAAACAAACCAACAGCGCTCCGATCCCGTGAAAGAGAGCAACGAGCCGCGGATAACGATGAAAATTATTCGAACGATGAAATAAATACCATTATTTTCCATCGATCTAATTCGTAAAAAAACCCGTTTCACGGTCTCCCAAAAAACGAATGCAGCCCGGCTCAACCCGTTTCAATTTTAAACTGTCACAGTATTAATACGCCGGTGAATGGGGCGCGCTGTAACTTCCACTAACTAATATGATTCAATCTAAATCGATCCGGAATCCAATTTATCGCGATGGCAGTTTGCACGTGTGTGCCAGCTCGTGAATGACACGTCCTGCGAGCATGACCAAAAAAAAAAAAAAAAAAAAATGAAAAAAAATGAAAAAAAAAAGAAAAAAAAGGATGAAAACGTGTTGAAGGAAAAAAAGGTGAAGAGGAGGGGAAAAACAAGAAAGGAAAACAAAGGCCATGGATAACAGTTGCACGGGTGAGCGTCCTAGGTATACGTATCGTTCGCTGTTATTTACGCTGTTATTTTTCGCGACAATTGTGGCAATCGTGTCCTGCCACGAGACGCATCATACGTCGAAACGAAATTCGTCTGTTTATTTACATATGGGCACACACACGCACGCGCTCGTCGAGCGTGCGTACACATGCACGTACGCGGTATTTAAATTTGCGCGCGCCCGGGGAATATAACATTTGCGGCCGAAATGGAACAACGTACGCGGGAAAAAGAGGTTTCGTTGGGAAAGAGTAAAAAAAAAAAAAAAAAAAAAGAAAGGAAAAAGAGATACACGCGAGCCAACTCCACCCGACTGGATTTCCCTGTTTCGAATCTCTCCGAGCACACTCGAACCTTTCAAAATTCAACGCTCTGAAATACCCTCAAGACACTTGAACCCCCGCGTCAACAAGAATATTCAACCGAGATGAAAAAGCGGATCGGATGTTTCCAACATCCGAAAATCTGTTATTCCGTCGAGTAAATTTGGAAAAATTTAACGTGAAACTCTATCCGTCCTGAAAAAAAAATTCAGCGCTGTGTTTTGTTAACGCTCTCGCGTTACGCCGACATGGCGGTACTTTGCGGAAAAAATTGAGAATCGTGTCTGTATTTCGTCGGAAATACAAATCTTTCGTCGAATAAATTTGTCTCTTCTGATTCTGTGATTTTTCTTTTTTTTTTTCTTCTTCTTTTCTGTGAGTAATTAATGCGAGTGTACGATTACAATTATTACGCTTGCAGTAAAAATTAAATAAAATATTCACGTGTATTTTACTATTTACGCGAGATTTTTTTAGACATAGTCAGAGAAGAAAACAAACCTTGTTAAACGATAATTATACTTTACAACATAATTTACAGAATTTCCTACGAATTTTTAGACTCTTACGACGAGAAAGACGTGAAAAAGAAAAGACTGACTACTGGGTATCGTTTCCCAGCGAATCATTAGCATCGCTCTAGCAAGCACCAAATTAGGAACCAGAATAGAAAAGAACGTCGGAGATGTTTTTCGCGGGAGCCAACAACCGCGATCAATAATTCCCTCCTCATTTTTCTCTCGTCTCAACGCGAATCAATTAACCACCCTCGTGCCAACCCTTCCGCGATAAATTACCAGCGACACACACTTCAATATACATATATATGTGTATGTATATATATACACACATACACACACACACACACACATATATATATATATATATATATATATGTATATATACGGACGAGATTTGGCTATAACGACTGGCTTCGAAACTCGAAAGGCTGGATAACCGCCTCTGTCGGTGAAATGTGAAGATGAGTGGCCGACCACCCTATTCCTACTACCACTACTGATTGCGCCACCGTTCCTCATCGCTGGTCAATGGTTCCGCGCTGTTCTAGCTGGCGGAACAGATACGGGACAGAGAACGAAGGGCGTGGAACATAAATTCCTGGCGCATTGATACTTGGAAGGGTTCCGAGCATTTTCTTTCACCGTCGCGTTCCTTTTCTCATTGTCCAGCCGGCTCCCTTTTATCACGTGACGCTTGATCCTCGAGGAGGGAGATCCTTTTGTGGTCGAGGTTCCATCGATCCCACCACCCAACGTCGTCGCGTTTAATTAGATGGTCTCGTTCGATTTGCTGCCAATTTCGCGTCTGTTTACCGATTGATCGCCCAGTTTCGCGACGGTATCGGTCGATTGTTCGAAACAGGCGGCGGATCTCTATGCATTCTCGGGGGAGGATATTTGAGGAAAATCCGACAATGTGCAAGTAGAGTGTGCAAAAGATACGAAAATGTTCAAAGCAGAGTATTTGTTACGAAACAAATTTTTATTATCGTGTCTTTGATTTCATTCGTAGAAATATAAAATTGCAGAAACATCTGCGGTTCAGGTTAGGTTTAGGTTAGGTTTGAAAGGAAATAGAAGATGGAAGGACCAATCGATTCACAGTATTAAATTCTATCTTCCAGTATCGAGGCTGAGAAAGGAAATTTCAAAGATTCGCTGTATCTTTCATTTTGTGAAATTTCAAAAAATCAACGTCGCGTGACATTAACAGAAATAAAGAGAGAATTTACGTCCAAACGTGAAAAATCTCAACTTTAAATTAAATCTAAGCACAATGCAACGAAACGTGAATTCAGTATTATTGTAATACTTTTCAAAACGATGCGAGATGAACAAATTTGACGTGTATTCCGTTTTCTTATCGTTTGCACATCAGCGAGAAAAGACTCGTATCGAGACAATATACTACATCCATATCCGATTTATTAAAAAACTCATTGAAACTTTGGCAACGAAACTTTCTGCTCGAGTGGATGTTGCATCTCCTTCGTGCGTAAAGAATGGCTTTGCAAACGATTTTTTGATGCAACGACGTGAGCCAAGTTCCTCGCGAACTTCCCCGGACGAAGAATCGTCCGGACGTCCATCAATCATCGCAACTTTCAATTAAGCCGAGTCTCTTCATTGTCTCCGTGTAAAATGGAGGGAATCTTAAAGAGCTAATTACTCGCCGGAATGAATGAATGACTCTCGTCGCGGAAACGAAGGAACGAACGGTTCGTTTAATTTTCACCGGGACAAAACGAAAGGCTGCAAAATAAAACGAAAAAAGAAAAGAAATAAAATAAAATAAAATAAAATAAAATGAAATGGAATAAAGAAAAAGAGAAAGAGGGGAGAGGGGGGTTGAAAGGTCGAACATGGTTCATTTTTAAACGGGAATGCGATGACAGCGGTGAATCCTGTCCGCGTTAAACGCATTAAATCCGGCGTTCAAGCTGAAATCTATATATTCGCCGCGGTACGTGCAGCGCGTGGAAAGTTAAAAATTTATAGTTCATTAAATCGTCAGCGCCATTTAAAGTTTACTAATTAGCCGTGTGATATTCGAATGCGGTAATTAACGGGCGAGAGCAGACTACGTTAATATGGAAATTAACGAGGAGATGGGACGCAATAAAGAACGATAAGAGTCGCCGGTTCAACGGGCAACTAGAATTGAATAGAAAAACACCGAGCATGCCCGGTTTTATCCCATCCCGCACGGGTCAAACGCACGCCACCGATTCGAACGTTCGGTAGGATATTTTCGGTAATAACGAACCAAGATAAGGACGCTAACTTTTCCTACAAATTTCCACCGATTATTTCTAATTTAACGCTGGAAGGAGAGTTGGCTCGTTCGCTTGGGAAGTTCGTTGCGAAATTTTGGAACAATTTGCAAGTATGTTTATAGAGTTGGTACGCTGTTAAGCAACATCTTCGCCGTTTGTTTCGAGAAACTTTTTGTTAATTGCGATTCCCCCGAGAAAGAAATATCCACGATTCCTGCCTGAGAAATATTCCTCCTCTCGATAAAATGATTTCGTCGGGCAGTATTAACCGGATTATTTTCATTAGGGAAACAGTGTCTTTGTCCTCCTTGAACAAATACTTTGTATTACGCGATAAATAATTTACTTGGAATTTCAGCAAATGTGATATATAGGACATATGGAATAAATCATCGAAACGATCTGATAAAACACTCGGAAGGAATAAGTTAGAACCAGGAAATACGTAGAGTTTAAGTATAAGTATGTAATGATATGATAAAATATCAGTGGCTAGATTAAATTTTTTACGATGGTCAAAGCTCGCGTGTTTACGAGACCAGTTTGTACACAAAACAACTTAGACAGGGAGCTCTGAAACGCAGGTTGAAAAGGTACTACACACGCTAAAAGACAATTAACGACTTTCTCTGCGCTAATTGATCCACCATTCCGTCAATGGCAGTTAATTACAAACTGTATGGTGCTGAACTTCTGACTAATTGATTTAACAAGTTGTTTCGAAAGGTGGACAATCATCCGCACATTCCAACTCCGATAGAACTTCAAAATCAATGACTTTGAACTTTGCCACTCGCGTATGGTCAGGTACACGCAACGGGAACCGAATGTAGCTTGTTTCTAAAGTACGCTGAATTCTCTGTAATGAAGCAGTAGGAATTACCAGTCGTTAATTATTCTGCGCGCTTTCGTTCGCGTCGCTGAACAAAATTCTCCTTCGAACGTATCGTTGCGTTCGAGTATCAGTCATTTCAGAACTATTGCGATTAATCGGTCTGATAAAGACACCGTTCGTTACGATATTGATTGTTTCGACAAAGTGTGGAAAATTCAAAGTCTTATTTGAACGTGATACGATATATCGTATCTGTCAATAAATGATTATGACTCACTGATTTGATTTCGCTTCTTTTAAACGTTGGACATCTGTAGCAAGCAGAGGTGATGCCTTACCTGAAAACAGAACGATAAAAATATGTTAATAGATACGTACAATGAATTTCTTTGAAAAGTTTCACTTTAAGTAAATTGTAAATCAAAGTGGTAATCGTTTTACACAGTTACTAAGATTCAATGTACAGAAACAACGACCAGTCGAGCATAACCATTTTTTATTGTTTCGGTAGAAACTTTAATGCCACAACTCTAAATTTCTTCAGTTCAAACACCGTGAATTCGTGTATACTGAAAATCACAATGACATGAAGTCGTGATTCTCAATCAGCGGAATTACAACACCGTTGAAAAGATATGAGAAATGTTTTCAAAGCGATTCTTAGTCCTCCAATTATTTCTGAACGCTCCAAAAATTACCAAGAAGAAGGTAGAAGAGATCGAAGACGTGGAAAAGTAAAGGGCGAATCTAAAAATTTCCAAGTCCGCATCCGGGGGAACAAGTTGAAGAACCAGCGGTCGAGAAATCTTCCCCGGCGAATGGTAGACCCTCTTCCGCTGGGCGCGAAAAAGGGGCAAAGACTTCGGTTTCATATCGGTCGGAGGAAGTTGCGGCGTTAAAATTTCAACGAGTCTCGCTCGTTCCGAGGCGCGCGCGCACGTATATACGCTCACGTACACATTGAGAAACCCGTCAGCGAAAAAGTTCGGCTTCTATAAGCGGAGAGTAGCTAGCCGCGAGAATACGGACCGCAGAGTAGGAAAAGAAACGAAAAGAAAAAGAAGAAGAGGAAGAGGGTAAAGAAAATAGAAAGAGCGACGAAGAAAGAGAGAGAGAGGGAGAGAGAGAGAAAGGAGCGGGAGGGGAGGGAGGGAATCACGCTGCAGCTCGAAAAAGGATACGTTCTTATAAGGCGTATCGGTGAAACTAAAGGTAACGACGTAACAAGTCTTCTACGTGGACCTAATTCGAACCACGCTAAACCGATAGCTTACACCGTGCTGAGGGCGGCGAGGGTAGCGCCCACGTGCGCCAGCACCCATCAACCCTTATCCCATCTCTCTGCACTAACCCACTCCCCCTCCCCCCCCCCTGGCGTCCGCACACCCGCAACGGGGTCGAGGAAGGGCGAACAGGGCGAAGGGCGAAGGATGAAGAGGGTAGGCGAGAAACGGCGTTGTTCCTAAGTGGGCGGAGTGCCCCGAGCGATTCAGAATTGAGTTCGTGTCTTGAGTCTCAACCGACTAAGAATCTAGCTTCGGGCCCGAACTTCTCCGCGTAAAACGAAGGGGGAGGGCAGAGGGAGGGCGGGGTTACATATGTGGTTCCGTTTCCAACCTAGCTTTCGGTGCGGAGGTAAAGATATTTAGATCTTCACGCCGCTCGACAGCCGTTGATGGTCCAATCGAGCCCCGATGTATCAGCCGCTCGGAAGTTGGCTCCTTGCGGGTAGACTGAGAGACCTTTATACAGTTTCGTGTCCTTTCTACTCTGAGAGTAACGGTGAACAGAAATTCACTTTAGTCTGAATATTCTGTTTGCTTTTGCGTCCTCTAAATTTTGTCTATTCTTAAATTCTCCACATTGTCTAATAGTAACTGTATAGTGTAATAAGTATAATAATAGATGTATTAGTACTACATAGTAATGCTAGTAATATAGTGACATTATATATTATACATACAGTGTAATTTTACTAGTAACTATCAGATATAGTGCTATATAATAACTATATAGTAACTGCATAGTGGATAATCGAATAATGATTGATAAGTGGACTGCTAAGAAATTTGAAGATGTAAAAATGCACGAATTGTATATAATTTGCAAAATATCCAAAGTACGATACTTTTGTATTATAATTGATGGAGGAAACAATTTTCTGAATTTTATTTATAAAAATGATATGAATTTGCACAAAAATTGACAAAGTTATCAAAAGTGGAGTTAACCGACACACCGTTGTCCAGTTTCAAAAATTTTGTGAAATTTAAGGAAATCAAACTTCGTTTGACGAGTCAACGAAGAAAATTAAAGTACTTTGGTACGACTAGTGTTTGATCGTCATTGCACGTGTATTCACGCGGGTATTACGGACTTGGGTTCAACTTTCCAAACGATACTGAATGAAGAGGCGAAGCTGTGCGCAGCTTTCGGCCTCTTTGTTGCTGTTTGCGTCTGCGAAGAAGGTGACTCAATTAGTACGCATCCAACGGAGAATGGCTAGTTCTTTGTTCAAAGTTCTCCATTACAGAGTCATTAGCCTTTGAACCAAACAACTTTAGCATGTGAATGAAATTATTGTATAGATTACGCGAATGAATATTCTGTTTATTATATCGGGCAAAGTCGCGGACTATTAATTTAATGAGTGGAAAGCTTCGTAATCCAAGATAATGAACTTCCCTCGCAGGGAACTGACGAAATTTACAACGCGTTACGTGTTTCAATCTTGAAGTTTAGATTAATTATCATTTCTTATTAATTCCCGAGTTTCATCAGGCGAACGCGCGCGGGATTAACGTTCCAGTAAGAAAGTAACGTTCGAAAGCAACGCTGTCACTTTTCTGCTTGCAAGTTATGGAACTGATCGCGCGGCTGAATGACATTGAAACTTACTTAGTTTGACTAATACCTGTGCTAACAAGCTGCGCAAGTGTATACGTTGTATTTGCAACTTCCGCCGTAACATTTCCATGACATCAAAATTCAAAGCTCAAAAATTGAATTTCACCGGGCGAAGTCTGCCAATTGTGGTCGAAACTACTTGCGACTATGGATGAAATTTGCATCGTTTGCGGTCCAGCAGCAAACAAAGCACGCTTGCCACCTGCTTACGTCGTTGTCGGGACGTAAGCGTAGCTTTTGGTCACACAACACTCGTTCTCGTCTTTATTTTTATTGTTACGCTCGTGGGACTATGTACGTGATTTTTTTTTTTTTTTTGCGTTCATTAAGTTGGTTTCGTAACCTTTTCACACACACACACACACGCAGGCAGACACACACAATCAATCATTCAAAGCCTCGAGCTTCAAGTCGATGTATTATTCAACGGTGCTTTTAGTCACGAAATTCCGAGCGATTTTACACGCTTGCAAAATCCACCATTTCATATGCCATAATTCAATATATTCAAACAATTCCTGCGCCAATCTTTACGCACGGAAGCTTCTCCCTTCCTTCCTTCCTCACCGTGTATTCGTCGTTTTTATCAAAAATGGAAAATTCTTCCGCCTCTTGGACCTTGTTCGCCAACGACGTTCGCCCATCCACTCGAAAATCGTCGGAGAATCAAAAGCTGCGCGTTCAATTTCCCAGCCGTAAGTCAGATGGTGGCGAGGCCATTTTTATCGAAATTCCGCGGCCGGGGCACGACCCCTCCAAGCTGATGAACGCGGTCCACCGGCTCGTCACGGTGAAGATCATCGTTGCGATATTGGAACGCTCCGCCGATGGAATTGCTCGTGCCTCTGTTCGTGTGTGTCGCGTTTTGATAGCCGCTTCGAGGCAAACGCTTCGACTTCAATTCTTGCCGACGAGCTTGTATAACGTGATGGATTCCGTTTCGATTTCGAATTCCGACCAAAGAGAGAGAGAGAGAGAGAGAGACTGTCGTGAGAATCGTTACTCCGCGGATAGTTCAACCTTTCGCGTGCTTTTATCGTTTGGGAATCGAATTTCAGTCACAGAGTTTTCGTCTGGCGTGTTAAAATCATGACGATTTGTTGATATATAGAAGAACGGATGTATAGCTTTTAAATTGATTATTTACAATCATGTTGATTATTAACGTTTCATTTGCAGTTGCTTCGTTGCTTTTCAATCAATGTATACTATCAAATTCTATTTTATTGCTGTTGAGACTGTGAAAGGCAATCGCTTAAAATTTCATTGATGCATTACGTGTGTTAAAATTTAAAAACATCGTAGTATTGATAATACCGTGACAAATTATTATCCTGAAGGTATAGAAAAGAAATTGGTTTGTAATGATCTTTACACTTGTAAGGCTCGATTTGAATTTTTCAAATTGCAGGTATGAAAAAAGATGCGTTGTAAAATTTCCAAGAAACAGAACTCGTTGTCCGTTGCGAATTTTACGAGGATATAAAAGGAATTAATCGTAGACGAATGAAATTCTCGCAGTTTATTTCGTTCAATTCCGATCGATTTAATTAACCTCGATTCCATGCTTCGACAACTTTTAATATGTAATCGCCTCTAACTTTATGAACTACGTCTTGTACTTGGCTCATAAATACGCTAAATTGCGTAACTCTGATACTGAGGTAAGGTCAAAAACAAATAGCTGGTCCTTTGAGAGCCAAGTTCATTGTTCACCTCGCTGCTTCATGAATAGATTCCACTCTACGAAATAAATTTAGACTAAAATAGAGCTACGGAAAATCCCTTCTAAAGTAAGACGTATCATCCAACGTACACAACGAATAAATTGCAAGTTAACGGTTTAAATCAAGAGGGTAAAACGAGAAAATACATCCTGCATTTAATTCGTGAAACGAACGTGTCGAAAATTTCCCTCGTGCACGTTAACGATTGCACAGAATCCGTGTTGCACGCAGAAATGCGTATTTTTCCATCCTTAAAATACACAAAATTCAAATTTTTTCAAATTCAAGTTTGCTTTGTGCAACGTCAATCGATATGAATACTCACGATGTCACCGGATCCGGCAACGCATCGACATCGTGCGATATCACGTGAAAAGGAAATCGAAAAGAAAACCTCCAACTGTCTACCAATTCTTCCTTCAATCTCCCATCGTTCCTTTTCGATTTTAGATCCTTTGCGATTTTATCGTTTCTGCGTGTGTCTCGACTAAAACTTTTATCGCTCGTTTCCTTCGAATACCGTTTTTCTTCCTCGTAAAAAAAGAAACGCTTTCCGAGAGACCGAGTTTGGGCGAAAATTCGCGAAAATCGCTGTTACGATACCTTCGTCGATGTATATTAAATCTGGTTACGAGTTTCTTTTCAAATAAAGGTAATCCCGAATATTAAAAGAGACTGTCTATTGTAATTTTTTGAGTGCGACGTTTTTTTCGTGAAAAAATAACGAGAATATAATTGTACATAATTTTTTCGACCTCGATTGATTCCTTGTCTCAGTAACAAAATGAACGAACCTTTTGTTAAAGGAACAATAGCGAAATAGCAAAAATTGGAATAAGCCATCAAAACTAGATATTTATCCCAAAATAGAAAACTAGGAAATTCTGCGACTCTGATAAAAAGTTTGAACGATAATTTATAATCGCTTTAAAGTATCGTGCTTCGTACATCACTTGTTATCAGTAGTTTAAAACACGTCCCGTATATTACGCACAAATAACAATGATTCAAATGACAGATCAAATCATAGATAATTATAACCAATACGAAAATGCATAAGCATATCTCTCGAACTTGAACAAAAGTCAACATTGACGTTAAAAAACCCCCAAATTTGTCGTTTTGTCAAATTATAGAGATAACGAATATATTTGTGCGAGATATATATTCTCAACGCGTTATACTGTTACTGACTGAGTTCTAAATTAATCGTATTGTATCCTTTAGCGCTTCAATTATCTCAGCCCAAGAAGGACAATAGCAAGACAGAGCTTTTGCTTGGGAACTGTCCTGACCCAATGTTCTATGGATTCTAGTAACACGGATGATAACGTACAGAAGAGACAGATCAAAAAGATCACTCGACGATTGGAAATTTAGCTCCAACCTACAAAAACTTCTCCTTTAGTTTCGCAAGTCAATCTTTTGCGAAAGTTTAGAGTCACCTGCAATAGCCAAGAGAATCAAGTTGCCTGTGATATAGCAGAACTATCCTCCGAGTTGTGGTATACAAGTTCACAAGTTATGGTATTGAAAAGACTCCGTTCAAAAGTTCTATTTCAAAGCTTGAAAAAAGAAAAGAAAATTTCGTACATCAGAGAATCCGTGAATTGTCGACACATTGACGATTGTATTGTAAAATTTTGTTACACAGAATACTGTAACATAATGATACAATTTTATACAACACGTATTTCTATAATTACAAAATAATAATATTATACATAATAACACTTTATTATATGAAAATATGAAAATACTCGGTAAACGTTGAGTATTAAAAATAAAAAGTAAAGGTGGAATACTCGGCATCCAAGTTCACAAACACAACGTAATCGGTACAAATTAATTTCACACCGCGCCTCTGCGATTTGTCATCGTATTTCCTCTACGAGATTGCGTTTCTCGTCAGTTTCAGTTTCCGATGTATTGCCGTAGCATTATATTCCGTTTTGTTCCCAAATTAACAACATGTAGCGCTCTCGTATCGATAAACGTCGCCGAGAGCAGGCGCGCGGATCGATCGCGAGGAAAGAACGAAGCGTCGCCTCGGACGAGAATTCGTTAGAACGTGAGCTGATCGAATTTCGCACGACAGAATGGCGACGAATTTCCCCTACGAAACCAGATTCAACGCCAGTACGACTCGCTCGGCAACGTAGCCCGCGCGCTTGGACGCGCCGGTGACAATGTTAGTTTCATTTAAATCTTGAAATAATCGAATGACGGACGACTACGAAGCGCGGAACCGACAAACAAACGGGTCGGTCGAACGAGCTGTGCAACAACTGAAATTCGAAGCGCCCGTGTCTGTCGAAAGTAGATAGCGGTTTTGTCTCGCTGTGAAATCACGAGCCACCTTCTCGCGCGTGTCTAGAGAGGTCAATGAGGGTTCGCCGAAGCACGCAATGGTAAATTTATGCATCGTCGTTTCATTTTTGAAACACGATTGATCTCAAAAGACTCGGCCCTGGACTTGTTCGACGATGAAAATGGCTAAGGTGCTATGCCCTCCGATGCATCGATCTCTCCACTGCGTTGAGAATGTACATACAACTGCTAAAGTAAAAATCGAAAGTAACATCAAAGTGAAATTTATCACAAGCGCGATTCAGATTTGTCTACGGTTCACTGCAATTAAAGTTATATAAAGGTAAATTTTCATTGAACACCCGTTGAGCGAAATTCGACCGTGCATACGACTAGTGCATACAGCCACAAGTCCGCGCAGGGATTTTCGTTGTGCGCGTTTCAGGATGATTTAGCCGAACGATTGATACGACGAAGGAGATACGAGGAGACGGCGAAACGGAGGAGAGATACGAAATTTAACCGGCAATTGCTCTCCTGGCACGCAGGCGCCGTTCTCCGTTCGCGATGCTGCACAAGGAGAAGCCGATTTCATCGAGCGATTTGAATTCGAGTTGGGAGAATTTGGAACTGTTAAGAGAAATAAGATTGGATTCCACTGTAATTTCGGACTAAACGTTCCGAATCGATCTTTCATTTGTGAATTCTCTGGTCGATCGAATCTATAAAATTCCTTTGTTAAATTTGAAGCCCGACGATCGTCATTATTTCTGTATAAATAGAAAGACTTTGAAACAATGTCGAACACGTATCAGAGAAAGGTTATGTACGAGTATATTTTCGGGCGCTTTAAAATTCTTCTAATTCGATTTACGTTCGAGCGTCCCGTTTCACGAGCTCGATCGTGTGTTGGCAACCTTTCGATTCCAATTTTAAAAATAACCCAGCTTCTAAATTCGCATCGGACGAAATAATCCGTGATGAAAAATTCCACGAGACAGACGGTTGTCCGAGCCAGTGATCTCATCGTCTTCTCTGTAGAGCGAAGGGCAGCGAACCGCGGCCAACGAGATTTCGGAGTTCGATCGACACGTTATCCCCCCCCGGTTACCGTTCACGAAGCTCCACGCGACTCTCCGCGAAAGACGATTATTAAACCTCAATAAATTTGCCAGCGAATCGAGTTTCTGTGTTTTGTCGAGGCACCGCGCTCTCCGTCGGTGTTCATCGATTTCCCATGTTCATCGAAGCTTATTGGCCATCGACGACCATCACGACGGTCATTCCGCTAGATGAGAACAAGATGGCGAGCCAGGGAAAAAAGGATATCGGCCCGATCTATCCGGCCGATTCTTATCAACTTTACTTTTATCGATGACGAAGAAGCTTATTCCGCGAGAACAGCTCGAATATAAACCAGAATCGTTCCTCCCTCTCTTCTGTCGCGGACCGAACTGAGCGCGGGATTTTTCTATTTTCACGCTTTTTGCTCGCCCGGGAGCAGCATCTGTATCTGTTATCGCGCTTCGTTGTGCTCCTACCCGGCTCTCGTCGATTATAAAGCACGACACGACGGAGAGACGGAAATTCTTTTAAAACTGCGACGGTTATTTGACAACGTGCTGGAAGAATGAATCAGACGATTGAATAAACGAAGAAGCTGCGGCGAGTATTTTTGTCGATTCGATGCTACTCGATTTATAACTTAACGAACACTTTGAGGAAAGTGAAGAAAATTATGAAATCCTGAATTTTAGAAAAGATTCGATGATTATTCTTATATTTTTCAAATAATCTCTCGCGTTGCATTTCATACGATTATCCTGGTACATTAGAATTTATAAAAATGAATTACAAGTACAGTTGCATTTTTGCGTTCGTCGAGTTTCAATTTTTTCTACTTACTATAATATAATCTCCGTTCGTGAACAACTTGTTTGGAAAAATCAATTTTTGGAATGTAACTAAAATATCTAACGAAACGCTAAAGATCTAAACGTTGAAAACCTGATAATCGATGAAAGAAAAGAAAAATCTGTACGGTTTGTACCGCAGTACTTTTCGTCTCACTGAGAGGCCCAGAAGCAACTGTTCCGACTAGGAAATGGAAACTTTTTTGCTAAACATTTGAATCGATAGAAAAACAAATTACAGGCGCGATCGCTCGGTACCAGACAACGCCACTCCTACTCCACGCCCCTTACGAATCACGTGACCCAAATCAACCAATCGCTAATTTTCGTTGCATCAGCGTTGCATCTGAACAGACCCGATTTTCTGGGCTATCCTCGCTAAAATCACATGCAGTGATAAAATTTGGAGCAAGCGCGTACACACGCGTGACATGGTTCGCCGAACAAATAGCACGTAAGTACTTCACGGGAGGCTAATAAATTTCAGACGGGGCAACGTGACGAAAGCAATTTCATTTGAAGTTTCCAGCTATTTTAATAGGAATTCCAGGAATTTGTTCCTATCCTGTACACCGAGTCCTGATCTACGCTACATTTAAGGTTGCGCTCTCGTCGTGCGACCCTGTCCTCGCTGGAACAATATATCGTCCCGATGCACTCTAGAGATTATAAGGGTGTGTCGAGTGTGCGTGCACCGAATACACGCGGAATTGTAGTTAAACCCTCCGGCCAACACACGCGAAACCGAGTCCTAGTTAGGGGAGAGATAAACCCGTTATTTTCTATTTCAAAATTTCCTGCAAACATCAATACTGATTCTACCGAATAGAAAATATCGTTGAAGAAGGGGGGGGGGGGAGAGAGAATTAAAATTTATACCGGCGAATGAAGAACGATGCCGGTGGAAGATTACATTCGATGCTTTTTCCGATCCGAAAAAAGTACGTTAACGTGTATGTATCTTTTTGTTCGAGAGAAACGTGAAAGAACAAAAATTCAAATGCAGTTTCCAAAATATTTGGATGTTTGTTACTTACGACTTATTCATTTCTAAAATTTCTAAAATTTGTTAAACGAATTATGGATTAGAAATGGCGTCACATATTTAATTTTGTCAATTCGAATTTCGATGAAAAGTTTTGTCCATCATTACTATATCTCGAGTTGCATGGACATTGCAAGTTGATAAATATTTAAAAATATTTACTTTCATCATCGATACCTTATATAAATCGATATTTATTAAGCTCATTTCGCCGATAAAGAAAGTACCGTGGTACGCATCTGAATATCGCGGAAACTCTCTCGACGGCCAAATTTTATTTTCCGGAATGAGCGATTCCGTTCCATCGATTGGAACGGAAGGCGGAGCAACAAAAGCGCACGGTGAAAAGATCCACTTGTTGGTTCGTTACTGTTTCAGCGATTTCTCTATTTGCTTTCGATCCGTCGCTATTACCGCTTCGCTTAATAAATAAAAACCAATTCATCGGGGGTGCGTGGCCGCTGCCATCAATCATTTCTGCTCGAAATTGAGAATAAACAATTTCGAAGGGAGGGAGAAACGTTGCGAGTCTCTCGATTGAGTTGACAGATATCGTCAAACACAGAACGTAATATCAAAGAAGAAAATGGGGTTGGACGAGGAGGAGAGAAAGGGGGAGAGAGAGAGAGATCGTTGAAACCTCACTCGAACAAACGAACGTGAAATGTTTCGAATATTATTATTCCACGGCACTCACCCCGGAGTCAACTCCGACAAAGTCGATGGAGCAAATAAATTAGTGCAAACAGAGTATCGAAACGAGCGCACTCCATCATTTCTGATACGCCTTGTCCTTGTTTATTTCGAGATCCGGGCGTTCAGGCTCCGTTCTCCTTGGTTCACTCGATTTCCTATCTCTTTCCTTTTCTCTGTTCCTTTCATTTTCTCTCTCTCTCTCGTTCTCGCTACGTCGCTCTCGTTGTGTCTGTTTTCTCGCGCAGAACATTGGCAAACTTTCCATAACGAAGTTTGGCTGGATCTAAACTAACGTAAGTTATTTGACCTCATATCGGTCACTATTGGAAACTCGGTTATACGTTCAACTTGGTCTGATTGGTCCTCGGCGTGTGTGCCTCGAGAATAGTTCGCCTAGTCGCGATCGTACTCTGTAACCCTGTGATAGAAATCGTGCGCTTCGATCGAAAGCGTTTCTTCCGAAATAAATAGCGGAGATGGCGGAAGGGTCTTTGCTTTTGAGCAAAGGACTTCACAGCGCTCGGTTCTATCGACACTTTGTTACTCATAAATGGATTTGGAAATTGGATATTTGGAAAAAATGCACGAATTAATCTAGATATCGTATATATCGAATTTTAAGAATCGCCAGCATAGATTGTCCTATTATTTTTAAATTTTTTATTCTTCTCCTAAGAGGAATTTATGTCAATAACAAAATTAACAAATCACTCAAAGTCGATCTGTTCCAAATTACGTCCTCTTTATTTTTAATAGAATTAAATAAAATTAAATAAAAACGAGCTACAAAAATTTTTGTCGCGAGAAACGAGAAAAATGATAATAGAGGAATGAAGCAATTAAGTCGCGGATTTTTATACGTTCGTGGAAAGTTTAAAAATTCCAAAAAGAAGAAATTCCAAATTTAAAATTTCCAGAAAAACGTCCAAAGCGTCAAAAGTTGAAACGTTTAATTTAACCTCTGCTTAAACTCCATTTTAAGAGAATGTAGAATCGCGTCACAGATCGTTTTAGTCTGCGCAAACAGTTGCTAAAACTGATCTTGAAATTAACGATCGGTGGCGAATCAATTTGCGAGTTTTGCCAAATTACGAGACGAATAGTTTCGGAGGTAATTGCATTTGCAAATTAAAATTGGACGCCCCGTGTTACGAGACATCGAGGCAACGTTGGCGATCGAAAATCTCGCGTGGAAAATTTTTCAGGTGACAACTCTCTCCAGCGATCGCTCGTTGCGCAGTGGCGCGCGATGACATTTTCGCACCGTTCCGGCGTAAAATAGGACGGCTGGAACGGTCGGCTGGAATAATTGCGGCAATTGCGCCACTTCGACACTGGAATTGCATTGTTGCCCGATGGTGTACGAAACACACGTTGCACGGCTTCCTTGCGGAAGTGTTGGCGCCGAGCTCTACCCAATTACAGGGAGAGCGAGGGGAATTCTATTTTAATACCTGCACGCGGCCCAAGTCGTAATCGCGCTGGTGAGCGGCCGCCATGTTGCGGCCAGGGATGAGCTCGCGGGAAGAAAAAGTGCGCGAGACTCGAGATTTTCTTGATTTTTCCTGTACTCGAACCGCCGTTTCTAATACTTTCGTAAGGGGGACTCGCGTTCGCGTGGAATGTTCGCCGGTGATAATTGAAACAAAACTGTGTCGCCGCGTCGTGCTCGTGAAATGAGCTACTGTTTCACGCGTGTATACATTTCCACGCGGAAACGTTCGGTTACGTTACGTTCCTGACCGAACACGCGGCGTGAAAAAAGTAAATGGAGGGAAATTGTTATGTATGTACAAGCGCGCGCGTTGTTGCCTTTTGACAAAATTTAGAGAAAAATGTCTCTGTGTTTTCTGCACGTGCAACGACTTCTCGTGCGATACGAAAGTAACGAAGGTAATTTTTACAGTCACGACTCGAAAATTCTCGCTTTGTAAATGTATCACTTTCAAAAACAAGAAAAAAATACATTCTGTTCAACGCTTTGGACTTGAACCGAAGAAAGTGGTTAAAGTCTAAACTTTAAAATAGACTTTTTTATTAAAGTCTAAACCAAGGCATTGATTATTATTTTACAGTTTACGTTCTTCGACAAAAGTAAAAAATTAAAAGGAATAAAACGTTCTGTCGCTCTGAAGGCAAAAAACAAAAATCCACCACGTCGCGTTAAGTGTTCGAAGGGAATGCAATTGCAAAGGAGCAGAATTTTCGCGAATTTCGTGAAGGCTCGCGATCGTTCGGCTCGACAACGTAAAGGCGGGGAACGAAAGAGAAAAATTCGCAGTTCGGTGCGAAATTACCGACGTTCATCGTCGTCGTGCCCACGGCAATCGACATTCGAGTACACCGATCCCGGATGCCAAACTATACGAAGAAATCGACCGTGTGACTGGAAATCCGGCGATCGAGCCGCCGTACACTGCACGATTTCTGGTTCATCGCGCAACGCCAATCACTTTTTCTATTCTCGCGATGCAGAAAATTCTGCAAGTCTGACGTCGTCGTTCAATTTGTGCTGTTTTATACCGTGGTTCATTTAAGGGCGGTTGATTAACGTTCCTGTTATATTTCGCGACCAATAAATTCTCCGACGAATTGGTCACGTTCACAGCGAGATGGAAAATTATAGCTAATAAAATCGCAAAAGTTAAAAATTCAACGGAAATTACATTAATCACTTTACACGCATCATTTCCGACTAAGAGGAATTCACGCAGCAAATACAATTCAATCCTTTGATATCATTGTCAGGTTAGATTTGATATCGTTATCTCTTTTAGTGATACAAATCAATGACAAAATTGAAATAAATTTGTTCTGTATTGAGTAATTATAATCGCAAATGGTCAAATGGCACCAGTATAACAGTCAAGGTGCTAGAAATTCCGAAACAAACTAGTTCAATCTTGAGCAATTATAATCGCAAATAGCCAAATGGTACCAGTCAAGGTATTTGGAATTCCGAAATAAACTAGTTCAATCTTGAGTAATTATAATCGCAAATGGCCAAATGGCACCAGTCAAGGGTTAACATTCAAACGCTGTATTACACCATCCGTTGAAACAAATTTCATCCAATAATCCACGTCTGGCTGATCGAATTCCTTTTCATCTTAATGACCGGATATACGAGGCGAACGTTCGTACTGCGCAATAAACGATATTTCCACGCCTCGAAACAATCGTGGAACGAATCCTCTCAAGGTTGAACCAATATCGCCGCGATCCAACGTTCTCACAAACTACATTTTTACCGCTTACTGTTCCGATTCACGGCCAGGACGATCATTTTCCAGTCGTGATGTCTTTATGCCCGCGCAAGTAGTTCGTTCATAGCTGCGTGAACGCGCGCCGATGCAAGCGAGCGCACGTTGTATCGAGTAACAAGGATGGCGAAAACCGATCGTCACAGGTGTCTGCAGATGCCTCGCGAGTGAAACAGCGTCGTGTCACTCGAAGCGCGAGAACATCGCGCTAATATGCGAGCAGAATGAAAACCGTGTTCACAGCCGTGTTCCTATAATGCAAAGTTTACGGGGCCAAGAGGAACGAATACCAGCGAGAATACCAGTATTTCAGTCTGACGGTGTGTACGAAACACGCTTCGAGGAATTGGTAGTTTTTCGAATTCGGGGAAATTTTTCGGGAAAAGGAAAGTGGCGAGACGATGCGCGTGACGTTTGGCGGTTCAAAAATTTGAGAGTTCGGAAGATAAGAAATAGTCTCGAGGCTTTCGATATTCGAAAATTAATTGAACGAAGTTGGGAGCTTCAAAGTTTGAGAATTTGGAAAGAATCGAAGAATTTTAGTGTTTGAAGTAATTTGAAGGGATCTTAGTGTTCGAAGATCTTGAAGTTTGAGAGTTTGCAGAGAATTTTGATATTTGAAAAATTCGAAGACTCTCTGTTATTTTGGCGCGCGCGAAGCTCGAAAGTTTGAAAAAATAAGACAAAAAATTCCAAAAATGAAATAATCTGTAGTTTTGTAACAACGAATAGGTTTTCATCTATTGGTATCGTTCGAAGGCAAGCTGAATTTACTTTACACTCTGTCCCGGTACAGTTTGTACTCCGTACGATGCTCGACTCGTTCACTTAGCACGTTCGGCCAGGCGTGACCCGTTGCTGGGTCACGGGGGCTGTAGTTTCCGAGAGGTGGCGTGACCCATCGCTTGGTCACAGTGCCATGAATTTCTCTATATTCT
Source organism: Melipona bicolor (assembly GCA_030673865.1). Lineage (NCBI taxonomy): Eukaryota > Metazoa > Arthropoda > Insecta > Hymenoptera > Apidae > Melipona > Melipona bicolor. The sequence continues at coordinate 2,956,811 of JAHYIQ010000001.1, forward strand.
CCATATTCCAGCGTGTAAGAAAATGATCGGAAGATTCAGAGAAATTTGCGTGATTTCTAACATCTTGAACTAAAATGTTGCAACAACGGCGCGAGATTTTCATGAAATTCACATCGGGGAGCAAAATAATCGTTACAAACTCCTTGACGTTACGTTACGAAATTCGTTTTATAATCAGCCAGTGACGTCGCATTGACACGCGATATAAAATTCGTTTGCTCAACCGATCAAACATAATTTCCCGATTACGCGGAAATGTTTATCAGACGAATTAACAACCGCGTTGAAACGTCAAAGCGATTTAATAATTCCGCGGTAGCCTCGATTTCCTTCGGAAATAGCCGGCATATTTGAAATCGTTGGAACTATTCCCAGGCTGGTAATGAGACGGGCTAATTAAAAATTTTCATAGTTGGAGCCGAACGGTCGACGAAGGAGGAAACAACGGGATAATATGAACTTTTCAACTTCCATTCGGAAGGAAGGAACGAACGAGCGGAGCGCCGTAAATTCAATTTTCCTTTTGTTTCGTCTCCGTTGCTTTGAATCCGAGTCACACGCCCGACCCAAATTCCAAATGTTTACAATTTTAACTTGGTTCAGAACCCGCCGTACCTCTATCCTCTCTCCTGTATCCTCAACTTTGAATCCCGGGCACCGAGATTTCGGTTTTTATTCAGCTTTAACGTCTCAAATGTACGTGATACGAACTGCCACGACGTTCGTTGAATTTTAACAAGCGGAATAAGAATGGCACACCCTCTCGGAAAGGAATTACACCCTGGCTACCCGCTCGACACGAAACAACTCTGCGAATGATTCACGAGATCGATCTCCCCACTTTTCGCCTATATTTTGTACCTTGATCTAATTTCTCTCTCTCAGCCTTTATGCGAATAATTCCAGTCGACGTTTCAACGATTCAGCTTTTATCTATCATCTCTTTAATTTTTCGCGGAAAGGAAAAGTTAGACACACACGCCGCGAGGAATATAAATAATTCGAGCAATTACTTCATTTCGATTTCAGTCGATTCTCGAGGCTACAGAGATGGATGAAAATTAAATTGAAACGTAAAAATCTGACAACTTTACTAATTTTTAAATTGGACGTGATTCACTTTGTTCTCTCGCGTATTCTGTGCAGATGTTGGCAAAGGATCCGTAAAAGGCAAATAATTGAAACTTGCTAACCTAACACAGTTTATTCAGAATTTTATCCTTGGAATCGACAATTAACCTCACACGTCCCGAAACGATCGAAAGCCAGCGAATCAGGCTATAGTTCACGGAAACGCCATATTGTTCCTCGGAGTAAGCCGTAAGTCATCCCCGGCGAGCGGGGCGCGAAAATTCCAGCTGCAGAGGCTGCCGGAGGCCGAGTGTCGTTAAACTCCGCGTTTCTTAGCGTCGGAGACGGCGAGAATTTTGTAAAAATATAATGAGCCGCCGCGCGCAATAGGGCCACCGTATTAAATTTAATCCGTAACGGAAGACTCTGGCGCGAACGCCCTGGGAAGAATCGTCGTGAAACAGAGAAAAAGAAAAAGTAAGAGAAAGAAAGAGAGAGAGAGAGAGAGCGAGCTAAAGGATAGCGCGCGTATGCAAATGGCTCGTTCGCCGCAGCTGCGACGACGACCACCGCCATTCTGATTCACATTGAGCGGCGCGACGAAAGCACGTAACGATTTTCATCGTATAAAAACGAAGCGGGAGGCATCAGCCCTCGTCGTGGTTTTCCTTCTTTCTGTACGCGCGCACCGTCCGCGTCAGCGTTGGATTCGTGTGCGCCGCACACGCAACGGAAAACCTCTCCCCGCGAAACCGAGGATTTCGGTGAATATGCACGCCGCGCGAACTCGCGCGCTCCTCTATGACACTTAAACCGCTGAAACTCGCGCCGACCATCGTCACGTCGTTCCGCGAGAATTCACCCGTATATTTCACGATCTGTTTTGAGTCGCCGCTGCAACCGCCAACCCGGCAAGTAATCGCGTTATCCATAAACGAGGACACCGGTCTCTTCTCGCGGGGAGATTTCTCTTTTGGATTCGACCTGGGTGGAAACGAGAGCTGCGATCAAGCTGGTCAGACGACACTGTACATCGATTGTGACGCTGTACTTTTGAATTTGAATTGGCTTGGTCGCGATAAATAAATTTGTGGAAATTCTTGAGAGTTTAATTGTGCATTAATTGTGCCTGTAATTACGAAACGGAAGAAACAGTGAAGATCGTAGATGGTCGAGGATCCTCGTGAAAGTTTAGGTTTGGAATCGATCGTTTCGGAATATATGACGAGTGATGGAATATTCGGAATAAACTGTACTGGCGAAGGAAAGATAACTTTTTTTTCGAAACAAACTAGAATCAAAGTTACTTGAACTTTCCCATCGCGTAATTCAAGTTCAACTTGAAATTTTAACACTCGACAGAAATAAATTCTGAACCGTGGTATATAAATCTCTGTACAATTGTACAATTGTTTGGATTAATCGTGGACTATTGATTCCAGCTAACCGGAACAAATACGAGCTCCGATAAACGAAACTGTTTAAATTTCTCGCGTTGAAATGTATCAAACTTTCCTATATGATATCTCGAAAAAATTGTTCTGCGTCCCGAGAAATTCTACGTGAGCTACACAAGCTACACATGGAAAAGGCAAATCGTTGATAAGCACGGAAGAAGACGTGTCAGACGACAGAGAGTCTTTTCTTTTTTTTACCCGTAATGTCTATTATTGAGAGAATCTTCGTCTTCTTCGTCGACCTCCTCGACTTATCGATCGTTCGGCGCTTTCGTCCTGTATTTTTTTTTAATGGTGTGAGAAGAAATAGCGTAGCAACGTTGAACCTTTATTAGGTTGCTGCATAAATTCCACCAGTTGACTTCCACTTGGACATAAAACGGGAATTTTATCTTTTTCTGAAAGCAGACCGAGTGTCTAATATACAAGAACGCAAAGGGACACCATTGTGAAATGGAATTTTTTAATTTATAGTTCCAGTTTATTAACCAACTAGGACTTTCTTGATTTTCGTGTATTTCACTTTATCTCGCGATTACATCTCGCAATGAGTATTTATAGTCCTTTCAGTACCCTTCTTGGATATTTTCTAAAATTGAGTATTCTACTTAGCATACTAAATCGTATCTATATTTCGTCCGAAGCGTATTGTACAATCGATGACACGTATTATAAAAATCAATTTATCGACGTGTCGTTCGTAGCAATCAAACGTTACTGAGAAACGTCATGCAAGAATTCATTCCTCATCCACTTCCTCGACAAAGAAGATCCCCCAATTTGTGACTTGCGCAAAGTTCAATTGACAGTGCGATATTTAAAGGATAAAGAATCGGTCCTAAAACTAATACGCTCTCTAAGAGCTTATAAAGTCCAACCTTTATAACAAATTGTAAGATTTAGTCCATTATTAATCCATACAAGTGATTGATGCGACTTTAAACAATGAAAATGAACAAACAAAAACAATTTATTCGCTAATACGTGGGGTTTCTTTATTCAGCAAAAGAGGAAAAAACAGGAAAAGAAAAAAAAAATCGCTTTCGGGAAAGCCGGAACGCAAGAGGAATGCAAAAACTACACTGTATGGATTTCAAGTAAAAATTCCGATGCAATTGTACCACTGGCAAAAATAAAACGCGGCGTTTATCTAAAATCAATACATCCGCTCTAAAGGATATTCCTGCCAATGCGCGATCTCCGACAATCAATATCGTCGAGCGGCCGGGTGTAAGGAACTCGATATCTCATTAATGAAACCGTCCCGAGGACCGATCCATGCCCGATCCATCGATTCAGAATCCTCCGCATCGGGAAGAGAAAAGGAAGAAAAAGAAGGGAGAAGGGGGCAAAAAGAAGAAGCACGGACGAAAAATTGTATCGCGCACGGTCGACGGAGCAATACGTTCCCAGAAGCGGGATCGTTGCAGCATTTAAACCGGACGCTCGTCCCGCGCGGTTTGGCGAATTTATCGCGCCATAAAAGGGATCAAAAGTTCGCCGGTGAAGTTTCGACCCGGGGTCGGTTCAGCCTCGCGGATACGCGTACGACGACGAAACGTCCAACCCCCGGCGAAACGTAAGCAGTCCAATTGGACGAGATCAATTAGGACAGATGGGGCTAACGCGAAGAGCGGATAACTCGCGCGCCGCGACTTGAAAACGCCCCGGTATAAATCAGACAGACCGGGGCGAGTTTCGAATCACTTTGACCGACCGTGCTCCACTCCACCGACCATATTGAAATTCACAGAGCCAAATGAAGCTGTCTGTTACAGAAATCGCATTAGCATGGAAATCCTCCGTTCGCAGACAATCTCTGTTTTCGTCTAATGTACACGAATGGGGTATTTGCGCCTGTCTACGTGCGCGCGCGTGTTTCTGCGCAAAGGTTCGCCCCGTTCGTTGAAGACTGCCGTCGAAATTACTGCTTTGATTATGCGTTATCTTCGAGGCTCTCGGGACAAAGATCGCGTCTTCGTGCGACACCGCGCCGTGGACCTTCGGATTCTGAAATTCGTTTCCGTTCGAACACGGGTCTCGTAGTTGGTGAGGACCACGGAGACTTCACCTGGGGGGGGGGGGGGGCGGTGGATGTGTTTGTACCCTGAATGAGGTTGTTGCGCGAAATTACTCCTCGTTATGGCCGTAATTTGGCCGCAATGTCCTTACGACATGGAAGCATCGGAGCGTCGTGTCGCGTAGGAGTCTGGACGTAACGATCCGCGTTGTGTGTGTTTCGAAATGAGTTAGCCCTAGGTCTCGTTAGGTGCACGAAGAACACTTGGTGCCTGTGAAAAATACATTTCGAAGACGGTTGATTTCTTTATTTTTTCTACAGATTTTTTTTTACTTTGACAATTGATTTTGACACTTGGAATCTGTGAAAAATATATTGTATTTCGAAGACGAGGTGAACACGATGATGTTTCTTAAAAAAATTCTTGAAAAAAGCTTGACAAGTGTTTGTAAAATAATTATTTCACCAGATTATTATTTTCAATGGCGAATACTTCAATTGAACTACCTGTTCGTTTCAGCGATAAAACTTTAAACTCATTTGGCAAGACAATGGACCGATACACACTTTCATTGAAAAGATAAATGCAACTTTATGGAGATAATGCGCACGCATTGTTGCAGTTTCTATCTACTGCAAACGTTGTAATATTTTTCGGAATATTAATTTTTTTTCCAATGACGTAACAACATAATCGTGAAAACAATTACGTGTTAATGGAAGTTAATGGTCACTTATACTTATCCTGCTTTTTTAAACCGAATTCAAACTCAAACTTATCTGTGAATTCGACCAACATGCCCGTTTTTTACTGATACGAGGACGGAGAATAATTCATAAAATATTTTCACTGCGCTCAATTCGGTAAATTGAAGCGGATGCACGCTGGCGATATAATGCAAAAGTTAAATTTTTTATGATTTTTCACGCGCAACAGTAAAAGCTGATAGATAAACTAGGTCGAGTATTTCCTGTGCTTTTTTGGTTCAATATATAAACCAGCCTGTTATTAATCGTTTCTTTATTTATAAACAATTATCTGTCTCTCTGAGAGGTTCGTGCAATACTGCAATAAATAATTTAATTATCAGTACCTATCAGATATAAAAAAACTGCACGACTTGAACCCCAATACGATTCGTCTCTCCTACTCGAGGTCTACGCCACGCCCCCTCACGAATCACGTGACCCAAATCAACCAATCGCTAATTTTCGTTGCATTAGCGTTGCACCTCAAGAAGCCCGATTTTCTGGCTTACCCCCGCCAAAATCACTTTCAGTGATAATATTATAATTTTTTTAATGTTCAACAGTGCCTCTTGTAACAACAAAGACTTCAGTTGAAACTGTAAACGTTTCAGTTTCAATTATCGTTGCAAAGGACCGACTTTTCAACTTTATAAAGAAAATCGATGGGATCAATTCAAACACAGAGCATAGAAATGAAGCAAACACAAAAATTATCCTCATAAAGAACATATTGTACGTGTAATAGATCTTGCACTGCAAAATATTAAAATACTAAAATTTGGCAAAATACGTCAACTCGAAGAAGAAGATGTTAAACGAGCTGAATTTTACAAAATAGCGAGACACTAAGTAATAGTTTAAATTTCGTTACAATGAACGTGCAATGTGCTTCTTGTAATAATTATTCCACGCAAAACGCGCGTCTTAATATTTAAATGACTAACGTGTATAGCTTTGACTTTCGAGGATCAAACGTTTTCAACATAAAAGATTTCGGCAGTTCAGACGTGCAGGGATCGCCAAACGTGTTTCCCCGACTGAATCAACGTCCTAGGCTAATGGAAGAGCTTGCGGGTTTAAGCAACCACCCTCTTTCTGTTTCTCCCTCTTCTGTGTCTTCAATTCGCATCAACCGTTGTATTAACCGTTTCGCGAATGAAACGGTTAATAATAGCAGCTTGATTGCCATCGTTAAAATGTTTTCCACGCTAACTATTTCCGCGATGATTGTACCCCGCCTGTCTTTTCCATTTCGTGCTTCTATCGCGACAAAATTAACTGCGCCATTGTTCCGAAAACGATGCTCGTGAATTTTACCTGGATCGTCTGGCTCGAGGACTAGGGTAGCTCGTCTGGCTCTGGCTAATTCAATTTCTTTCTTCCTCTCGGACCTCTCTTTGAGTTTTCGATCGTAGACACCGGCAACGAATTTCAGATTCGCTGACCCGGCGACGTAACAGTTCAAACATGGAAAATGTTTTCGCGTGTACATGGACGAGGAACATGCTGAATCTCGTATTGTAAAAGTAAACGAGATGCACGGTCGTCACATGTAGAAAATTCTGATGTATGTCTAAAAGATTGTTCAATTTTGCAAAATTGATATTTAGTGTATGAAATGTATCAATACGTCACATTATAAATTTTTTAATTATATAATATTATTATAATTTTAACATTATATTAAATTTATAATACTATTTTACAGTACTGTATTTATAATAATTTGATTATATAGTATTTTACAATGCAGACGTGTATCTTGAGTTACGTGTCTTGTATTTTTGAGATACTTTGCTCAATAAATTATATTTATATCAAGAAACGTGAACACCTATTATGTACTCGTTGTACAAAAGTCTGCACGTCAATAAAGAATATTTATACCAAAAATTGTCTCACTGTCTTTCAGTTCAAATTGAGAAACAGTCAACGACGGAGAAGCCACATGCCAAAATTTCTATCTTTTAATTTCCAATATCTTTCGTCACATTGATCATTTCCCTTTTAACTACCAAACTTTTGTTACATATTGTCAAATAATACGTCGTCGAATGATACAAAATACAAGAGCGTAGAAATTCGCTGAGATATTTATCCACGTTTCTTGTGTACCTTATTTTTACGCTCGCCACGTCGATGAAATTAGAACACAGACGTTGTAATGCAAACGCAATGTGTGCTGGTCGCTCAATTCCACAGAATTTTTAATGGCTGTCATTTTCCATTCTCGACTCGGCAGTCTTCGCGATCATTTAGGTCAGCCGGGTATTAATATTTACTTAAATGCTTCGCCTGGAAGCTTCGAAGCGTAGCCTCGTTAAATTTTTCTAGATACCGTTTCTGATATCGTCGTCGCGTGCTAAGCACGAAATAACTTTGTCTCGCATTGGTGATTATTCGGAATTGTCAATTCGCTGTATCGATTGCTATTTCCCGTACACTCTACAAAATTAACCCATTAAACATCAACAATTTACATAATATTTTATATTTCAATTTCACTCGATATTTTTGCACCGTCTCGTTCGATATCCTTTTAAAGATAGAATCGTGAACGTCTTTCCGTTCCTAGTTTTTCCCCCATCGCAGTTTGCATCTCTGTACTCTCGTTTCGCATTTATCGAAACGATCTCGCGATCCCGCACGCCAGTTTCATAATCAAATTAAACCGAACAATTACAGTTGATCGGACACGGTGGCTTGTCTTCGCAATCATTGTTATTCGGGCAGCGGGCTAATGGATCAGGCGTCAATAACGCCACCGAAACTGCGACTATTTGTTGTAAACCCCGAGTTGCAACGTCAACGCCGAGGCACGCCATAGCCAGGCGACATCTGTTCCGCGACGAATGGCACACAGAGGCTAATTAAAATCGGTCCGATCGAATTACCAGTGTCGGGCATCCCCCCCCGTCGAAAACGATTCAGCGCGCGAAAACGCGTCGAATTTTTTGCACGCTCAATATCATCTCGCCCGCCAATCTTTATAATACTTCAACCGAGTCAGCTTTTTACAGCGTTTCGTCTGCGAGCGAGAACGCGTCCGTAACTTTTTCTCTAATTTATAGCGCGCCAATTACAAAGCGTGCGTTTAATCGTTCTCGATGCGCGGCGGCTCGCGTTCGAGCAAACCGAGCTTCCGCGAGCGAATTTTTCTGACTGCGAGGCGCGTTTATCAACAGCTGAATTCCAATTAATCGCTGCCCGTATACGGTGAATCACGTTTTTCACCGAGCTCGGATGGTCGCGTCGGGTACGTACGTGGAAATTAACCCCCTCCCCGCCCCCCCCCCTTCACACGGGGTTGTTCCACGTTTCAATTGGGCGGGTCACGCCGAGGGTGGATTGTTAGCGAGAATCGTATATTAAGAACGTGGATTTGCGTTCCTGCGGGAATGAAGGAATGTTTATTTAGGCGATTTCACAATTACGAATCGGTATCCCAGTGTTTGTGTTTGTCTTTCTTTTATTTACGGAGGAAAAATTGTTTGACGAACTTGGGAAATGAATTTCGTGCATCGAGCTGCTGTAACTTTGCAATTCGACGATTCGTGTTTCGTACATTTCAAAATCTAAAACCCCTGATTACGGAGGAAAGATTGTTTCTGACTGAATTTAACGTCACGCGGACGATTTTGAAATTTGCAAACTGCAGTCGCACGATATCAAAAATTAAGAGAACAAACTGCAAGACTTTCGAAAAGTGACACCGAGATGTGTAGCGCTGAATGTTTTAAATATTGCTTTCGTCTCTCGCTTTGTGCACCTACATCGTACGTATTGAATCTGTAACGCGTGTCGACACAAAGCTACAGAGAATTCCACTTGAGAGAAAAAAATGAAAACTCGTCAGCCTTCGTTATATACGGATATAAATAATTGGCACTGCACGGTATATCGACTATAAAGCACCAGTTCTTTCTATTTTTCCAACATGTTTACGCTTCGTGAAAAAAAAAAGAAAAAAAAAAGAAAAAACGGCAGCTAGGAGCATCACAAACAATCTGTATGTATGTACGTTTATAAATTTCTCAAACGCCAACAGCGGAGCCAAATCAGAATCGTCAACTGAAAAAAAAAGCCGATGCAACAGCAGTCAACCCCCGACGGGCGTTTGTCGATCGTTATCTTATTTTCCCATTGACATTGAGGAACAGCCTGTTAATCTCTGGGAACGCGTCAGTTTACCTTCTAATAAACACGCGCTATGCAAAGGAAACGAAGAGGAGGAGACCGGTTGGTAGACAAAGAGAGAGAGAGATTAAATGAGGAAGGCCTTATCGTGAGCGCAAGGCCTCGTACACGAGGCCTCCACCTATTCATTTAGGGTCGTTTTAAGTTATAATAACAGCCGGAATTACGTGTCACGCGTGAGCCACGTCGGCGAAGGCAGCGCCGCGCGCGAAACTTCATCCTTGCCTGCCGGTAATTGTTAACAAATAGTAATCGCCGACCGTTATCAAACCTTTAATTACGGGGCTCGTGAAAAATTGAAAGGGACAAAGGGCGCGGCGGCGGCGGCGGCGGCGGCAGAGGCCAGATCACGCTCGTTCCCACCCATGTTTACGACGCTAAAGCGCGAAACTTCATTCGACGTTTGCGTTTCAATTTTCCGGCTGCTTAAAAATTCATCCGGTTGCTCCAACACCGCCAACGTTCGCGTCGCAGGGCCATTTGTTTGAATAATTCAGATCTCTGAACTTCGATATATGCTCTTCAATTAATTGATGGAGTTTGTTTTTGCTTGGTTTCGTTGATGAGAGTGGCGGATGTTTGCTTGTTTTTTTTCTCCTTTTTTTCACGAATCTTGTCCTTTTTGCATTCTTTCGGTAATTAGTCGGAAAAAGCTCGCGACACGTTTTCTTTTTACGTTTCTTTTGCGCAAAGCTTTCGATGCGATTGCAGAGCGGTTTATCGCAAATTATTTTTCGAATGAAGAGACGTTGAATTTAAAGGAATAATATTTTTGTATAGATAAAATGTTGATAATTAAACAGAAAAATGTCCTTTTTTATATTTAACTATATCGATAGGAAATTAAAATTATATACAGATTAAGAGTCAAATATAGTAGACCTCATTCCATCGAAAATGTGCGTGATTGTACTTTCGTTATTAAAAAGGAACTTTTAATTATTAAAATTACAGAATTCGTAAAAATTCCCTGAAGGTATTTATTGTCTCTTTTTTTCCTTTTACTTGAGAATTTTTACGAGCCGCAGTAAATAAAATCGGGCGAATGACTCCAAAGTAAAAAGATGATAATTAATTGGAAGTGTGAACGAGAAATTTATTTATCTTTCCCCGACACACGCAACTCAGATAAGATTTTATATATTACATCGAGTTAAATTACATCAAGAGCTAGATTGAATCACGTTTCGTGCGAATGAACCTGATTAATCACGACCAGACTTTTATAATAGAATTACTCTCGACCAATAATTATTTTATAATCGGACTTTTATGAAATTTCAACGATCAAACACCGCTGTAATAAATATCAGGAAATTATGGAAACCTCTAATAATGACCATTTCATTTGGAGTATTAATTATAACGTAATTCAAGTATTATAGACCGTCAAAGGACCGATATATTCAATGTCATGGTATTAATCAATACTCATCAATTTTGATGTAACAAGATTATAATTCCATTCCTGTCCATTAATCTATCGCCTCTTTCAATGATCATTGTGATCAATTTTAACCAATTACTGCTATATTTTTGGTTATCTAGCTACATACTATTAATAAATTTATGATACAGACTTACGTCGATTTGAACTCAAATCACGTAAGATTTTAAAAGTCGAACAGACTTAATTATTAAACTTTTACATTTAAAATTTATCTTAATTCAACATCGAGGTCGCAATCATTCTTTTCTATAAGATCTATAAAAAAATATAACGCTGGTATCCCTAAGGTAATTTATTCTATTAATTTTAAATCAAAGATCAATTCAATTTTCTTAAATCAAGGTTTATTAAAATTAAAATTTATTAAATTTGATAATTCTCCCAATTAAATATAAATTCAAATTTTATATTAAATACAAAAATAAATTTATATAAAATTCTATAGGGTCTTATCCTCCCATAAAAAATTTCAACATTTTTATTAAAATTTTAAATTCATAAAATATATATGAGACGGTATATATTTCATTCCAGATTTCATTTAAAAATCAATTGATTATGCCACCTTTGTACAGCCTTAAATTTTCAGTAAATTTTCCAAAGTGTCTGGTATCTTCAATTTTGATCACGATATGATCAAGAGCAGCACGTTAATAAGTATAATATGTAGTAACACATACAACGTAGTAATATGCAGTAATTTTATCTGTTACTATTATTCTGCAGTGATATTTTCAAATAATTTCAACAAATGTTTTTCTTTCGCAAATATTCTCTGCCAATGTTACGACGCGAACAATCAGTCGTCTCCTCGATACTTGAGGTTCGTTATCACGCTCCGTGATAACCAACAGATGCCGTGATACTTACAAACAGGGACGGTGTGTATAAATTTCCACCGAGTTTCCATCGACACGGTCAGTAGAAGCATGTATTTAAGTACTACACTCGACCGAAACTACATCGCGGAGCGCGCGAGAATAGTTGGGGCGTTGCTGATACGAAGTTATAAAATTCCTGGCAAATACTGTGTCTAACCGCAGTATTCGTGACGATACTCCCATGGATGGTTCATTACAGAAGTTTGTTTTATTTAGCCGAATGAGTTTACCTCCGGAAGAAGTATCTCTGTTACTTATACACAAAACGAATGATTCTTCCTTCATACTCCTCCGAATGCTTCGTCCGATCGTGTGACATTTATTCAGAAAAAAAAAAAAATACAAAAAATTGATAAGTGAAAGAGAGAGAGAGAGAAGGCAACCGAATCAAGGAGGATTTTCAAGAAAACAACGTTGGCACGTTAGCAAAAGCGAGGGCGTTTCGTTCGTCTCATTAAGACTGAAATTTTCGTTGCAGAGTTTCCCACAGGGGATTTCCTTCGTTGTTACGCTGCTCGAAACAGCTAGAGACTCTCGCGAGTCCGAAGAATCAAGCGGACGTTAAGCCCCAGAATTTCAACTGAACCACGGTTGATGAAAGAAACGACGTAACACGATTGCTTTTATTAACACGTTTATCGAGAGTAAGAAACTCGATAAATTTCGTTCCTCCGATTATTTTCTATGAAAGACAGCGGAGCGTTCTTTCGTGAATTGACAAATCACGAAATTGTGGGAGATCAAGCATGCTTTTTCTCAATACGACGTAATTGATCAGAGCTTTTAAATCGTTACTGCTCTCTTTTATTGAAAATAAGTTGCTGTTGTTATCCAAAAATTGTCAAACCCTTTTAAATCACTAGAGTGACATTAATAAACTTTTCGAGCCTGCTCACATTGTCTTTCTACAAATATTTCAGAAAAGAAACGATTACGTGACAAGTATAATAATAAAACGTTCAAAAAGTGACGAACGATCTTGTGCTACTTCCGAATGCCCCCCGGATTACTCTCCAATTCGACGTTTCCAGTGACTTTGCAAAATTCATCAGGAAAAATTTCATTAAATTCGTTCCTGCAGAACACAAGCAGAAATGGATGAAAAGCAAATTTTACAAAGGAAACATTCCTGTAGGATTTCATTCGCGGAATGTACAAACCATCAATGGAGAATTTTCCGTGAAAATTTTCGATCAGGCGCAATATTTTCCGTTCGATACTCTGCCTCATGTTTGGAGAACCGCAGTCTCTCTTCTAAAATCCATATCGATTACATTCGTTCGCGCCAATTTACGAGCGCCAAGGCGTATATATTATGAAACGTAGTATCTTAAACAAAAAAAAAAGAACAAAAAGAAAATTTTTGTTCCACCTCATGTATCCTGGCACGAATTGATCTAAGCAATAATATCTCGGGGAATTTCTGTCTCGCCACTGTCGAAGCCAGATATTTATGGATATGGCGTGCATAGCTCGCGGAAACCTTTTCATTGACGTTTCGCTCCCTCCTATTCGCGAAAATAAAGCATGTCGCGACACATATTTCGCGTTCTTTCAAAGCGTTCGCACTTAGCTGCTATATAATATTATCGGTTAAAGCGAATGCATTCGATGGTTTTATCGAATGAAACGCGCTCAGGCGTATCAAAGTCTTGGCGAAGAAAAATTGAACGAAAGCACATAATACTTTCGCGAGTATTTTTAATAGAAAGTATCAACCAGTTTAAGTTAATCGAAATCCACGTCTCAAACTCCGTTTTCTACATTTTCTATACACTGTCTTCTTCACAGCAATATAGTTGCAACAACAGTACGAACAGATAATGTTCAAACAATTCACACGGTGTGAAATTGTAAAACGATAAATTATATAGAACAATGCAACGGAAACATTCTGGCGTCACAACGTAATCAAAAAAATAAGTTACTGAACAATCGAATGAAGCTACGGGGGGAGCCTAATTAAATTACGTAGTTTAATCATTGAAAACTCTCGTCTAAAGATAAAATTTGGGGAAATTTCGCCCAAATTTTAAAGATCGATAAATTCGTCGATTAAACTCTTCGGCTCATTTAATATCGTGGAAACGGCGGAAAAGTTACCACTTGCGAAACGACATCGAAATAGATCCCTCCCGTCGAGGGAAATTCCGAGCTGGTGACAAACGTTTAAAGGAAAGATTCGCCGTCGACGCGAAACGTCTTCACACACGGTGGTTTTGCGGTGCACGGAACGTCCCGCGAATCGAATGGCGCGACTATTACTTTTGGAACTCGGGCGCGATATCGCGTTCAGTATTCGACGAGCGTAATGCCTATCGATATTCGCTCTACACGGCCCCGGCCCGTGTGTAATAACACATTACACGCCGGGGTCAATCACAGTTTCGGAAACTTGGAAATACAGGAATAAACTTGGCATCCGGCCAGTCCCTCTCACCTCTCTTTTTCTCTCTGGCGGCTCGATGCGCGCCGCGTAAAAACGAAAACTCCACGCCGCGCCGTATCAGGTAACCACGTCCTTATGTACCATCGTATCAATTTAGCCGCAATTGCAGAACGCTCGAATGTTTGTTCTGTAATCGTGCTCGTTTGCAGCACGTTCCGATGTCCGTATACGTATATATACGTATATACGTGTATATCGAGCGAGCGAGTGCCGGCAAAAATTCACCCCCGACCGTGCCTGATATTTCCCGCGCTCTCCAACACAATTATTCGACCCAATTATTCCAACAACAGCCACTACTACGATCGTGTTTGTCCGGTTATTCGAGTATATTTGGTCCTTTGTTAAGTTTTATATTTAGCGAGCGGCGAAACATTCGGCCGGGAATAATTAATGGCCACTCAGTTACGGTTGTTTCCCGATACCGAATGTTGCAATCTTTGTTGCCAGTCGGCCGCGAGACGACGCTAGGGAGGTTCTGATCGAGCTCGCGTTCGTTTCAAATCGACTCTCTCTCTGGCTTGGTCTCATTTGCGGTCGACGAAAAGGATCAAGTACTTGGGAAATCGAAGAAATCGCGTCGGGTGTTTGTGGTAAATTTTCGGTTTTTAGTCTTTGCACATTTTTCTAAGAAATAATAAAAACTCCAAGTTATAAATGAAATTACTACAAACTGCCAAGCTCTCTTTTTTTTTTTTTTTCTTTAATTTACTCTAGTCGATAGCACTTATTTTTGTGGCACGCAACAGTCGATGAATTATCGAGAGACAAAAAGGATAGTGGCAGCAGCGGAACTTCTTTTCGATTTTCCTTTCTCACGTCCATGATTGAAGAGATTTATCTCGTCGAGCAGATTGAAACTCATAAAATTTGAATGCAGAGCAAGGAACCATTTCCCAGGCGAATTATTCAAAATCTTATCTTTGGTTGTTCGCGTCGGAGTTGGAGGAATGGAGGAAGCTGCAGCTTTATATTTGTGACAGCAAGCGCAGAAACACTTTGGGACAATTAATCCTTCCGCCAATTCCGGTACCATAAATTATCTGGCCGATTTTTACTGGAACTCCTCCTCTAGAAAGAGTTTAATTCTTCGATCGCTCAGATAGTCGGCAAATTTCTTCTGTCAAATTATAATTATCGAGAATGAATTGACTGGCTACAGCTTAATTCGAAACTCACTTGCAAACTACGCACGATAAATTTTAAATCCAACTCTCGATCGACTTCTTTGAATTACTTTTATACTACTGTTTAACCCACGTTTGACAGTGTTATTAAATATATTGTATCTGCAACACCGAAACCATCGACACGTCTTCTTCAAACATTTCAATACATCACAATACGACATCTCCCGCGAGATTGAAACAAATAAATAACCCGGCTCGAACATTGTCCTCGCACTTGTTGGCAAACAGTTAAATCAACGAGTTTCATAAAAGTACCGAAATTGAAAGCTTATTAATAAAAAATCGATAATACGTGCATGAATATAAAATTCGACGATAAATATCAATTTGTCAATTTTCCAACCGAGAATCGTTGTTTAAAAAAAAAAAGCAGCTGCTACGAAGCAAGACCATGGTTGAATTTCGTTCGATTGAAACCTAAAAGCGTTATGCGGGTTTCGGTGAGTCGCGCTACGGCTGAATTATTAGTCACACGGGTAGCATTCGCGTTAATTGTTTCTTCCGTAGCCGAAAACCACGACGCGAATCGGGCGGGAGCAAACTTTCAAGGACGATTCTCATCGCAACTAAATTAGAGACATCGCGGTTAAATCGACCGAGCTGTTTTCGGGCCGCCCGAAAGTTTCCACTGTTTCGGCGGACAGCTGTTAATTGACGGCTACCTTTTAATTACTTTGCACGCGAAATAATTATAGAAACGTTCTGGCACGAGCGTCGAGCACTGATGATCCGTGATTTCCTTTTGGAAATGGAACGTGGCTAAGTCGTCGTTTGCAATTTTTTCTTTTTTTGTTAGGGATTGTTAGAAACTTTTATCGGCAAACGCCGAGATGAAACTGAAACGAGTCACCGAGTCATCCGTGAGTTACCCAACATGCGTGATGACCAAGAATATTCGGAGACTTCAGAGAAAATAGATCCAAGAGCTGCTAAATACGAGGAACTGAACGTGTTATATATTTCGAGAATATATCATGAATCAGTCTAGAACAGAAACTAAATAGAAATGATCGAAGCTTGCGTTCTATATTAGTATACTACGAAATACCACGTTGTGAAAGAAAGTATCGTGTGGCATCAGACACTTTGTAGCCTATAAATAAAATACAGGGGCAAAAATATTTTTTTTCATTCCGATAGATATACGATCCGGAAAGAATAGTCTTGCCAGGAAAGAAAATTTATCTAATTAAATCGCGTCATTTCGCAAAGTCGTAATATTGATGACAACACGTATCGAGCTCGCATATTAATTACAAAGTCTTTTCTTCGATCGATGCAATGAAATTGACACGAGTTATTCGAGTTTCGTACAAAGATCCTCGTAGCTGTGAAACCTGAGAAAAACTTGCACGCAAGTGTGATGTAGAATAATTTTATATTTGTTTCGAGTATTTCGCGCAATTTTAAGAGCAGAGTCCAGAAAACAACGAGCGCCAGTGTGTCGGGTGCGAAAAGTCCGTTCTTAATTATTATTATCGTGTGAACCCGCGGCAAGGGTAATTATTTCCGTCTGCAGTAAACGCTTCCTGCGAAACGAGCCGGCCTCGCGAGGGATGGAGCCCAAGTTACGTAAGGCACGCATTGCTCCACCTAGCCAAAAACTTGTTTCATTTAAACTTCTCCGTTGACGGCATTGATAAGCTCGGAACACCGGTGGTCCCGGTGTTTTTAATCGCCCCCCGTTCGAGTTGGCCGGCTGATCTCGCACGACCTCCATCTTACGTGCGATTTAATTATTCCGTGGTTAAAAAAAATTAGAGCGACTGCAGTTGCACGATCTCCAGTTTTGTAAGAAAGTCGTTTCTAAACTTGCGTTCCGTTTTAAAATCCAGGTGAAACTGCGTGTTTGCGAGTTTCGTGAAATGTTCAAGAAATAAAGTTTCGATGCTTGGCTGTTTGAATTTGGCAATACGACAGTTGGATCCTTTTTTTAGTTCACGTAAGCATTTGTACGGAATTTATTATGATACAATTTTATATTAGGAAATAATACTGTAATGTAATTTTAATATTATTGCAAATGTAATTGTACAATTAAAATTATGTAATCGTATAATTACATTTATATTGATGTAAATTAATATAAATATAATTAATTTTACTATTTATTGTGTAATAAATGTATGAGACATTGCTGGTCTTCTTTCTAGCTGCGTGCTTAAAAGATACGTAAATAATAATTGAAAATAATTCCACGTACAGAATATTAACACCATTTTCATATTTAGACGACTGTTTATCGTAAATTTATACCATTATTTACGTTTTCGCAATTCCGAGGGACCGCTCGCAATCGCGAGCAAAAGAAGCAGAGGGACGATTGTTTGTCCGCGAAAAACAAGATTTTCACAGGATTAATTCTTTTGCATCGCGGTGCTCGCCGGAGCTCGATCCGCGCACGGCGCGGAGATACGTCCGAATAAATTTTTAATTTGCGGCCGTGCTCTGTCGACACGGTTTCCGCCGGCAACGGCATAATACCTTCCGTTTGAAAACAGCGTTAAGTTTCAAAAAGCTGTGTCACGTTTAAAAACAACGCCAAAGAGTTTCGCACGGAGGCGAAACCAGTGCCACTCATTTGCTCGTCAGAAAAATGAATTTCCTCCTCCTACCCTCCCGCACTTTCTGTTTTTCATTCCCTTCTCGCCTCCTTCGCCTGAAATTAATTTTCATTCCATAAATCTCGAGGCTCGTTCGCGCTTTTCCAACCGCGTGAAATCACAAAGCCCCCCGCCGCCGGCGAATCGAATTAACAATTGAAAATTTCATACGTGCGAGCACACCTCCGTCCGTATATGTGGACAAACACAACCCGGTGTGGACGATCGAAATCGATCTGTTCGGCGGATCGACACGCGCCGCGTCGAACGTTCGATCCGACCAGAAGAGATCGACGAACGAGGGAGACAACTCCCGTTTGCTCGAACTTGGCGAACGGGGCAACAATGGCGCCGCAGTTGGTCGCGAATCACCCAAGTTGGCGATAACACACGTACGTATTCGAAGTTACGCGCGATATCGCGTTGAAATTTCTGCGTGGCTGGTTAGAAATTATTGACACCCGGTGTACACGCGGTAAATTCCGTCCACGGAAACAAATGGCGGCGGCGGTGGCGTGTCAGCCTCGTGCCCGGAAGTTGACCGCACCTGCATCCCACAGTCGGCGAAACTTTTCGGTCGCCGCTCATAAACGAATAGTTATAATTAAACAATTTGTCGGTATTGCCGCCAGGACAAGTTGATCCAGATACTGCGTTTTATTTAATTACGCCTGGAACGCGAACGCGTCGTCCATTAAAACTTTATTTCCCTCGTAACTCGACACTTCCGACGACGAGCCGTACGAACAAGTCCACGTCACCAGCGAGATCCCGTCCGCTTAATGTCCACCGTCCATTCAAAATGTCGTTTCGCTGTCGCTCGATCAATGTAACGTAGAAGCTAGATCAATTGGTCTAGTACCAAGTTCAACGTGCCGTTGATTAACGACGACTCGCTCGTGTTTCCACGCGGGAACGTTCAAAAATTGCCGAAAATGGCCGACCATAGGAAAGTAAAATAAAGAATTTTTTTGGTAACTAGTAAGGAATTTTCTGTTTGACTGCGAGTTGACTAGAATTGCTACTCAAGTGATATTGTAGAATTATGTTGTATTTTGTTCTGTGTACCTTGATTGAATTTTTATATTTTAATTTTACCCACGTTTCGATAAATAAAAAGGAAAGGAAGTCGATATTTATTATCGTTAGAAAAATATTAGTGAATCGAAAATGGCCGCAGGATTGAGGAATCTTACTGTGCTGTAAGCATATTAAGAGAATTATTGCTTTTGCCCTCGATTCAAATGTATAATAATAACCTCGCGAAAATGAACTTTTCGCTAAACAAGCATCGTACAATCAAGTCCAGCTGCGGATATACAGAAAACTTGTGCTCATCCCCGAAACTTCTTTTCACACGTAGAATTTTAAATTTCGCATTGTGCTGTCGCGTCGTTTAATTGTCTCAACGAGGACGAGGTGAAGAGGAAGGGGAATACCTGCAACTGTGCAAGCGAGTCTCTCTAAGAATACAATTTTGCACAGATTATGCGCGCGCCAGAAGGAAATGTAATTTGTAGTTCGACGTGAAAGAGTATTAAAAAGCTCAGAGGACGAAATAACATTGTACTTACAATTAGCGAATTAGATGAACGCGCAAAGAATGATTTATACACCGTCCGTTCGAAGAGAATGAGAATTTATTTTCTATTCTCGATTCACGGATAAACTTCAAAATATTACGTAGTGACATTTGTGTAATTTACGTAATATAATGATGTTATATAATTAACGTAAATGTTGAAATATTAATTAAATACTAATCATTTAAATTTATAATATATCTACATATTGAAAATGTTTTTTCAATCCTAATTATATTTACAATATTGTACTAATACCATACTTGCATTGTATCACGAATCAACCAAATTTATCAAATATTTTAATATTCAAACAACGTAAGAAAAGAATATCTGCCAATATTTAAAATAGCCTGCTAACAGCTGGAATATCAGATTAAATATTCGGAAAATAGAGCCGGTAATAAGCTAGCAATAGCTTAAATTTATAATCCGTTGACTCCGTAAAAGATGGACGTAAACGTTTTTCCAATTCAACGATATTATATTTTTACGAGACCACGAGTTGACAAAATTCATCAAATTCTCATGAACACCAAGAGACGCTTCAACAAACGCTCCAACAAACATGAGCGAAAACTCATCGAGTCACAAGAGAATTGCATTATCACCCGAAGAGCAGTGGCGCCGTTTGCTCAAGAAACTGTGCAAATGTCATAAATTTTCCTCTGGACGACAAAAACTCACGCGGCCCCTCCCCCGCCGGGGAGAATTTACCAGGGACGCACGAGCGCCAAGAACTGTTCGTCGCGAATGAACTTTTTCTCTCCCTAGCGCCCGTGTTCTTCGAACCGTTTGCAATTACCTCCAATTATTCGGTCGACAACTCGGCTTTATGCATTCGTGCAATTTCGCGCTAATTCATTTACATTCTTAAATTCAGTAGGAGGGCGCCGGGGCTCCCTGGGTAATTTGTTACCGGCACAGCCGATGGAAGGAACTTTTAAATCGCGCTGAATGCAGTTCATGCCATGACGGAATATAACACAGAGCCTCGCGAACAGCTACGTTCTTCCCTTTTTTTCTCTCTCTCTCTCTCTCTTTCTTCTTCTTTTTTCTCTCCCCTCGCGCCTGCGAAAATCCCTTTAAAATTGAAACTTTCTTAATACTACGGATATTAAAAATGCGCCGGAGTTACCATTCATCTCGACGGTTCTACAACTTTCTCCACCACCTCTCTCTTGTCGCTCTTCTCTTCTTTCTCCCCCCTACCCCGCCCCTCGCGGAATTTCACCAACGAATATTTTCGAGCCCCCATTATATCCTGTTGCATACTGATGTAACTCCGCTGTCGAAGAAGAGCGAAAGGGGTTTCAACTTCTTGGCGATTGAAGTCTCTGTGACAAATTTATTGCGCTCGTTTGTTGCAAGTTTTAATTGGCAACGCCGCTCGTTGGGAATCATGGGCCATCGGCGTCATCGAACAGAAATTGAAATATCAAACAAGTAAAATAATTCGTACATTGTGACATTAAACGGAATGATAAGAAAACAACACCCATTTTACTTTCAAGTACCCCAAGTACTGATTTACTGTGAGAACAAAGAAAAAAATATCGAAATCTTCTTACATAGTCCCGATGTTAAGAAGTGCAATTCGACGACTAATTGAAAATAAAAATTGTTAGTAAGAGGAAGATGCAAAAAAATCCGAGCAGCTCTGGCGTCTAATTGGTTCCAATCTCCATCTCTCATTATACGCCATTCTACAAATCTCAACTAGCTATAGAAGCACGATTATATAAAGCATAATAAAGTTGGAAGAAAAATGCACCAAGTAAAAGATTCAATTGAAAGTCATTAATTGCACGACTAATTAAATTTACCATTAATTAAATGATCGTAACATTTGAACAAATATAACGAAATGTGAAAATTCGAGTGTTATTTTGTAAGTAAAAAACGATAATCGAATTATGCTTAAAAGCGGGAAGAACAATTAATAAGGATGGAACAAATTCAAGTAGCAGATAAAACGAATAGTGATGCATTGAATATGAATCATAATTTCTCTCGAACGAACGAACGAATAAATAAAAGATGCGATTTTATCGTGAAAACGTTTGAAATATTAAAACCACGGTGGTATAGTAGACACTACGCAGAGATTGAAATTTACCGTTGAACAACTCGGAGAATCGATTTCTGTTTCGAAACTACGCTCCTCTCAAAAATGCATTTACAACAACGCCGGCGCGAAACAAACTCGAACGATGCGTCGCGTCTTCTGGAAAAGTAGGTCGGTGAACGGTTATTTTCAGAAAATAGGAAATTCCCGCTATTCTGCTCGAAGTGGACACGATTTCCCCGTTCGAACAGGATCGCGCGACAAACACGTGTCCCTTCCCAGCCAGGCACATTCGAAAACGTTTCGATCTTCTCAACGCTCGTTCGGGCTGATTGAGAAACTGATTGAGAAATTTCGACAGAGTTCCGATGAAGTTTCGTTACGAGTATCCTCGTATCTGCAGAAAATCGTCAAGTTGAATTATAACTGGACTATCGTCCAAGGATTTGGTACTTCTGTCGATTTCACGTTTTTGGGAAGCAAACGATTGTAATTTCTTTTAAATTTTAATCATAAATAATAGCAACAGTGTGTGAATAAATATTGGTGTTGCAAATTTTCGACAGCAACACTTGTCGAAGGAATAAATTCGCAGGGATTCTCTCTTCGCAACTGATGAATTATGGATGAATTTTCCCTGCGTAATACCCTGACGTAGGATTTATTGAAATTATCTTCTAAATTTACTTTATAAATTATCCATCTATCGGAGATACGCAGGATATACAGATATTCTATTGCAAGTAAAATATTCCTTGCCGTGTATCCAGAGAGTTAATTCAGTTTCGAAAAATATCAATTCGTACAAGCATCCGTAGCCAAGTCATAAATAATATCCATCGTTGTCTGAGTTACGTCTTCAGGGACCTTTCCTCCGTGGAAATCAAATAAACAAAAGCAAGGCACGTTAAAAAAGGAAGTAATACTGCGATATTGACTAATAGCAATATGAATCGAGTAAGATTATTACACTATAGGTGTATATAGGCTGTCTGAACAAGTAAAAGCAGCTTGTCTCAAAGAATATTACATAAGAATATTACACCCATAAACCTAACCTAAACCAATTTTATCGAATTATTGGTAATTCCGTTGCTTCAATGCAGATGTTACGAGTAATTTGATAACATCGTGGCTGCAAAAGTTTGTTAAAATTATTATATTTTTATTATTACGCGCTGATATGGGTGGGGGCGTTAAGCTCTCGGTATCGCTTGATGGAGGATGTCGCGTTTACAAAGCACGTGGTTAGAAACACGCTACGCCGATGGGACCAGAAGGACTTTTTTCGGACTTTGGTCCGACACTTGTTGATTCTGTCAATTGCGTAAGACGATTCCGGGCGACTCGTGACGAATTCCTTTCCGGGTCCAAGAGAGGCGTATATATCACCTCGGTGCCCCTACCCCAAGGTGGTCACTTGAGTGGACGAAGACTGGGGTAAACGTCGCACGCCGTATCCGTATGCAGGTATAAAGACGGTTATATCCAGGCTTTGTTTTTACGCGGGCCGCGGAAGCCGTTGCGGTGGGCCCTTTGTGGCGACGCAATCTTGGTTCGAGATGGCTTCATGAGCCACGACTCCGGCAGAGGAGGTCGGTGGCGGAAAACCGAGAACTCTCGCGAACGCACGTGGATGACGCAATCCTGGTTCGAGATGATTGGAATTCTCGCGAACATTAGGCTTAGGTAGTTTCTGGAAAGATTTTACAATTTAATAGTATTATAACCTAACCTCAACCTAACCTAAACACACGAACCAGCTTCTTCACTTCAGAACAATTAATATCGTTTAATCTGTCACACAAAAACCGAGAACAATAAACGAAACAAACGAAACGAACGAGTTTTCTCTGGCAGATTGGCCTGGAAATCACGACACGCATCCCCCGTGCAAAAGCGATTATAAGTTATCGTCCGTAGATGTTCTTCTCTGTTAAAACACCGCAACGGATAACATTCAATATTTATTATCCGCCTTATTGGAAACCGTTAACGCAAACTGCGTTCGTCGATATTTCTTCTGGCGCGCCGCGGAAACTTCGGGATTTCCCACGGAAATAATGGATGTTAAAAAATTGCAAAGCACGGCGGTGCTCGCGTTCAGATACTTCGCCGTGTGAATTAAACATGAAATCAACATGGTGAATGTGCTCGTTGCTATTAGTGCTTTCCTCCTTCTCCCCGCGGTTTAGTCTACCGTCACCTCATTCTCTCTCTCTTCTTTGCTCTTCTTCTTTCTCATTCACTTCGAGACTCTCGTCGATCAATACACATTATGACTAGTGCCTCCAAAGTTGGAATGAAAATGTTTTTACATCCAGACGTACGAAGATTCGAGGATTTAATATCGCAAAGCCCGTTACCCAAAGTTACGACTGTGTAGTTCACCTCATAAATTACCGTGTCCAAGTCTGCCAAACCGTAGCTCTTTACTTACATTGGAACTCACTCTTTACGAGCCGATAGTTTACGTGCGCTTCTGTAATCTCGTAATTGCTCTCTTCTCCGCTGCTTCGAAATCCGGCAAATCCTCCAGAATTCTCTCGTACGAATTCCGTAAGAACGACGTCGAAACAATACTGGGTTATTCTTCGATCTTAACCGAGTAACTTTGATTTCTATCGCTTTTTCATAAGCACTGAGCTTAACTTTCTGATAACTGATGTTATCGCGAGTTATCTCCAAATCTCTCCTGTTTTCCGAAAAAAAATTCCACTGCACGCTGATCCGGAGAGACCGTGTTCCCAGAGTCTTAAAGGATCCTCACAGAAAAAGAAATTCTAGCAAACTATCAAACTTGAAAAATTGCACTGGTCTGAAAAAACCATTGGTCTCTCGAGAAATCCAATTTTTCCCAATTTTCGATACGAATTAAACGTCAACCCGTGCGGATCAAAAAGGCGATAACGAGGGAGCCGGAATTAAAACACGCGGCCGAGAAAAAATTCGCGAAGAACGCGAGTCGGGCGGAACAGCGGCGCGGATCGATAAATCATCGCCGAAAGGCCGAAAGAAAGCTTCGGAATCGGAAAAGCTTTTTGCCCGCGCGTTTTACCAGGAAAGGACGGGTCGCCGGAACGGCACACGGGGGGCAAAGTGCAACGACGACACATTAGCGGACCGGATGAATTTACACGGAGGGTCGCGTCATCGAGCGAAATTCCGGCAATTTGTTACCGAAATTCGCGCGTACTGCTGCGAAAACGTGCGAGAAAACACTCGGCGACGTAATGGCCGTGGAATTTCGCACGCTCGACCCTCGAGAATTTCGTCGATTAACCGTTCTGAATCGCGACGTGACGTTTCAGAGTTTCACGGCTGGTTACGCCGGAACGAGTGCAACGATGAATGCGAGAGACGTCGCATCGCCGCGTAATTCGCAGTCACGTGGTAGAATCGAGTCGGTCCTTTGCACCATCGCGGCGCATCCGTGCCGTTTCGTGTGTCAATATCGTCGAATTGTTCCCAGCCGGGAATCTCTGTTTATCGAATGTCAGAAACTGATTCGCCTCAGGTTTGAGGAGCTTCAGGCGGAAACAACGCGTTCGCTTACCCCGATAACGAAGCAGCCCCAACTGGTAGAAACAAACAGACCGTCTTCTGTATTTCTTACTCGATCCGTTCAATTTAAAGCAATTATTTAATTCCTGAGAGGAATAAGAATCTATCCGAATTCCGAGATTTAGAGGAGACGCGCATTGTGAAAGGCTGATATAATGAATAACCCGTTTGACTGTGTATACAGCAAATGTGTTGGAAGTATTTGCTAAAAGTTGATAATTTTATCCTGATACGGAATTTATTTAATACATCTTCTTCTCTTTCGTCGAAGATATTTTCCTCAATCAATCGTGCTGTAAAATAACCTATAGTATCGAATATAATGTAAGAGATCTGCATTATAATTTCTTAATGATCCTTCAAGTTTATTATTCTCATGGATACTATTATCATTTGTTACTTACTACGTTATTACTATTAGATACTAAAAATAATCAATGTCAATTATTTCATACGTTCCATTAATGACGAGTCAATTGCATTCTAGAGATCTTATTCCATTTCATGAAGCAAACGTAAAATTTTGTTACATTTTGTTCTTAAATTTGAACGATTCAGTGAAATAGATTGGAATTGCGAACATTTTCGAAAAAAAAAAGGACAAAATGTTTATCGCCTTAACCATCGATTCAGCGAACGTTTAACACACAATTAACGAAACGAAATCGATTCGTAAATAAAGCAGCCGGCAACTGAAATCATCAGAGGTTCGTTCGTCCGAGTTTTTCCGCGCGATTAAACCGGCGCGATCGCGTTTATTCGAAAACAATGAGAAGAGCTATCGCGATCTCCGGCGCGGCGCGGCGCGGCACGGCACGGCACGGGCTCGCCCGGTAAATTAGATTTTCCTAAATTCCATGTCAAACCGTCGCGTCGAATGTAGTTGCTAAGCT
This sequence comes from Melipona bicolor, assembly GCA_030673865.1. Classification (NCBI taxonomy): domain Eukaryota; kingdom Metazoa; phylum Arthropoda; class Insecta; order Hymenoptera; family Apidae; genus Melipona; species Melipona bicolor. The sequence continues at coordinate 2,982,987 of JAHYIQ010000001.1, forward strand.
GCGAGAGCAGAAGCCAATTTTCCGTCGAGATTAGATCGTGCAAACGGTATCTGCGCAGTTAAGGAATCACCGTGAATAACCGTGTCTTAGTTAGGCCCGTGTGTCACGCGAAAACGCCAATTACGGAAACGTAATTGCGCTTTCGACAATGCCCCGTTTCGAACCCCTTTTATCGCCCACGTCCGACGACGGTAAACTCGCAATCGTATTTTCGATTCAATAATTCAAGCTCGTTTGCCACTTCCATATTGCGTTTCGCTGCGACGACCGTCATCGAGGGCACGATTTTCCGGATAAACATGTGCACGTTTGCCAGATAAATATCTTTCCTACGAAATGAAACGAATCAAATTAAACGTACACGCTCACCGTCCGATAGAAAGGTTCACGATCGTGCAACGCGAATAACTTCTTGTAACGTATCGGCCGATTAAACAAAGTTCAAAGGGTAAATTGATACCGATAACGATTATTGCGAGCTCTCGGTATTCTCGGCTTCAAGTGCTTCGTACCGAGTGATTTAGAAGCTCGTGTACACAGCTTCGAATAAATGGATCAACGACGTAACAATCAGCGAGTAGTAATGTCACGTGATTCTCGGCAATCAGTGGCCACCGAAAAATGAATCGCGACGTGTTTAAATATACGTGTGTCCCTTCATATTCGTTTATTTAAAAAAATTTATTTTCCTCTGCGATCTCCACTACTTTCGCGCAATAAAACACAACGTTCCGCGCGATATTTATTTTTGCAATAAAATAAAACATTGGCTATTAACGACCGCCGTGCATATAAATTTATGTGCAACATATTCCGCGCAAATTTTTCTACTCGAACAATTATCCAAGCAATTTGCACGCGCAACGAAATTTTCCCTCACCTCTCATTTTTTTACTCTGATCTCGTTTCACTTTTACTCGTTCTACTCGATTACAACGCACTTCGCAAATTTTCATTTTAATGGCCGTTCGTCGAAACTGCGCGACTCCCATTGGCGCGCTCGCCAATCTAATTTCGTTATTACAAAAAAATCCGCTGGAAGTAACAGGCTGGCATCGTGTTGGCCAAGCATCAATTAGAATAATTAACGGGAGAAGGCTGAGCCGCGCGTAATTGCAAGCGAAATATTCTTTCACGCGAAGCGACGTTCCAATTAAATTAGCCTTTTCACGCATGACGATCGATCGCAAGTGTATTACACACCGAGTCGAGTACGAATGAAATAATACGGCCGATCGGGTCGTTACCGTGATCAAACATAACCAAAACGAAACTCGAATGGACACGCGACGATCGGTGGAAAAAAAAAGGAAAAAAGGAAAAAGGAAAAAAGAGTGGGAAAAAAAACGAAACTCGATCAGTCCCGCGGACCATGTTGGATTCCGTGCATTTTCGCCAATTGACAATATCGCGCGACCAAATTCTCATCGGCCTCGGTTTCACGCGGCAATCAATAACCTTCCTGTTCACTAGCGTTCCGCATTCAATAATTCGTACTTTCAATAACTTCGTGCTCGATATTTATTGTATTCAATCGTCGACCGATGTGAAAGTGCGAGTGGATGGAGCGTCCGCTTGCGCTGTACGTTTCATCACTGTATAGCAACGTAGAAGGGGGTTGCTGGAAATTCGCGTCGATAAATGAATAATGTAGCGACCGTCGATGGTGTCCGTAATGTATCGAGGGCCGATTAGTGTTTCGGCGAGGAAGGAGAAATTTTCCGATGAACGTTAACGCAACCGAAGAAGGGAATTTGTAGATCGTTATTTCCGACGCCTAGGTAATTTTCCAATGGCAATTGTTTGAACTCTACGCGCGATGTGGACGAAAGTTGGGTTCGGTTCGAACGTTTTTGATCGTTTAGAACGGTAAGGGAGAATATTTGGAATATTTTAATATGTAATAATATTTAATCTTCAAACAGTAGAATAGTTAATTCAAATATTTTTTCAAGATTTTTAATTGAGTTTCGAACAGAGTCATGGATGATTCTAGTAAAATTAAATCAAATAATGCAAAATTGTCATGACTTTCAATACCTAATGACATCGATCGAAGGAGTTGATTTTCTTGAAACACAAATTAATGTGCAACGTAACTGGTATTTATGAATTTAAACTGATTAAGCTCTAACCTGATACAGATTATATACTCTTAAACATTTTAACGAGTTTTTAAATAATTAAACAATATTTATTTTAAATATTTTCAAGTGCTATGGAAGCACTATGTACAGAAATATGTATATAAATTACGTCCAAAGTAGAATATTTACTATAGCATATAACTGATAAAAGGATTCCTATTTCTTTCTGTAGCGGCCCTACGATTCCTCGACTACGAGTTTCGAACACGACTAGCACGAGCCGCAAGTGGCTGCGCGCCTAGCGTCGAGGTCCTGCCGATCTCCGACGTTAAACAAAACAGATGCGGCAACACCGCTAGGATGGGGACCGTCCAGCCTTAGCTGGTAGTTAAAACAACAAGCGTCTGGGGTAAGGAGTCGCTGCCATCAGCCCCACTGTGATGAGTCTAGGCAGTGACTCCGAGATGAAACGCAAATCATCTTTCTTCTCACTTTCTCTCATTTCCTTTCTCTCTCCTTCCCAGCTGCATCCCGAATTTTTAAATTCTTTACAGTTCCCTAAACTTTCGAATATTTTGACAAAAATTGTAGAATATACAGCAACGTGCAAGCCATTGACAATTGACAAAGAAGAGAAATATCTCATCTACGATCCAAAAAAAGAAGAAAGAAGCTCGATCCCGAAGGGGGGTTAAAGAACATTAATATAATAGAACAAGTGTCGAGATAAATTTCCTACGGTAAAAGAGTTTCATTCGGTAGAGAGGCGAATAAAATGCAAACTCACGTAACGTGTGCTAAAAAACGTACGGACGATATATCTCGAACATGCAATATGACAGGGAGAAAACAAATATTTGCAATATCAGCGTTTTTTCATGCCGTGAAAGAACCCTTTGAGACCACGTGCGACCAGCAGTAACCAGCTTTGCCGGGACACCGAGCACAGAGAAAGGGTGTCAACCCCGTCCCCCGTCTTCCTCTAAATTTCTCGTGACTTCTTACACGTTAGACACGTGAGATACGAGTTTACACCAGTCCTGCTTTCTGTTTTCTAATTTGGAAGATGCTCCCGCTGTTTTGAACCTGTTCCTGGATCATTTCGGCGCCGTGTTGCGCGAAATTGTTCACGCTGCTCCCCCAATTCTGTTATTAAAACGCTTTCTTCTCTCTCTGGAGAACGTCGCGTTTCTTATCGAATATTCTTACCTTCGATTACGAGAGCAAAAGAATGCTCGACTTGATTTCGTTCCATCGTTTATTACCTACTATCATTTTCTGGTTATCGTTCTCTCGTTAAACAACGATGAAGATTCAGTGACGAGATAAAGGAATTTTTCTTGCAGGGGAATACACAATCTATATGGAAATTTGCGGGGAACAAAACAGAAAGAAACGAAACGAAACGCTTAAAAATGCGTTTTAAGCACGAAAACGGGCGAATAACGTGGCTGCGTGACGAACTGCAAAGTCTCGCGGGTACGAGTCGACGTTTTCGAAATTTTAGTTTGGAGAATTATTTTTACAAACGTATGAAAATACGTAAAATTAGTAGCGATGGAATGACTCGTGCTACTGCTCGTTATACGTGATATAGCCGAATAACGAAAGCAATAACAAACTTTTTAAATCAACAATCCCTTTGAAAATACCGCGAAGCACAGGGAGAAACGACTCGAAACTACTGATATTTCAGAATGAAATTACCCAGCGAGGAGACTAGTTTCTCGACGACCGGAACAAAAATTTCTTTCAATCGGGAAGTTTCCTCGGTGGAAAGAAAGAGAACAACTTTCGTTTCACCGGCGCGAATCACCGGTGGATCCGAGTTTACGTTCAATTATCGAGTTTCACGGACTTTAATCGTAATTTAATTCGTAACGCCGGCTTTCGGTATCCCATCGAATCATTTCAATCAGAGGATCGCGTTCTTTCTGAAAAGAAACAAACGAAAAAAAAGAAAAAAGAGGAGGAACCACCATCGAGGCAACCACGAACAGACAACCCCTCCATGATGTATCCCTCTCTCTCTCTCTCTCTCTTTATTCTCATTTCTTCACTCCGATCGAACGAAAAAAATTTCGCCCTGATAACCGAGTTATCGGCGCGTTTTTTTTTCTCGAAACGCCGTTATCTCGTTTTACCATAACCACCCGTCCTGATGACTGCGGAGGGCTGGATGCGCGCCGCGTTAAAAATGCCCCGTGTACCTCTATTATGGTCGCAATCTTCAACGCGGCCGAACGATATTGGATTTTCCGCGGAATTCCATTTGTTAGCAGCGGTCAAGCGTTCGCTTCGGCTATAAGCTGATGAACCGTTAAACGTTCACCTCCCGCCACACGGATGATTAACTACTTTTCCATCTGATATTCCAACTACGCATCTCGCGAGTCCATCAATCACGTGCCTGATAAATTAATAATTAAGCGAACTCGATCCGGTGATCGTGTAATCCATTGATAACCTGAACGATAACTCGTCGAACCGCGTCGATCCGCTACATTGTCGGCGCGATGGGAGAGCGACGTACAGCTAATGAAAGCAGATTTTTCAGAAAATCATTTTGCAATGGGGAAATTCGATATGAAAAAAGACAAAAGAAACCGTATCGAGTTGCTGCAGCGCGCAGTGCTCGGATGTTCTTCCCTCGTAGCTTGCAAAAGCATCGCCTGTACCTTGGCGGCGTGAAATGGCAAATTAAGCGATTTCGTTAATGAATTGATTAACGAGACGAGTAACTGTTCCGTTTCAATACGAAACAATATGTCTATTATTGCTCCGATGTTAAATCTAAATTGGAAAAGTAGATCTCAACTCCTAATTAGCATCGTCGCAAATAGGTACAACTAGTAATTACTAAAAATTAGTAAATATTTAATTCTATTTGACATCCGTGACAGAGATTAATAATAAAATGTCCGCGAGTCAAGCAATTTAATTCTAAATGACCATCCTCCCAATAGTCAAATGACGCCAATTAAAAGTTAACAGAGGATCATAACCTGCCGGAATATTCATCATTCGAACGAGGCGAGGTGGAAATATTAAAAGCGATAGAAAAATGATCCTAGCGTTTCTCTTTTACAATCATTCAGGTGTAATTGCGCGTTCATAAAGTGGAAGATATTCTCGAATTAATTAAAGAAAAAGAGTTCCAACGTACTTTGCGTAATATCTTTGAGATAGAGAGTATGAATGATAACGAAATAAAGTTCCTTCGTCGGTATCGGGATTTTTTAATTGAAAAAAATTTGTCTTTGTCAGAAAGAGAGAGAGAGAGAGAGAGAGAGAACTTATTTAATAGCCAGCAGGAGAAAAACAGAAATCCGCGTTCGATGAAATTTTTCCTGAAAAAGTCCAGTGAGTGAAATCTCTGTCACGGTGGGCGTGCGAAGAAGGAGAAGATGAAACCAAGTTTAATCGCAAGTGAAAATCGCAAACAGCGATCAGAGACGTAACTGAAACTGAAACAACCGGCGAGGCGCGTTAAACGAATTGTCAAAAATACAGAGTCGACGAAACTGTGCTGTCACGTTCCGCGCTGTGGTAAAACTGGAACGTGTTGCAGATCAACATCGATCAACGGGCTTCAAAGTTTAACCGCTAGGAATTCCATTCCGAATTATCTCTCGGTACCTTCCGTTGAAAACAGATGTTCTAATTCGTGGAAAAATAAACGTTGATGAAAAAGGATAGTCGGCGCGAGTAAACATAACGTTGGCTCGTAGAAAATATCGGAGCGAGTATAATTCTCGAGATGAAACGTGATTTTCGCACTATACTATATAAATCGATGACATTTCAGAATTTTCTTCATTACAATCTACTAAATTATAGATGAGAGTCTCTACTATTGTGATCAAAAACCAGTACTCGAGAACCGTCGTGCAAATTTCATTGAATCACTCGTAAAAGGTAAAAGGTAAATCCACAGGTGCAATATTTCTCGGAAAATTTTGTCGGTTTGAAAATATATTTTAGCAAGCAAGTTTCGCTCGGTGCGCGGAAATAAAAGTGCAACGACTTTTGAAATTGCGATTTCAGTTCGTGGTAACCAGCGATTATTTTTGCCAAAAAGAAAAAAAGAAATTGCCTCGTTAAAGATTCATTCGAAATTTTGCTCGGGACGAACGCTCGTCGCGCAAAACATTGGATTATCGACAATTATGAGAAACAAATATTCGATCGTAGGCGTTTTATTCTGGCAAATGACGCGTTTTACAGCGAACCATTAATTCTGTGCATTCGCGCGTTACGCGCCAACCCCACCTCTAGAGCACAGGCGAAACGTTTATTTTTGTCGTTAGAAATTCGCACTGCTCCAGCTACGCACTGTTAGAGTACGTCTATTTTAAGCTGCTTCTAGGAAAGTTTATCGATAAAACACGCGAGGCTCACTACCGGGTTAAATTTAATTAGGATGGCTCAATTACAAAGCACCGGCACAAACTGACTTTATCGCGAATCTTTCGATAAACGTTGCAATTTCTATTTCACATTACGTCCTGCTCTTCTTTATCGTTTAATCACTCTCTCTGCCATCGTTCCTCCCGTTATCGTTTTAACTTCTCATTCCTCTCTTTTCCTTTCTCTCTCGCGTGGGATAATCGCAATCTCGAATTGATACAATTCGGGTCGTAGATAATTTTCGGGCCAAGATTGTAGATTGCCGATTCAAAGTTGTAGATTATAGATTGTAGATTGTAGGATTAATTGAACATAGGTTGTTACAGGTTAACGTCGAATATGGATTAAAATTATGTAAATTACAGGTGTCTCGGATAACAGATAACATCTGCAGATTATCGACAGATATTAGCAGAATGTAAATGAATTAATTAACGTTGCTCAAATCTAATTCGAACTGAATCAGACGATCCAACGGCGGCAGCCGAAAGCTAAAAATACCTTCACGAAATGTAATTATATGAATCTCGCTGACTACAGGAAATAAATTACAACGTTTCACAACGCCGTAATTTCTATTTATTATTCCAAGTTCCGCGTTCATAAAAATTCCAACTTCGTCTCGTCTCAGTCGAAAATTTTCAGTGCGTCGATCGAAGATCATTCACTCCGGTAATTGCGGTAATTTCCTATCCGAAAAAATTTCCCATCGAGGTGCAGCAAACAATTTCATAGATGAAACGAGAAGAACGGAATAAATTACGAGCACGTTGTAATAAACTGGCGATAAACGGCCCTCGTTCAATTTCTCATTGTAATTTCAACAAAAACCCTCTGATGATCAGCCGTGACCGGGGAATAATTAAAGTGCCAAATAATGTACGACGCGCATCACGGGCATTATCCCGAAAATGTTGCATCCGACGAAAGTTATTAAAGCCGCATTGGCGAAAGCTGTGTCGTGATAAAAGGGGGCTCGGCTCGATTCAGTCAACTACGACGAAGAGCGACAACCATTGTTTCCGACTCTTTGCAGTTCGGTTATACCGAAGGTATCAAAATCGGCCGAGATCAACCGCGCGAATTCAACAAACTCCGAAACGAGCCGAGTTGCGTCTTCAAACATTGGCCCCTTCGTCCCCGACTTTCGCGTTCGAGTTTGAAATTTCTGGGGAGAGAGACGAGCCCGCGCTTCTACGTTGACAGTTTAATTCCAAAGTTGAACGAGTGATTAATGAAGTGGCTCCTTCTTTTCTTTAATCGACTGTTCGTGACTGCGCCCGCGCCATCAACGTGCAGATGAACTGTTAGCACACGCATTGAGTTTTCAGTTTCGTAATTTTTGAGATACAGGTACACGGTGTGCTTGAAAAATTTTAATAGTTGCAGAGTGTTTGGAATCAATTTATTACAAAAATTGTAATAATGCGTGTGTCGTGTAACACGATGTTTTCCTCCAGAAAATCTATTGCAAAAGCAAGTCTAAGAATCTCCTCTCGGAAAACTTGCGAAAAATTTTCATCCCTTATTTCCAATTTAATCCGGAGAACAAAGTCGAAAAAACTCGTATACATTTTGTTTCATTCGATCAGAGATAACATCTTTAAAACGTTCCACGTTTCTACGGACGACGGTCAGAGCGCGAACTCGAAAAGAGAAAATTGCTCGCAATTGCTTGTAATTGGTGAAGAAAGATCATCGGGGGGAGGGAGGAAAAAGCGGGTAACGAGAAAAAAATTCGCAATTTCATTAATATCCAAGGTTTTATTATTACTTCCAGAAGGAATCACCCGCGGCGGGTCTCAGCGAAGCATTGCCAATGCAAATCCAAACGAGAATTAACGCTGCGATAATATTTATGCTCAACCTCGCGACATCGCGCGGCCCGTATTAATTGTCGCGATCGATTATCGATACCCCTCGTCGATGGAGCGCGGTTTTCTAGCTGCGTGAACGCGCGACTGCTGGACGAGATTGTCACTTTTTCTCCCAATTGGATCCCCGCGAGAAAGAAACGATCGTTTACGAATTCCTCTCGTTTTCACCCGCTTCGGGCGCCAAGCTGTACACAGGCGCGCTCGTTAATCCGGTGATTAGCATTAAACGCGTTCGCAGCGGGATTAAACGATCCCGGCTTTTCGAATTCATTCTCCTTTACTCCCGAAACGCGTTCCCGGCCGGACAGACCGAAGTTCGAGCTTCCGATTCACTTCCTCGCCGATCCGCTTCCAATGATTTTTGAAACAACTCTCCCCCGCCCCGTGTACGACGCAAAGCCACGTCCGGCCATCCGGCGGTTTAATCTTATTCCCGGAATTATCTCGCGTGTGTTTTTTCTATCGAGGTTTTTGAGAAACCTCCAAACAGTGGGAGGAAATTGATTTTCGAGAGATTCCTCGCTCGAAATTGCTCCCGGAATGAGCGTTGAATTAGAGTCGCCGGGAGGGAATGGAACGCCAAGTAATTAATTATGTTAAACAAAGCGGCGGGATATTCAAATTCTATTTACGTTAATACTATCGAATTTCGCGATGTCGCGTTAATAACGCGAATTGATGTAAAAGTGACGTTTCAGCTAAAAGTACTTACTTTGTCGTTATGACAGACGCGCGCGATATAATACAGTGCGACGTTATTGATTTTCAATGGTTTTTAGAAAATACTCCGAGTTAATACTAATTGCGATATGATTGTAAACAGGTCCACAGGTTGATGATGATGCAATTGCTATGTTTCAAGCATTAACTGCAGAATTACGAATTTATGTTGAGTTTTATCAAGAAGGAAATATAATTATGTGTTTGCATTCAATATGTTATTTCAATTGCAATTGGTATTAGTCGAGCTGCTTGTTTTCGACGGAAAATACATCGTTTAATATTGTTATCCTCTCTGATTTCCACAGCTACGCATAGTACAAGTACTCGGACATTTCCGATAAATTTTTCAATATTTTGACGATATTTTATATTTTTCTCTACAGTTTGTTCGTTCATTTGCCTGTCACTGCCTTACGGAAGTAATTGGCATTAGATTACAAGAATGATACGCCATGAATATACAGAAAGTAATAAAAAGAACAAATCAAGCAACATTGCGTAATTTCAAGTAAACATTTTATATACTTTTGCTTTAAAAAGAAAATCAATTCATTCTCATTGTTCGAGAGAGTTTTCCAAAACTTTCCATTTCCCCTTTAAAACACAAAAGTCGATCTTGCTCGCAAATTTGCCACCATAAATTTCGACAATATCGACAGTATCGACGGAATCATATTCCCAAGAAGCCGTCGATTCTTAATCGCCAGCGTTAAAGATTGATTTCAGACGCATCGAACGATTAAGCGCCGTCAACTCGACCAATCGAGGATCTCGATCCGTATTTCGCGAAATTTCCACGGAATATTAAAAAGTTCGGAACGGCGACAGTTTATTTGGGTCAAAGGCGAGAAAGGGGGATTTGTGCGTGACGCTCGGAAGAAACTCGGTAAAGGCGAGCGGCGGGGAAGTGTACCCGCTTGAAACTCGATTTCGCGCAGTGGCCCGTGTGCGTTGATTCGAGTCGAGTCGTTAATCGTAAAACTGTCAAGAACTGGAAAAAAAAAAACTCCCGTACACCGGTCGACCGGCCAACCAACGCCGAGTTGCTTTTCCAATATTTAAAAGTTCGCCAACTGCAACGAGAAATACACTCACCCCCAAATCGCGTCGGCTCGTTAAGGCGATGAGAATTTCCAAGACGCGGTTTTTTCGACCATGGTCTACTGCAAATTATCTACTACTTTCTTTTTCTATTTTTCGAATACTTTAAACGATTGACAAACCAATGGGATTTTCTCCCTAGAATTGGATTCTTCACCTGTTTTTAAATAAGTTGCAAAAAAAGGAAAAGTCGTTGACACGTACAATGTATACAGAAGTAAAGAGGTAAAAGGAACAATAAAAACTGCAAACATTTGAATCGATAGAAAACAAATTACAGGCGCGATCGCTCAGTATCAGACAACACCACTCCTCCTCGCGAATCACGTGAGCCAAATCAACCAATCGCTAATTTTCGTTGCATCAACGTTGCACTTGAAGAGGCCCGATTTTCTGGGTTACCCCTGCTAAAATCACTGTCAGTGATAAAATAAAATAACTTTGAATAAATTTCTAGGGACGTGTTGCTAATTTTTCAACGACACCTTCGAATTATCATTTTATAAGAACGTGATTATTATTTATGAATTATATGTAATTATACGTATGTTCGACGTATCATTCAAAAGAAAGAACTCGAATTTGCGCGGAAAAACAAACAGTCGTTCAGTTAATAAATATCAATAAATATCCTCAATAAATAATAAGTAAGTATCAATGATTTTTTCATTTCATTCATTTCACTCAGTTATCTCTAACAAATAGAGGGACTAATTTTAGATACATCTTGGTGTCTAGTTGATTCTATCTGGTTGAAAGATGTTGGAATTTTTCGTACATTTCACAGATGCTGGAGAACGAGAAGGAAATAAAAGTGCGGTCCATAGAGAAGTTTAAAGGAGTACTGTGAAATTCCAATGAATGAAATTTTCTGGTTTTTTGAAGGGGCAAGTAGCTGTACAATTTTCACTTTGCGCCAAAGTAACGCATTTCGCTGCGAAACTTCGCGTGGAAAGTAAATAAAAAGTAGAAACGTAGGCGGAAAGTATTTATCGTTTTGAGGGAAGAATATTCATTTGATTTCTTTTCTCTCGTAGTAAACGCGGCAGAAATGCAAACTTTTCCCCTGGCCTTTTCAAGACCAGATAGAAGCATAATTTACAGTCTAAAAAAGCGGGAATGAACTGATATTTCCCAACGATTATTTCATCGTGTCGTTCTAAAAATGATCTCTTTCAGAGTTGCACTCCGTTTTGAGAGCATACCAACATTTGAAACTATCGAATCGATCAGCGTTTTTTAAACAATTTCGAAACCAGCGAAATGATGATTTCAACGTTTCCCAATTCCAATTGCACCGCGTGGTACTTCATTTTGAAAACAATTAATCCATCGTCAATGTATGAAAAAATCTGATTTGATTTCGGCGTTGAACGATAATAATACTTTGTTTGTTCATTCAGTTGTACCAATTTATACAGAGCACGTTCATTAAAAGTAAAATAAAAAGATGGAAGAATTTTTATCTGACAGAATCGTTTTCGATTCGAAAAAATAATTCACATCTCTCGATGTTTGTTTTCTACTTAGACCACAGCGCGCAAGAAGAAGGCACGCGGAAGCGAATTAATAAGTATGCGCAAATGAAAGGAAAAAGCTCGATCTGCTTAAACCACCGCGAATATTCCCGTTCATATAAAAGCGAGCTTAACTTTAAAATAGTTATCTTCTGCAGCCTGCAAAAACAAACAGCGGACCGTGAGCAAACGTTTCCCTACAAGTTTCTGTCAGCCAAACGACGCGAGCCCGCGCCATTACAGGATTAAAATGCCTCGACCTCTTAATCCATCCAGAAGTTTATACGCGAATTTACTCGAATTTCCCCGGCGCAACTGTCACCTTTGAATCTCGCATAATTTCCTCGTTTTGTTTCACAACTCTGGCCCCCGCCCTCCTCCACTTCCCACCGTTTTTCCCTCGCCTCTTTCTTGACTCAGTTTGCCGCGTGTTCGACGATCCGACGATTGTCGGAAAATTCCACCGACAATTTGCCCGATGATGAATCGCACATCCCGGATAGTAAGAACGTTTTGGCAATTGGAGTATTAATTTTACAAACAAGTGACCCTCTTTCGAGAAAGGAAAAATTACTTCACCGAGAATCGTGAATCCACAATTTTTGTTTCAGTCAATTATTAACGATTCGTTTGTGTGGATTAATATTAAGAGCGATGAATAAACCATGGTTCTAAAAATCACTGACTGAAGAGCTATTTTTGACCGTGACAACTCCGATAACTTTTGACTTTGGAGAAACTAAAAATTTCCGACAATTGCTCGCTACATTTTTAAACGGTACCTCTAATCAGAGTGGTTTGTAAAACAAAAGTTTCTCGATAAAGTTTGTAAACTGAAATTTTCTTTCTAAAATCAAGTTTTCTTGATGATTAACAGTGTCCAAAGACATTTCGAATAATATTGGGATATAGGTATGTTCAACAATTTGTCGTTACTTTTTTAAATCTAGTTTTAAGTACCTATCGGTAGTTTGTGAAACAAAATTTTTGGAAAATTTGAATTTAGTAAGCGAGATTCGAACTTGTTTTTCAAGTAATTCTTTTACTCTTTGACAAATAATTAGTTTCCTCGGTAATTAATAGTTTAACATTCAACGTTTTAAACAATATTTGGGTACATTGTCTACGAAAGATGTTACTTTACTTCCCGTTAACTTTATTAAATCAAATCCTACTTAACCAGCCTGGTGCTCGTCGCAAAAAGTTGTTAAATGTAGTGTAAAGTGAATACAACGCTGAGAAATCAATACTAATGGCGTTTAAATAGAAATCCAACGCGAGATTTTTGCAGATTTTTGCGGATAATAAAAAACCCGAGATTTTTGCAGGATCCGTCGTATTACGAAAGAAAATCAAAAATAGAAACCACTTCGGAGAAAGCGCCTACACGGCCGGGGCTGAAGCGGCTGAATCAGCCGAACCGTTGTTCGAAAATCAAAGAAGAAACCGCGCGTATTCGTACTTCTGCTCCATGTCACGCAGAAATGTCTGCTAACAGGTCTAAAAGAACCTAAATGCGGCCTAAATTTCAATTCCAAATTTTAGAATTTTGCATAGTTCCAATTTTGCCAATGAAATATAATCGCCAACTTTATAAAGATACGCCTTCCCCAATTCCTTGTATTTCCATTTCTCTAATTCTTACACTTTTGTCGTCGGCAAATTTACAGCTAAAGACCTGATTTTTTCCCCGTAACTCGAACGCTCGAACGCTTTTTGAAGATCGCACAAAGTAGTACGATCGTCGATTTCCTCGCCGAACAGAGGCACGTGGGGGGCTTTCAGGTTCGAGGATGAAACGTTGGTTGGCCAGCAGGAAGTCGACCAGTTCGAAACGCGTCGGAACGATATTTGCACGAGGATGTCGGACGTAAGGGGACCGGCGCGAAATCGAAACGGTGGATGAATAAAGTTTCTGCGTTTGTATCTTATATCCCGCGAGGGGCGCCGCGGGGCAAATTTATGGCGTGCACGTTTCGCCGTCGCAAAGATAGGCAACGCCACCGCGAATGCTCGCCGCGTTTATTATCGGGGTTCGCGACCGCGTGAGAAATTCCGGAATATCCTCCGCAGCGGCTGCTAAGAAGTTAATGAACTACGAAGAATTTCGCTCCTCTAACGCGAAAGCCTTTGCCAGTTTGTTGCGTGGAAATGTTCGGGGTTTGCGGCTCGTTCGCGTAAAATACGTTCGAATCATTTCAGCAATTAGTGGAACTTGGTTTGTTCGAGCGAGATATTAGTCGTTGCACGAGCGAGTGAACTTTCACCGACTGAAACAACCATCTACAATTCCATTTATGTTCCGCTTATATTTAATTCCATCTATTGCGACTAAATTTCAGTCAATAATTAAACGAACTCTTGCTGGCTGAATCCACTTATTTAGATTGGACTCTCCCGTTACATGAATGAAAAATCACCAGTGGAGGGGAGAATCGATGGATTCCTACTGCACGCAATTTTACAAGTTTTACATAAACGGAGTCGAACGAAAAATGATCGATGATGGGAGGAATCGGTAACTGATGTGAACTTGGTCAAACGTGTACACGAACTGCTCGTCGCTTAATCGCATTCGTTTAATTCGTTTAATTCGTTTAATTCGTTTAATTCGTTTCTGTAATTGAATTATGCGGTGTGGTGGTATACCTGAATTTTAATTGATTCAAGAGATCGAAGAATTCGCAATAAAAGCAATCCTCGTTTGTGTTTGACTTTCTTCAAAAATATTCTTATGCACGATACATATGTATAAAATAACATTTCGAAAGAGTGTGCGCATAAAGAACATTTCTACATATTTATACATATAATGTTACGATCGTGAAAGAGAATTGAATAATATCAGAATAATGTGTTGCGCAGAATGTTGATAGTTGACACGCGAAAAGAACAAAAGAAGACTTACATCACGGAATATCTATATGCCTAATTAAATCGTGAATGAGAGAAGCAAATCTGATGAATCTGATAACAAAAGTTTTGTCCCAGACCCAGACCAATTTTCGCCTGACAACGAATCAAGACCACGATTTTAGCTATCAGCTATCGTCTTGTCATTTAACAAGTCAAAAAATTTGCATTTTAAACAAGAGCGAACTGCTTTCAATTTGTTCTATTTTTATTGAAACTAACTTTGAAGAAGGAATGTTTGATTTAAACAACGAGGTTAAAAATAAACATTGTAACATCGTTGCAAATTCTTTGATATTTAAAAAGAGTGGTATTATTGTTGGCGCAGAATGTTTAAAATACGTTTAATACCGCCGATGCAAATAAGATTCGTCCCTTTGAACCTGGCTTGCAAACCATAAAACACGAACCTACTAGGAAACCTTCGCTTCTTTTACTTCCGTCTAGCAATATGCCCTGGATAAAAAACGCATCTTTCTTCCCTCCTTTCATCCTCTCTATTTTCTCTTCCTCTCTCCTCGCTTTCATCATCGTAACGTCGGATAATAATTTAAAAGAGCGCGCGCATGCAAACATACGCGTATCGAATAATTAAATATTCGCGAGTTTGACATACAGCCACCCGCATAAATACGCGTTTCCCACGTCAGAGCGAGCGAAATCTTGAAAATCAGAAGGGGGGAATTTAATTTTAAAAAATTGGCAAGTATATTAACCTCGCGGCGGCTTCATATCCCGACGCGCATATTTTATCCGGATATCAAGTCGTAGAATACTCACTGTCAAGTCAATGAAAACATTGCTGCCGCGTAATGGAGAGAAGTACGTATCTAATATTACGGGTAATAAATTGTTGTTCGTGCGTTCGACGAACGCTTTTTTCACAGTGGCAGTGAATCGTTGGCAAAAATTATTGAAATATCCGTGAAAAATCCCTGCGCCGATGATTCACGAAAGGAAACGTTTTAACGAAAATAAATTCTTGCACTCCCTCGTTACGCGCGCGAGCACGACGCGAATTTATTAAATTATCATAGTTACAGTAATTATCATTGCTCTGACCCGTACATCATTATTATTATTATACGTCGGACCGCGTAAATACGCGAAAAGTTCTTTT
Source organism: Melipona bicolor (assembly GCA_030673865.1). Taxonomy (NCBI): domain Eukaryota; kingdom Metazoa; phylum Arthropoda; class Insecta; order Hymenoptera; family Apidae; genus Melipona; species Melipona bicolor. Next base: position 2,998,735 of record JAHYIQ010000001.1, read on the forward strand.
TTTCCTTCAAACTCGGCAACGCTGCCAAATTGTCTGGAACCGTGCTACCATTTGCTTATTTATTCGAAAAATTTTCAGTAAATTTTACTGCGCGAATTTTTCGTTTGATCTCTTGCAGGCACGTTCCGTTTCATCTGCATAATATTAAATACAAAAATATCGCGAAATTTCGCGAAAATTTCGGCCTCTCTCTCTCTGTAACGAGGATATTTTCAAAAATATTACTTTGATCGAATGTGTCATATTATGATTATTTAAAAGGACTCCTCGCAGAAATGTATCGAAATTAGAGAACGTTTATTGCAAACGCTTGGTAGAAAATTGGTATATCCTAATTGTAGCAGTAATTATCCTAAGCATGTAACAAGTGTTAAAGATGGTTCTACTAATTATTATGACTTTTAATTATTAATACTTTCGTGGTTTCTCCGAAATTTGTAATTTTTCTTTTAATGCGCGCGTGTGTGTGTGCATGCTTACAATTGTCAGAATTTTTCTTCCGTCACACGATACGCATAATTTAATCACAAAATGTGCTCACGAGTGATCGTTTGTCCCATTTTAATGAAATTAATTGTTCGGGCCACGTATATACGCGATTGAAAAAAAAAAAAACAAGGCGAGAAACAAACGCCGACATATGCACGTATGTTTCTCGATGCACGAATTACGAAAAACAGTGCTGCCTCGCGAAATGTTTGCAATTACTCTATTTCTGGCGTCTGAAAAAAATGCGAAAACATCGCTTGGCACTTGAAAACGGAGCAAGTTGCTCTATGGAACAACAAGTTCCAGGCCCTGTGTAACCAATTCCATTGGAAAATAGAAAAAGGGTCGAACAATAGTAGTCAACGTTGACCAAGTTAAAAATAAATCTCAGTGGGCTATTAATTGGTACCAGGAAAAAGGAACAAAACGCGAAGGGGGAAAATATTCCTACGCGTCCTATACTGCGACCCGTACCCATAGAAAACAATTTCACAAAAGTTACAATCATAACTACGATCGAACATAACTGTGAAAGAGAATTGAATAATGTCAGAGTGTTGCGTTGTGCAGAATGTTGTTAATTGACACGCGAACGTAACAAAAGAAAAAAAAAAAAAAAAAAGAAAGAAAATAGCCATCAACGAAAAAATAATACTGTGAATGGAGGAAACTTTGGAAAAATATGCTGTATGTTTTAAAAAATAACGGAACGACCTGATGGAAACAGAGAGAGCTCACATGAAATTAACTCGTACGTTCCAGTTTCTACGAACGTAA